>OY997272.1:14696279-15896279 GCA_963921465.1 Triticum timopheevii | reverse complement strand
TATATCTTAGGTGTGAGGGCGTTTTAGTGTTCCCTTCTTGGATAAGCTCAGCCCACCTCCGCACACTCCTCTCCGCTCCGTCGTCTTTTTTAGTTTCTCCGGCGAGCGATTTTAGGGTTTTTTTTTTTGCGGAGATCGAACAGATCCATAGCGGGAGGTGCTAGGGGGCGTGGGGGCCGTGATGGGTCGCCACCGCACAAGGGCGCCCGGCACGACACGGAGGCCGACAGCTCCAGCCGGCCCACCGCCGAGTCGTGGTGCTTCCCGTGTGGAGCCGCTTCAACGAGCTGGGCGACCAACTTTGGCCAACCACCAAGGGGATGGAGCTCGCTGCCATGTAGGACACAGTGGCGGCCGATAAAGATGGCGCCACCGAATGGCTCAAGGCCGCAAAGGAGGCCTTTGAGCTTGCGAACGTGCTCTACCGATCGGCATGCGAGTACTCGGAACGACAGTCTATTGCGGAAATGGGATTGGAAAAAATACATTTATTTAAATGCAACATTAACATTTTTTAAATACATGGTCAACATCTTTTATATACACATTTAAGTTTTTTTTAAGTCTCGATTAACATTTTTCAAATACAAGTTTAACCTTTTTAATACATGTTCAACTGTTTTTCGAATGCTCGATTAATATTTTCCAAATGCATGATCAATTTTTTTCTTCATTTAACATTTTTCAAATGTGTGGTCTACATTTTTCAAATCATTACCTATAAATTTTTCATTTACTAATATATATTTCAGAATATTTTAGAAAAAACAGCAAAACGGAAGACTGAAAACGTAACATTTTTTTAGAAAAAAAAAAGATGCGCTCTGATCCGGTCCATGTGGAGTTTCCCCGACGTGAGGCTTGCCCTCTGACATAGGGGCTCGCTCGATCCTTTGACAGAATTGACCGCCAGTTCTGTCGTCCATTGATCGTTTGACCTTTGACCACTAACTGTTTGACCCCGTTGACCATTGACTTTACAATTCACCATTTTAAAAAAATTACAAATTAAAAAAATCACTAACATGCAAAAAAATTCATGAATACAAAAAAATGCCGTGAATTCGGAAACAGTTCATGTATTCAGCAAAAAAAAATTCAAGAATTCAAACAAAAACAAGAATACCAAAAAGTTCATAATTTTTTAAAAAGAATTCTTTTTTCATAAAAAAACTACAATTGTTTTGAAAAAAGGTCGTAAATTTGGAAAAAGTTCATAAAATTTGGTAAAAACTTCACAAATCTGAAAAAGGTTTAGGACTTTGAAAAGTTCAAAACTTTGAAAATTTTTGCAAAACGAAAAAGTTCATGAACTTTTTTAAGAAAACTTGTACTTCGGAAAAAAAATGAAATTTGAAAAGGTTCATGAATTTTCAAAAATAAGTTTTTGAATTCCAAAAAAATCAGGGATTTGAGAAAAATGAAAAATAAAAGAATGAAAAAAGGATAAATAAAAAATAAAACCAAAATGGAATCAAAATCTAACAGGAAGCACGCAGTTCAATTCGAAATAGGAACAAATTAGTCGGTTAGATACAAAGTGCACACAAGCACACGAAAAGATGGGTAGCAGGACACAAGCATGAAGGAAGGAGCAAAGAACCATCAGAGCAAACTTCTCACCACAAAACCGACTATCGATCGTCGAGAGAAAGCAGCAATTTTTAAAAACTTAAGCAGGTGCAGGAGTTCAGAACAACTATTTACTGCTTTATTTATCGCATTAATCTACTGTTTCCGTAGTTTTCGCAAGTAAACATAGAAGATAGATACCATGGTCGGCTATCACATACACAAGCTGGAAGGGAGAAGGGAGTAGCACAACCACTTATCTGAGCGAACGCCAAATAGAAGAAAATGACTATTTGCGACAAAGCCTCGGGCCGCTAACTAAAGACGATGCTGGAGACAACTCCGTGTCTCCCGCAATTAAAGTTCCAGAAACAAGCGTGTAGTCTAGCTCTAGCTGTGTTATGACTCTTCATGTAGCTCTTTGTTGTCGACGTCGGCATTTTACCGACATGTAATAGTGCAACCCTCAATTAAAAACTGTTTTTATTTGTAATGACATGTTAATTTTGTGGCATTCTCGGTGGCTCAAGCCTTAGTGCGACTTAATGCCTACTCAATTCCTGCAACACCTATGTGCACGTTAACTGTCTGTGACTATTACTCCCTCCGTCCGGAAATACTTGTCATCAAAATTGATAAAAGAGGATGTATCTAGACATATTTTAGTTCGAGATACATCACCTTTTATTCATTTTGATGACAAGTATTTTGAGTATTACATCATGTTTACCCGCAGTTGTAGCCACCGGCTGGAGAAAAATCAATCAGGCCAGCTTTTGCTAGCTCTGTGCAGGATTGTCTCAGCAGCAAATCGAGCCCGCTATTGCAGGACCTCCTCTGGTCGCAAAGTACTTGGGGGCGTCAGGGTTGTGGCTACATCCGGCTTCTGCTATTGCACACGTTTGGGTGGTATTCCCGCCTCCTCTGGCCACAAAGTGCTCAATCTTGTCATTGCGTTCTTGCCTACATTGGACTATGCAGTCTTCACACATTTGGGTTACTGTTCCACTCTTCCCTGATGCCTCCTACTGCCAAATGGTTGTTCACAATTCTCATCTCTCTAGGCTTCTAACTCCTCTACGCTTCCTGTCTACAGACATTTATTCCAGAACTAGCTAGTTTGCTTTTGTTTGTGTGCACATTGTGTAGAATATATATCCATGCCATGGGAAATGCACTTGATCAGAGCACATGGGAGCTACACTCCCCCTTTCTGTCCCACCATACACTTGATCAGAGCAAAGGGAGCTTGAAGATCTCTGCGGCGATATGTATCAGTGTTGATGATTGTCATACACCCTCAATAAAGCCATATATATTTTGACGGTATTGCCTGGTAAATGCATGCTGGCAGATGTTGGCCATGCCTCTTTTGGTACTCTCAGTTGCTCAACCCTTATTGCTGCTTAATTAGAGACGTTGCAAATGTCGAAAATGCCATCATCTGAAAAATTGGAGGCATTAATATGGTGGCCCTACCATGCCTTGCGCCATTTAATCACCTGTGTCACCTTTTCTTATTGACAGTAGTCTGTCAAGAAGAACAATGTATTTCTTATTTTATTTCAGTGTTTTCTCTCCACAGTAAAGCCACACTAACTCCAATCGCATAGCAGATTCAGTTGGTTGTGCACTTGACACAAGTGACATCGCAGAGAAAATGATGATGATTTTGTCACTTTGTTACTGTGATCTTCATTCTCATCTAAAAACATGTCTCTTATGCCTCAATATGTTCAGAAAATGATCTACTATTCAGATGAAAGACCCAATAAGAAGTTTGATTCCTGAAGGATACTTTCATGGAGAAGGAAGATACGCAGTACATGAGTTAGGATAGTGAGCTCGTGAATAGAAGTTTGATCCAACCTATGGAGACAGACAAGTTCATGATACAGTCATGGACTACATCATATCGAAGTCAATCAAAGAGAACTTTGTTACACCATAGTGTTGCCTGTCCAACCATTGATCAGATACGAAGCACAGTTCAGCAACTCTCCCTCCAAGCTACCAAGGAGAGCGATTCTTTTCTAGAGATTCACCTTGTATTGTCTCATGCCCGATCACTTCAAGTATGTGGATTGTTGTGGGGAATCCCTTCTCTAGATGAGTTCAAGCATTTGCGACTTTGCTAAATTTCCTGAAGGAGGAATTGGGGAGATGCAAGCTCTAGAGATGTTGAAACAGGACAGAGCATTTAAGCAGCCAATTTAATTTCTTCAAGATTTTGGCCAGCTGCAGAATATGAGGAAGCTGAATATGGATCTTAGTGATGATCAAAAGCCACTGAAGATAGAAAGGAGTGCATGAAAGCTATTGGATGCACTCCCTCGTCAACCTTTAGCATTTACAGTTTGTACTGCAGAAGGTGAAGCATGCATGAAGACCTCTCCATCGTTGTAGGCTTACCTGCTCTCCTCGTCTAGACACTAATAAGGACAGCTCATTGTTTATAGCATGTACTGTGGGTTAGGAATAGAGCTCAAGTTAGAAAAGCTCGAGATTTCTTTCAGCCCAACAATGAACAAGTATCTGTTCAATAATGGTAGTCTAAGTGGTGCTGGTCCTTTTGATTTTGGAATCAAGAACCTCGCCCACAGTCTCACCTCTCACGACCGTCGCACGTAAGTGTGGAGCTTATAGTGAAGACTGCACGGCACTCTTGAAGCCACAGAGGCGGCCCACACATCCCCAGTGTGGAGCTTATAATGAAGACTGCACATCCAGGTACATACTAGCTAATTCTTTCTCCTCAACAAGAGCTAGCCCATTTTAATTAACTCCATATATTTATAGCTCTCCTGTGCTGCCTGCTCAAGGTTTGTTCTCATGCACAGCTGACGATGACACCATTTCTCTTTTTCATTTTTGTTGTCCTCCTTTGGTCGTTGTTGGCAAGCTAGAAAGCAAGGAAGCTCTGTTATAAACAGTTTCTCAAACTAAACAGATCATGTACTCTTATCAGTTATAAATACTTTTGACAGGTTAACCTACCATGCATTGATTGTGGTCGCTCTTGAAGTCTAATGGTACAACAACAACAACAACAACAAAGTCTTTAGTCCCAAACAAGTTGGGGTAGGCTAGAGGTGAAACCCATAAGATCTCGCAACCAACTCATGGCTCTGGCACATGGATAGCAAGCTTCCACGCACCCCTGTCCATAGCTAGCTCCTTGTCGATACTCCAATCCTGCAGGTCTCTCTTAACGGACTCCTCCCATGTAAAATTCGGTCGACCCCGCCCTCTCTTGACATTCTCCGCACGCTTTAGCCGTCCGCTATGCACTGGAGCTTCTGGAGGCCTGCGCTGAATATGCCCAAACCATCTCAGACGATGTTGGACAAGCTTCTCCTCAATTGGTGCTACCCCAACTCTATCTCGTATATCATCATTCCGGACTCGATCCTTCCTCGTGTGGCCACACATCCATCTCAACATACGCATCTCCGCCACACCTAACTGTTGAACATGTCGCCTTTTAGTCGGCCAACACTCCGCGCCATACAACATTGCGGGTCGAACTGCCATCCTGTAGAACTTGCCTTTTGGCTTTTGTGGCACTCCCTTGTCACAGAGAATGCCAGAAGCTTGGCGCCACTTCATCCATCCGGCTTTGATTTGATGGTTCACATCTTCATCAATACCCCCATCCTCCTGCAACATTGACCCCAAATACCGAAAGGTGTCCTTCCGAGGTACCACCTGGTCATCAAGGCTAACCTTCTCCTCCTCACACCTAGTAGTACTGAAACCGCACATCATGTACTCGGTTTTAGTTCTACTAAGCCTAAACCCTTTCGATTCCAAGGTTTGTCTCCATAACTCTAACTTCCTATTTACCCCCGTCCGACTATCGTCAACTAGCACCACATCATCCGCAAAGAGGATACACCATGGGATTCTCCTTGTATATCCCTTGTGACCTCATCCATCACCAATGCAAAAAAGATAAGGGCTCAAAGCTGACCCCTGATGCAGTCCTATCTTAATCGGGAAGTCATCGGTGTCGACATCACTTGTTTGAACACTTGTCACAACATTATCGTACATGTCCTTGATGAGGGTAATGTACTTTGCTGGAACTTTGTGTTTCTCCAAGGCCCACCACATGACATTCCGCGGTATCTTATCATAGGCCTTCTCCAAGTCAATGAACACCATATGCAAGTCCTTCTTTTGCTCCCTATATCTCTCCATAAGTTGTCGTACCAAGAAAATGGCTTTCATGGTCGACCTCCCAGGCATGAAACCAAACTGATTTTTGGTCACGCTTGTCATTCTTCTTAAGCAGTGCTCAATGACTCTCTCCCATAGCTTCATTGTATGGCTCATCAGCTTAATTCCACGGTAATTAGTACAACTCTGAACATCCCCCTTGTTCTTGAAGATTGGTACTAATATACTTCGTCTCCATTCTTCTGGCATCTTGTTTGCCCGAAAAATGAGGTTGAAAAGCTTGGTTAGCCATACTATCGCTATGTCCCCAAGACCTTTCCACACCTCAATGGGGATACAATCAGGGCCCATCGCCTTGCCTCCTTTCATCCTTTTTAAAGCCTCCTTCACCTCAGACTTCTGGATGCGCCGCACAAAACGCATGCTGGTCTCATCAAAGGAGTCGTCCAGTTCAATGGTAGAACTCTCATTCTCCCATTGAACAGCTTGTCGAAGTACTCCCGCCATCTATGCTTAATCTCCTCGTCCTTCACCAAGAGTTGGCCTGCTCCGTCCTTGATGAATTTGACTTGGCCAATATCCCTCGTCTTCCTCTCCCGGATCTTAGCCATCTTATAGATGTCCCTTTCACCTTCCTTCGTGCCTAACCGTTGGTAGAGGTCCTCATATGCCCGACCCCTTGCTTCACCAACAGCTCGCTTTGCGGCCTTCTTCGCCATCTTGTACTTCTCTATGTTGTCTGCACTCCTATCCAGGCATAGGCATCTGAAGCAATCTTTCTTCTCTTTAATCGCCTTCTGGACATCATCATTCCACCACCAGGTATCCTTATCTTCGCTTCTCCTTCCCCTGGACACTCCAAACTCCTCCGAGGCCACCTTACGAATGCAAGTCGCCATATTCATCCACACATTGTCCGCATCCCCTCCTTCCTCCCAAGGGCTCTCCTTAATTACCCTCTCCTTGAACACCTGAGCTACCTTCCCCTTGAGCTTCCACCACTTCGTTCTAGCGACTTTGGCACGCTTATCCCGCTAGACACGAATCCGAAAGCGGAAATCAGCAACCACCAGCTTATGCTGGGGTACAACACTCTCTCCAGGTATCACCTTACAGTCTAGGCACGCACGCCTATCTTCTCTTCTCGAGAGGATGAAATCAATCTGGCTAGAGTGTTGGCCACTACTAAAAGTCACCAGATGTGATTCTCTCTTTCTAAAGAGGGTATTAGCTACAATCATGTTGTAGGCTAGAGCAAAGCTTAAGACATCTTCTCCTTCTTGATTCCTGATGCCATAGCCAAAGCCCCCATGCACCCCTTCAAAATCTATGTTAGACGTACCCACGTGGCCATTGAGGTCTCCTCCTATGAAGAGCTTCTCACCAATCGGTACACTCCTAACCATGTCTTCCAAGCCTTCCCAGAACTCCCTCTTGGTGTTCTCATTGTGGCCTACTTGCGGGGCATACGCGCTGATAACATTGAGAACCAAGTCCTCAACTACCAGCTTGACTAGGATAATCCGGTCCCCACGTCTCTTGACGTCTACCACTCCATACTTGAGGCTCTTGTTGATCAAGATGCCTACGCCATTTCTGTTTCCAGCCGTCCCCGTGTACCACAGCTTGAAGCAGGTATCCTCCACCTCCTTCTCCTTCTGTCCTCTCCATTTGGTTTCTTGGACGCAAAGGATATCAACACCTCTCCTCACCGCTGCATCAACTAGCTCCCGAAGCTTCCCTGTCAGAGAACCTACGTTCCAGCTACCTAAGAGAATCCTCCTAGGCTCGGCTAGCTTCCTTACCCTTCGCACTCGTCGAGTCAAATGCGAAGACCCTTGCTCATTTTTCACTACATCCGGGCGCTGATGTAGCGCGCCACTAAGGATGCGACGACCCGATCCTCGCTCACTTGCCACCGTATCCGGATCAAGATACGGCGCGCCACTTGAGGGGTGACGGCCCGGCCCTTGCCCATTTTCCACCACACCCGGGTTCCGATGTGGCGCGTCGCTGAGAGGGTTACGCCCCAACGAAAATCTTTTGGGTTTCATCTCCATAAGAGTGGCTGAGTTTTTACATTGGCTCGCCAAGCCTATCACAATCCTCCTCCTTTACCCGTGCTTGGGACCGGCTATGCTGAGACAACATAGGCGGAGTTTCTTGAAGTCTAATGGTACGTGTCAATCATTTTCAGTGCTAGCCACTCCCCGGGCTCAAGAATCAGGAACACCACCAACAAGAGACTGTAGTTCAAATGATATGTATAATCGTTCTAACTGGCAACTCGTAGCTCATAGGTAACTCAGGATGCTAGATTTATGCAGTTAAATGATATAAATTCTTATTTCTGGATCATACAAAAATATATTACTCCCTCCGATCGATATTAGTTGACACTGATTTAGTTTCTCCATTAATAGCATCAGCAGGAAACCCACCGCACACATTTTTGTCAAACAACTACTGGTTTTGAGGGAAACCTACTGGTACAGTTATAACAGTAACAGTATCACCAAATGTGCTAAGAATTTTGATGCAAGCTGCAACATGAGAGACCGCACAGTAAGCCAAAACAGAACCACACTGGACAAAGGGTTGTAAGAGCCTAAAGCACGTACCGCACTTTTATCCTGAGCATTCATCACTGTCATAACTTGATTCAGAAGCATATCTGCACCTTAAAGAAGAGCATCCTTG
This sequence comes from Triticum timopheevii, assembly GCA_963921465.1. NCBI lineage: Eukaryota > Viridiplantae > Streptophyta > Magnoliopsida > Poales > Poaceae > Triticum > Triticum timopheevii. The sequence continues at coordinate 15,887,825 of OY997272.1, read as the reverse complement.
GCTGCACCTCATAACGTGTCTGCCGGCCCCCTTTCTTTTTTCCCTTCCCTTGCTCGGTTTCTTGTTCTGTACCTGCCCACTTAGGCCTTTTCAATCAAACGAGACGCAAAACTTTTCCGTTTTCTCAAAACAAAACAGAAAAATATACAGTACTTTGAACTTACGGAACCTACGATAAATTCATTCTCAGCGCCTACATATTACAACCCATGGTATGAGCAACTAGGAGCACTCCCAAGAAAGTAAAGCTCCGATTTTCCTCTGTCTTTCAGAAAACATGTAGCCAGCAAATATACAATGACATGAAAAGAAGTTATACGAATAATGAACAATAAGACTTCAGACTAAAGGACATAGTGACACCGAGAAAATAAGCATAACCGCCCTCTTGAAAAACCAACAAAAGTGCTAAATTAAAGTAGTGTTATAGTATTAACATTTCAGAATATATGTTAACATTGTATCATATATTTAACACATTTATGATGTCAGTTTTCATAATGAATTGAATGCTAAGTGGTGGACGGAACATTGATTCTTCAAGAACTACTCCCTCCGTCACAGTTTAGAAGGCACAGTTAAATTTGCGTGTGTTTCCACAATAGACAAGGTTTAGGGCGCATTGCATTTATTTCTAGTAGCTAATTAGTACTCCGATATACTATTTCTATATGCATGCGTAGTGTGAATGCTATTTTTTAGCCCATCTCACAACCAATAGATAACCACCTAGGTCCCAGAGAATTTCTAAACGCGCCTTATAAACCGTGACGGAGGGAGTACATGTTTCCATTTGATGCAAAGGAGATATGCAATATTGAAACTAACCTACTGCTAACAACTTCAGTTGATGTACAGGCACAGCATGGTCATCATATCATAAACAACTTGCTGGATATTGACAATAGTTGTCAAAGGTTTGGTCCCAAGGTTTTCCCAGCATTATGAAAAGGTGAATATCTAGTATACGTCCACAGCACAGCGCACAAGGGAAAAAAAATTCAAGGATAATTTATCAGGTCAAATCCAATACTGACAAAACTAATAAAAATTGCAGCTTAGTTCAGGCCAAATGTTCAACTCTATTGAAGAAGTAGTACTCAGCCATATAGATGAAACACACAATCGTTCATCAAAATGGTGCCAGTCAAAAGTTTACTATCAGCCAAAGTTTCTCCAACAATTACTAGTAAGAGAAGTGACCTACATTTCAGAATGGTGCAGTCAGACATTCACTGCTAGTACAAGTTCCTCCCAGAATTACTAGTAAGTGAAGTGACCTACATTTTAGACAAGGGAAAAGGCGTTCAGATTAATTTATTAGGTCAAATCAAGACTGAAAAAACTAAAATAATTTGCAGCTTAGTTGAGGCAAAATTTACAACCCCATTGAAGTAGAAGGCAGCCATATAGAAACACAGATAGTCGTTCATCAGAATAGTGCATAGTCAGACATTTAGTACTGGTACAAGTTCCTCCCAGAATTACTAGTAAGAGAAGTGACCTTCATTTTAGACGTACAATAAAAAGAAAAGGTTGGGAGATGTAACCCACAAAGAAGAGTTCAGGCATCAATTAGCAGTTCAGAGTATCTAGGCAAAATCCCTAGAAAAGGCTTCAATCAGTGCCCTGTTCCAGAAACGAGTGGTATTTTTCAGGGAGCAACTCCTTATATTCCTGGCCTTTTCCCCCTGAAGCAAGTGCAGTCAACAAGCTAGCTGTGGAAGCTTCAAGGGTGAAGCTCCTCTCATCAATTTTAGACAGATAAATCCCAGCCCTTGGCATCTCCCCTTTCTGAAGTAACCTTCTAACTATAGCATTTAGTGTACGGGAGTTGGCAGCACATCCATTCTTCTCCATAGAAGGAATAGATCATCAGACTCTTGTAGAGAACCTTCTTCTATAAGTTTTTGTATCATTAAGCTATATGTAACAACATTGGGCACTAATCCTTTGGCCCAGATACCATCAAACAAATCTTTGGCTTCTTCCTTTCTGCCACCTTTAAGCAATGCACCAATCATAATATTAATAGTGATAATAGAAGGTTTAACCTTCCCGTCTAACATTTCCCTGACAACAATCAATGCATCATCTATCCTTCCCTTCATAGAGTAACCATCAATCAGTATGCTATAGGTGAAATCATCCGGTTTCAAGCCAATTGAGCACATATTGTCAAGTAACTTCCTCCCTTCATCCATCTTACCAACTAAACAGTATCCATGTATCAGTGTGTTGTAATCACGGACAAAAGGCTTCACACCCATGTGTACCATCAGGTCGAAGATATCCTGGGCTTCCATAACCCTTCCACTTTTGCAAAGGTGATCCATATCAGTGTTGAAGAACACTCTGTCGGGACAGATGCTGCGATCCAACATCTCAGAAAATAGTTCATGAACCTTCTCCCATTTGCCACAAGAACAGAAACCACTAATAAGGGGGTTGAAACTATGATATCAGGAGCTAACCCTTCGGTTATCATTTGATTGAATTGGGACATAGCATCATCCATTCGGCCAATACTGGAAAGCAAGTCTATCACCATTCCATAGCTCACTACATCAGGGTTAAATCCTTGCTGCTGCATTTTTGTAAATATATGCATTGCCTCATCAACCATTTTTTCTTTAGCACATGCAGATATGAGTATGCTGTAGATATAGTTATTTGGTGACAGACCATTTCCGACCATCAAATCAATGAGACAATGAATATCATGAAAAGATCGTTCCATAGCATACCCATGAAGCAGAATGCCGTAGGTAGTAACATCTGGTTTTTGGCCCAAACTGACCATAGAATCAAAAATCTTCCTAGCTTCTGCGCATCTTCCGCTCTTGCAAAGATAATCCATCTGTATATTGTAAGTTACAATATTTGGTTGAACACCATTTCTAGACATTTCCTTGAAAATCCGACCCACCTCTTCGCACTGTCCTAGTGAATAATACCCATGTATCAGGCCATTATATGTGGTACTATTTGGCAGAATTCCTCTATCAAGCATCTGTTGAAGAACCTCCTCAGCCTTGTCCATTGCATGAAGCTTGCACATGCCAGAGATAATTGAATTACAGGTCACAACATTCGGCGAAATTCCCCACTGTAACATTTCACAAAATAGACTGTAAGCCTTGTTCATCTCACCCTCTTTCAACAAGCCATCAATTACGGTGCTATAGGACACCACATTAGGTTGGCAGCTACCTCCATGCTGTACCATGATGTGAATCAGCTCAAGAGCCTCTTGGCTTCTCCTTTCGTTGCAAAGACCCTTGAAAAGAATGCTGTAGGAGAAGACATCCGGCACACAGTTAAACATGGGGATTACTCGGAGTACGATGTCCATTGCATAGCTGGTCTTCTTCTCCGCACAGATGGCCTTGAGTAGGTGGCTGAAATTGACGACAGCTTGTGCTGCAAATCCCAACTTAATGACGTGTCCCATTGTCCAAGGTCCAAGCGGCCAGCACGGCAGCAGCAGTCGACTAGAATGCCATAGGTGATATTGTGTGGAGGCACCTTGGCTCTTGCAACACGGTTGAAGAGGGAAACGCCGAGCGCAGGGCAATCACGGCGGACCACGGTGAGGAGGCAGTTAATGGCACGGATCGAGGAAGGCCCAGCAAATATGAACCATCTGGTGACATGATGTACGAATATGAACCATCTGGTTGGAGCTATTCATACATAGTCATACAAAAGTTACGTCTACCAGCTGCTCCCTTCAGTCCAAAATAAATGTTGCGGTTGTAGTTAACAATTATTATAGATCAGAGGGAGTGATATATTTGAATTGCAATCCCTCGTTGCTGAATGGTGTATGCAGGGAGAACTACTGCGATTGTGTCCCGGTTCTTCCGGTCGAGCACCTCAGTAGAGAAAGCCGAAAACTGACTGGCATGATGTGGCGAGAGATGGTCGCTCTTCGAGAGGTCTTAAAATCCTTAAAAAAAATCCGCTTTAAGCGATAATTCGGCTTCGTCCGATTTAGGCGTATATAGCGCCCCAATTCGGTCTTCCGGATTCTAGGGGTTTCGCCTAAATTTAAAATTGTAGACTTCTATGGCTAAGTGAAGGTTATAAAGCCACATAGTCCGATTGCCTTGTTCGCTGCGCCGGACACCTCCTTAAGGGACCAAACATTTGGATAAAGAGTGTCCGGGTGTTCCATGAACACCCCAGTACTAGTTACATGGGGGCGGAAGCCGACGACTGGCCTACTTTCAGAATTTTATAAACAGCCGCACAGAAGGTAATATTTTAAATAACAAAAGCGCTACATAGCGCAAGTAACTTCTTCTTTAAATTACAAACATGACAGAAGTGAATTCATTCTAAAATTATGTCCTTGCTACATTCATCGGCCACGAGGCGAGCGCCCTTCATAACGCCATCATAATACTTCTCCAGATAGCGATGCGCCTTGCCCTCCGGCGGCCCGTCCTTCGCCAGTTTCTCCGCATCCAGCTTGCCCCAATGCACCTTCGCATGGGCAAAGGCCCGGCGGTCACCCTCAATGCAAACGGATCGATGACTTCCAATCGCGGACAAGCATTCACCATCCGCTTGATCAGGCTGAAGTAGCTGGTGGGCAGGGGCTCACCAGGCCACATCCGGACTATGAAATCCTTCATAGGCACTTCGGCCGCCCTGTGGAGTTCGACCAACTGCTTCAGTTGGTCACTCAGAGGCGTTGGATGTTCGGCCCCAGCATACTGGGACCATAACAGCTTCTCCGTTGAGCTTCCCTCCTAAGCACGGTAGAACTCCGCGGCATCTGATACACTGCATGGCAGATCTGCAAATGCCCCTGGAGAACTCCGGACTCGGGTAAGTAAAACAAACGCCTTCTCCACATGTTTGCTTTGCATAGAGAATTTCTTACCCGCTGTTATCTTTTTGGCTTCCTGGATTTCCTGCTGTGCCTTCTCGGCTTCGGCCTTGGCATCTTTTATACTTGCAAGGGCCTTCGCAAGCTCGGCCTCTTTCGCCTTCAGCTCATGCTCCACGTACTCGAACTTTTTGCCGAGCTCCTGGAGCTCTTGTTGTACCTCGCCCACTCGGGCATCTTGCTTTTCGCGCTCCTTGTGTTCCAAGGCAGCCTTGTGTTCAGCCTCGGGCAACGCTTTCTTGAGAGACGCCACTTCGGTGGTGGCCTCTGTTACCAAATCACGACGCTTCGTCGTTAGAATAACCAATTTTATCTATCATTCATTATATGAGAGAGGGGAATCACCACCTTTGTTCTTTTCGAGCTGCCTCCTTGTGAGGTCGAGCTCTCCCTGCGCCTGCTCCAGGTCCTGTTTTAGTCCGGCGATCTCGGCCGTCCGGACCGCAGCGGCAAGCAGCACACCCTGCTTATTCACATACAAATTTATTGTTAGACTCCTGCGGATTATAATTGACCCTCTGTTTGATTTTTCCTTCCAAACACCAAATAGAGTATCAGGGGCTACTACCTATCGGGTGGTAATTTCACACACTTTTATTACTTACCTCAAAGCCTGTCAGGAGGCTGGTGTAAGCTTCGGTTAGTCCACTCTTGGCGGAAAAAACCTTCTGAACCACCGCACTCATAAGAGTATGGTGCTCTTCATCCATGGAAGCGCCTCGAAGCGCTTCCAGCAGACAATCCGATGCCTCGGGCGTAGCGAAAGTCCTCGGCACAGACGGCTCGCCCTCCTTAACGAGGGGCTGCCCGCCTGAGTCCGGAACCACGGGAGGTTCCGGAATAGTGTTCGGCTGAGAGTCCGGCTTACTGCGGCTCTCACCAACACGATCCGCGGGGATCTTGAACCCTACGTGTCCGACGTTTGGAATGTCGCCTTGGGGCGCCTCCAGATCCACCTCCCCCCGCTCTGGGAGCCTTTGGGACAACAACTCCATGTCATCCGCAATCTGAGGAGTCGTGGCCGTCGAAAGTGAGTTCATTGCCGAATCACTCAAGGACCCGTCCGAAGATGACACCTCGGGATGGACCCTAGCCGGACTGCATACAAGTTCGGCGTTATAACGAAACTATGAAGCAAAATTACGATGGAGTGCGGATACTTACGATCGCACTAGGGGCTTCTTCCTAGGCAGCCACCCCTCCTCGCTACAGCGGCAGTGGCGGAGTAGTCCGGAAGGGAAGCCTTTCCCTTCTTGGACGTCCCAGCCTCCCCCTCAGGGGTGGCCTTCCTCTTCCCCCCCCCCCCCCCCAATGCGGGGAGGTGGAGTTTCTTCTTGTTTCCCCCCACCTCCGCGGGAGGAATCTGGCTCGTTGTCATCGGACGACGAGGGTATGACGGCCTTGCGCCGGGGGCCTCCCCTGGCCCCCTGGTCCGCCCTCTCAGGCCCCTCGTCCTTTCCGGATGGGGCGGCCTCCTCTTCTTCTTCTTCCCCTTCTGGCGCAACCTTATGTCGGAGACCCTTTCGGGTCCCCGGGGCCTTCTTATCGGCCTTCTTCTTCGGCCCCTTGTAGGGCGTCGGGACCAGCATCTCCGTCAGGAGAGCATTAGCTGGGCTTTCCAGCAGCGGAGCCGGAAAGTCAATCTGCTCCGCTGTCTCCACATAATCCTGAACAAATATGCACAATTACTTAAGGCTCCCCCATGAATATATTGGGAAGAACCGAATCCGGTGGAATCCTGAGAACGCACCTAACTAGGAGGCCGCGCGGCGTGGAGCCCACGGTCCTCGGATATGGGAGGAGGTACTTCGGAGACCTTGAACAATGCCTTCCACGCGTTTTTGTGCTTCATGTCGTAGAGCCTCTGAAGCGTCTGGTGTTCGGCCGGGACGAACTCCCACAGATTGAATGCCCGCCTTTGGCACGGCAGAATCCGGCGAACGAGCATGACCTGGATCACGTTGACAAGTTTGATGTTCTTGTCCTTCATGCCCTTGATGCAGTTTTTGAGTCTGGTCAGCTCTGTAGGTTCGCCCCATGAAAGGTCCTTCTGTTCCCAGGAGGTGAGCCGCATAGGGGCTCCGGATCGGAACTCGGGGGCCGCCTCCCAGTTGGCATCGCGCGGCTCGGTGATGTAGAACCACCCCGACTGCCACCCCTTCATGGTTTCCGCAAAGGAGCCATCAAGCCAGGTGACGTTAGGCATCTTGCCCACCATCACTACAAGAAATATGTCAACTTGTGACCTTCTCTCAGTGACCCCAACTGAATTGGTCGTAAACCCACGGCCATTTCGCTTGGAAGGGCTCAAACCCTGAAATTGCCTTACACCAAATGGTCATAAAGCAGACAAGAGTGGTTCACGACCTTATTTCTACCTGATTACGACCAATATAAATGGTCATGAGGTTGTGAACGTGGATGCATTGGTACTTAAGGTGTCGCTCAAGGTGGGTTGGGCCTCGATGTAACGAGGCCACCTCCTTTTAAAAAAAAACTATGTGCCATGTAGCCCTTGGCCCGTCCAGGAAGAAATGTGGGATGCCCTCATATTACTAAAAAATATATATTTGGCCCAACAAAAATGGTAAAATAAAAATATCGGCAATGTTAATCATGTATTTAAATTTTTCTAAAAATGTTAATCATGTATTTAAATTTTTCTAAAAATGTTAATCATGTATTTAAATTTTTCTAACCAATATCAACAATGTTTAATATGTATACAAAAATGTACAATGTGTAAAAAAAATATAGACATAAAAACGTATGTATGAAAAGATGTTTTTTGTTTAAAATATATGAAAATATGTTAATCATGTATTTGAAAAAAGTTAAACATATATAAACAATATGCACAATGTGTCTTCGAAAATGTAGACATGTCTTCAAAATATTAGACATCAAATATTTATTAAAAATGTTAATGATATAACTAAAAACTGTTTAACATCTATAAAATATGTTTCTAGTGTACACAAATTTGTTCATAAAATGTGGTACAATATTCTTGAAAAGTGGAGAAGTTTTTTTACAAAGAATATTTGTTAAGTTCTTCACAAAAACTCATTTTGGAAACTCGAAAAATAGAAAAATGAATATGCTGAAATTTGTCTTTTTCACAAGAGGTGGATCAAAAACTTTTTACACCCAACCATTTGGTCAATTGTATATTAAATATGACCTGCTATTTTTGAAATTTGATTTGGTCCAATTTTGCAACAATTATTTGGTAGGTTCTTCAAAAAAACTCATTTTGGGCGCTCGGTAAATGGAAAATGATTTTTTCATCCAAAGAAAATGAAAACTTCCTTAGGCAACATTGTTTCATACCCGTTTCAAAATGCGGTCAAAACGGCAGGCATGACCGTTTCTAGCTAGTGATTGGATCTTGAAAAACTTTTGGTGTTTCCCTAATGAAATAGACACTTTTGTATCTAGAAATTATTTTTGGAAAAAATAAATAATAAATGATGAGGCAACTACAGTTCAAATATGACTCGCTTCCAATTGAATCGGCGGAAATTTGTCTTTTTCACCAGAGGTGGATAAAAACTTTTGACACCCAACCATTTGGTCAATTATGCATTAAATATGGCATATTATTTTGGAAAAATTATTTGGTCCAATTTTGCAACAATTATTTGGTAGGTTCTTCACAAAAAAACCTCATTTTGGGCACTCAAAAAATGAAAAATGATTTTTTTTCGTCCAAAGAAAAGGAAAACTTCCTTAGGCAACATTGTTTGCCAATCCAATATGCACTCTTGTGCACAATATGAGATCATTTGAACAAACTATGCCATGAATGTGGGCATAAGGTTGATCATTTGGCTTGAATGACATTGATCTAAACACATGATAGCTCATTTTTTAGAAAACTTTTTTAAAAGAATTGCCGTTTTATAAGTTTATTATTTTTCCTGAGAACTTGGCCAGATATAATGACACAATGGCAAGGTTTCCCAATTTTTTGATTTTTTTTGAGTTTTTCATGCCCGTTTCAAAATGCGGTCAAAACGGCGGGTATGACCGTTTCTAGCTAGTGATTGAATCTGGGAATTTTTTTGGTGTTTCCCTAATGAAATAGACACTTTTGTACCTAAAAATGATTTTTTTAAAAAAATAATAAACTATGAGGCAGCTACAGTTCAAATATGACCCGCTTCCAATTGAATCGGCGGAAATTTGTCTTTTTCACCAGAGGTGGATCAAAACTTTTGACACCCAACCACTTGGTCTATTATGCATTAAATATGGCCTACTATTTTAGAAAAATTATTTGGTCCAATTTTGCAACAATTATTTGGTAGGTTCTTCACAAAAAACCCTCATTTTGGGCACTCAAAAAATGGCAAATGATTTTTTCGTCCAAAGAAAAGGAAAACTTCCTTAGGCAACATTGTTTGCCAATCCAATATGCACCCTTGTGCACAATATGAGATCATTTGAACAAACTATGCCATGAATGTGGGCATAAAGTTGATCATTTGTCTTGAAAGCCATTGATCTTCACACATGACAGCTCGTTTCTGAGAACACTTTTTTAAAATAATTGCCGTATTATAAGTTTATTATTTTTCCTGGGAACTTGGCCACATATAATGACACGATGCGAAGGTTTCCCAATTTTTTGATTTTTTTTGAACTTTTCATGCCCGTTTCAAAATGCGGTCAAAACGACGGGCATGACCGTTTCTAGCTAGTGATTGAATCTTGGAAAACATTTGGTGTTTCACTAATGAAATAGACACTTTTGTACCTAGAAATGATTTTTGGAAAAAATAAATAATAAACTATGAGGCAACTACAGTTCAAATATGACCCGCTTCCAATTGAATCGGCAGAAATTTGTCTTTTTCATCAGAGGTGGATCAAAACTTTTGACACCCAACCAGTTGGTCAATTATGCATTAAATATGGCCTAGTATTTTATAAAAATTATTTGGTCCAATTTTGCAACAATTATTTGGTAGGTTCTTAAAAAAAAACCTCATTTTGGGCACTCAAAAAATGGAAAATGATTTTTTCATCCAAAGAAAAGGAAAACTTCCTTAGGCAACATTGTTTGCCAATCCAATATGCACGCTTGTGCACAATATGAGATCATTTGAACAAACTATGCCATGAATATGGGCATAAGGTTAATCGTTTGACTTGAAAGCCAATGATCTCCACACATGATAGCTCGTTTCTGAGAGCATTTTTTAAAAAGAATTGCCGTATTATAAGTTTATTATTTTTTTCCTGGGAACTTGGCCACATATAATGACACAATGCGAAGGTTTCCCATTTTTTTGATTTTTTCGAATTTTCCACGCCTGTTTCAAAATGCGATCAAAACGGCTGCATGACCGTTTCTAGCTAGTGATTGAATATTGGAAAACTTTTGGTGTTTCCCTAATGAAATAGACACTTTTGTACCTAGAAATAATTTCTAGAAAAAATAAATAATAAACTATGAGGCAGCTACAGTTCAAATATAACCCGCTTCCAACTGAATCGGCGTAAATTTGTCTTTTTTACCAGAGGTGGATCAAAACTTTTGACACCCAACCGTTTGGTCAATTGTGCATTAAATATGGCCTAGTATTTTAGAAAATTTGTTTGGTCCAATTTTGCAACAAATATATGGTAGGTCGTTCACAAAAATTCTCATTTTGGGCAGTCGAAAAAAATTGGAAAATGAATTTTCCGTCCAAAAATAATGAAAACTTCCTTAGAAAACATTGTTTGCCATTGCAAGATGCACCCTCGTACACGATATGAGATCATTTGATGTGAAAAAAATGAAGTACCTATTAATGTGAAAAAAAATAAACACACAATTTATTGTTCTTTATTCTCATTGGTGGAACTAGCTCTGACCCGGATCAATGACGTGGCGGCCATCCATCCATCCATCCACCCCCTGCCCTCGTCTCCCACCCACCCACCACGATCCCTTCCTCTCCCCTCGCCCTCCCGCATCGCGCCGCCGTCCACCTCGTCTCCCCGATCCAGATGGAGATCCAAAGCCCTAGCCCACTCTCCCCTGCTCCGCCTCCATGTCCATGGCGATGGACGCCTCCCTCCTCCGGCGTGCAAGAGCCCGGGGCCTCAGCCGGCGGCAGAACCCCCTGAAGACAACATCCCGCCGCTGCCGGCAGGGTATATCTTCATGTGCAGCGGCGAGACCAAGCCCGAGTGCTTCAGGTACAGGGTGCTGGGCCTGCCGCGCGGGAAGCTGGACACCGTCTCCCCGATCAGGCGCGGCGCCGTGCTCTTCCTCTACGACTTCCACGCCAAGTACCTCTACGGGCCCTACCACGCCAAGACGGTGCGCGCGCTGCTGGCGGTGCTCGGCGAGGACGACCGCCGAGAGGGGATGCGCAGGACGCCAAAGCGCCTGGCCAAGGCCTTCCGCGAGGGCACCCGAGGTATATCCCGGCTTCATCGAGTTTAGATGTGTGCTTGTTCCCGCGAGTTAAGATGGATCTAGCATTGTACGCAGATGCAGAGGCAGCTTTGCTTTCCGCAGTATCTCCTACCATGTTTTGTTCTGTGCAGTATGTCTTGGTTGGTCAAAAGCTACTAAAACGTTTGCTGTTCTGTCGACGGAGGGCTGATGCACAGCAAAGGCTTGCCGATTATTGCTTACAACGCCAAGTTGCAATTAGCTGGGATGTGTAGCGTGGCTAGCTTGTGTTGATTGGTTTTGAAATAAAATTGGAAACTGATTGTGTGTCAGTACAACAAACGTGATGATATTTTTTTTTGAATATCAAACATGCTGATGGGAGTGCCCTTCCATACGTGATTCTAATTTGCACTTATCGGTCAGAGGCATCTCGAGTACGTGACACACTTTGGATGTGAAAACGAATATGTGCGTGTTTCACATATTACGTGAGCAAATTTTGTTAGTTCTCGGCCATATAATTAGGATCCACAGCTTGTTTGCCTCGCTTTGCTAGGGTGTTTGGGAATGTATGTCATAGATAGGCGTAGTTTTCTTTTTTGAACAGGTACATGGCCGTGTAGGAATTGGACTCAACTCATTGCTCCATCATCTCAGTAAATTCTGATGAGAAGAGAAACATCACCTGTTTTTCTCTGCTCCAGAATTCCTAAGATTTTTCTTGTCTTCCAAACTAGAGTGGTCCAACATATAACTATATTGCTTTAGAGTTCAATTCAGAAGGAGATTGATCATACCCAAATCAGACACACCAGGAGTCTGTCTCACGTGTTGCTGCATTGTTTTGATTGCAGGGAACCAGGCTCTCAAAACCAAGTCAAACTCCGACAGTAAGTCATTGGTCGAGATAAGGGGGCGGACGATGCAAGCGAAGCGGCGAATCATCAGATACCAGGTGAATAAGAAGGTATGCAGAGATCAAGTCTGGGTCCAGTTGTTATCAGGATACAACATAGAAACTTACACTACGAGTAGTAGTCTGAATCAAAGAACTCACTCTGTTTATCTGATCTTTGCAGCTGCTAGTTTGAGTGGTATCCTCACTGTATTCTTCTGTGGTATTGTGATGTCATATTACACCTGGCATAACATGACAGAGAGAGAGAGAGTTACAACAAAGTAACCTTAGTTCTTAGTCTATGTTATTTCAATATAAGTAATCTTATGTTCAGTCAAAAACTGTTGCAGGTGCTACTACGAGTAGTGCTTGTAATTTTGTTTTGCTCTACCAATCGTCAATTAATTCCCTGGTTACTACTATGTAGGGGATGTTATTGTTCAGTCAAAAACCTGCATTGCAAGATATACTACAGTGCAGGTCCTTGTGGTACTATGGGATTTATTAGCTGTTTGGAGATGTACTCATATTGTGCCATGTATTTTATTAGCTATATGATTACACATGTCAGTTTTATTATCAAAATTTGAACTGTAGTAGCGATGTATTTTATTAGCTATTGGTTCTTTCTTTCTTCTCCGGACTGCTCTGCTCTGCATAGTTTCCAGTTGCTTATAAAACGATAAAACAGTGGTGATGTGAGGTCCGACAATGGTTTGTGATTTTGGTTTCATCCCTAACCTCTCCAGCTAGCTTCTTCTTTGCATCATATCATATTTGCACCTGCTACTGCATCATGGATTGGATGGTCACCTACTAGCTAAGTAGCTTAGCTTGTATTGCCATCGAATTAGTCAATACTGTTTCACTTTGCTTGTTTCTTGTACTAGCTCTGTCAGTTACAGCATAAACAAACAAATTGCTTAGCTTTCAACTATGAATACATAGCTAGCTGAACCTGTTCTTTCTTTCTTTCTTTCCTCAGAGCTATGAATTATATGGGTCAAGCTGCTGTTTTGCTGTGCTCGATGATACTATTGCTGCTTGTATACTGATACATGTGGTGATATTTACCTAAACTGAAGTTGTGAATGTACCATTATTTTCCTGCTGCTACTTATCCCTGGCTCACCTGCTCTAGTTGGTATCAATTGACATTTGTCTCATTCAGCACTCTTGACTATCAATGTGTTGTTTTAATCCTGATGATGATGTTGTAGTATAAGGTGGACACCATATTCCTGTTTTAATCCAAAAGGAATAAAGCAATCATGTTTGTTCCTTGTTGTAGTTTCTAGATTTATTTTGCATATGCAGCACACCATCTTGAACAACGTGATGTGCCAATGTGGAGTTACTTAATTTGCCTTTTCATGTATTTGTTCAACCTACCATCTGTATGTATATGCTTAGGGTATGCATGATGCCTCTGCTCTGTATTAGATCAGTATGTTGATGTTAGTAGGCATATATCCATGTGTGAGCAGTGCATAGTGCAGTTTGCCATATTCTAGCTCATATGGAACTTCCTGTGATATTATTGGTGCAGTCCTGTTTTGTTTCATTGATTGCTTTTATTTTGTCCCTAACCATTCTGTTCTATAACATGTAGATGCTGGCATTTGTTCATGTCGCAAGCTCCAGGATGAAAAGTGAAGAAGCATTTAGTTCTAACTCATTGGAGCTAGTTATACTTTTATAGATAGTTATATTTTGATATTTGGCTGTGTTCTTGGTGGCTGTAAACCTGATGTGAAGTATGTTCGATTATAAACGTGGTGTGAACTATGTTTGGTTGTAATGTACCACATTTGGTTGTTTGATCTGTTTGAAGTATTACTTCTGTTTTCAGTATGTTTTGATTTAAATATTTGTTTTTATTTACTAGAAAATTGAAATCTGAAGAATATGACCCTCACCATTGGGATAAAATTGAAATCTGAAGAATATGCCCCTCACCATTGGGACCCATCTAACTACTGGATCCGTCTTTAAAAAAAAGTAATTGTTGAGCCAAAAAGGCCATGACCCAGAAAATAAAAAGGCCGAATTGTTGTGCTAGGCCCGTGTAGCTTTTAAAAATTGTCATGAAACATATATATAAATGGGCTGAATTAATGGGCTCGGCCCATATAAACACCGAATTGAACCGGGCTGATTCTTATCCACGTCAGCTTGCCACGCTGGATCATATGTGCCTTGGGGAGTCTGCTAGTGACCAAAAATTTGGTCAAAGAACCAACGACCTTTTACATATCACAAAGGTCATGAATTTCAGTTTACAGCCGTCAGCTTTTGACCATCTATTTTTGGTCACAACAAGGTCACAAATGGAAAACAATGACCTTTCAGTGGCCAATAGTGATGGTCACAAGTTGACATATTTCTTGTAGTGCATGGCTCCTCTGCACTCTGCTTGCTGGCCACTCACGATCTTCGGCTTCACGCAGAAGATTTGTAGCCACAAGCCGAAATGAGGCTTTATGCGGAGGAAGGCCTCGCATACGACGATGAACGCCGAGATGTTGAGGACGAAGTTCGGGGATAAATCATGGAAATCTAGCCCGTAGTAGAACATGAGCTCGCAGACGAAGGGGTGAAGTGGAAACCCCAGTCCACGCACGAAGTGGGCGAGAAACACGACCCTCTCATGGGGTCCTGGAGTTGGAATGACCTGCCCGTCATCTGCTAGCCGGTGCGCTATGTCTGCGGCCAAGTATCCGGCCGCCCGAAGATTCGCGATATTCTTCTCCCTCACGGTGGAGGCCACCCACTTGCCTCCTGCTCCGGACATGTTTAGCTGTGCGGAGAAGACTTGGACTAGGGCGCTGGAGCTCAAGGGGGCAAGAGTGGGCAAAGGGGGAAGAAGGCGTGGGTGAAAATGGGGAACTCTTATCCCTTTATGGAGGCCACGAAGATGGTGCGCCTCCCCACTAGCCCGATGAGAATTGCTTACTTCCCAAGCGGCACGATTGATGGCACGGTGGGATTACCCGTATTGATGAGAATCCCGTGATAAGGGGACACGATCTCTGCTTTGACAAGACGTGTCAAGGAAACCGCCTCGCAATATGCGCTGTGGCTGGTTGTGGGATAACGGTTCGAATAATGACCCGGCCGTAAGGATATATCACGTTGTCTAAAAAGTTGTCAGCTGAAGTATGATTCTCTCTACGGTGGTATGTGAAGATCATTTTGCAGATCCGGACACGGTCTACGTGTTCGATAATAACCTTGGAGTTTTCGGAAGGAGGAACCCGCCTTGTAATGCCGAAGACAAGACTGCGCGCCGGACTCACCGTCATTGAAGCCCGGTTCAGGGGCTACTGAGGGAGTCCTGGATTAGGGTGTATCCGGACAACCGGACTATATACACCGTCCGGACTATTGAAGCGTGAAGATACAAGACTCAAGACTTCGGCCCGTGTCCGGATGGGACTCTCCTTTGCGTGGAAGACAACCTTGGCGATCCGGATATTATATTTCCTTCCTTGCAACCGACTCCATGTAAAACCCTAGCCCTCTCCGGTGTCTATATAAACCGGATAGGATGCTCCTTAGAAGGCCGATCACAATTACAATCATACCATCATAGGCTAGCTCTCAGGGTTTAGCCTCTACGATTTCATGGTAGATCTACTCTTGTACTACTCATATCTTCAATATTAATCAAGCAGGAAGTAGGGTTTTACCTCCATCGAGAGGGCCCGAACCTGGGTAAACATTGTGTCCCTTGCTTCTTGTTACCATCAGCCTAAGACGCACATATTGGGACCTCCTACCCGAGATCCGCCGGTTTTGACACCGACAACCCCCACCACCACCTGCGGGAGAAGCCCCACACATTCCCACGTTTGATGAATGGGTGGCACTAGGCGGTGATAGTCCGGTTAGTACATTTGCCTAACTACTGACAAACTAGTTCTCGTTCATTCAACACTATCATATCATATTTACCGTTAGAATCTTCTCTCAAACATGTAGGGGACTGGTGGCTCGACTCCTGCTATGTCGACCCCAGTCACTCTGATCTGGCAGAGTGATCCTGGTCTTGGCGGTGGTGGTCTTGGCGGAGGTGGTCTTGGCGGTGCTGGTTTTGGTGGAGGTGGTCTTGGCGGTGGTGGTTTTGGCGACGGTGGTGGTTTTGGCGGCGGCGGTCTTGCTTGATGTCGTGCCATACCTTTCATGTTCTTACTTTGAAATGATGTTTCATGTCTTGCACTACTTATGTTCATGAGCCGGTGATGATCTTTAGATGATGAACTTCAGTATGTTTAAATGATGATGATGAACTTGAGTATGTTTAGATGATGAACTCTAATTTTTCTGCATAATCCCATATTTTCTGTTTTGAAATGCTGTCAAAATGAATTGGAAAAGAGAAAACAAGGGGAAAAAATCTATGCCTACGGCAAAGCCGTTGGCATAGATGCGCCCAGGGCCTGCCACGTGGCAGGGCTATGCCTACGGCAAAGCCGTCAGCATAGAACGTGGCAGGGCTATGCCTACGGCAAAGCCGTCAGCATAGATTTCCATCTATGCCGACGGCTTTGCAGGCCCTGGGCGCATCTATGCCGACGGCTTTGCCGTAGGCATAGCCCTGCCGTCAGGAGGCACCAGAGGACGCCACATGGCATAGGTATGCCGACGGCCTAGCCGTCAGCATAGATCTCCACCTATGTCGACGGCTAGGCCGTCCGCATACCTATGCCACGTGGTGTCCAGTGATTCGTCGGTGCTTTTGACGGTGCCGTTCGTTGCCGTCAGGCGAAAAACACTGCTGACGGCCGAACGGTAGTCGTCGGCATAGACCCCTATGCCGACGGCAAAACTATGCCGACGGTCTGACAAGACTACGCTGATGTGATCTATGCCGACGGGGTTGTGCCGACGGCAGGCGTAGGCATAGATCTATGCCGACGGGAAATGACCTATGCCGAGTCCGGTAGTGATAGACTGAAATTGAGTACTACAACAAAAAGGTTTTAGGCTTATATCTGGGAGGGAAGACAATAGGAATACCACCACTTCCCTGTGAAGTACTCCCTTTAATAAGACTTTGACCAATAATTACTCCATTAACATGTTGTTTATGTGACGCAAATGTGATACGACCATACCCATGCCCTTACTGATGATTATGATTTTCTCTCTTAGAAACCATGTATTAACAGAGTAAGTATAAGTCAAAACTTTCCCTGGCAAATCAAAGTACGCCATAAATTTTGGAGTGGATAGAGTATTGACGAAATTTATAATTAGAGACCTTGCAAATGTCGAAAATAACATCATCACAAAACTTTGAGGCATTAATATGGTAGCCAGTCAGGCCTTATTCAATTTAATCACCCATGTCACATTCCTTATTGATGGTACTTTGTCAAGAAGAACGATGTTTTCTTATTTGACATCTTGTACATTGTGAAGAAGAACAATGTATTTATATTATTTTTAGTGTTTTCTATCCACATTAAAGCCACACTAATATCACTCATAATCCATGTGCATTTACTTAATTGTCATTGATGATATATGCCAAAGAGAAAGATGGGATGTTATTAAGCATACAATTCTCCATGACCAATTTTTGCAAAATAATCACCACTGCAACATGTGAATATGTCGCTGATTCATATGGGTCATAATTCAATGCCCATATTTACAATATAAGACCATATACGCATTCCCGACAAATATTTTATCGATGATTATTCAACTTTGAAGATGGATGCCATTCACACCTCAAAGAAGATTTTGATCAAATATTAGAAAATGGGATGGCTTACCTTTCGTGATCTTAGCCATATCTAGTGTGTTGGCTAACAGGACAAAATAGAGCAACTATAGAATCGCATAGCAGATTCAGTTGGTTGTGCACTTGAAACAAGTGACGGGGTAGAAAGTTCATCGACTTTTCCTCCAAGCAAGAGAGGAAAGCAAATCAATTCTTTTCCAGAGATCTTCATCCTCATCTACAAACATGTCTCTTATACCTTGATATGTTTCACAAAAAGATCTACTATTAAGATGAAGGACCCGATAAGGAGATGGATTCCTGAAGCATACTTTCATGAAGGAATATATGTAGTCCATTGATACGACCATTAATACGCTTTCTAATGATGTTGTTCCTCGAGATGTTACTATTTTTGTTGTTCAGAATTATGTGCTGGAGACAGATACGCTCGAGGTCAGAGACGTATATACGTACCAAGGTGTTCTCAGTTTGGAAAGTAAGGAAATTTTCCAGTTGGAGATAAATGGAAAGGACACGTAATAAGAGATTTTTCTCCAACTTATTTTATTTGGCCGTCTCCTATAAGGATTTGTCTACGTGATTGCTTTGGTAATTTTGATGGGCATGCAACAAGGAGAAGAAGGGTTCACATCTTTATCTTATTTGTTTCATACAAGGAGAGGAATCATCAACGTGACAGACCAAATAATAAGTTGTGTGATCTATATTCCTTAAGCAATGTTGAATGGGGGCCGCCAACTGATCTTGCCAGAAAAGGAGGCGTGCTAGTACCAAATAGCTGCCTTAGTTATAGAATGGGGGCAGGTCGAGAGCGGCCAGTAATTTATGAAAAGTGTTTTGTCCGTTTGTGCTGAGTAGGAAATATTCCTCTAGTCCCAACTAGTTAAACAAATAGTCAACGAACATGCGTATTAAATGATCCACATGCATCCGGTGCGCCTTCTTTTACTGCACGGGAATGGATAACTTTCTACCATTTAATTCATGATTTACAAAATTGAAAAAACTATAATTTTTAAATCATGCACCGAAATTAAGATCCGTTTTCACTGTTGGAATCCTCATGACGTGCTCTTCGAAACTAGATCCCTTATGGGTATGTTTTGATGATTTTTTTGCAATTTAGTCCCTCATTTTGTGCAACTGACTAGAAGCGATGTGCAACTAGCTGACAGTGGATGTGCAACTTCCCGCCTACCCCGTGGACGTGCAGTTTTCACTGATGTCACCTCCACCCCCTCGAACTACCCCTTCCAGTGACATGTGCAACTTCGTCTTTATTGCTCAGGCCAACTGCCTAGTACTTGATGTGCAACTTTCCTCTGCATGTGGATGTGCTTTCACTGTTTGCTGCATCCGCCAACTTCCTAGCAGTGGATGTGCAACTCCGAATACTAACACGACCAACTGTCTAACAGGGATGTGCAACTTTTCATCGCAACCCATGGATGTGGAGTTTTCCTTTCTAGCAACCGGTCCAAACCACCACCTGCTAGTGAGATTTGCAACTTCAGCGCCCTATCTATATGCAGCTTTTCACTATCCTCGTGAATGCGGAACACCATCCAACTATCCCTGCCTATGAGATGTGCAACTTCGTATGTTTTCTTAGCCAACTGCATAGCAAGCTACATATCGCTGGCGGGGGAGGTGGTGCATGGTGTGCTAACAAATAGGCATCCACAAGTAGGAAGGAGGGTTGCACATCTACTACAAGGTGGTTGGTCGAGGTAGTAGACTACTTGCACATCACAAAAGTCGGTTGTTATGGTTGCTATGTTGTAGCCTCATCGGAAGTTGGATCATGCAGCTCTAAAATTGGTTTTGAAAAAAGTTGTACCATGAAGTACTAAAGTTGCACCATGCAATACTAAAGTTGCACCATATGGCCTCAATGTTGGCATTGAAAAAAATTTGTTGAAATATAACCATGCAGGATCTAGTTGCAAAGATCTCGTCGTGAGGATTCCAATTATGAAAACGGATTTAAATTCCGACACACGGTTTGAAAGATATAGCTTTTTGAATTTTTGAAAACTTGAAATAAATGCAGATGGATCTTTCTTCTCAAACTAAAGGAGCAATGTGAATGCATTTAATGCCACACCTACGTGCACTAGCAGACAAATAAATTAACGCATGCATGTGCTGTGCGAGGGAGGCCGCTCGTTTCGTTTAAAAAGTGGATTTTTTGTCCAAAAGGACCCCCTGCCGAGATGAATTGCCAAAAAAGACTACTTACAGATCAATTTGACAAAAGGAAACCCTCTGCGGTGGCGGCAGACGCGGCAAGCGATACGTGGCACCTGCCGCCACGCCAGGAGGCGGCGGGCCCTGCCGCCACCGCAGGAGGCGGCCAACCCAGCCGAACGGCTTCTCCACAGTGCGTCGCGCCGCGACGGAACGGGGCGGGCCAGGTGGGCCTCGCCATCACTGCCGCAGGTAGCCAGCCCTGACGCGGTCGCTGGCTGGGCGACAGGCCCTGCTGCGTGCGGGCCCCGCCAGTGGGCCTCGCCCCCACTTCCGGAGGCGGCCGCCCCTGCGGACAGCAGCTGCTGGTGCACGCTGACTGCTGCATGGAAGGCGAGGTGCGGGCCCTGCCGCCACTGCTGCTGGCGGCGTCTTCCTGCATGCCCGATGATGCATGCGCTGACGGCGCAGATTTCGACGTAAACTTCCCTCATTCCCACGCGCAGGAATCCGTGAATTTTGGCGATGCTGCTGCCCGGGGATCACTCCGGCTCTTCCTTCTTTTGCCTCAGCGGATATGACGGCACTGCGAGAATCACTCACACACTGTAGGAACTGTTGTGCCGACATTACAGGGATGCTCCTCCTTTATATAGTCTGCGTATGCTCCGTGCGCATGCACACTCTGCCCTCCTCTTCTACTCTCTGCGTGTAAGAACAGAGAGAAAGCAAAACTCATTACACATTTTCATTCGTGATTTAGGGTGATTTAGAGTTGGATTTTGAATATGCTGAAGTTGAAGAAAAGATAGACGAAGGTAAGATCTATCCATTTTTGTTGGTTTGGTTCACATGCATGCAGTTTGTACTATTTTTGTTTAGTTCATAACTATGTGTTCTCTGTTGTGTTAGGTATTATTTCATCACTTTTTGGAGTCATTTAGTGCTTCAGGAATAGAATTTGTGTAGCGAAGTGAACTATGAAGTTGAAGATCAAGGTATGAGCTTTGCAATACATTTATTTATTTGTGCATGCAGGATGGTAATTAGTTCGTCCTTTAGCTCGTTATTAGCTATGCGATGGTAGTGCTTAGAGGTTTGAAATAATTTCAGACGAGAGATGTAGCATTTAAACTATTTTTTAAATAGTAGGTTGAAGATGTTGCATCAATGTTAGGTGCGTCCATTAGTATTGACATGCGGGAAATCTTAATACGGTAATTAAGAAAAAAAAATGTACTGTAATTGTTTATTGCATGCGGTATGTTATTTCATGTGGTATGTTTACTAATAAGTCTATAGTTAGGAAACCGTATGTCTACTTTGTTATGTTGCAATAATCTAAATTTTATATGTTAAGATTAGGTGCTAATGTACTTAATGATGTATGTAATTAGGTAAAATAATTCATCTTAGTAGCAAACAAGGAGGAGAAGACCTGATTGAAGACATTGTGTTTCCATTTTCACCGTCCCATTTTGAGGTGATGAACACATACATGGAAGTGCTATTTTCATACTTTTGTTAGCAGGAAGAAAAATCCGTGTGTAATATTGATGTTAATGTGATAATAGGTTGACTCCGTTCATATAGTACTAGTGACGGATATTTATTGGAACTATTTTGACGCTTAATTGCATTCGCAGGCACATCCATGTTGGAGCTAAGGTAAAAAATGACACTGTAATTTTGTTAATATTTTTTCTATTGATGTACTATTGTGAATAATATGCATGCCGCTACAAATATTATTATTTGTAGATAAATGATTGTTATCGTATGATATGAAAAAATTATATAAAGCCGAAAGAAATAAAATGTTTTACTCATATGATATTAAAATGTTATTATCGTACTATTATGTTTACTGGTTGTTTGGATAGCGAGTAATTACTATGGGTTTTGTCATAACCTGTTGTAAGAAAAATAATTTTTACTAATAGTCGTTTTTTCAAAAGCTCAGTTTTTGCATGTTATGAGAATCAATTTAGGATATTTTTAGGGTAGTTAGAGAAAAGCAAAGAGAGTTTTAGTTTGTGACGCTCGTAGACGAGTTTAAGAAAAAAAATCTCTAAATACCCGTTAACCAAACAACCCCGAAAAGTCTAAGCAAATGATTCTAGAAACAAAATGAATATTTGTAACGAAAATACGATTATTATTTTAGTCGTCTGATATGTAAATGTTGTCATCGTACTACTACTAAATGTTCAGTTACTAATTGTTTGAAATGTAAACATGTATTTTGGTTAGGTACTATGGAAAATTTAATAGTGTACTATGGGAACGTCTTACGGGATGGTCCTTTCGGGGTGGATGTGTCCTTGTGCGAGTTGACTACGGTTGTAGTTAGAGACATGGTGAACGTGGGTTACACAGCTGTCAGAAGGTGCATCCGAGCGGTGTTTGGCCCAGGGATGCAGGGGAAAAAATGACAATGGAGGCCTTCGTCGCTGACGGAGCAAAAGATGGAGGTGGATAAGCATTCGAGTGTAGTGTAGTCGAGATGTCCCATTATCCTTTCGCTCGTAGTTTTCACCTTGGGATGAGCAGGACTCTTTTGAGGCTAGCTACCGATTTCAGGATGGACAATAGGATAGTTCTATGGGACGAACTCACCGGTAGTGACACCATAATAAATGAGTTGGCTCACCAATTACGTAGGTCTGAGTGGCCTGAAAGAACCTATGAGGAGGTACGTAAAGAACTTCTTAGGTTGCATGAAAGGTGGAAGAATGTAGTGGAGCCGAAGATTGAAACTTTTAGAAGGACTGCAGAAAATCATCCATTTTTATGGACTGAGGAGAGCGAGGATGAAGATGATATCTTCATGCCGCCGCTTCCAGGTTCTGCATCGTCAAAGGGCAAGAGTTATGCATCGTCTAAGAGCAAGAGTACTGCATCCTCGAAGAGCAAGAGTTCTGCATCGTCCAAGGGTAAGAGTTATGCATCCTCGAAGGGAAAGAGTTCTGCATCGACGGAGGGTGACGATGATGCCTTCATGTAGTTTTTAAGTTGTATTCCAGTTCTACCGTTTAATTCGGATGTACTTGCATCATTAGTTTGTACTCTCTTATTGTAGGGCATTATGTTCTATCTTAATTTTATTTTGTAGTTGTTGCACGATGTTTGATATTAGTGGAGGGAAAGAAAATGCCACTAATTTATTCTAAAACTATATATTTTTTCCATTACGACACGGTACAACTGAAAATAAGATACATCGTAGGAATAAAGCTACATTGAACTCCTGAAATAAAGCTACATTAAAGTGCAGAAATAAAGATACAAATGATTGCGAAATTTAGAATACTACCACAGGAATCTACTCAGTCCAGCGTGGATATTTTCCTTTTCCATCGCCAGCTTCTTCCGCTGCCTTGGCCTCACGAGCCCTTTCTTTCTTTCTCTGCCTCTCCGCCTCACGAGCCTCCTTTCGCTGTCGTTCCTGCTCCTCCATGCGACGAGCCTCTTCCATGTTTTTCTTTCCTAAATCCTGAAAAAAACGGTGTTGCTCCACATAGTATTCTTTTAACTCTCTCTCTTGCTCTGCTTTCTCCTCAGCTTCCGCCTTCTCGCGTCGCTCTTCCGCAAAGAAACTATTCCACGCACGGCAACTTCTTTCACGAATCCCAGTCACTGCCCAAGCCGGCTTCTCCATGTCAATCCAACGATAGTACATGCACAGAGGCGGAGGAGACTACAACAAGAAACAAGAATGTTACTAAAGAATCAATCAAAATACCAACAATATCTATTTGTGATGGTTAAAGCATATCGGAGGCTTGTCGTACTCTGAAATAGCTACGGCAGGATCTTCCTCATAATTGGCGCACATGAAAAACTTCATGCCCAACCAATCTGAAAAATCCGTCACCTCCTTCACCTTGCAAAGATCGCCACACCAACACCGCAGGATTGCCACCCCCGGAGGAAAACTTGCATTCTTCATTTTCCTCGGCCTAATGCTTTGATCCGAACAAGGCAAACTCATACTGACTGAAAAAATGTGTTACATACTTTGCGCACTGGCGATTTCGAGGATGGCAGGACGAGAGCCTCGGTGTCTCCTTTTATAGGCTCAGACGATAAATGATGGCGAGAACATAGGAAATTAGGCGGGATATTTTAGTATCCCTGTAGTATCGGCACAACAGGTTCCCGCAGCATCGGATTCCCGCAGCGAGTGGCTGATTGCTGCAGTGTCATCGCATCCGCTCAAGCAATAGCCAGAGCAATTCTCGCAGTGTCGTTGCATCCTATGAGGCAAAAGTAGCAAAAGTAGGACTGATTCCCCGGCGAAAGAACCAACAGCAGGCATCAGCGTCCATATCCCCGCGCGGAAATCACGCTCTTGGGTGATGTCACCTCACCTGCAGCAGCAATTTTCAAAGCATGGGAATGAGCGCCATTTGCCACAGTTCTCATGTCGGCCACACTGCAAGGAATCAACGCCGTATGCGGGATTAGGCGCATGCAGCAGCAATTTTCAAAGCATCGGAATCAGCACCGTCAGCGCATACGTCGTCGGGCATGCAGGAAGACGCCGCCAGCAGCAGTGGCGGCGGGGCCCGCACCTCGCCTTCCGTGCAGCAGTCAGCGTGCACCAGCACCTGCTGTCGGCAGGGGTGGCCGCCTCTGGAAGTGGCGGCGAGGCCCACTGGCGGGGCCCGCATGCAGCAGGGCCTGTCGCCCAGCCAGCGACCGCGTCAGGGCTGGCCGCTTGCGGCGGTGGCGGCGAGGCCCACCTAGCCCGCGCCATTCCGTCGCGGTGCGATGCACTGTGGAGAAGCCGTTCGGCTGGGGTGGCCGCCTCCCGCGGTGGTGGCAGGGCCCGCTGCCTCCTGGCGTGGCGGCAGGTGCCACGTGTTGCCTGCCGCCACCGTTGAGGAGGTCTTTTTATCAAATTGATCCGTAAGTAGTCTTTTTTGGCAATTCATCTCGACAGGGATCCTTTTGGACAAAAAAACGGTGAATGCACCATGAAGTAATTATGTTGTTTAATATACGTGTGGGTGCCCAGATGAAAAAGGCAAATCTCTACCCGAAAAGTCCATTCTGCACCCGAGCTCATATGCTCCCGCATGAACAGTAAAATCGAAAAAAATTCGAAAAAAATTCAAAAAATTCCAAAAAAAATTTGAGACAAACATTGACAAAAGTTCTAAGTGCCTGCAAAAATTCATCATGAAATCACATTCCTAGAAGGCGTGGCAAAAAAAAACAAATTCAGTGCTTCAAAATGCGTTTGAAAGTAGCTTTTTCAGAGTACTTTTTTTGTTTTTTTGCCACGCCTTCTAGGAATGTGATTTCATGATGAATTTTTGCAGGCACTTAGAACTTTTTTGATTTTACTGTTCATGCGGGAGCATATGAGCTCGGGTGCAGATTAGCCGCGTTCATCTCTACCTAATAATAAAGGGGCTATTGCTTGTGGCGGTACGTTACAAAAATTGCCCCCGAAGTTGCCACGAATTACCCACTATGCCACCCATATGTCAGAAAAGATGTTTCGTTTTCTTTTTACAAGTCGATGCACCGAACAAGGTTTATTAGCCTGCGGCCCACAAAACTACTACGAGCATGCAAACAGTCCAATGGCTAGAGCGCGACCCTTCCACCCTCCCAGGTAAGTGCACTTTTTTGTTTAATTTTTTTATCGAGCATATTCAAATACTTTTTAAAACATTTATATCTTTTTAATCCTAACTTGAAATCTAACATATTATATATGCAAATTTCTCAAAAAAATGTGTAGATTCCAAATATGATATCATCTTGCATGTTAATCATTTTTAAAATTTGATTTAGGATACATTCTTAATTAATACCTTCTTTGTATGGGGTATTTTGAAAATGACTATTATATATCTTTCTATACCATTAAAATTGGCACAAAAGCTATTATTAGCATCATAGGGGATGTTGATTCCAACAAGATACGATGATGTACACTAAACTACTAATATGTTTGCAACTAAATTGCTTAGATTACAATTGCAAACACATACATCAGCAGAAAAAAATAATGCTCGTATGCACAAGTTATCGATGAATACTAAAATGTACTTCTCTATTTTTATCCTAATGTAATATTTGTTGGGAATCACTATGGAGGAACGACAACAAAGGTGTAAAAAGATGACGGCGACTAGGCAGATATTTTGGTTGCCTAATAAATTGAAAACACCTTGAGTACACTAAAAATCGTTCCAACTTTATGTTTTTGCACAACACCAATTATCTTGTTGTTTGTCGTGCAACATCGTGAAAGATTTCAAGGAATTTGTTGATGTCGGCGGGTGTGTGTATGAGTTATTTTTTCTCCCGGTGCAACGCACGGGCATGTTTGCTAGTAAATTTAAATCAAGTAGGATTAGGAAAACTCGTGTGCGTATGTTTCCTTATTAGAATAGATGGCCGGCTAATATATAAAGGCAGATACTCTGCCATAGAAGGGTAGGTTATTTTGAGATGAATTAGACACGTGTGTGTTTTTCAGCCGTTGGCCATTATCGAGTTTAGAGAATTCTTGTTCAAAATCTCTATTGGCGTGTGAGTTCCTGCGACGCGTAGAGGACTACAAGCTGAGCCTATACGATTTGTCCACGTAATTCCTTCAGATCGAGGGGTTGGCGTGTTGTTTCTGTGGAGTTTGTTATCATCTTCGTAAACCTGCAACTAGTTCTTGCTGTGATGGAGTATTGTGCCGTGAAAGATCGGGCCAACAACGGATCGACCCTCGCCTCGAGGTTCTCTCTTCATCATCCATGAGTTAGGATAGTGGTGTTTTTAATGAGCTCGTGAAAAGAAGTTTGATCCAACTTATGAAGACATACCAGTATGGCAATTTTAAAAGGTTTCAAGTTCATGATACAGTCAGGGACTTCATCATATCCAAGTCATACGAAGAAAACTTTGTTACACCATAGTGTTCGTGCCGGTCCAACTATTGATCAAAATACTAGGCAAAGTTTGTCGACTCTCCCTCCAAGCAACAAAGGAAAGCAATTCTTTCCTAGAGATCAGCCATGTATTGTCTCCTGCCTGATCACTTCAAGTATATGGATTTTTGTGGGGAATCCCTCCTTCTAGATGATTTCAAGCATTTACATGTTGTGGGCTTTGGAGGTTTCAATAATTTGGAAGATGACGATGTTGCAAATATTGGGAGGTTATTCTAGCTGAGGTACCTCAACCTCTCTTGCAGTGGCGGAGCTTGGTAAGATCCTTTGGGGGGCCAAATACAAAATAGAGATGTTTGAGGCGGCCAAAAGACTTTATTTGTCCTAATCATCTCCTCCAAAAAAGAAATCGTTCACATATTTTAACCAGGCTTGGGGGGGGGGGGGGGGGGGGGGATGGCCCCTGCAGCAACCTACTCCGCCATTGCTCTCTTCGATAAGTGTTTGTGAGCTCCCAGAAGAAATAGGATATCCATCTTCTTTACATATGTTGGACCTAAGAGTCACAAGAGTAATTAGCTTACCATCATCTATAGTTAATTTAGAAAAACTGGTGCATCTATTTGTTGACGACTTCGCTAAATTTCCTGAAGGAGAAATCAGTAAATTGCAAAGATGTTGACCATTAGTCAGAGCCTTTGAGTGTCCAATTTAATTTGTTCAAGATTTTGGCCAGCTACAGGATCCTTGAGGAAGCTGAATATGGATCTTAAAGATGATCAAACAGCCACTGAGCAAACAAAGAGGTGCATGAAAGTTATTGCATTTTCTCTCTATCAACTAGGCACACACAATCTTCGTTCTTTATATATCTATAATTGTGATTGCAGTGGCGAGGGTGTGCTCATGCTCGTTGTTGAGTTCTTGCCTACATTGGACCCTGCAGCCTGCACACATTTGGGCGGATGCTACTCTTGTTCCTGATGTCTCATACTCCCAAATGGTTGTAGTTTCACAATTCTAATCTCTCTAGGCTTCTAACTCCTCTGTGTTTCCTATCTACAATCTTTTAACACTAGCAAAATGTACTATTGTTATTCTAGAACTAGTTTGCTTTTGTTTGTGTAGAATATATATACATGCCACGCGAAATACATCAATTGTGTGAATGCACATGGGTTCTACACCCCCCCTCTCTCTCTCTGTCCTAACCACATACATGGAGATCTGTGCGCTAGTATGTATCAGTGTTGTTAAATGTTGTATACCCTCAACTAAAAACCATATTTTGATTTTATTTCCAGGTAAATGGACCGTGGCACAGGCATGCCATGTCCTTGTTTGGTATACTCCGAGTTACTCGGCTCTTATTGCTTCTTAATTAACATCTACTCTTCCCTACCCTACTCCTGCACCCGCTATATATGATCATCTGGTTCGTTCAAGTATTGCGCACACATGAAAATGCATCTTCTAGGACACAAAAACAAAATCGATACAATATATAGCAGTCTCGCATGGGGAAGCGAATGGCACTTTTCTTCCCATACTTTCCATTTCTTATTTTATCAACATTGCATAGACTGAAGTTGAGTACTGCAACAAAAAGGTTTTAGGCTTAGATCTGGGAGGGAAGGCACCACTTCCCTGTGAAGTACTCCCTTCAATAAGACTTTGACCAATAATTACTCCATTAACATGTGGTTTATGTGACGCAAATGTGATATTACCATACCCATGTCCTTACTTATGATTATGGTTTTGTCTCTTAGAAACCATGTATAGAGCAACTATAAGTCAAAAACTTCCCCTAGCAAGTCAAAATACGATATAAATTTTGGAGTGGATTGAGTAGTGGCCAAAATTATAATTAGAGACATTACAAATGTCAAAAATAACATCATCACAGAAATTCGAGGCATTAATATGGTGGTCTAGTCATGCCTTTTCCCATTTAATCACTCATGTCACATTTCTTATTGACGGTACTTTGTCAAGAAGAACAATGTTTTCTTATATCACATCTTGTACATTGTCAAGAAAAACAATGTATTTATTTTATTTTCAGTGTCTTCTATTCATGTTAAAGCCACACTAATACCACTCATAAATCCATGTGCATTTACTTAATTGCCATTGATGATATATGCCAAAGAGAAAGATGGGATATTATTAAGCATACAATTCTCCATGATCAATTTTTGCAAGATAATCACCACTACAAACATGTGAAGATGTCGCTGATTCATATGGGTCATCATTAAAGATGGAAGATGGATGCATTCCAGACAAATATTTCATCGATGATTATTCAACATGGAAGATGGATGCCATTCACACCTCGAAGAAGATTTTGATCAAATATTAGAAAAATGTGATGGCTTACCTTTGGTGATCTTAGCCATATCTAGTGTGTTGGCTAACGGGACAAAATAGAGCATCTATGGAATCACATAGCAGATTCAGTTGGTTGTGTACTTGAAACAAGTGACGGCGCAGAAATTTCATTAACTCTCCCCCAAGCAACATAGGAAAGCAATTCTTTTCTAGAGATCTTAATCCTCATCTACAAACATGTCTTTTATACCTTCGTATGTTTCACAAAAGGATCTACAATTAAGAGGAAGGACCCGATAAGGAGATGGATTCCTCAAGGATACTTTCATGGAGAAGGAAGATACGTAGTCCATGAGTTAGATAGTGTTGTTTTTAATGAGCTCATGAAAAGAAGTTTGATCCAACTTATGAAGACATACTACTATGGCAATGTTAAAGTTTTCAGGTTCATGATACAGTCATGGACTACATCATATCCAAGTCAATCGAAGAAAACTTTGTTACACCATAGTGTTCCCGACATAGTTTAAAAAATCCGAACCGATAATCAAACCGGAAGGCTGTTGGTTCAGGCTTTTACCGGTCGGATCGTGGGTTCACCGGTTCGATTGTCAGTTTCTAAGCAATAAAATAATATATATTTTATCAATAAATAGACCAATCAATAGTTTTAACAAAATCGGAGGAGACCATCAGGCGTCCTGGTCTTCCTGCTCGGCTACTCCTGATCTATACTCTGTATCAGAGGGAGGCAACCGGAGGGAGGCTTGGTCGATTTGACATGAGCGGAAGGAGGTCGGGGTTGGACAGAGCAATCCAACCAGGTGGCGGCATCCCCTCTCCCAAGCTGTCAATAGTGGTGGCAAAGAATGGCAGGCGTGGGAGCGACGACGCGGGTTGGTGACCTGGTGCTGCCGCACAGAGTGGTGAGGGAGAGGCGTCGTCACCACACCACGGCGTCTGGCAAGGGTGGCACCAGAGGATGGCGGCTGCGCCAATGGGGTTTGTTGTGGACAAAATCGAGTGAAATGCTCCAAGTTCAGCCGAAACCCTACCAAAAGAGGGATTATTTCTTCCTTTTTTTCCAATTCTACCCCCACCTTGTTAGCAAAAAACGAGTCGATTGAGGGGCTTTTTTGGAAACGACATCGAACCATATGGTTTTCTATGAACCGCCCGGTTCATTGGTTTTTAGAAAAACTGGTCGATTTGACTGGAGGGAGCCACAAGAGTAATTAACTTACCATCATCTATAGTTAATTTAGAAAAACTGGTGCATCTATTTGTTGACGACTTTGCTAAATTTCCTGAAGCAGGAATCAGGAAATTGCAAAGATGTTGAAACAGGTAGAGCCTTTGAGGGTCCAATTTAATTTGTTCAAGATTTTTGCCAGCTACAGAATCCTCGAGGAAGCTGAATATCAATCTTAAAGATGATCAAAAGGCCACTGAGGATACAAAGATTCCCATGCTCGAGTAATTTCGTTTACTTTATGCGTGAGGTGTACAGGATAGAGATTATGTAGAAGCATGATCCATGTCCAACCTAGAAAAGCACATGATATGTTTCAGCCCCACAATGAATGAGTGCATCTCTTCAGTACTGGTGGTCTACGTGGTACTGGTCCTTTTGATTTCGGAATTAAGAACCTGTCTACTAATGATCACCAGAAACCTATGAGAATCTTCAGTACTGGTGGTGTAAGCTTTAGAATCAAGTTATGACGGTGAACATGATCACCAGAAACGTATGAGAAATCTACGAGAAATTCATTCTCAGCGCCTACTTACTACATACATCCATGGTAAGAGCAACATATGTAGCCAATAAATATGCGATGACATGAAAAAACAAGGTGTGGAATAAGAAATTATGGTCAGAGTCTGCCCCCTGTTTTCCTGTAAAAAGGAACTAGTGGTTAACTCTTGTGGTATGTCACTTACTCAAATATATACACTGATTGGACAACTACTACAACCGTAGTCCAGACTCCGTTTACTTAATAAGGACTGGGCTACCATCCCTAACTAGTCAAATGACACCATAACCCCTTTCAAGAAAAACGATACTATAACACCCAATATTTCAAGCTTCATGCACGCAACATTGAGCAAACTTCTGCGGCAACAACCTTGGATTTTAGTACAGTACATGAAATTCTATATGCCCATCAGTACAGCAGAAAAGTAAGACAAAAGGTATCGATGATAACATCCACGGCATATACAAAATTAATAAAAATTACAGCTTAGTTGAGAGAAATGTGCAACATCATTAAAGAAAAATAAATACTAGTAGTCAGCCATATAAATGAAACACAGATAGTTGTTCATCTTCATGGTGACAGTCAAACGTTTCTGCCAGAATTACTAGTAAGAGAAGTGGCTTACATTTCAGACGCACTAATTAACCTACAAAGAAAAGTTAAGCTCTCCATTAGCAGTCATATCAGTATCTAGGCAAAATCACTAGAAAAGGTTTCAATCCGTGCCCTGTTCCAGAAAAGAGTGGTATTTTTCAGGGAGTAACTCCTTATATTCCTGGCCTTTCCCCCCTGAAGCAAGTGCAGTCAACAAACTAGCTGTGGAAGCTTCAAGGGTGAAGCTCCTCTCATCAATTTTAGACAGATAAGTCCCAGCCCTAAGAATCTCCCCTTTCTGAAGTAAGCTTCTAACTATAGCGTTTAGCAAACGGGAATCGGCAGCACATCCATTCTTCTCCATAGAAATGAATAGATCATCAGACTCTTGTAGAGAACCTTCTTCTATAAGTTTTTGTATCATTAAGCTATATGTAACAACGTCAGGCACTAATCCGTTGGCCCAGATACCATCAAACATGTCTTTGGCTTCTTCCTTTCTGCCACATTTAAGCAACGCACCGATCATAATAGTAAAAGTGATAACAGAAACCTTAACATTGTCCAACGTTTCCCTGAAAACAACCAATGCATCATCTATCCTTCCATTCTTAGAGTAACCATCTATCAGTATGTTATAGGTGACAACATTCGGTTTCAAGCCAATGGAGCACATATTGTCAAGTAACTTCCTCCCTTCATCCATCTTACCAACTAAAAAATATCCATGTATCAGTCTGTTGTAATCACGAACAACAGGCTTCACACCCATATGTATCATCAGGTCAAGCACATCTTGGGCTTCCATAACCCTTTCACTTTTGCAAAGGTGATCCATAACAGTGTTGAAGAACACTCTGTCGGGACAGATGCTGCGATCCAACATCTCAGAAAATAGTTCATGAACCTTCTCCCATTTGCCACAAGAACAGAAACCACTAATAAGGGGGTTGAAAACTATGATATCAGGAGCTAACCCTTCGGTTATCATTTGATTGAACTGGGACATAGCATCATCCATTCGGCCAATACTGGAAAGCAAGTCTATCACCATTCCATAGCTCACTACATCAGGGTTAAATCCTTGCTGCCGCATTTTTGTAAATATATGCATTGCCTCATCAACCATTTTTTCTTTAGCACATGCAGATATGAGTATGCTGTAGATATAGTTATTTGGTGACAGACCATTTCCGACCATCAAATCAATGAGACAATGAATATCATGAAAAGATCGTTCCATAGCATACCCATGAAGCAGAATGCCGTAGGTAGTAACATCTGGTTTTTGGCCCAAACTGACCATAGAATCAAAAATCTTCCTAGCTTCTGCGCATCTTCCGCTCTTGCAAAGATAATCCATCTGTATATTGTAAGTTACAATATTTGGTTGAACACCATTTCTAGACATTTCCTTGAAAATCCGACCCACCTCTTCGCACTGTTCTAGTGAATAATACCCATGTATCAGGCCATTATATGTGGTACTATTTGGCAGAATTCCTCTATCAAGCATCTGTTGAAGAACCTCCTCAGCCTTGTCCATTGCATGAAGCTTGCACATGCCAGAGATAATTGAACTACAGGTCACAACATTCGGCGAAATTCCCCTCTGTAACATTTCACAAAATAGACTGTAAGCCTTGTTCATCTCACCCTCTTTCAACAAGCCATCAATTACGGTGCTATAGGACACCACATTAGGTTGGCAGCTACCTCCATGCTGTACCATGATGTGAATCAGCTCAAGAGCCTCTTGGCTTCTCCTTTCGTTGCAAAGACCCTTGAAAAGAATGCTGTAGGAGAAGACATCCGGCACGCAGTTAAACATGGGGATTACTCGGAGTACGATGTCCATTGCATAGCTGGTCTTCTTCTCCGCACAGATGGCCTTGAGTAGGTGGCTGAAATTGACGACAGCTTGTGCTGCAAATCCCAACTTAATGACGTGTCCCATGGCAGCGTGTCCAAGGTCCAAGCGGCCAGCACGGCAGCAGCAGTCGACTAGAATGCCATAGGTGATATTGTGTGGAGGCACCTTGGCTCTTGCAACACGGTTGAAGAGGGAAACGCCGAGCGCAGGG
The DNA here is from genome assembly GCA_963921465.1 of Triticum timopheevii. Classification (NCBI taxonomy): domain Eukaryota; kingdom Viridiplantae; phylum Streptophyta; class Magnoliopsida; order Poales; family Poaceae; genus Triticum; species Triticum timopheevii. The sequence continues at coordinate 15,853,993 of OY997272.1, read as the reverse complement.
CAATCACGGCGGACCACGGTGAGGAGGCAGTTAATGGCACGGATCGAGGAAGGCCGAGCAACCTGGATCAATTCGTAGAACAGGTTGAGTGCATCGTCAGTGCCAATGTCTCCGGCACAGTACCGTTCTTCAATTTTCCTCTCCAAGATGCGTCTACCGACGGGGACAAGCCGGCGGCTCATAGCACCAGAGGGCCTGAACCTACCGGATCCGACGGTGAGGGGTAGGATGGCGCCGCCGCTGCTCACAACCTACCGGACCGGCGCAGCCTGGGCGTTAACCTGGGATAGGAAAAAACGAGAGCAGAGTTAGGAAGACTAGGTTGCTCCATGGCCGCCGTAGGAGGTAGACTGTGGCGTACACGAGATCTGCTGACCGCGAGCCGGTGGAGACGACGACCACGCTGATGAAGACGAGGAGAAGTGGATCTCTGAAGTCTGAAGAAGAAGTGGCTCCGCGCACCTAAATCGTGAAGAAAAATCTTCACGCATTTTTTGGGTCCAGACACCTGCCACTGCCATGCGGGCCACACTAGTCAGAGTCGAGACAGCACCTTCAATGGGGTAAAATTACTTTTTTTTTGAACCAGAAAATCCTATTCAGCTCTTCCTACATTTTTTTAGTTGGATCTTTCTTTTTGAACTTTTTTTTGGTTGGAGCTATTCGTACATAGTCATACAAAAGTTACGTGTGTTGGATCAAAATTTGCTTGCTACGTATCAAAGTGGGTTGTGTGTTCGAATTACGTCTTGACCGACACGCGTCCTGCATCAAGAGTCAGTGGTCCAACCGAAGACCATATCCGCCGCACGGGATTGCCTCCGTAATTAAGATAGAAATAATCAGACAAATACATTGCGCGTTAATGACTACACCTCTTGAATCACCAGAGCTATTCTGTGTTATCGTACTAAACATTTCTGTCACTAGTGTTCAGAATAACACATCACGGTCTCCCTGCCCTTACTCTCCTCGTTACTCGCTCTCCATGATCATGGGTACCTGCAGGGATGAAGAACGCGAGCAAGACAAGATACAACTACGAAGCAACTTTATGCTACACATACAAGACGTTATTTCAAAGTCTTCCATCTATCCCTCCAACAAATACATCGGGGTGCAAGGCCTTGCCTAAACCCACGACCTTACTGAACTACTCACACATGAAGATCAGATCACACATACTCACTGAAGAACACATCATGAAGATTGATTGATTGATTGATAATACTCCATGAAGAACACGTTATTTCCCATCATGAAGTATGTCTTACAATGGATGTCAGATGGGATATATAATTATAGGTATGACTAGATGGCTGAGAACAATGGTGGTGATGAAGGTGGTTGCTATGGAGATGGGAAATGGTGACGGCTAGGGTTGATGGAGATGATTGCTGCGAAGATGACTATGTGGCAGCCTATCTTGTTGCTAATTTGACATCGAGCGGTAGTGCCACCGGAGCAGTACTACCGTCCATCTGAGAGGTACTTCCGCTTTATATCACAGGCACAGAGGAATGACGGTATTAAAGCGGCGCCAGAGAGAAAGTACCGCCCAAAGCGGTACTAGCATGTAACTACCGCTCAACAACCGCTTATGCTTATGCTAAAATGGGAAACAGAAGCTTGCAGTCTCCTCAAAATTAAGCCGAAGTAGCGGCGGTAGTAGCAATCGGAAGTATCACATGAGTGGTACTACCTTGCTACTACCGTTTCAGTGCCGCTAATCATCTAGAGAGCAATAGAGGGGCCTTTCCCGAACGATAGTACCTACGGTAGCACGCACTGGAAGTACCATGTAAGCAGTACTACCGTGCTACTACCGTTCCACTTCCGCTAATTAACCAGAGAGCAACAGAAGCTATCAAATAGGTGTAAATAGGAGCAGCACTAGTCCGCGGAAGTACCGCCTAAGGAAACTAATGTGGAAAAGAGTGGTACTACAGCCTGGGTGCTTCAAAATTCCTAGGCAAAAACAGTTGAATCCTCCAACTTGTCGGAAGGGTAAGTGTGTGCACATGGGGTTGTGTACGTGTTGAATCCACCCATACCTTTGTAATCACTAGTAGAAAACAGGCCATTCGAACCGGTTTGTGAGGGCCATTTTTCTCGGTTCACGAACCGGAACTAAAGGGTCGTGACTAAAGCCTTGTCCCTTTAGTCCCGGTTCGCCCAGGAACCAGGACAGAAGGGGGCTCCACGTGGCCGCTGCCGCTTGCCTAGGTAGGGGGGCCTTTTGTGCCGGTTGTTGGAAATATGCCCTAGAGGCAATAATAAAAGGATTATTATTATATTTTCTTGTTCATGATAATTGTCTATTATTCATGCTATAATTGTGTTATCCGAAAATCGTAATACATATGTGAATACGTAGACCACAACATGTCCCTAGTAAGCCTCTAGTTGACTACCTCGTTGATCAACTGATAGTCATGGTTTCCTGACTATGGACATTGGATGTCATTGATAACGGGATCACATCATTAGGAGAATGATGTGATGGACAAGACCCAATCCTAAGCATAGCACAAGATCGTGTAGTTCGTTTGCTAGAGCTTTTCCAATGTTAAGTATCTTTTCCCTAGACCATGAGATCGTGTAACTCCCGGATACCGTAGGAGCGCTTTGGGTGTACCAAACATCACAACGTAACTAGGTGACTATAAAGGTACACTACAGGTATCTCCGAAAGTGTCTGTTGGGTTGACACGGATCAAGACTGGGATTTGTCACTCTGTATGACAGAGAGGTATCTCTGGGCCCACTCGGTAATGCATCATCATAATGAACTCAAAGTGACCAAGTGTTTGGTCACGGGATCATGCATTACGGTACGAGTAAAGTGACTTGCCGGTAACGAGATTGAACGAGGTATTGGGATACCGACGATCGAATCTCGGGCAAGTAACGTACCGATTGACAAAGGGAATTGTATACGGGGTTACTTGAATCCTTGACATCGTGGTTCATCCGATGAGATCATCAAGGAGCATGTGGGAGCCAACATGGGTATCCAGATCCCGGTGTTGGTTATTGACCGGAGAGTCATCTCGGTCATGTCTGCTTGTCTCCCAAACCCGTAGGGTCTACACACTTAAGGTTCGGTGACGCTAGGGTTGTAGAGATATTAGTATGCAGTAACCCAAAAGTTGTTCGGAGTCCCGGATGAGATCCCGGACATCACAAGGAGTTCTGGAATGGTCCGGAGGTGAAGAATTATATATAGGAAGTCAGGTTTCGGCCATCGGGAAAGTTTTGGGTGTCACAGGTATTGTACCGGGACCATCGGAAGGGTCTCGGGGGTCCACCGAGTGGGGCCACCTATCCCGGAGGGCCCCATGGGCTGAAGTGGGAGGGGAACCATCCCCTGGTGGGCTGGTGCACCCCCCCTTTGGCCCCCCTGCGCCTAGGATTGGAAACCCTAGGGGTTGGGGCGCCTCCACTTGGCTTGGGGGGCAAGCCACCCCCCTTGGCCGCCGCCCCCCCTTGGAGATTGCATCTCCTAGGGCCGGCGCCCCCCCTAGGGGCCCTATATAAAGAGGGGGAGGGAGGGCAGCCGCACCCATGCTCTTGGCGCCTCCCTCTCCCTCCGCAACACCTCTCCCTCTCGTAGTGCTTGGCGAAGCCCTGCCGAGATCGCTGCTGCATCCACCACCACGCCGTCGTGCTGCTGGATCTCCATCAACCTCTCCTTCCCCCTTGCTAGATCAAGAAGGATGAGACGTCTTCCCCAACCGTACGTGTGTGGAACACGGAGGTGCTGTCCGTTCAGCACTAGGATCTTCGGTGATTTGGATCACACGAGTACGACTCCCTCAACCCCATTCTCTTGAACGCTTCCGCTCGCGATCTACAAGGGTATGTAGATGCACTCCTCTCTCTCGTTGCTAGATGAACTCCATAGATTGATCTTGGTGATGCGTAGAATTTTTTTATTTTCTGCAACGTTCCCCAACAATGATATCAGAGCTAGGTCTATGCGTAGTTCTCTTTGCACGAGTAGAACACAAAATTGTTGTGAGCGTAGATGTTGTCAATTTTCTTGCCACTACTAGTCTTATCTTGCTTCGGCAGCATCGTGGGATGAAGCGGCCCGGACCGACCTTACACGTACGCTTATGTGAGACAGGTTCCACCGACTGATATGCACTAGTTGCATAAGGTGGCTAGCTGGTGTTTGTCTCTCCCACTTTAGTTGGAGCAGATTCGATGAAAAGGGTCCTTATGAAGGGTAAATAGAAATTGGCAAAACACGTTGTGTCTTTTACGTAGGTAAGAAAACGTTCTTGCTAGAACCCTATTGCAGCCACGTAAAACATGCAACAACAATTAAAGGACGTCTAACTTGTTTTTGCAGCATATGCCTTGTGATGTGATATGGCCAAAAGTTGTGATGAATGATATATATGTGATGTATGAGATCATGTTCTTGTAATAGGAATCACGACTTGCATGTCGTTGAGTGTGACAACCGACAGGAGCCATGTAATTATTGTATGACCTGCGTGTCAATGATCAAACGCCATGTAATTACTTTACTTTATTGCTAAACCGTTGGCCATAGTAGTAGAAGTAATAGTTGGCCAGCAACTTCATGGAGACATGATGATGGAGATCATGATGATGGAGATCATGGTGTCATGCCGGTGACGAAGATGATCATGGAGCCCCGAAGATGGAGATCAAAGGAGCTATATGATATTGGCCATATCATGTCACTATTTGATTGCATGTGATGTTTATCATGTTTTTGCATCTTGTTTACTTAGAACGACCGTAGTAAATAAGATGATCCCTCATAATAAGTTCAAGAAAGTGTTCCCCCTAACTGTGCGCCGTTGCGAAAGTTCGTTGTTTCGAAGCACCAGTGATGATCGGGTGTGATAGATTCTAACGTTCACATACAACGGGTGTAAGACAGATTTACACATGCAAAACACTTAGGTTAACTTGAAAAGCCTAGCATGTACAGACATGGCCTCGGAACAGAGAGACCGAAAGGTCGAACATGAGTCGTATGGAAGATACGATCAACATGGGGATGTTCACCGATGATGACTAGTCCGTCTCATGTGATGATCAGATATGGCCTAGTCGACTCAGATCATGTAACACTTAGATGACTATAGGGATGTCTAATCTGAGTGGGAGTTCATTAAATAATTTGATTAGATGAACTTAATTATCATGAACTTAGTCTAAAAACCTTTGCAAAAATGTCTTGTAGATCAAATGGCCAACGCTCATGTCAACCTCAACTTCAACGCGTTCCTAGAGAAAACCAAGCTGAAAGATGATGGCAGCAACTATACGGACTGGGTCCGGAACCTGAGGATCATCCTCATAGCTGCCAAGAAAGCATATGTCCTAGAAGCACCGCTAGGTGAAGCACCCATCCCAGAGAACCAAGATGTTATGAATGCTTGGCAGTCACGTGCTGATGATTACTCCCCCGTTCAGTGCGGCATGCTTTACAGCTTAGAACCGGGGCTCCAAAAGCGTTTTGAGCAACACGGAGCATATGAGATGTTCGAGGAGCTGAAAATGGTTTTCCAAGCTCATGCCCGGGTCGAGAGGTATGAAGTCTCCGACAAGTTCTATAGTTGTAAGATGGAGGAAAATAGTTCTGTCAGTGAGCACATACTCAAAATGTCTGGGTTGCACAACCGCTTGTCCCAGCTGGACATTAACCTCCCGGACGAGGCGGTCATTGACAGAATCCTTCAGTCGCTCCCACCTAGCTACAAGAGCTTTGTGATGAACTACAATATGCAGGGGATGGTGAAAACTATTCCTAAAGTATTTTCAATGCTGAAGTCATCAGAGGTGGAAATCAAAACGGAACATCAAGTGTTGATGGTCAATAAAACCACTAAGTTCAAGAAAGGCAAGGGTAAGAAGAACTTCAAGAAGGCCGGTAAGCCAGTTGCCGGGAAGAAGTCAAAGAATGGACCCAAGCCTGAGACTGAGTGCTTTTATTGCAAAGGGAAGGGTCGCTGGAAGCAGAACTGCCACAAATACTTAGCGGACAAGAAGGCCGGCAACACTAAAGGTATATGTGATATACATGTAATTGATTTGTACCTTACCAGTACTCATAGTAGCTCCTGGGTATTTGATACCGGTGCGGTTGCTCATATTTGTAACTCAAAGCAGGAGCTGCGGAATAAGCGGAGACTGGCGAAGGACGAGGTGACGATGCGCTTCGGGAATGGTTCCAAGGTCGATGTGATCACCGTCGGCACGCTACCTCTACATTTACCTACGGGATTAGTTTTAAACCTCAATAATTGTTATTTAGTGCCAGCTTTGAGCATGAACATTGTATCTGGATCTCGTTTAATGCGAGATGGCTACTCATTTAAATCCGAGAATAATGGTTGTTCTATTTATATGAGAGATATGTTTTATGGTCATGCCCTGCTGGTCAATGGTTTATTCTTAATGAATCTCGAACGTAATGTTACACATATTCATAGTGTAAATACCAAAAGATGTAAGGTTGATAACGATAGTCCCACATACTTGTGGCACTGCCGCCTTGGTCACATTGGTGTCTAGCGCATGAAGAAGCTCCATGCCGATGGACTTTTAGAGTCTCTCGATTATGAATCATTTGACACATGCGAACCATGCCTCATGGGCAAAATGACCAAGACTCCGTTCTCCGGAACAATGGAGCGAGCAACCAACTTATTGGAAATCATACATACTTATGTGTGCGGTCCAATAAGTGTTGAGGCTCGCGGAGGCTATCATTATGTTCTCACTCTCACTGATGACTTAAGTAGATATGGGTATGTCTACTTGATGAAACACAAGTCTAAGACCTTTGAAAAGTTCAAGGAATTTCAGAATGAGGTAGAGAATCAACGTGACCGGAAAATAAAGTTCTTACGATCAAATCATGGAGGAGAATATTTAAGTCACAAATTTGGTACGCACTTAAGGAAATGTGGAATCGTTTGACAACTCACGCCGCCTGGAACACCTCAGCGTAACGGTGTGTCCGAACGTCGTAATCACACTCTATTGGATATGGTACGATCTATGATGTCTCTTACTGATTTACCGCTATCATTTTGGGGATACGCTCTAGAGACAGCTACATTCATTTTAAATAGGGCACCATCTAAATCCGTTGAGACGACACTGTATGAATTATGGTTTGGGAAGAAACCTAAGCCGTCGTTTCTAAAAGTTTGGGGATGCGATGCTTATGTCAAGAAACTTCAACCTGAAAAGCTCGAACCCAAGTTGGAAAAATGCGTCTTCATAGGATACCCTAAGGAAACCATTGGGTATACCTTCTACCTTAGATCCAAAGGCAAGATCTTTGTTGCCAAGAACGGGTCCTTTCTGGAGAAAGAGTTTCTCTCGAAAGTAGTAAGTGGGAGGTAAGTAGAACTCGATGAAGTACTGCCTCTTGAACCGGAAAGTAGTACAGCTCAGGAAGATGTTCCTGTGGTGCCTACACCGACTGGAGAGGAAATTAATGATAATGATCAAGGTACTTCGGATCAAGTTGCTACTGAACTTCGTTGGTCCACAAGGACACGTTCCACACCAGAGTGGTATGGCAACCCTGTCCTGGAAATCATGTTGTTAGACAACGGTGAACCTTCGAACTATGAAGAAGCGATGGCAGGCCCAGCTTCCAACAAATGGCTTGAAGCCATGCAATCCGAGATAGAATCCATGTATGAAAACAAAGTATGTACTTTGACAGACTTGCCTGATGATCCGCGAGCGATAGAAAATAAATGGATCTTTAAGAAGAAGACGGACGCGGATGGTAATGTTACCATCTATAAAGCTTGACGTGTCGCTAAGGGTTATCGGCAAGTTCAAGGGGTTGACTACGATGAGACTTTCTCTCCCGTAGCGAAGCTGAAGTCCGTCCGAATCATGTTAGCAATTGCCGCATACTATGATTATGAGATATGGCAAATGGACGTCAAAACGTCATTCCTTAACGACTATCTTAAGGAAGAACTGTATATGATGCAGCCGGAAGGTTTTGTTGATCCCGAGAATGCTAACAAGGTATGCAAGCTCCAGCGATCCATTTATGGGCTGGTGCAAGCATCTCGGAGTTGGAACATCCGCTTTGATGAGATGATCAAAGCATTTGGGTTTATGCAGACTTATGGAGAAGCCTGCGTTTACAAGAAAGTGAGTGGGAGCTCTATAGCATTTATCATATTATATGTAGATGACATACTTTTGATGGGAAATGATATAGAACTTTTGGACAGCATTAAGGCCTACTTGAATAAGTGTTTTTCAATGAAGGACCTTGGAGAAGCTGCTTACATATTAGGCATCAAGATCTATAGGGATAGATCGAGATGCCTCATAGGTCTTTCACAAAGCACATACCTTGATAAGATATTGAAGAAGTTCAATATGAATCAGTCCAAGAAAGGGTTCTTGCCTGTATTGCAAGGTGTGAGATTGAGCTCGGCTCAATGCCCGACCACGACAGAAGATAAAGAAGAGATGAGTGTCATCCCCTATGCCTCAGCCATAGGGTCTATTATGTATGCCATGTTGTGTACCAGACCTGATGTAAACCTTGCCGTAAGTTTGGTAGGAAGGTACCAAAGTAATCCCGGCAAGGAACACTGGACAGCGTTCAAGAATATCCTGAAGTACCTGAAAAGGACAAATGACATGTTTCTCGTTTATGGAGGTGACGAAGAGCTCGTCATAAAGGGTTACGTCGACGCTAGCTTCGACACAGATCTGGATGACTCTAAGTCACAAACCGGATACGTGTATATTTTGAATGGAGGGGCAGTAAGCTGGTGCAGTTGCAAGCAGATCGTCGTGGCGGGATCTACATGTGAAGCGGAGTACATGGCAGCCTCGGAGGCAGCGCATGAAGCTATCTAGATGAAGGAGTTCATCACCGACCTAGGAGTCATACCCAATGCGTCGGGGCCGATCACTCTCTTCTGTGACAACACTGGTGCTATTGCCCTTGCCAAGGAGCCCAGGTTTCACAAGAAGACCAGGCACATCAAGCGTAGCTTCAACTCCATCCGTGAAAATGTTCAAGATGGAGACATAGATATTTGCAAAGTGCACACGGATCTGAATGTCGCAAATCCGTTGACTAAACCTTTTCCGCGAGAAAAACATGATCAACACCAGAACTCTATGGGTGTTCGATTCATCACAATGTAACTAGATTATTGACTCTAGTGCAAGTGGGAGACTGTTGGAAATATGCCCTAGAGGCAATAATAAAAGGTTTATTATTATATTTCCTTGTTCATGATAATTGTCTATTATTCATGCTATAATTGTGTTATCCGAAAGTCGTAATACATGTGTGAATACATAGAACACAACATGTCCCTAGTAAGCCTCTAGTTGACTAGCTCGTTGATCAACTGATAGTCATGGTTTCCTGACTATGGACATGGGATGTCATTGATAACGGGATCACATCATTAGGAGAATGATGTGATGGACAAGACCCAATCCTAAGCATAGCACAAGATCGTGTAGTTCGTTTGCTAGAGCTTTTCCAATGTTAAGTATCTTTTCCCTAGACCATGAGATCGTGTAACTCCCGGATACCGTAGGAGCGCTTTGGGTGTACCAAACATCACAACGTAACTAGGTGACTATAAAGGTACACTACAGGTATCTCCGAAAGTGTCTGTTGGGTTGACACGGATCAAGACTGGGATTTGTCACTCTGTATGACAGAGAGGTATCTCTGGGCCCACTCGGTAATGCATCATCATAATGAACTCAAAGTGACCAAGTGTTTGGTCACGGGATCATGCATTACGGTACGAGTAAAGTGACTTGCTGGTAACGAGATTGAACGAGGTATTGGGATACCGACGATCGAATCTCGGGCAAGTAACGTACCGATTGACAAAGGGAATTGTATACGGGGTTACTTGAATCCTTGACATCGTGGTTCATCCGATGAGATCATCAAGGAGCATGTGGGAGCCAACATGGGTATCCAGATCCCGGTGTTGGTTATTGACCGGAGAGTCATCTCGGTCATGTCTGCTTGTCTCCCAAACCCGTAGGGTCTACACACTTAAGGTTCGGTGACGCTAGGGTTGTAGAGATATTAGTATGCAGTAACCCGAAAGTTGTTCAGAGTCCCGGATGAGATCCGGGACGTCACGCGGAGTTCCGGAATGGTCCGGAGGTGAATAATTATATATAGGAAGTCAGGTTTCGGCCATCGGGAAATTTCGGGGGTCACCGGTATTGTACCGGGACCACCGAAAGGGTCCCGGGGGTCCACCGAGTGGGGCCACCTATCCCAGAGGGCCCCATGGGCTGAAGTGGGAGGGGAACCAGCCCCTGGTGGGCTGGTGCGCCCCCCTTTGGGCTCCCCTGCGCCTAGGGTTGGAAACCCTAGGAGTGGGGGCGCCTCCACCTGGCTTGGGGGGTGTCGGTGTCAAAACCGGCGGATCTCGGGTAGGGGGTCCCGAACTGTGTGTCTAGGCGTATGGTAACAGGAGACAAGGGACACGATGTTTTTACCCAGGTTCGGGCCCTCTCGATGTAGGTAAAACCCTACTCCTGCTTGATTAATATTGATGACATGGGTAGTACAAGAGTAGATCTACCACGAGATCAGAGAGGCTAAACCCTAGAAGCTAGCCTATGGTATGATTGTTCTTCGTCCTACGGACTAAAACTCTCCAGTTTATATAGACACCGGAGAGGGCTAGGGTTACACAGAGTCGGTTACAATGGGAGGAGATCTATATATCGTATCGCCAAGCTTGCCTTCGACGCCAAGGAAAGTCCCATCCGGACACGAGACGAAGTATACAATCTTGTATCTTCATAGTCCAGGAGTCCGGCCAAAGGTCATAGTCCGGTCATCCGGACACCCCCTAATCCGGGACTCCCTCTGTAGCCCCTGCACCAGGCTTCAATGACGACGAGTCCGGCGCGCAAATTGCCTTCGGCATTGCAAGGCGGGTTCCTCCTCCGAATACTTCATAGAAGATGTTGAACACAAGGATAGTGTCCGGCTCTGCAAAATAAGTTCCACATACCATCGTAGAGAGAATAATATTTGTACAAATCTAATCTGCTGACGTATTCCGCAGCGTGACATCATGCCACGGCCAAGCCTTTATTCGTTTGACTGTCCCACGTCAGTGCGTTTAGCGAGGCGGTTTCCTTGGCACATCTTATCAAAGCAGAGATCGTGTCCCCTAATTCCGGGATTCTCATCAATACGGGCGTGGGTAACCCAACCGTGCCATTGGTATATCTCTTTAATCAAAAGTGAGTCCCAAACGGTCATGGGGAGGGCTCTTGGTATTCAACCTCTTTTTAAAGAGACCAAGGCTCGACTCCTTTCTTTCAATCCCAATCCAATCTGCCTCTCGCCTTGAGTTCCAACACCCAAAGCTCTAGATTCAGGCGCTTCGGACCTTCGATGATGTCTGGCTCTGACCTTCAAGGCCGGTGGATGCCTTCCTCCGTTATGGAAGAAGACGTGTTAAACTTAAGAGACGCCAGGTATCTAACCGGCGAAATCTTGCATAGGCTGCCTGCTGAAGGGCAGGTCATTCCCACTCCCAAGCCCGGTGAGAGCGTGGTGTTCGTGTCTCACTTCCTTCGGGGGCTAGGCTTCTCGATTGACCCCTTCATGAGGGGGCTCATGTTTTACTACGGGCTGGAATTTCACGACTTAGCTCCGGAGTCCATCCTCCATATCTCATCGTTCATTGTCGTGTGCGAGGCCTTCCTCCATATTACTCCTCACTTCGGATTATGGCTCAAAACCTTCAAAGTAGAGCCGAAGATGATCGAGGGGCAGCACGCGGAGTGCGGAGGTGCTGCTATAAGCAAGATTGCCGATGCTCCATGGACCGAGGGCTCTTTTCAAGAGGAGTTCGGCTCGTGGCAACAAGAGTGGTTTTATATCACAGCTCCCAGGGGCACCAAATGGGTGGCGCCACATGCCTTTCGCTTGGGTCCGCCACCACAACTAGCATTATGGGTCAATAAAGGGCTTAACTGGGGGCCGTCCAAGGACGTGCCCTTGTTGCAGGGCCGCATTCGAGATCTCCTAGAAAGAGATATCAATCTGGCCGTAGTCACGCAGGTTATGTTGATTCGCCGTATCCTGCCCTGCAAACGTCGCCTCCTCCACCTGTGGGAATTTAATCCGGAAGGACCGCGAGCCCTCCAACATTTTATGGGCGCGATGCCCATGGAGATGTGTAAATTGTTCTTCGGATCACAAGCAACATGTCCAGACTCGTTCGAGGACGCAGGTCTGAGCTGCAATCGCCCGGACACTCAAGTAAGTAGCCCCATACCCGGACACGTTATCCGTATATTTATCATAAAATTGCCTTGAAAGAGCTATCCTTTAAATAGGAGTGGATAGCGAAAGCAAAGCTTATCAGGTGTCCGGCCCCCCTCCCCGAGACCACGCCGGATCCCGTGTTAACCAGGATGCTGGAGGTTGTGCCTTCGGAAGAAGGCAAAGAGGGGAACAAAGAAGCTACCGCCTCCGCGAAGGAGTCTGTTAGGAAAGGAGGAATCGAGAATTCCCCTAACCAAGGAAAGAAGAGGACCGCCTCTAAAGACCCGGAGGCGATGGCCTCAAAGCGGGGGAAGAAATCTTCGTGAGAGGGTCCGGCACCGGAGGGAGACCCGGCCGCATTAAGCCCCCAAGGGGATCAGCTCTCCACCGAGCCGTAAGTAAAGAGAGGGGTTTAAAATGAGAGACATCCCTGTTTTATTTATGAGGAAGATAACCGAAATTTTACATTGTAGTTCGGATCTCAACCCTTCTAAGGAGAGCTCATGTTCAGGGGATCTTCGTACGGAGATGATGGAGAGCGGAACGCCTCCCCCAGCTATACCGTCTTGCAAGGCAGGCGACCCCGAGGTGTCGTCTCGGAGGGTTTCTCCGAATCCGGCCTTCGAAAAAGGTCTTCGGACGAGTCCTGCACCGTCCGGTGCACGGTCGGAGGAGCTGAAGGATCTGCTCGGGCAAGCGTCTATCTCAGAAGAACACCATGTGTTGATAAATACGGTGGTTAGAAGGATTTCATCCGCGAAAAGCGGATTGTATGAGGCCACCAGGAGTTTACTGACAGGTTTTGAGGTACGCAAAATGATGTACCTTTTGACGGATCCGCATATATAAAATGCGCCATGTATAGATAGTAGCCCCTGAGACTCTGTGCATTGTCAACTTTGACGGCGCACAGAGGATCATAATCCCAGGTATAATATGTCGCCTTTCCTATGTAGGTGGCGAAGTGTTCGATGGCTAGCCGGACTGATGAATTTGCCGAGCTAAAGCGGCAACTTGACGTGGCAGATACCGACATCGCGCTTGTCAACGAGCGGCTGGACGAGGCACAAGGTATGTAATGTCTCCGAAGACATCTGGTAAGAGGAGCTTGATGCCCGTACCTTATAATATGTGTGCTTAATGCAGATGGTGCCGCTGCCATGGAGAGCCTTTGGGCGGAACTTGCCCGAGCCAAGGAGTGGGCCAGGAAAAGCGATGCGGCTGCCTTAAAGGCGGCTGAAGAGCTAAAAGCCAAATAGGCTGCTCACTGCCAGAGCAAGAAGGAAATGGCCTAGATGGCTGTAAAATTGAAGAATGCTGCCGACCACTGCAAGCTTCTTGAAAAATAAGATAGGGTGGCATAGAAGGACCTAGAAAAGGTCACTGCCGAGGCCAAGGATACTCAATCTGCGATGAGAGCGATGAAGGAGGAGCTACGTCAGGCCAGAGATATCACGGCTAGAAAGGCCTATATCCTGCGGATGAAGTTCGGGGATCCTAAGTATGCTCCGTTGGACTGGAAGTGGAGTGCGGCGAACACTTATCTAGACTTGGCAGCGAGTGCCGCGGACGCGACCGAACACTTCCAGGATCGAAATGACCATGAAGTGGAAGAACTTTTTTGGTCATAGTTCCACAATCCAGAGCGCCCACTTTCGGTAGCCGATTGTTTGGCCGCATGGGAGGAGCTGAACCATGTTATCCGGACTCGCCATGAAGCATGTCGTGAGTCATCTGTGGCCGAAAAGGCCAGAGCCGAAGAGTTATTTTTGCTTGGTGCTGCAGTTCCTTGGTGCGGTGCCGCATATTGATGCAATGAAGAGGTCGGCGTGCATAGAGGGTGCACAGATGGCTCTTGCCTGTGTCAAGACATACTTCGCGGAGATGAGGGCCAGTGTTGTTGCATCCCAAGATTCGCACGGAAGCCGAGTACCTGCCGAGCACTATTTTGAGGAAGTTCTACAGGGCGCTCGTTTAATAGAGACGCAGTGCTCGAAGGATGTTATGTTTGAATAACGTGTATTATTGTAAAACAATGTTTCGATGGAATATAAAAGCTTTTTATACTAGTGCTTTCAAGAATTAGAATACCTCCTGTGCGGCCGTTAATGTATATGTGTATATAACCTGAAAGATGGCAGTCGTTGGCTTCAGCCCCCACGCATATAATGCGGGGGTGTTCGCAGAAGACGCATTTTCACACTTGATCCAACGTCTTGGTCCTATAAAGGAGGTGATAGTGCAACGAACTAGGCAACCGGACTATAATGCTTTATCACTTTCACTTAGCCATAGGAGTTTGACAGTGGGGCTACTATAGAGCCCCTAGGGGCACCGCGCTCACCCGAATTTGGGGTGCATGTGTGCCTGACTGGGAAACGGCCCTTTGTTAATGCGGAGGAATCCTAAAGATTCCTGCAAGTCATCGAGTGGTTGACTAGTCTCACGCTATATCATGACAGTCAGTTTTCGGCTTTCTCTACTGAGGTGCTCGCCTGGCCGAACCGGGGCACAATCACAGTAGTTCTCCTGGTGCCGCCTTAGTCGATAGAGCGAAACGTAAGGCAGCAAAACACAGGAGCCGGGCAAACCCAACATTTGACCAAAGACATGATTTGGAGCTGATGCATATAAGGCCAAACTTGCGACGCTGAACACTCCCTAAGGTATTCGGTCTTTATGAAAACGGGCTGAACAAAAGCCCTTGGCAAGAAGCCCCTGGTGTCCAGGTACGCGCAGAATTTTGGCGTGGCCACATGCCAAGACGCCAGCCTCCTCCTCAGTTATAACAAAAAACCGGGGGATGTTATCAACAAGAGACAGTAAAAAAAGGTTTACACAGGGTCTTAATCTAAAAAGAATCCTTGGAATGGGTCCCTACTACACGTCTGCGCCTGTGTCTCCGTTGTGCCGTATCCTGGACGGGTATAGCACGGTGTTCATCTGTAAAAGAGAGGAAATTAGTTGAAAACAATTGTGCGAAAAATCTATGTTATATTAAATAAACAAAGTGTAATTCAGAAGATGGGTAGAATTGAGCTTTATTGTCTCTTGGTGTAAACGCGCGGAGCCCCTTGTATAGGGCTATGTGGCTAGTAAGCCTTTGTATGTTTACGCCGGACTCGTCTAGCCATGTCCGGGATCTTGAACGACCTGTTTAGGTGCTTTAACTAGTAAAGCTGGTTTAGTGTGCGGCTGTCAAGGCAGCCGCACCATCTTCCGCGCTCGAGGAACACTCGATATTCCCCATTAATGAGATGATGCCTCGTGGACCGGGCATTTTAAGTGTAAGGGATGCATAATGCGGTATTGCGTTAAAGCGAGCAAAAGCTTCGCGTCCCAGTAGTGCTTGATAGCTACTTATGAATGGGGCGATGTGGAAGGTTAGCTTTTCGCTTCGAAAGTTGTCGGGGGAGCCGAACATAACTTCTAACAAGAGGGAACCCGTACAATGGGTATCTGGGCCTGGCGTTACCCCTTGAAAGGAAGAATTGCCATGGCAAATTATTGTTGGGTTTATCCCCATTTTGCGGATTGTGTCCTGGTATAGCAGGTTTAGATCGTTGCCGCCGTCCATTAGGACTTGTGTAAAGTGGAGTCCGTCAATTATCGGATCTAATACGAAGGCAGGCCAGCCTGCGTTCCGGATACTTCTAGAGTAATCCTGATGATCGAAGGTGATTGGTTGTAACAACAAGTGGCGGGACTCCTCTGGGACAAGCAGTATGGCGCGTATCTCCATAGGCGCCACTCTGTTTTTCCCTTTTGTCATGTGAAGTGAATTTACTGTTTTGACTTCTTGCGGGAACTTCTTTTGTTCTCCGGTGCTCTGCTTGTGGGGTTCGTCGTCGTCCTCACTTGGTATGTCGAGCCCCTTGTGTTCGGCGTTAAGTTTGCCAGATTTCTTGAAGACCCAACAATCTATGTGGGTGTGGTTTGCAGGCCTCCCGGGAGTACTGTGGATTTGGCATATTTTGTCCAAGATTTTGTTGAGGTTGGATAGCTCATCCCTATTATCCTTGGGGGCGGCTTTTTCTGATTTTGCCGAGAGCTTTTGAATCCAGCATTGACTACCGTGCTCTTCGGGCTGCTTCCCTTGGTCCGGCGCTGGTCCTTGCTACGTCGCGGTTTCCCGTTTCCATCCCTAGATTCGGATGTACTTGGATCGTTATTGCTACTCCTTGCCAACCAGCTATCTTCTCCCGCGCAAAAGCGGGTCATGAGGCTTGTTAATGCGTCCATTGTTCTTGGCTTTTCTTGGTCGAGGTGTCTGGCGAGCCATTCGTCCCGGACGCTGTGCTTGAAAGCTGCTAAGGCTTCGGCGTCCGGACAGTCGACTATCTGGTTCTTTTTAGTAAGAAATCTTTTCCAGAGTTTCCGGGCTGACTCTCCGGGTTGTTGAGTTATATGACTTAGATCGTCTGCATCCGGAGGTCGGACATAGGTCCCTTGAAAATTTGCCTGAAAAGCATCCTCGAGCTCTTCCCAACTTCCTATGGTGTTTTCGGGAAGGCTTTTAAGCCAATGCCGGGCTGGCCCTTTGAGCTTGAGGGGTAAATATTTTATTGCGTGGAGGTCATCTCCTCTAGACATGTGTATGTGGAGGATATAGTCCTCAATCCAGACTCCAGGGTCTGTTGTTCCGTCGTATGCCTCTATGTTTACGGGCTTGAATCCCGCTGGGAATTCATGTTCCAGCACCTCATGGTGAAACATAGGGGGTGTGCGGTGCCCCCATATTTGGGTGTGCCGTGATGTTCGGATACTTGTTGCATTGCATTGCATTGCTTACTAGAACTTGCTTTCTTGGCCCATAGATAGATCTGGCTGGGCCGTCTTTTTGATGCGAATCCTTGTGCGGATCGCGTTCCGGCTTGAGTGCGGCGCCCCTTGCCACCCTATGCTGGCCATGGGGTTGTTTATCCGACCGGGTATCTTCTTTATTTTTTGATCGCGGGGGCTCTAAGGCCTCCTCATCGAATTCTGGTAGTAATTTTCGCTTCGGGTAGCTCTTTGTATGGTGACTGTCGCCGTATTTGTCTGCGGTGTTGAGTACTTTGCCCCATCTAATTCTGCGTGCATCTTCCGTTGTTTTGAGCTTCCGCTTCTGCTTTTTCAGGCTACGCGCAGTGGCGACGAGCTTTTTGTGGAGGTTCTTCTGGTCCAGCAACTTGTCCAGCGTGAGGTCGTCCGGACTATCATCTTCACCGGGGGTGGGTTGTTCGGACAGTTGCTCGATGGCATGTTCATCGTCCGCCGGTTCACCCTGCTCTACGGCTGGGTCTCTGTCGAGGTGGGGTTTGGCGCGTCGCTTACGCCGCTGCTTTGATTGCTTTTCAAGGGAACGATCCCTCGTTGCGTCCCTCTGTTCCTCGTCGTCATTTCTTTTAGGTGTGTCCACCATGTATACATCGTGAGATGAGGTGGTTGTCCAGTGCCCTATATGCGCTGATTCCTGTTTGTCTCCTACATCGTCGTCCATACCTTCGATGTCTTCGGAGTCGAAGTCGAGCATGTCGGTTAAATCATCGACAGTGGCTATGAAGTGGGTGGTGGGTGGGCTTTGAATTTCTTCATCGTCCACATCCCAACCTTACTGACCATAATCCGGCCAGGGCTCTCCTGATAAAGAGAGAGACTGTAGTGAATTCAGAATGTCGCCAAAGGGCGAGTGCTGAAAGATCTCCGCGGCGGTGAACTCCACGATCGGCGCCCAATCGGGTTCGATCGGCAGGGGCGCGGAAGGCTCGGTATCCGGAAAGGAGTCCGGCACCTTGGAGTCGCGAGCTTCGCGAAGGACAAGACTGGAGTTCGGCTCAATCGCCGTAGAGATTGCGGCCCCCGAGGCGGTGTACAGCCACCCGTCCTCGATCGGCGCAGTTGGCTCCGAGCTAAGGTTTGGAGCGGACACCGGAGCGGCCCTCTGGGCACTGTCCGGCGGCAGAGCTAGATCATGCCCATCGTGACAGTGCGGCGCGCTCGGCTGTGGTTCGAATCCGTCGAAGATCAAGTCTTCGCGGATGTCAGCCGTGTAGTTCAAACTGACCTGATGACCATAGGCATAGCTTTCGATCTGCTCCAGATGGCCAAGTGAATTGGCCCGCTGTGCAAAGCCGCCGAATATGAAGATCTGTCTGGGGAGAAAAATCTTACCCTGGACCGCGTCGTTGTTCATGATCGGTGGAGCCACCGGGCCTAAAGGTGACGACACAGAGGAACTCTCAATGAAAGCACCAATGTCGGTGTCAAAACCAGCGGATCTCGGGTAGGGGGTCCCGAACTGTGCGTCTAGGTGGATGGCAACAGGAGACAAGGGACACGATGTTTTTACCCAGGTTCGGGCCCTCTTGATGGAGGTAAAACCCTACTCCTGCTTGATTAGTATTGATGATATGGGTAGTACAAGAGTAGATCTACCATGAGATCAGAGAGGCTAAACCCTAGAAGCTAGCCTATGGTATGATTGTTCTTCGTCCTACAGACTAAAACTCTCCGGTTTATATAGACACCGGAGAGGGCTAGGGTTACACAGAGTCGATTACAATGGGAGGAGATCTACATATCGTATCACCAAGCTTGCCTTCCACGCCAAGGAAAGTCCCATCCGGACACGGGACGGAGTCTTCAATCTTGTATCTTCATAGTCCAGGAGTCCGTCCAAAGGTCATAGTCCGGTTGTCCGGACACCCCCTAATCCGGGACTCCCTCAAGGGGTAAGCCACCCCACTTGGCCACCGCCCCCCTTGGAGATTGCATCTCCTAGGGCCGGCGCCCCCCTAGGGGCACTATATAAAGAGGGGGGGAGGGAGGGCAGCCGCACCCATGCTCTTGGCGCCTCCCTCTCCCTCTGCAACACCTCACCCTCTCGTAGTGCTTGGCGAAGCCCTGCCGAGATCACTGGTGCATCCACCACCACGCCGTCGTGCTGCTGGATCTCCATCAACCTCTCCTTCCCCCTTGCTAAATCAAGAAGGAGGAGACGTCTTCCCCAACCGTACATGTGTGGAACGCGGAGGTGCTGTCCGTTCAGCACTAGGATCTTCGGTGATTTGGATCACGATGAGAATGACTCCCTCAACCCCGTTCTCTTGAACGCTTCCGCTCGTGATCTACAAGGATATGTAGATGCACTCCTCTCTCTCGTTGCTAGATGAACTCCATAGATTGATCTTGGTGAAGCATAGAATTTTTTTATTTTCTGCAACGTTCCCCAACGCCGGTTGGTGCCACCAACCGGGACCAAAAGGCTTCCACGCATTAGCATTTCAGGTGCTGGGTTTTTTATCTTTGTTTTCTTAAAGAGGGAGGGGGGGGGGGGTTGTAGCGTTAATTCAGGGGTTTCATATATTGTGTTAGCTAGCTAATAGAGAAAAGTGTCCTCTCTTATCTCCATGCTTGGTCGACGCTACGTATAGAGAGGACTCGACACGCTAGCTAGCTAGTAAGCAAATGAAGGAAACTATTAAGTATAGAAGATCGTCTGAACATATACAGAAGTGATCGACCTCTCCTTCTCCGAGAGATTGGTCGAACAACAAGTTTTTGTATATCTATCCGACGCTACTATCTACATATATATACAATGTGTAAGATATCTTACAACACCCTAACATATGAACTCAACTTCCACATGCATGGTGGTCTTCTCCGGCTTTATTGATGGCGTGGTCAAGAAAGAATCCAGCCAATTCCTCTTGAATTGCTCGCATGCGATCTTGTGGTAGGAGTTCATCCCGCATCTGCCACATCTAATTTCAAGAAGAGGGTCAATACATATATATGAATGAAAATGAACAGAAATGATGGTAATAAAATAAACTTGTGAATATTTTTGCTTACGCACTTCATATTGTCTTTTAGAGTAGCCCCGCCTATTCGTGGCCGTTGCGTTGTAGATGAACTCACAGACGTAGTATCCATAGTTATTATTCCCGGCTTCCGGCCACAAGCACTCACTACTTGGAAAATGCTAATAGGTAGACATTTAGCAGTAGCATTGGTTAGATACCCATCAATACTACTATTTTAGCAGTAGCACCGGCCAGCACAAGCGCTACAAGTGCACGTTAGCAGTAGCGCTGGATTTCACAGCCAGCGCTACTACTAATGGGCCACGCTCTCGGGCCCCCGTTGCAGCTTTATCTATAGTGCTGGGCCGCCTACCCCGCGCTGTCGCTAAGCCCACCTCTCTGCTTCCTCCTGCACCGGCCCGCGCACCACCCCTCCCCTCACTCACACTCACACGCTCACACCAGATCAAATCCCTTAGTCGTCCCTCGATCCGGCCGCCGCCCCCGCGTCCTACTCCGGCCGCCCTCCCCTGTGCCAGCCCTCCTCCCCTGCCGCCCCCCCCCCCGCACCGGCCCTCCTCCCCTGCCAGGCGCCCCCCGCACCAGCCCTCCTCCCCTGCCAGCCGCCCCCCCCGCACCGGCCATCCTCCCCCGCCGGTCACCCCCCCGCGCCGGCCCTCCTCCACCAAGAGGTACTCCTCCCTCCTTCCTCCTCCTCCCTCCCTCCCTAGTTATAGTTATTAGAGAGTAGTTAATTTTTAGGTGTTTTAGTTAAATTTGTAGGTGTTTTAGTTAAATAATGTAGGTGTTTTAGTTGAATTTTTAGGTGTTTTAGTTAAATTTGTAGGTGTTTTAGTTAAAAAGGTAGGTTCTTAGAATAATGTAGGTGTTCTTAGAATAATGTTGAATTTGTTTTAAGTGTATTTAAAAGAGTTTTAGGTGTTTTAGTTGTTTTAAGTGTAGTTAGCAGAATTTTAGGTGGTTTAGTTGTTTTAGGTGTGGTTAACAGAATTTTAGGTGTTTTAGTTGTTTTAGGTGTAGTTAACAGAATTCTAGGTATTTTTTTAGTTTAGCAATTGTTGTTATTTTTTAGTTAAAGCAATTTTCCCTATTATATGCAAATTTGCAGTGGACATGTCATATTTTGAACATGTCACATTTTGGACATGTCATATTTTTCCGAGTGGCCTATGTTTTGCCAGAAATGTCGATTCGTTTATGTTCTGGCAAATTTCAGGCGCTCAATTGGTCCTGTTTTTAGCAAAGGTCATGTCAAATTTTGCTAAGTGTTTATTAATTTTGTTTTCATAATTAAGCATTTTGTTATCGACGCCGACGATGCCTATCTTGCATCCTCGTCGTCGACTCAACGGAGGATTCCTGCTTGAGCCGAGGGGCCATGTCCAGGACTGGGCTCCGCCGGGCTGGTACTGGGTTGTGCTACCTTCTAGCGCAGCTTAGTGAGGAGCCAGCCCGTCATCGACCCAGAGCTTCTTTGGTGGCGGTCACGTGGGCCTGCGTCCGTGGAGAGGCTCCAGTCCCCCGCACAGGTGGTACAACACCGTGTCATGGAGGAGAACGCGCGCGTCCAGCGCTACTTGGTTGCATTAGCGAACGGCCGGTTCTCCAATACCTGGCAGATTACTTGGGGATCTCACCGGAGCTATGATCCGGTGATGGTTCCTTCTCTTTGGGTGTCCACCGCGGCCCACTGAACCTAGAGGAGCTATTATTCGAGATGTATTAGTGATATTATATGATGATCTTTGCTACAAACTACTATATATGTATTCAATGATGGATTATTAATTACCTATTAGTTATTTGCTTATTGAATGCAAAAGATGAGCGCAGTTTGTGCTACAAACTACTACATATGTATTCATGATGGATTATTAATTACCTATTAGGAAATGTCTAACGACGAAAGGGAATTCTCTATCTGCGATTACCGCAAAGATGAGCGCGGTCTGTGCGACAGGCCTCACCTGGTAGAAGGTCGGCGCTTCAGCATCAAGCTCCAGGAGACCTTCGATGTTGATACGGTACGCAACGATGACAAGTGTTTTTTGTTATTTTTTCACGACTTCTCTGCTTCTTCAACGTGTAATTTCCGTCTTTTACAATTCGACTAGCTTATCCCATGCCATGCAAGACACTATGTCTTGTAGAAGATGGGTTTTGAAGATCATGAAAGCACGGAGACAAAGATAATTCAACTAAGGACCCATCATGGTTATGATTTTGCTGTAAAACTATACAATTATGTGAACTCCTCAAATTTTGGTTGCCCTAATTGGGAAGCCCTTTCCAAGGCGTATGATTTTCATGAGGGTATGCTTCTCACCTTCGATCTTGGTGATCCTGACATCGGCGAAAATGATATAACCATTTGGGTCCTTGTTGAAATGCTTCCAGTTCTACCGCTTTGTGAGTTTCTTAAACATATTTACTAAGTAATTTATATTGTTTATTTCAAAATATTTGACAGCTTATTTCCATTGATAGCTTATTTTCATTCTTCAAAAAATGTACGGAAGATGGTAAAGACAGAACCTACTACTACAATGATGAAGCACAATTAACTTATAAGGAGAAATATGGTGTTATCACATTTTTTACTGATCTTGAGAATTACAATAGCTATTATCGAATTCCGCAAAATTATGGTCAATATGTGCAACTAGTGCACGCGGTGTGCTACGGTAACATCAATGGAGATAGCATGGTAAGATTTTCTACTATTACGACATCCGTGCATCTTTTGCGTAAATTTTTCTAAAACTAAACTACATTGCTAACTACAAAGTTACTACTATGTTTTTGAACAGAAAACCCCGATGGATTGTGTGCCTCATCTGATGTTCCCAAGAGGTCGCGTTGATGTTATGAGCTTACGGCTACCACAGCCAGGTCAGCAACAGTATCCACATCACTCCTGTCCATACCGGATTTCTAAAAGCGAGGAAGCCATGATAATAAATGATTGGAAAAAATGTTTCAACCATCGTAGAGAGCTACTTGGAAGCAACATTGTGCGTAGTCCAAGACTTGGAGACAGGATGATCTCCGTTCTTCATTATGGAGAGTTCAGTTTCCCTAATGAAGAGTCAATGCCTATCTTGTTTTATGATATTTTACCTAAGAGAGGGTAGAGTAGGTCCTATGAGAGGAGTAGGTCCTAGGTAGAATGTGTTATTATGTGCTATAATGTGTTAGAGTTGATGAGGAGGATGAGGAGTTGCGATTATGACTAGTGACCAACTTGTTATATATATGATGTCTCATTGACGAACATTGTTTGGTGGTGATGACTACTGGTAATGAATATGCTATTTAAACAGACTAGTTCATGATGAGTTGTTATTGTATAAAAGATATATCTGTTTAAACATGTACAGCGCCAACATATTAAAAAAAACATAAATGTTAGCAGTAGCGCTGGCCTAAAAACGTTCTACTAGTAGTTGAACTTACCAGTAGCACTGGTCTAGAAACGCGCTACTGCTACAAAATAGCTGTAGCACCGTAGCAGTAGCGCTGGTCCCCGCGCTACTGGTAGCACAAAAACAAACGCTACTGGTAAGCTTTTCTCTAGTAGTGACTTTACGAGAAATAGAGGTCAATCAAACTGATAATGAAGCATTATAAATGGGCATTGATGAAAGTAGCTAGAATCAATGGGAGATGCGCCGAACTAGCTAGCTAGTAGTACTTACTTTCGGGTATTTCCATCATAGTTCCCGCGGCAGTCCCGAAATTTGTGCGGTGAATACTTTCCAAACCCAGCAAGACAAAGAAAACAATTACTTGATATCATGAAATGAACAAAGTTGCCGATATGGTGCGATAATAATCGATTCAACTTACTTCTCGAGCATTTTAGACATGTACGCATAGTCAGAGGGATCTTTTCATCTCGAGTCTAAGACGTTTACTAGTCCCTGCTTAAGCTTAATCTCTAGGACAATATAATGGAACCTGCGCACGCATGCATAACTCATCAATTACATAACCTCGAGTAATAATTAAGGGAAACCGAATATGCACAAGACAATAACACTCACTTGAAATTGTAAGGAAATAGTATTGTATCTTTGTTTTGATTTATTACCAACGATCGTAGCAAGTTGTCCTCGGTTTCTTTTGCATGAAATGTAATCGTAATTTCATCTATGAGATTTGTGTTAATGAACCCAATATCATATATTTCATTTTTTCTGCATTCGACGATCTTCAATCTGCATAATATAGTGAGGATAATTATATATATGCAATGAAAGAGCTAAGCTATATATAGAGACTTAATGGCAGAAGTAGTACTTACAAACAGTAGCAAGTGACTTTTTGTTTATCGAGGGCCTTTTGATTAAAAACCTGGAAGAACTCTTCAAATGGAACAGACAACTACTCAATTCCAACGAGGTCGTGATGATCCTCTTTAACTTTCAGCGTCAGAGATGGATCAAATATGTATTGCCTCCTGCCTCTGGCTGTACTACTAGATGCCGGAGCAGGCCGAGCGGATGCGGCTGTCTTCTTTTGTTGCTTATGAGGCGGAGGAGAAGGACTACGACACGCTGGAGCAGCCGGAGCGGCGGCGGGTCTCTTACACCCTTGCTGACAAGGCGGAGAAGGAGGTTGGCTGGTCCGGCGTGCCGGCGCAGGTGGAGGAGGAGGCGGAGTGCCACCACGCGCCGGAGAATGAGGCGGAGTGCCCTGATCACTCGCTGGAGGAGCAGGCAGAGGAGGAGGCGGAGTGCCCTGACTCGCCGGAGGAGGAGGAGGAGGCGGAGGCGTCCAGTTCGGAAGGTTGATGAGCTCCTTCCGCCATAGGCATGGAGTCTTCAGAGCAGAACCCAGCCTAGTCTCCCCTTCACCGGTAGGGTGGTCAAGCACGAGGTCCTCAAATCCCTCTATTATTTCTTCCACCATCACCCTAGCATATCCTTCTGGAATTGGATGGCAGTGAAAAGTTGTGCCGGGTTCAGTAGGTCGTATAGAGCCGACAGCCGCCTTCACTTTGTGGTTCTACCATTGCGTCATAATGTGGCACTGTTGAGACTCCGTGATAGCATCCACGGGGTAGCTCGCAGGAGCCATGAAGACAGGCTCCAGCTGAAGAGGCTCGGTGGAAGCGATGCTGCTTCTCCGCTGAGATGGCGAGGTAGCTTCGGGGGTAGCTTCGGCAGGTCGCTTGGTTAGAACTGCTTCTCGTTCCTCTAGCTTCCATACCCTTGCGTGCAGTTCCTGCAGTTCGCTCTGCTCCTGTTTCCTCCTCCTCTCCTGGGTTTGGTAACCGCCTGCGTTCAAAAACGCAACCTTCCACGGGACGGAGCCTGGCATGCCTCGTGTCTGTCCAGGGTGCTTACGATTCCCGAGGGCCATTGTGAGCTCGTCCTTCTCTCTATCTGGAACGAACCTCCCTTCCCGATGAGGGAGTCCTGGACTAGGGGGTGTCAGGATAGCCGAACTATCATCATCGGCTGGACTCCAAGACTATGAAGATACAAGATTGAAGACTTCGTCCCGTGTCCGGATGGGACTTTCCTTGGCGTGGAAGGCAAGCTTGGCGATACGGATATGTAGATCTCCTACCATTGTAACCGACTCTGTGTAACCCTAGCCCTCTCCGGTGTCTATATAAACCGGATGGTTTTAGTCCGTAGGACACAACAACAATAACAACAATCATACCATAGGCTAGCTTCTAGGGTTTAGCCTCCTTGATCTCGTGGTAGATCTACTCTTGTAATACCCACATCATCAATATCAATCAAGAAGGACGTAGGGTTTTACCTCCATCGAGAGGGCCCGAACCTGGATAAAACATCGTGTCCCTTGTCTCCTGTTACCATCCGACTAGACGCACAGTTCGGGACCCCCTACCCGAGATCCGCCGGTTTTGACACCGACATTGGTGCTTTCATTGAGAGTTCCTCTGTGTCGTCACCGATAGGCTCCATGGCTCCTTCGATCATCAACAACGACGCAGTCGAAGGTGAGACTTTTCTCCCCGGACAGATCTTCGTATTCGGCGGCTTTGCACTGCGGGCCAATTCGTTTGGCCATCTGGAGCAGATCGAAAGCTATGCCCCGGGCCGTCAGGTTAGATATGGAAGTCTTAACTTCACGGCTGACATCCGCGGAGACTTGATCTTCAATGGATTCGAGCCACAGCCGAGCGCGCCGCACTGTCACGATGGGCATGATTTAGCTCTGCTGCCGGACAGTGCCCTAGAGGCCGCATACGAGTCCGCTCCGACCCTCGATTCGGAGCCGGCTGTGCAGATCGAGGACGGGTGGTTAGACACCGCCTCGGGGGCTGCAACCTCTATGGCGGTAGAGCCGAATACTGACTTTGTCCCTTCTGAAGCTCGTGACTCCAAGGTGCCGGACTCCTTGCCGGACTCCGAACCCCTAGCACCCCCTCCAATCGAATCCGATTGGGCGCCGATTATGGAGTTCACCACTGCGAACATCTTTCAGCACTCACCTTTCAGTGACATCCTGAGTTCGCTAAAGTATCTCTTGTTATCAGTAGAGCCCTGGCCGGACTGCGGTCAGGACGGTTGGGATGCGTACTACGAAGAAATTCAAGACCCACCCACCACCCACTTAGTAGCCGCTGTCGACGATCTAACCGACATGCTAGACTTCGACTCCGAAGACATCGGCGGTATGGACGACGATGCCGGAGACGACCAAGAACCAGCGCCTACCGGGCACTGGAAAGCCACCTCGTCATACGACATATACATGGTAGATATCCCAAAGGATGGGAATGGCGAAGGAACAGCGGAGGAAGACCCCTCCAAGAAACAGCCCAAGCGCAGACGTCAGCGGCGCCGCTCTGAATCCTACCACAACAAGAATGGCGATTCTGGCACCGGAGATAATAATACCCCAGACAGTGCCGAAGACAACCCCCTCCAGCAAGATTCAGCGCAGGAGGACAGAGATACCAGCCCTCATGAGAGAGCGGCAGACAAAGAGGTAGAGGATGATAATTACATGCCTCCCTCCGGAGACGAGGCAAGCCTCGACGACGACGAATTTGTCGTGCCTGAGGATCCCGTCGAACAAGAGCATTTTAAACGCAGGCTTATGGCCACGGCCAACAGCCTCAAGAAAAAGCAGCAACAGCTTAGAGCTGATCAGGATCTGCTAGCCGACAGATGGACTGAAGTCCTTGCGGCCAAAGAGCATGAGCTTGAACGCCCCTCCAAAAGATACCCCAAACGCAAGTTGCTCCCCCGATTAGAGGAGGAGGCATATAAACCTGAATCACCGCAGCACAATACAGTTGACCGGCCACCTCGTGGCCGCGACAGAGAGGCCTCTAGGCCCTCCACTAGAACCATACCCCGGCACCGCTCGAAAAGCACAAGTCCACAGGGTAACACTTCGGACTTGCGAGATATATTGGAGGATAAGGCAAGACAATCAAGATCGATCTACGGATCGCATGGGCGCCCCACGATACGTAACTACAACCTTCACACCGGATACAACAAGTCCGGCCGGGCCGAACACAGTAGACACAGCTCCTTTGAGCTCCGTCGTGATATAGCCCAATACAGAGGCGCCGCACACCCACTATGCTTCACAGATGAAGTAATGGATCATCAAATCGCCGAAGGGTTTAAACCCGCGAATATTGAATCCTATGATGGCACAACAGACCCCGTGGTCTGGATCGAAGACTATCTTCTTCATATCCATATGGCCCGCGGTGATGATCTTCACGCCATCAAATACCTCCCACTCAAGCTTAAAGGACCAGCTCGGCATTGGCTTAACAGCTTGCCAGCAGAATCAATTGGGTGTTGGGAGGACCTGGAAGCCGCATTCCTTGATAAATTTTAGGGCACGTATGTGCGACCACCAGACGCTGACGACCTAAGCCATATAATTCAGCATCCAGGCGAATCGGCCAGACAATTCTGGACACGGTTCTTAACTAAGAAAAATCAAATCGTCGACTGTCCAGATGCGGAGGCCCTCGCGGCCTTCAAACATAACATCCGCGACGAGTGGCTTGCCCGGCACCTGGGATAGGAAAAGCCGAAATCCATGGCAGCCCTCACATCACTCATGACCCGCTTCTGCGCGGGAGAGGACAGCTGGCTAGCCCACAGCAACAACCTCAGCAAAAATTCTGGCAGTCCGGATACAAAGGACCGCAATGGCAGGTCGCGTCGCAACAAGAACAAACGCCGTATTAATGGCGACAATAATGAGGATACGGCAGTCAACGCCGGATTCAGAGGCTCCAAACCCGGTCAGCGGAAAAAGCCATTCAAAAGAACTACTACGGGTCCATCCAATTTGGACCGAATACTCGATCGCTCGTGCCAGATACACAGCACCCCCGAAAAGCCAGCCAACCACACCAACAGGGATTGTTGGGTATTCAAGTAGGCAGGCAAGTTAATTGCCCAAAACAATGACAAGGGGCTGCATAGCGATGACGAGGAAGAGACCCGACCGCCGAACAATAGAGGATAGAAGGGTTTCCCCCCACAAGTGCGGACGGTGAACATGATATACGCAACCCACATACCCAAGAGGGAGCGGAAGCGTGCACTCAGGGACGTATACGCGATGGAGCCAGTCGCCCCGAAGTTCAACCCATGGTCCTCCTGCCTGATCACCTTTGATCGAAGGGACCACCCCACCAGCATCCGCCACGGCGGATTCGCCGCATTGGTCTTAGACCCAATCGTCGATGGATTTCACCTCACTAGAGTCCCGATAGACGGCGGCAGCAGCCTGAACCTGCTTTATCAGGATACAGTGCGCAAAATGGGCATCGACCCCTCAAGGATTAAACCCACAAAGATGACCTTCAAAGGCGTCATACCAGGTGTAGAGGCCAATTGCACAGGCTCAGTTACACTGGAAGTGGTCTTCGGATCCCCGGATAACTTCCGAAGCGAGGAGTTAATCTTCGACATAGTTCCGTTCCGCAGCGGCTATCATGTCCTACTCAGACGGACCACGTTTGCAAAGTTCAACGCGGTACCGCACTACGCATACCTCAAGCTCAAGATGCCAGGCCCTCGAGGAGTCATCACGGTCAACGGAAACACCGAATGCTCCCTCCGAATGGAGGAACATACAGCGGCTCTCACGGCAGAAGTACAATGCAGCCTCTTAAGGCAATTCTCGAGTCCGGCCATTAGGCGACCAGACATGGCTAAACGCGCCCGGAGTAACCTACAACAAGACCACCTGGCACGTTTCGAGCATGCGTAACAATGCGGCCTCAACCGCGGCCCTCACAAGATCGCAAGACTGGTCCTTCGCGTACATCATTACACTTTGGAGATACCATGGGCATAGGGCAAGGGGCACGACCATGACAGGCCCAGAACGCGGCTCAACCACATCAGGGGCTCCCAAGTGTGTCATTCCTTTTTTTTTCTTTCTTACCCACAGGACTCCGTTCACCAGAGGCCCTGTCCGGCAGTAGACCGGCCGAACTCACGATGCAACAGCCAGGGAAGGAGAAAGGCTGCAACTAATATCCATGTGGTCTCCCTTACGAGCATTATATCTGTTTTATACACCACTCCACAGCCTACCCCTGGAGGGGGGCATGTTTAATAGTCCCATCCCTTGCTTATCACACTATTTGTATCGTTCTGCATTCATAGCAGTACTTCTTGAATAAAACAATGTAGCATCTTTTTGCTTATAATTGCATTTGTTTCTTATACATATGTTCATTTACGACATGTTGCATCCGTACACTTTGGTACGGCTAAAAACACCAGGGGCTTATGTTCCCCACATCATGGTGTGATAAGTCCAAACACTTTCACAAGTGCGGCACCCCGAACCTATAGCATTATATGCATCAGCTCCGAATCATGTATTGGGTCAATAGTTGGGTTTGCCCGGCTCCCATGTTTGGTACATTATGTTCCATTGTATCGGCTAAGGTAGCACCGGGAGAACCACTGCGATTGCGCCCCAGTTGAGCTGGGCTAACGCCTCAGTGGAGAAAGCTAAAACTAACCGTCATGATGAGGCAAGAGCCGGTCGCTGTTTGAGAGGTTTTTTCGTGTCCCTAAAGACTTATGCCGCTTAGAGCGAGGAACCGGCTTCGTTCGGCCCAGGCGTGGATAGCGCCCCGAATTCGGCCTTCCGAACACTAGGGGCTTCGCCGAAATTTAAAATTATAGAATTCTATGGCTAAGTGAGAGTGTTCAAGCATTATAAGTCCAGTTGCCTAGTTCGTTGTGTTGAGCGCCTCCCTAGATGGACCCAAATATGGGAACAAGAGTGCTCAAATTTATCCCGAACACCCCAGCACTCGTGGCATGGGGGCTGAAGCCGACGACTTGCCATCTCTCAGATTTGATAAACAGCCGCACAGAAGGTAATATTTTAAATTAACAAGCATTGCTTAGCGCATATGAACAAAGTTTTCAGCGCACAGGATAACAAAATGCGAGTCCACTCAAATATTACATCATTGGAGCACTCACCCGCAATAATGCGGGCACCCTTCAGGACACCCTTATAATACATTTTGGGCGTGCGATACTCCTTGCCCGGCGGTGGCACGTCCGTCACAAGCTTCTCAGCATCCATCTTGCCCCAGTGCACCTTAGAACGGGCAAGGGCCCGACGGGCACCTTCAATACAGGCGGATCGCTTGATGACCTCAACCCATGGACACGCATCCACCAGCCGCCGCACCAGGCCGAAGTAGCTCCCAGGCATGGCCTCATTGGGCCATAGCCGAACTATGAGGCCCTTCATGGCCTGTTCGGCCACCTTGTGGAGCTTGACCAGCTGCTTCAACTGGTCGCTAAGGGGAACCGGATGTCCGGCCTCAGCATACTGAGACCAGAAGACCTTCTCCGTCGAGCTCCCCTCCTCGGCCCTGTAGAAAGTGGGAGCATCGGACACGCTGCGGGGCAGATCTGCGAACGCTCCTGGAGAGCTCCGAATTCGGGTAAGTAACATGTAATCCACATCCACATGCTTGCTTTGCATGAAAAATGCCTTACCCGACGCTATTTTATTCAACGCCTCAATTTCCTGGAGGGCCTTGTAGGCTTCGGCCTTAGAGGCTTTGGCACTCTCAAGAGCCGATGCAAGCTCGGACTCTTGAGTCTTCGAGTCGCGCTCCAAACTCTCATGTTTTTCCATGAGAGCCTGGAGCTCTTGCTGTACCTCCGCCACCCGCGCCTCCTGCTTCTCTCGCTCGGTGCGCTTTGCGGCCGCATTACGTTCGGCCACGGACACCGCCTCCTTCAGGGTCGCCACCTCGTTTGTGCCCCCTGCAATACCCATGTTATCCTTGTCATTCTTCTTGCAACCAAATCCTTTTCTTTAAGGTACAACTTTAATAAGGTGCTACTCACCTTCTTTTTCCTCGAGCTGCTTCTTGGCACGGCCGAGCTCGTTCTCGGACCGCTCGAGATTTTGCTTCAAAGCATTGACCTCCGCAGTCAGTGCGGCAGAGGTCAGCAGTGCAACCTGCGATCCCATGTTGACATATTTTTTATGACTCCTGCGTATATCTTTTTAGATCCTCAGTCCGGCTTTTCTTTCCAAACACCGAACCGAGCATCAGGGGCTAATGTCTATGCAGTACTATTTTACATATATTAATATTCTTACCTCAAAGCCTGATAGAAGGCTGCTGCAGGCTTCGGTCAGCCCGCTTTTGGCGAGCTGGACCTTCTGAATCACTGCACTCATAACAGTGCGGTGTTCCTCCTCGATGGAAGCGCCGTTGAGTGCCTCCAGCAAGTTATCCGGCGCCTCCGGTTGGACGGAGGCCGCCGGCATCACGGTCTTGCCCTTCTTACGAAGGGGCCGCCCGCCGGACTCCGGAACCACTACAGGTTCCGGTATGGAGTCCGGTACGAAGTCCGGGAGGTCGCCCTATGGCACCTCCGGGTCCTCCTCCTCCGGGTCCTCCTCCTCCGGGTGGGTCCTTCTCTGGGATCCCACCTTGGCGTCGTCAGCGTCACGGGGGGCGGAGGCAGTTGGAAGTGAAGTACTGTTCACATCCGACATGCCCAAGGACCCGCTCGACGAAGCGGGAAGATCATCCTTGGGCGGACTGCAGGGTTGTATGCGGCGTTAGAAAGACACCATGTGGCAGAAAGAAAAATCATGAAGTCATTCGGGAGTCCGGATACTTACGATCTTGCCAGGGGCTTGGTCCTTGGAGGCCAATCCTCGTCGTCGTCACCGGCGTGGGCGGAACAGTCCGGGGGAAGAGTCCTTCCCTTCTTGGACCCTTCGGCCTCCCTCGTTGGGGAAGCCTTCCTTTTCTTCCCTTCCCCCGCTGGGGGAGAGGCCTTTTTCTTCTCCTCCTCGTCCCCGTGGGAGGAGTCCGCCTCGGAGTCATCGGAAACCTGAAAGCGGGAACTCTTTCGAGTGCCCATGGCCTCCTTCTTGGCCTTCTTCTCCGACACCACGTGGGGTGCCGGAACCAGCAGCCCCGTTAAACGGGCGTCCACTGGATCTTCTGGCAAAGGGGCCAGACAGTTAGTCTGATCGGCCTTCTTCAGCTAGTCCTGTCAAAGGAAAGGGAGTTTAGATCCCGCATAGAGTCAAACTATGGAAAAAAAGTGTCCCGTCAAGGGTAAAATCGTTTACCTCGTCAGCCTGACGCTGCGAGCGGAATCCGCGATCTTCGGTAGCGGATGCGGGAGCCTCGGCGCCCTTAAACAACACCTTCCAAGCATCTTCATACCTAGTGTCCAAGAGCCCGCTCAAGGTTTGGTGCTGAGACGGATCGAACTCCCACAATTTAAAGGCCCGTTGTTGGCACGGGAGAATCCGGCGGATGAGCATGACCTGGACCACGTTGACAAGCTTGAGCTTCTTGTTCACCAGCTTCTGGATGCAGGCTTGGAGTCCGGTCAGCTCCTCCGAATCGCCCCAAGTCAGGCCACTCTCTTTCCAAGAGGTGAGCCGTGTGGGGATGCCAGATCTGAATTCGGGGGCCGCTACCCATTTAGGGTCACGCGGCTCAGTGATATAGAACCACCCCGATTGCCACCCCTTGATGGTTTCCACGAAGGCGCCCTCGAGCCAAGTAACGTTGGGTATCTTGCCCACCATGGCGCCTCCGCACTCCGCTTGATTCCCCTTCATGACCTTCGACTTGACATTGAAGGTCTTGAGCCACAAGCCGAAGTGGGGCTGGATGCAGAGGAAAGCCTCGCACACGACGATAAACGCCGAGATGTTGAGGATGAAATTCGGGGCCAGATCATGGAAATCCAGGCCGTAGTAGAACATGAGCCCCCGGACAAAGGGGTGAAGTGGGAAGCCCAGCCCCCGGAGGAAATGGGGAAGGAATACCACCCTCTCATGGGGCCTGGGGGTGGGGATGAGCTGCCCCTTGTCGGGGAGCCGGTGCGCGATGTCGCTGGACAGGTATCCGGCGCCGCGCAGCCTCTCGATGTGCCCCTCCGTAACGGAGGAGGCCATCCACTTGCCTATCGCTCCGGACATGGCTGGAGAAGGTCGAGGTGAGATGTGCGGACTTGGGCGCTGGAGCTCGAGTGCGCGGTGATGGATAAGCAAAGGAGGAAGAAGGCGTAGGTAAAACGGTGGATCCTTATCCCCTTATATATGGGCGGACGAAACTATGCGTCCCCACCGGCCTGGTAAAACTCGCTTATCTCCCAAGCGCCGTAATCAATGGTGCGGTTGGGTTACCCATGTCCGTATTGAAGGGAATCCCGGAATAAGGGGAACATGATCTCTGCTTTGACAAGACGTGCCAAGGAAACCGCTTCGCTAAACGCGCTGAGGTTGTATAATAAAAACGATTCAAGTAAAAGCTTGGTTGTGGTGTGATGTCACGCCACGGAATACGTCAGCAGATTGAACTTGTGTAAATATTATTCTCTCTACGGTGGAATGTGGAATTTATTTTGCAGAGCCGGACACTATCCTGGTGTTCACAATCTTCTATAAATTATTCGGAGGAGGAACCTGCCTTGCAATGCCGAAGACAACATGCGTGCCGGACTCGTCGTCACTGAAGCCTGGTTCAGGGGCTACTGAGGGAGTCCTGGACTAGGGGGTGTCTGGATAGCCGAACTATCATCATCGGCCAAACTCCAAGACTATGAAGATACAAGATTGAAGACTTTGTCCCGTGTCAGTATGGGACTTTCCTTGGCGTGGAAGGCAAGCTTGGCGATATGGATATGTAGATCTCCTACCATTGTAACCGACTCTGTGTAACCCTAGCCCTCTCCGGTGTCTATATAAACCGGATGGTTTTAGTCCGTAGGACACAACAACAATAACAACAATCATACCATAGGCTAGCTTCTAGGGTTTAGCCTCCTTGATCTCGTGGTAGATCTACTCTTGTAATACCCACATCATCAATATCAATCAAGCAGGACGTAGGGTTTTACCTCCATCGAGAGGGCCCGAACCTGGGTAAAACATCGTGTCCCTTGTCTCCTGTTACCATCCACCTAGACGCACAGTTCGGGACCCCCTACCAGAGATCCGCCGGTTTTGACACCGACACCGGCGCTGCGGCGATATAGTCATGAAGCTTTGTGACGGGTATTCGCAGTTGCTCGCTCGTCCAAATGCACTTCCCTGTTACAGGGTCCAAGGTTCCGCCAACCCCGAAGAACCAAGTTCTTGGACGGTCTCGCTAGTTCAATGTCTCTGGTTCGACCTCTTTAGCAAGTAGGCCGTTCTCAGCCTTGGCCCACAACGGCCGGGCCTTTAGGTAGCCACCTGACCTGGTGCGATGGTGATGCTCCTTCTTCGCAGCATTTATCTTGTTTGTCGCTGACATCTTCTTACTCCTCTTCGATGTCTTGTTGGCCACAAATGCGTCCCATTGATCTCTGAGCTTCTCATACCGGCTGATGAATTCTGGTGTCTTTTTTTGGTTGACAAACTTTGCTTTCAGCTCATTCTTCCACCTGCTTGAGAGCACAGGACTTTATCAATGGCTCTATAACTGGATTCTCCGGATCCTCCTCTTCCGGTAGGGTGAAATTTACCTTCAGCGCATTCCAAAAATCCTCTTTATGTGCATCTTCGACAAAAGAAACTTGAAGCTCTTCCTTCTTAGGCTGATTCCATAGCTCGATGCTGATCGAGAACATGTACCTAACAAGAACCCTGCATTGAGCAGTAAATGCGTCCTTGGTCTGGAGGGGTTCAATCGGTTGGCCATCGCACGCGATTGCTGTGATCGTGAACTTTTCACCTGAGCACAACTTTTTCTTCGGGCCTCGTCTCTTTACTGAAGTTGTGCTTGATCCGGAGGGCTAGAAAGAAGAAGAAAGACGAGAGTTAATATGTGTAGATACCAAAACAATGAATGCATCAATTAGCTAGTCAGCACATGCTTAATTAATATATATGTCCTTCCTCGCCGGGCTTTGCAACAGCTGATCCCGACTCCGTTCGGTCATCGGAGCTGTCATCACGGTCTCCTTCTTGCACCGGCATTCGGTTACCGGAGCCATCATAATCATGTCCTTCCTCCTCCATTGTTCGATAACCGTAGCCTGCTTCACCCTCTCCTTCCAGACCATCGCTTTCGTTCGGATACGACATGACATCACCTCCATTTGCGATTATGTCCCCCAACACCTGTTTTGCTTCCTCGTCTCGGCCGTGCTCCATAGTTTCTGCAAATATTACAACATGGCAATTATTATACATGTTGGAAATATGCCCTAGAGGCAATAAGAAAAGATTATTATTATATTTCCTTGTTCATGATAATCGTCTGTTATTCATGTTGTAATTGTGTTATACGGAAATCGTAATACATGTGTGAATACATAGACCACAACATGTCCCTAGTAAGCCTGTAGTTGACTAGGTCGTTGATAACGGGATCTCATCATTAGGAGAATGATGCGATGGACAAGACCCAATCCTAAGCATAGCACAAGATCGTGTAGTTCGTTTGCTAGAGCTTTTCCAATGTTAAGTATCTTTTCCTTAGACCATGAGATCGTGTAACTCCCGGACACCGTAGGAGTGCTTTGGGTGTACCAAACGTCACAACATAACTGGGTGACTATAAAGGTATACTACGGGTATCTCCAAAAGTGTCTCTTGGGTTTATACGGATCGAGAATGGGATTTGTCACTCCGTATGACGGAGAGGTATCTCTGGGCCCACTCGGTAATGCATCGTCATAATGAGCTCAAAGTGACCAAGTGTTTGGTCACAGGATCATGCATTACGGTACGAGTAAAGTGACTTGCCGGTAACGAGATTGAACGAGGTATTGGGATACCGATGATCGAATCTCGGGCAAGTAACGTACCGATTGACAAAGGGAATTGTATATGAGGTTGCTTGAATCCTCAACATCATGGTTTATCCGATGAAGATCATCGAGGAGCATGTGGGAGCCAACATGGGTATCTAGATCCCGCTGTTGGTTATTGACCGGAGAGCCATCTCGATCATGTCTGCGTGTCTCCCGAACCCGTAGGGTCTACACACTTAAGGTTCGGTGACGCTAGGGTTGTAGAGATATGAGTATGCAGTAAACTGATAGTTGTTCGGAGTCCCGGATGAGATCCCAGACGTCACGAGGAGTTCCGGAATGGTCCAGAGGTAAAGAATTATACATAGGAAGTCAGGTTTCGGCGATCGGGAAAGTTTCGGGGGTCACCGGTATTGTACCGGGACCACCGGAAGGGTCCCAGGGTTCCACCCGGTGGGGCCACCTATCCCGGAGGGCCCTATGGGCTGAAGTAGGAGGGGAACCAGCCCCTGGTGGGCTGGTGCGCCCCCCGTTGGCCCCCCCTGCGCCTAGGGTTGGGAAACCCTAGGGGTGGGGGCGCCTCCACCTGGCTTGGGGGGCAAGCCCCCCCTGGCCGCCCCCCCTCCCTTGGAGATCCCATCTCCTAGGGCCTTTAGCCCCCCTAGGGGCCCTATATAAAGAGGGGGGGAGGGAGGGCAGCCGGACCAATGCTCTTGGCGCATCCCTCTCCCCCTGCTACACCTCTCCCTCTCGTAGAAGCTTGGGGAAGCCCTGCCGAGATCGCTGCTGCATCCACCACCACGCCGTCGTGCTGCTGGATCTCCATCAACCTCTCCTACCCCCTTGCTGGATCAAGAAGGAGGATACGTCTTCCGAAACCGTACGTGTGTTGAACGCAGAGGTGCTGTCCGTTCAGTACTAGGATCATCGGTGATTTGGATCACGACGAGTACGACTCCCTCAACCCCGTTCTCTTGAACGCTTCTGCTCATGATATACAAGGGTATGTAGATGCACTCCTCTCTCTCGTTGCTAGGTAAACTCATAGATTGATCTTGGTGAAATGTAGGAAATTTTTTATTTTCTGCAACGTTCCCCAACAGTGGCATCATGAGCTAGGTCTATGCGTAGTTTTCTTTGCATGAGTAGAACACAAACTTGTTATGGGCGTAGATGTTGTCAACTTTCTTGCCACTACTAGTCTTACTTTGCTTCAGCGGTATTGTGGGATGAAGCGGCCCGGACCGACCTTACACGTATGCTTACGTCAGACAGGTTCCACCGACTGACATGCACTAGTTGCATAAGGTGGCTAGCGGGTGTCTGTCTCTCCCACTTTAGTTGGAGCGGATTCGATGAAAAGGGTCCTTATGAAGGGTAAATAGAAGTTGACAAATCACGTTGTAGATTTTACGTAGGTAAGAAAATGTTCTTGCTAGAACCCTATTGCAGCCACGTAAAAGATGCAACAAAAATTAGAGGACGTCTAACTTGTTTTTGCAGCAATTGCTTTGTGATGTGATAGGCCAAAAGTTGTGATGAATGATATATATGTGATGTATGAGATCATTTTAATAGGAATCACGACTTGCATGTCGATGAGTATGACAACCGGCAGGAGCCATAGGAGTTGTCTTAATTATTGTATGACCTGCGTGTCAATGATTTAACACCATGTAATTACTTTACTTTATTGCTAAACCGTTAGCCATAGTAGTAGAAGTAATATTTGGCAAGCAACTTCATGGAGACACGATGATGGAGATCATGATGATGGAGATCATGGTGTCATGCCAGTGACGAAGATGATCATGGAGCCCCGAAGATGGAGATCAAAGGAGCTATATGATATTGGCCATATCATGTCACTACTATTTGATTGCATGTGATGTTTATCATGTTTTTGCATCTTGTTTACTTAGAACGACGGTAGTAAATAAGATGATCCCTCATAATAATTTCAAGAAAGTGTTCCCCCTAATTGTGCGCCGTTGCGAAAGTTCGTTGTTTCGAAGAACCACGTGATGATCGGGTGTGATAGATTCTAATGTTCACATACAATGGGTGTAAGACAGATTTACACATGCAGAACACTTAGGTTAACTTGATGAGACTAGCATGTACAGACATGGCCTCGGAACACAGAGACCGAAAGGTCGAACATGAGTCGTATGGAAGATACGATCAACATGGAGATGTTCACCGATAATGACTAGTCCGTCTGACGTGATGATCGGACACGGCCTAGTCCACTCGGATCATGTAACACTTAGATGACTATAGGGATGTCTAATCTGAGTGGGAGTTCATTAAATAATTTCATTAGATGAACTTGATTATCATGAACTTAGTCTAAAAATATTTGCAAGAATGTCTTGTAGATCAAATGGCCAACGCTCATCTCAACATGAACTTCAACGCGTTCCTAGAGAAAACCAAGCTGAAAGATGATGGCAGCAACTATACAGACTGGGTCCGAAACCTGAGGATCATCCTCATAGCTGACAAGAAAGCATATGTCCTAGAAGGACCGCTAGGTGAAGCACCCATCCCAGAGAACCAAGACGTTATGAATGCTTGGCAGTCACGTGCTGATAATTACTCCCTCGTTCAGTGCGGCATGCTTTAGAGCTTAGAACCGGGGCTCCAAAAGTGTTTTGAGCAACACGGAGCATATGAGATGTTCGAGGAGCTGAAAATGGTTTTCCAAGCTCATGCCCGGGTCGAGAGATATGAAGTCTCCGACAAGTTCTATAGTTGTATGATGGAGGAAAATAGTTCTGTGAGTGAGCACATACTCAAATGTCTGGGTTGCATAACCGCCTGTCCCAGCTGGACATTAACCTCCCGGACGAGGCGGTCATTGACAGAATCCTTCAGTCGCTCCCACCGAGCTACAAGAGCTTTGTGATGAACTACAATATGTAGGGGATGGTGAAAACTATTCCTGAAGTATTTTCAATGCTGAAGTCAGTAGAGATAGAAATCAAAAAGGAACATCAAGTGTTGATGGTCAATAAAACCACTAAGTTCAAGAAGGGCAAGGGTAAGAAGAACTTCAAGAAGGACGGCAAGGAAGTTGCCACGCCCAGTAAGCCAGTTGCCGGGAAGAAGTCAAAGAATGGACCCAAGCCTGAGACTGAGTGCTTTTATTGCGAAGGGAAGGGTCACTAGAAGCGGAACTGCCCCAAATACTTAGCTGACAAGAAGGCCGGCAACACTAAAGGTATATGTGATATACATGTAATTGATGTGTACCTTACCAGTACTCGTAGTAGCTCCTGGGTATTTGATACCGGTGCCGTTGCTCATATTTGTAACTCAAAGCAGGAGTTGCAGAATAAGCGGAGACTGGCGAAGGACGAGGTGACGATGCGCGTCGGGAATGGTTCCAAGGTCGATGTGACCGCCGTGGGCACGCTACCTCTACATTTACCTACGGGATTAATTTTAAACCTCAATCATTGTTATTTAGTGCCAGCTTTGAGCATGAACATTGTATCTAGATCTCGTTTAATACGAGATGGCTACTCATTTAAATCCGAGAATAATGGTTGTTCTATTTATATGAGAGATATGTTTTATGGTCATGCCCCGCTGGTCAATGGTTTGTTCTTAATGAATCTCGAACGTAATGTTACACATATTCACAGTGTGAATACCAAAAGATGTAAGGCTGATAACGATAGTCCCACATACTTGTGGCACTTCCGCCTTGGTCACATTGGTGTCAAGCGCATGAAGAAGCTCCATGCTGATGGACTTTTATAGTCTCTCGATTATGAATCATTTGACACATGCGAACCATGCCTCATGGGCAAAATGACCAAGACTCCGTTCTCCCGAACAATGGAGCGAGCAACCAACTTATTGGAAATCATACATACTGATGTGTGCGGTCCAATGAGTGTTGAGGCTCGCGGAGGATATCGTTATGTTCTCACTCTCACTGATGGCTTAAGTAGATATGGGTATGTCTACTTGATGAAACACAAGTCTGAGACCTTTGAAAAGTTCAAGGAATTTCAGAATGAGGTAGAGAATCAACGTTACCGAAAAATAAAGTTCTTACGATCAGATCATGGAGGAAAATATTAAGTCACGAATTTGGTACACACTTAAGGAAATGTGGAATCGTTTCACAACTCACGCCGCCTGGAACACCTCAGCGTAACGGTGTGTCCGAACATTGTAATCACACTCTATTGGATATGGTGCGATCTATGATGTCTCTTACCGATTTACCGCTATCATTTTGGGGATACGCTCTAGAGACAACTACATTCACTTTAAATAGGGCACCATCTAAATCCGTTGAGACGACACCATATGAATTATGGTTTGGGAAGAAACCTAAGCTGTCGTTTCTAAAAGTTTGGGGATGCGATGCTTATGTCAAGAAATTTCAACCTAAAAAGCTCAAACCCAAGTCGGAAAAATGCGTCTTCATATGATACCCTAAGGAAACCATTGGGTATACCTTCTACCTTAGATCCGAAGGCAAGATCTTTGTTGCCAAGAACGGATCCTTTCTGGAGAAAGAGTTTCTCTCGAAAGGAGTAAGTGGGAGGAAAGTAGAACTCGATGAAGTACTACCTCTTGAACCGGAAAGTAGTGCAGCTCAGGAAAATGTTCCTGTGGTGCCTACACCGGCTGGAGAGGAAATTAATGATGATGATCAAGGTACTTCAGATCAAGTTGCTACTGAACTTCGTAGGACCACAAGGACACGTTCCACACTAGAGTGGTATGGCAACCCTGTCCTGGAAATCATGTTGTTAGAAAACGGTGAACCTTCGAACTACGAAGAAGTGATGGCGGGCCCAGATTCCAACAAATGGC
Source organism: Triticum timopheevii (assembly GCA_963921465.1). Lineage (NCBI taxonomy): Eukaryota > Viridiplantae > Streptophyta > Magnoliopsida > Poales > Poaceae > Triticum > Triticum timopheevii. Next base: position 15,812,780 of record OY997272.1, on the reverse strand, counting down.
TTGAAGCCATGCAATCCGAGATAGGATCCATGTATGAAAACAAAGTATGGACTGTGACAAACTTGCCCGATGATAGGCGAGCGATAGAAAACAAATGGATCTTTAAGAAGAAGACGAACGAGGATGGTAATGTTACCATATATAAAGCTCGACTTGTCGTTAAGGGTTATCAGCAAGTTCAAGGGGTTGACTATGATGAGACTTTCTCTCCCGTAGCGAAGCTGAAGTCCGTCCGAATCATGTTGGAAATTGCCGCATACTATAATTATGAGATATGGCATATGTACGTCAAAACGACATTCCTTAACGGCTATCTTAAGGAAGAACTGTATATGATGCAGCCGGAAGATTTTGTCGACCCTAGGAATGCTAACAAGGTATGCAAGCTCCAGCAATCCATTTATTGTCTGGTGCAAGCATCTCGGAGTTGGAACACTTTCTTTGATGAGATGATCAAAGCGTTTGGGTTTATGCAGACTTATGGAGAAGCCTGCGTTTACAAGAAAGTGAGTGGGAGCTCTGTAGCATTTCTCATATTATATGTAGATGACATACTTTTGATGGGCAATGATATAGAACTTTTGGACAACATTAAGGCCTACTTGAATAAATGTTTTTCAATGAAGGACCTTGGAGAAGCTGCTTACATATTAGGCATCAAGATCTATAGGGATAGATCGAGACGCCTCATAGGTCTTTCACAAAGCACATACCTTGATAAGATATTGAAGAAGTTCAATATGGATCAGTCCAAGAAAGGGTTCTTGCCTGTATTGCAAGGTGTGAGATTGAGCTCGGCTCAATGCCCGACCACGACAGAAGATATAGAAGAGATGAGTGTCATCCCCTATGCCTCAGCCATAGGGTCTATTATGTATGCCATGTTGTGTACCAGACCTGATGTAAGCCTTGCTGTAAGTTTGGTAGGAAAGTACCAAAGTAATCCCGGCAAGGAACACTGGGAAGCGGTCAAGAATATCCTAAAGTACCTGAAAAGGACTAAGGACATGTTTCTTGTTTATGGAGGTGACGAAGAGCTCGTCGTAAAGGGTTACGTCGACACTAGCTTCGACACAGATCTGGATGACTCTAAGTCACAAACCGGATACGTGTATATGTTGAATGGTGGAGCAGTAAGCTGGTGCAGCTGCAAGCAGACCGTCGTGGCGGGATCTACATGTGAAGAGGAGTACATGGCAGCCTCGGAGGCAGCGCATGAAGCAATATGGATGAAGGATAGTTCATCACCTACCTAGGAGTCATACCAATGCGTCGGGGCCGATCACTCTCTTCTGTGACAACACTGGAGCTATTGCCCTTGCCAAGGAGCCCAGGTTTCACAAGAAGACCAGGCACATCAAGCGTCATTTCAACTCCATCAGTGAAAATGTTCAAGATGGAGACATAGATATTTGCAAAGTGCATACAGATCTGAATGTCGCAGATCCGTTGACTAAACCTCTTCCGCAAGCAAAACATGATCAACACCAGAACTCTATGGGTGTTCGATTCATCACAATGTAACTTGATTATTGACTCTAGAGCAAGTGGGAGACTGTTGGAAATATGCCCTAGAGGCAATACTAAAAGATTATTATTATATTTCCTTGTTCATGATAATCGTCTGTTATTTATGCTATAATTGTGTTATTCAGAAATCGTAATACATGTGTGAATACACAGACCACAACATGTCCCTAGTAAACCTCTAGTTGACTAGCTCGTTGATCAACTGATAGTCATGGTTTCCTGACTATGGACATTGGATGTCGTTGATAACGGGATCACATCATTAGGAGAATGATGTGATGGACAAGACCCAATCCTAAGCATAGCACAAGATCGTGTAGTTCGTTTGCTAGAGCTTTTACAATGTCAAGTATCTTTTCCTTAGACCATGAGATCGTGTAACTCCCGGACACCGTAGGAGTGCTTTGGGTGTACCAAACGTCACAACGTAACTGGGTGACTATAAAGGTATACTACGGGTATCTCCGAAAGTGTCTGTTGGGTTGAAACGGATCGAGACTGGGATTTGTCACTCCGTATGAGGGAGAGGTATCTCTGGGCCCACTCGGTAATGCATCATCATAATGAGCTCAAAGTGACCAAGTGTTTGGTCACGGGATCATGCATTACGGTACGAGTAAAGTGACTTGCCAGTAACGAGATTGAATGAGGTATTGGGATACCGACGATCGAATCTCGGGCAAGTAACGTACCGATTGACAAAGGGAATTGTATACGGGGTTGCTTGAATCCTCGACATCGTGGTTCATCTGATGAAGATCATCGAGGAGCATGTGGGAGCCAACATGGGTATCCAGATCCCGCTGTTGGTTATTGACCGGAGAGCCGTCTCGGTCATGTCTGCGTGTCTCCCGAACTCGTAGGGTCTACACACTTAAGGTTCGGTGACGCTAGGGTTGTAGAGATATGAGAATGCAGTAAACCGAAAGTTGTTCGGAGTCCCGGATGAGATCCCGGACGTCACGAGGAGTTCCGGAATGGTCCCGAGGTAAAGAATTATATATAGGAAGTCAGGTTTCGGCCATCGGGAAAGTTTCGGGGGTCACCGGTATTGTACCGAGACCACCAGAAGGGTCCCGGGGGTCCACCCGGTGGGGCCACCTATCCCGTAGGGCCCCATGGGCTAAAGTGGGAGGGGAAACAGCCCCTGGTGGGCTGGTGCGCCCCCCCTTGGGACCCCCGCGCCTAGGGTTGGGAAACCCTAGGGGTGGGGGCGCCTCCTCCTGCCTTGGGGGGCAAGCCACCCCCCTGGCCGGCGCCCCCCCCCCCCCCCCTTGGAGATCCCATCTCCTAGGGCGGCGCCCCCCTAGGGGCCCTATATAAAGAGGGGGGAGGGAGGGCAGCCGGACCAATGCTCTTGGCGCCTCCCTCTCCCCCTGCTACACCTCTCCCTCTCGCAGAAGCTTGGCGAAGCCCTGCCGAGATCGCTGCTGCATCCACCACCACGCCGTCGTGCTACTGGATCTCCATCAACCTGTCCTTCCCCCTTGCTGGATCAAGAAGGAGGAGACGTATTCCCCAACCGTACGTGTGTTGAACGCAGAGGTGCTGTCCGTTCAGCACTAGGATCATCGGTGATTTGGATCACGACGAGTACGACTCCCTCAACCCCGTTCTCTTGAACGCTTCCGCTCACGATCTACAAGGGTATGTAGATGCACTCCTCTCTCTCGTTGCTAGATGAACTCATAGATTGATCTTGGTGAAACGTAGGAAATTTTTTATTTTCTGCAACGTTCCCCAACAATACAAACATGACAGATGGATATATTAGTGGCAAAGGACCCTCGACCCCTCGACGACCCTCGACCCTCGAACCCTCAACAACCCTCGAACCATCGGACCCTCGCCTCTAGAACCCTAGAACCCTTGACCCTCGAACCCTGGACCCCTCAACCCCCTTCCCTCTCCTCATGTCGAAGTTATCGGGGAGGGGGTATATCGACCCCCCCTCCTCATGTCGAAGTTATCGGGAAGGTGGTATATCGACAACGACATGCCCAATAAAAAAATAAGAAGAGAAAGAAAAAAAAGAGGATAAGAAGAAAGGAATAGAGGAGAAGATCGAAGAAAAAAAAGAAAAAAAAGAGGAGAAGAAGAAAGGAATAGAGGTGTAGAAAAAAATAGAAATTACTCTATTTTTTTCTTCTTCTCCTCTTTTTTCTCTTTTTTTGTCTTCTTATTTATTTCTCCTCTTCTTCCTCTCCTCTTATTCTCCTTTCTTCTTCTCCTTCTTCCTCTTCTTATTTTCCTTTTTTCCACACCTTCTTTTTCTTGTTCTTCCTCTTTTCTTCCTTCTCCTTATTTTACTTTTTCTTTTACGCTAACCTATGCACTAACCTAAAATCGATATCTACTAATTAACAACCTAAATAAAAATATTAATACATATATGAAAAAAAAACATCACATAAAAAAACATCATATGAACCCCCACCCCCCTCATGTCGAAGTTAGCGGGGAGGCGGTATATCGACCCCACCCCCCTCATGTCGAAGTTATCGGGGAGGGGGTATATCGACCCCCCCTCATGTCGAAGTTATCGGGGAGGGGGTATATCGACAAAGACATACCCCCCTGTCTTTTTTTCTTTTTTTCCTCTTCTTATTTATTTCTCCTCTAAAATGTAACTTTTGCATATATAAAACTTTTTATTCTTCTTTCTTCTTCCTTCTCTTTCTTCTTCCTTCTTTCCTAAATATATAAAACTTTTCTAAAAATGAAACTAACCTAAAATACACTAAATCAGAGAAACATACATATATGAAACTATTCTAAAAATCTAACTTATAATCAGAGAACATACATATATACACAGAGAACATATACATATATACATCTCTATAATAATGCAAAAAACAAATCATCATATATATGAACAAAAATTCTGTAAAAAAATAGGTCATATAATCATACATGCACACATACATAAAATCAAACATATACATATAATTTTAAAAAACATCATATATATGCAAAAAAGAGCAAGGCCGATGGCCGGACCGAAGGCGGCGGTGTGTGGTCGGGACAACGGCAACGAGGTCGGGGAAGGGGCGGCGCGCGACAGCGATGGCGACGGGGTCGGGGCAGGGGCGACGCGCGCGGCGACGGCGATGGTGTGGGGGCAGGGGTGGGGCGCGCGGTGACGACGACAGTGTTGGGTCAGGGGGCGGCGCGACGAGGCAGGGCAGGGGCGCGGGGTGACACTGATAGTGGTGTGGCATGAGGCGGGGCATCGGGGCAGGGCAGGGGCGCGGGGTGACGGCGACAATGACCTCGAGGCGGCGACGACATCGAGGAGCAGCAACAACCTGGCGGATCGAGAGAAGAATGGCGGATGGGGGAAAAATTCCTAAGTGTTAGCTTATATAGCCAGAGCATTGGCCCTGGTTTGTGGCACCAACTGGGACCAATACACCCCTTTAGTCCCAGTTGGTGCCACCAACCGGGACCAAAGGCCTCTTTTCAGCAGCCCAAAGGGCGGGAAGCAGAGGCCTTTGGTCCCAGTTGGTGGCACCAACCAGGACTAAAGGGGGGGGCATTGGTCCCGGTAGGTGCGACGAAACGGGACCAATGCCCCCCCTTTAGTCCCGGTTGGTGCCACCAACCGGGACCAAAGGCCTGGTGCTGCCTGTGTCGCGGCTGAGGGAGTCCTGAATAAGGGGGTATCTGGATAGCCGGACTGTATACATCATCCGGACTATAGAAGCGTCAAGATACAAGACTCAAGACTTCGGCTCGTGTCTTGATGGGACTCTCCTTTGCGTGGAAGACAAGCTTGGCGACCCGGATATTATATTTCCTTCCTTGTAACCGACTCCATGTAATCCCTAGCCCTCCGGTGTCTATATAAACCGGAGAGCATGGTCTTTAGAAGGCCGATCACAATTACAATCATACCATCATAGGCTAGCTCTTAGGGTTTAGCCTCTACGATCTCGTGGTAGATCTACTCTTGTATTACACATACCTTCAATATTAATCAAGCAAGAAGTAGGGTTTTACCTCCATCGAGAGGGCCCGAACCTGGGTAAACATTGTGTCCCTTGCTTCCTGTTACCATCAGCCAAAGATGCACAGATTGGGACCCCCTACCCGAGATCCACCGGTTTTGACACCGACATTGGTGCTTTCATTGAGGGTTCCTCTGTGTCGTCACTTCAAGGCTTGATGGCGTCTTCAATCGTCAACAACACAGTCCAGGGCGAGACTTTTCTCCCCAGACAAATCCTTGTGTTCGGCAGCTCTGCACTGCGGGCCAATACGCTTGGCCACCTAGAGCCGATCGACAGCTACGCCCCTGGCCACCAGATCAGGTTCGGAAACCTGAACTATATGGCAGATATTCGTGGAGACTAGATCTTCGACAGATTCGAGCCCGTGCCACGAGCTTCGGACGGTCACGACGAGCACGGCCTAGACCTGCTGTCGGACAATGCTCGGAACATCATCCCTGCAATAGCCCCGGATCTAAATCCGGAACAGGTTGCGTTGCCCGAGGACGGAGGGATGGACCCTGCCCCGCAGGCCGCATGCTCATCGGCGGTAGAGCCGAACACAGGACACATCTCTATGGAGACCTGTATCCCCGGACCCCCAGACTCGTATCCGGTCGTTGGTTCCGGTCCACACACTCCTGAGCCAGCCGAGCCATGTTGGGCTCCTGTAATGGAGTTTACCGCTGCGGACATCTTTCACCACTCGCCCTTCGGCGACATGCTGAACTCTTTAAAGTCTCTCTCCATGTCAGGAGACTCTGGGCTGAACTATGTCCGGCTTGAGTGGGAAGAAGGCGATGAAGAAATTCGCTGTCCACCCACCACCCACTTCATCGCCACGATCGAAGATTTAACCGACATGCTTGACTTCGACTCCCAAGACATCGACGGTATGGACGACGATGCAGGAGAAGCTCCAGAATCCCTAGGGCGCGGGACTACTACCTTGTCACACGATATATACATGGTAGATACGCCCAATAAGGACGACAGCGATAATCTGGACGATAAAACACCGGGGCAAAAGCCAAAAAGGCGGCGCATACGCCGCTCAAAGTCCAGCAATTGCAAAAATACACTACTAGGAAAAAGGCTACTAGCAGCGCGGGTACCCGCGCTACTAGTATCGCGCTACAGCTAATAGTTAGTAGTAGCGTGGGAGAAACCCGCGCTACTACTAACTTTGCTAGTAGTAGCGTGTGCCACCCACGCTACTGCTATTACAGACTCGCGCTACTACTAATGAAGTAGTAGTAGCGTGCCTACAATACCAGTGCTACTAGTATCCTAAACACTAGTAGGGCACTTTTTTCCCAACACTACTAGTAGCAAATTAGGAATTAAAAAAAAATTGATGCAGTATTCATGAATGGAGATCAGAGACACGTCAATTGCAAAATAAATTTCACAGAACTATCTTAACACTTGCAGTGTTCATGGATGCAACATTCAACATCTCAACTCGAAGAGATCACGAGGACACACACAACCATCATCAAAAGGTTGGTACCTTCCCTAGCGTTTCACCACCAACCTAACCAGACCACTTCTCTAGATGTATGTACAAAGCGTCGAGGTCCTCCACCTTGAGGAACTCCGGACGGTGGTGTTGTCCTCCACCTCGGTGACCTCTGGACGGTGGCGTCGAGGTCCTCCACCCCGGGGACCTCCTGTGTTGCAGAGCACGACTCCCATCGGGCCGCAGTAGTCCTCGTCGATCACCCTGCACCCAGTCGAGAAAGTGAAAACTTGTTAGTTCGCGCCCTCGTGCAGTGCAGATCCAGTAGGGTATTTTCTTCAATTATCTGTCTCTTTTAGTCTATTGTGAATCTTCAAAACGGAAAAGCACCTACTAAATGCATACCCTAGCTGTATGGTGTTCATGCTATCTTCTTGTTTTGGTGCATTCAAGAAATACTAGTGTATTTGAGCTATATATGCTTGAAATATTTGACAGTTAACATCTGTTCAAAATTTATCATTTCATGGATAGGGAAATCACCAACAAAGGACATCAGAAAATTGATTCCACTGCTCTTCAAAACAGCGCCGGGGAGTAGTATATAAGGATGCCCATCATGTTGTGGAAAAATGTACTAGCTACAAAATGGTTAACTCCATGATGTATCCATCAACTATCTAAATTTTAACATGGAAACCTTCCATAATATATAGACGGGAACGAGATAGCAAAATGGACCATGCTTGAGATAGAGATTCTTACTGCAAATCTTAACAGAAGACATGACTTGCCAACACCCAAGTCTCCAATAAGCAATAGCTTGAAGAGGTAATCACTGCATGGTGAAATAAGAGAATGTTAGTCTCCAGCAAACACAGTGCACAGAGAATAAAACAAGTAGTGGTGACATTTTCAAGATGATAAAAAAGGGCAGCGCGCTGCACGTAGCTCCTGCTTGCGCAGGGTTCGCGGAAGGGTCCGCCCACTTCCAAAGATGATAATAAGATACAATAACTATGTCTAGGCTTAGAAGATCGAAAATAAATTAAAAGAGAAATGTATTCAAGATAATAATACACAAAAATTAGATGGAATAATATTGTCAGGCTTAGACAAGTAAGCAGCGACAGATGAAGGGACATTTTGCTGTTTAATACTCAGCCAAAATGCCAGTTTTGTTAAGCTAATAGATCCCTATGTACTAGTGTGTGATTACTGTGATAGAATGTAAAAATAGTCCCCCTTGCAGCATTAAGATATAATGATATTGTAACATTGAATGAGTGGAGTGCAACCACAGTTACAGCGGTAACCGAACAAACAGTTATATCAGCCCATGACTGTCACAGTTATACAACATGAAGAGACAGAGCATTTGTCCGTGCTTGTAAAGGATGTTAAGAAGACTTGTGCACTCTACCCACATCTGCAGTGTGGAGACAGATTGGATCATTGATGCAAAGTGACTGCGAAACTAGAGATAGTAGTAGTAGGAATCTAAAATCCACAATAAACCGACGTATTCTCTGTTCCTCTGTCTTGTTGTTTTACTGCCGTTAGATAGTAGTAGTAGGAATCTAAAATCTACAATAAACAATGCTAGAGTGAGTGGACAACCTTCTTCTTCCTGTCATTAGTGGAAAACTAAGTAGGAGTATAACAAGAGGAGAAAGGTTTCATGTTTTTGTAGTCTGAAGCGTCCAATAAAAGGCACTCAGTGACTAATAAATCTAGAAATGCGACACCAGTATGTTTGGATGATAATCAATATGCTTAGTGAGCACGCTTCAATTTGGCATTTCTACAAAGAGAGCAGCAACGATCCACGGGACATAAATCAGTCATTCTGAAGAAACATTCTAGGTCTGAGGCAATCGATTCACAGAGACAAAATGGGTATCTGTAGAAACACACTTGCTTTAACAACAGCTGGGCAGGGGAGCAAAAAAGGGATCTAATTAGAGCTAGCTGTGGAAGCAGAGCACGAGGAATGGCAGTGTCCAGTCACTGGCTACTCAGGCCGTGTGTGCTCTTCAGCCAAGCAGCATAGCCATGGCTCAGCCGCGAGTTCGCAAATCCAGTAGCTGCTGATTCGTCCTAACCTACCGAACCCCAATCCACCTTGAACGACGAAGCAGCGGCCAGATCGAATCTCACGAGCGCATACCCCTCCGGCGCCTACCTAACTTTCAGTAAAACTGCAGAGTGTGCAAAACTTTCAGCAAATTTATACAGACTAAAAATGTACAACAAAGCAGCACACACTCAGGAGAAAGTAGGCTTCAAATTTGACATACTTGGGATTCACTTGGGAGGGAAATTGTCAAGTGATCCACATGAATGTGTCTTTGAACTGAATATGGTTAACTGAACATGCACTCACAAAAAGGTGTCTCTGTACTGTAAACGAACAATTCCGACTAAGAAACCGCAATCGCAAGGTCCAAACCACTAGTAACTATCAACTAGCCCACAATACACTCGTAAAGCACTGCCGGAAAACATAAATTCACCCAAGGTGCATTCCTTATAATTCTCTGTTGCATAAGATACACGAATTAGTTGGCATTCACAAACACACAAGCCCACACGGCCACACTGCATATGCACGGCAAAAGCTCGTATGATTACAGCGCCGCTACACAGAAAAGCTTGGTCTCACTCTCACCTGCGTCTTGCTGATCCCCGAGGGCCCGACGACCTCGGTGAGCTTGCACCTCATCCAGCCCGCAGAGCATGGTGGCCAGCCGGCCGCCGCCCCCCAGCCTCACCCGCTCCTCTAGAAGCAGCACACACTCTGTAGTTTTGTCCGCCGAGCAAATCCAACCTAACCCGTGGATGGGACCAAGACGGCAGTCAGCGAATCCACATGAAGGACAGATCGACGGTGCCGCACCATTCCTCTCCGACCATCAACCCGCCCGCCCGCGCGCCACGCGATCAAACTAAAAGCTGTGGCGAGAGAGTAGAGCCGCGAGGGGAGGAGGAGATAGGCGCTGGGGTCTCACCTTAGGAAGCCGACGGCGGTAGCGGCGGCGAGGGGAATGGGGAGATTAGCGGGAGAAGATAGGGAGGGGTCGAGAGGCCAACCACTGCGAAAGGGTGGGTGGTGGAGGCGGCGGGAGAGGAGTCGGGGTGGGGTGGACCGAGGAACATCTGAGTTCGTGGTGGGATGGACACGCTTAGTAGTAGCGTGGGGGTCTTACCTGCGCTACTACTACTTACTTAGTAGTAGCGCCGGTTCTATATCCCTCGCTACTACTATAGCCTATCCCGGGGGTATTGTTGGAGACCACTTAGTAGTAGCGCGGGTTTATACCCCTCGCTACTACTATCAACTTTGTAGTAGCGCGGTTTTTATACCCATCACTACTACTAATTAGCAGTAGCGCCCACTTTTAAACCGCACTACTGATAAACTTCTGTGGATAAGGTTTTCCCTAGTAGTGATAGCGACAAGAGCGCAAGAAGGGTCGATATACCCGCAAACTCCGAAAGAAACAATGACCACCTGGACCCAGCGATGGAGCAGGATGAGCCAGGTCACGCCAAATCAAGTTCGGAGGAAATACCCGATCACAATGATACGGAGGGACGAGCTCATTAAGCTGCCCCAGAGCAGGAAGACAGTCCGGACAATGATGCATTCATCATCCCGGACGAACAAGTGGAACGAGACAACCTCCATAGAAAGCTTATGGCCACCGCAAGAAGTCTAAAAAAGTAGAAGCAACGGCTCAAGGCCGCACAGGAAAAGCTCAGCCGAAGATGGAATAAAGTGCTAGACACTGAAGAAAGATATGGCGATGACCGCCATACGAAAAGCTATCCGAAGCGCAAGCTACTGCCAGAATTCGACGACGCGGCCGTTCCACCAAAAGAAAATTCGATCAAGAAACCAGACGTACCGCTTCACAACCATAACATAGCGGCTGCGGACACTGCGCACGATCTACGTGAGCATCTGGATAAAAAGGCCGGTGCAGCCAGGTCCATCTATAGATCTAAAAGACACACCCCGGCGAAGGAATATGGTCACCCAAACGCTCATACAAGCCAGGTACCAGTCCGGAATAAACTCCGGACACAACAACAGCCGACTACATGCCACAACGCGTCCAGATACAGAGGGGCTGCTCACCCCTTGTGCTTCACCAAAGAAGTACTGGACCATGAATTCCCACAAGGCTTCAAACATGTGAACATAGAAGCATACGACGGCACCACAGACCCAGGGGTCTGGATCGAGGATTTTATCCTGCATATTCACATGGCTCGTGGGGATGACCTCCACGCCATCAAATACCTTCCCCTCAAGTTGAAGGGACCAGCTCGACACTGGTTGAAAAGCCTCCCCGAAAACTCAATTGGGAGTTGGGAGGCACTCGAAGATGCTTTCAGGGCAAATTTCCAAGGGACTTATATCCGGCCTCCGGATGCAGACGACCTAAGTCACATAATCCAACAGCCCGGAGAGTCCGCCCGCCAGCTTTGGAATAGATTCCTCACTAAGAAGAATCAGATTGTCGATTGTCCGGACGCCGAAGCCTTAGCGGCATTCAAACAAAGCATCCGCGACGAATGGCTCGCCCGATACCTCGGCCAAGAAAAGTCAAGGACAATGGCAGCCTTAACAAGCCTTATGACCCACTTTTGCGCGGGTGAAGATAGCTGGCTGGCCCGTAAAGGCACTAGCGACCCCAGCACATCCGAAATAAGGGAAGTCAACGGGAAGCCACGGCGTAATAAAAAAAACGACAAAATAAGGAAGAGAGCCCGGATAACACGACAGTCAATGCCGGATTCAGGGGCTCTCGACCTGATTAGCAAAAGAAGCCATTTAAAGGCAATAAAGAGGGATCGTCCGGCCTGAACAGAGTTCTGGACAGACTATGCCAAATTCATGGCACCCCGGAGAAACCTGCGAACCACACCCATAGAGAGTGCTGGGTCTTCAAGCAGGCCGGCAAATTAAATGCCTAACACAAAGGGAGGGAAACACCAAGTGAAGACGAGGATGAACCTCGCCAGCCGAACACTGGGGGACAGAGAAAATTCCTGCCAGAGGTTAAAATAGTAAACATGATCCACGCGACTCACACATCCACGCGAAGACATGGACGTGCGCAAAGAGATGCGCACGACGTAAAGCCCATCGTACCCACATCTGACTACTGGATGACTCGTCCGATCACTTTCGATCACATGGACGGCCGAACTAGTATTCGGCGCGGAGGATCACAGGCCTTGGTGCTTGACCCATTAATCGACGGATACCGTCTCACCCGTGTCCTCATGGACGGTGATAGTAGTCTCAATTTAATATACGAGGACACTGTTCGCAGAATGGGGATAAACCCATCCAGAATTAGCCACAGCAACACCACCTTTGAAGGGGTGATATCAGGCGTTAAAGCCTACGGCAGGGTCTTCGTCGTGCTAGATGTAACATTCGGCTCCCCAGGCAACTCTAGAAGCGAAGAATTGCTCTTCACCATTGCACCCTTCCAAAGCAGCTATCATGCATTGCTAGAAAGAACGGCCTTCGCCCGCTTCAACGCATTGCCGCACTATGGCTACCTTACACTCAAGATGCCCGGTCCCCATGGCATCATCACCGTTAGCAGAATAATAGAGCGCTTTTCACGCGTAGAGGAACACGCGACGGCCCTGGCGGCCGGATTATAAGCGGCCTCTAATATCAGAAAACACGAGTGGCCATTAAGACCACATACACGGTTAGACGAGTCCGGTAGCCCGAATAAAATTTAGCCGGGCACCGTACATGTAATCCCATAGCGGAAACCAGGGGCTGTAAATATTTAATACAGCCCCACACGTGGCTCAACCTTATTGGCAGGCCAACATCTTACACCTTTACTATCCATCGCATACTTACGTTGTACTCTCTTATGAGTTTTCCTTTTTTCCCAGACAACGTTCGCGCGATACCCTTCCAGGATACGGCACAGCGGAGACAAAGGCGCAGACATGCAGCAGGGCCCCGTTCAACAGGTTTCTTTTTAGATTAAGCACCTGTGTAAACCTTTTCTACTGCCTCTTGTTGTTTCAACCATCCCCTGGGTTCCATACCCACAGAGGATACTGTCATTGTTAGCATTTCTCTAGGACAGAGTACCGCACGTACCTGGAAACTCAGGGTTCATAATGAATGGGCATTCTTGAGTCCATCTTTTATTATAAAGCCCGAACACCTTCGGGAGTATTTGGCTTCATGAGTTTGGCCTTATATGCATCAGCTCTGAATCATGTCTTTGGTCAAATGTTGGGTTTGCCCGGATCCTAGGTTTGCCGCCTTACGTTCCGTTATCACCGGCTAAGGCAGGCCAAAGGAGAACAGCTGTGATTGTGCCCTGGTTATTCCGGATGAGCGCATCAGTAGAGAAGGCCGAAAACTGACTGTCATGATGCAGCGAGAGACTGTTCAACCACTCGAAGACTCACCGGAATCTCTAAAGATTCCTCCGCATTAACGAAGGGTTGTTTCTCGGCCATGTACACACGCGCCCGTATTCGGATGCACGCGAAGGTACCAGGGGCTACATAGTAGCCCCACCATTATACTCCCACGGCTAAGTGAAACTGTTACAACTATATAGTCTGGTTGCCTAGTTCGACGTGCGATCACCTCCTTAATGGACCAAGACGTTGGGTCAAGTGTGATTAAGCATATTTTTTGCGAACACCCGCGCATTGTATGCGTGGGGGCTGAAGCCAAGGACTGCTATCTTTCGGACTACCTATACATATAAAAACGGCCGTATAGGGGATACAATTATATTTTCAGGAAAAAAGTATAAATATTGCCTTGTACTCAAAATAAACATTGTTTTTTACAATGATTTGACTTACCACTCGAATAAAACATTATTCGAGCACTGCGCCTCTATTAGGCGGGCACCTTCTGTGACTTGCGCCAAGTAGTGCTCGGCCGGATATTGGCCTCCCGCCGGATCCTGGGTCGCTATTACAGTGGCCTCCATTTCCATCCAATAGGCTTTAACGCGGGCTAGAGCCATCCGTGCACCCTCTATGCACGCCGACCTCCTCATGGCGTGAATCCGAGACACGGCTCCAAGGAATTGCTGCACCAAACCAAAGTAGTTGTCCGGCTTAGGCCCCTTCAGCCAAAGATGGTCTATTACAGACCGCATGGCAAGCCCGGACAACCTGTGGAGCTCCGCCATAGCAGCCACCTTCTCATTCAGTGGCAGCGGGCGAGTGGGAGGATTAAACTGCAACCAGAAAAGCTTCTCCACTTCTTCATCGCCTTGATCCTCGAAGAACTTGACAGCGTCAGCTATACTATTCACCAAGTCCACATATGCATCTGCAGGACTCATGCGACCAGCCAGGGGAGCATACGTCGGATCCAAGAACTTCGTCTGCAGTAAGTACGAGCCCCCAGCCACGATTTTGTCGGCCTATTGGAGCTCCTCCTGCATACTTCGGATCTCGGTCCGCATCTCCTTGGCGGCATTTAGTTCCTTGTCCAGCTCGGCCGAATTAGCCTTATTCTCCTTTTCGAGGAGTGTGTACCGGTCGACGGCATTTTTTGACTCCCCAGCCATTTCGGTTATCTTTTCCTCGCTTCGGCAATGAGCAGCCTGTTCAGCTCTCAATTCTTTAGCCACTTTTAGGGTAGCCGCATTGCTAGCCCGAGCTTGTTCCTTGGCTTGAGCAAGTTCTGCCCTCAGGGCCTCCATGGCAGCAGCACTATCTATAGTACAAACACATTGCATTAATATTATGCCCCTCTTATACATCATAATAAGGGAAGACGAGCACATACCCTGTGACTCCTCCAGCCATTTATGCACCAGCGTGATATCGGCATCAATGGATCCGATCTGCCTCCTTAGTTCGGCAACTTCAACAGACTGGTCGGCTGCCGGATCCTTGTATGTGTTGGAAATATGCCCTAGAGGCAATAATAAAATGGTTATTATTGTATTTCCTTGTTCATGATAATTGTCTATTTTTCATGCTATAATTGTATTGACCGGAAGCCACAATACATGTGTGAATACATAGACCACAACATGTCCCTAGTGAGCCTCTAGTTGACTAGCTCGTTGATCAACAGATGGTCATGGTTTCCTCACCATGCACATTGGATGTCATTGATAACGGGATCACATCATTAGGAGAATGATGTGATGGACAAGACCCAATCCTAAGCATAGCACAAGATCGTGTAGTTCGTTTGCTAAAGCTTTTCTAATGTCAAGTATCATTTCCATAGACCATGAGATTGTGTAACTCCCTGATACGGTAGGAGTGCTTTGGGTGTACCAAATGTCACAACGTAACTGGGTGACTATAAAGGTGCACTACAGGTATCTTCAAAAGTGTTTGTTGGGTTGGCATGAATCGAGACTGGGATTTGTCACTCCGTATGACAGAGAGGTCTCTCTGGGCCCACTCAGTAATGCATCATCATAATGAGCTCAATGTGACTAAGTAGTTAGTCACGAGATCATGCATTACAGAACGAGTAAAGTGACTTGCCGGTAACGAGATTGAATGAGGTATTGGGATACCGGCGATCGAATCTCGGGCAAGTAACATACCGATTGACAAAGGGAATTGCATACGGGATTGCTTGAATCCTTGACATCGTGGTCCATCCGATGAGATCATCGTGGAACATGTGGGAGCCAACATGGGTATCCAGATCCCGCTGTTGGTTATTGACTGGAGAACATCTCGGTCATCTCTGCATGGTTCCCGAACCCGTAGGGTCTACACATTTAAGGTTCGGTGACGCTAGTGTTGTTATGGGAAATAGTATGTGGTTACCGAAGGTTGTTCGGAGTCCCGGATGAGATTCCGGACATGACGAGGAGCTCCGGAATGGTCCGGAGGTGTAGATCGGTATATTGGACGAAGGGTATTGGAGTTCGGAATTTTTCCGGGGGTACCATGTGATGACCAGCGTGTCCAAAAGGGGTTTCGGAGGCCTCGGCAAGCTTTGGGGGGCCTTATGGGCCAATGGGAGGGGGCACATCAGCCCACTAAGGGGCTGAGCATCCCTCCCACCCCATCTCACGTAACCTGGAGAGGTGGGGGCGCCACCCCTAGGGCAGCCACCCCTCCCGGCTGGGGGAGGGGGCAAGTTTCCTGGAGGTGGGGGCGCCCAAACCCATCTAGGGTCTCCCATGTGGCCGCGCCCCTCCCCGAGGGAAACCCTAGGGTGCCTCCCCCTCTTACCTTCCCCTATATATAGTGAGGAGGTGGGAGGGCAGCCGTGACCTCTTCCCTGGCGTAACCCCTCCCTCCTCCAACACCTCCTCCTCCTCTGTAGTGCTTGGCAAAGCCTTGCGTGAGAACCACGAGCTCCATGCCATCGTGCTGTCGGAGTTCTCCCTCAACTTCTCCTCTCCCCTAGCTGGATCAAGAAGGAGGAGATGTCCCCGGGCTGTACGTGTGTTGAACATGGAGGCGCCGTCCGTTTGGCGCTAGATCGGATCTTCCGCGACTTGAATCGCCGCGAGTACGACTCCATCAACCACGTTCTTGTAACGCTTCCGCTTAGTGATCTTCAAGGGTATGAAGATGCTCATCCTCTCCCTCTCTTGTTTCTAGAATCTCCATAGATTGATCTTGGTGATGCATAGAAAATTTTGAATTTCTGCTACGTAACCCTACAGTGGCATCATGAGCTAGGTCTATTGCATAAATTCTATGCACGTGTAGAACACAAGTTGTTGTGGGGGTTGATTTTGTTCAATGTGATTACCGTTACTAGTCCTATCTTGTTTTGACGGTATTGTGGGATGAAGCGGCCCGGACCGACCTTACACGTACACTTACGTGAGACAGGTTCCACCGACTGACATGCACTAGTTGCATAAGCTGGCTACCGGGTGTCTGTCTCTCCCACTTTAATCGGACCGGAGTCGATGAAAAGGGTCCTTATGAAGGGTAAATAGCAATTGGCATATCAAGCTGTGGCTTTTGCGCAGGTAAGAAATGTTCTTGCTAGAAACCCATAGCAGCGACGTAAAACATGCAAATAACAATTAGAGGACGTCTAACTTGTTTTTGCAGGGTGTGCTATGTGATGTGATATGGCCAAAAGAATGTGATGAATGATATGTGATGTATGAGATTGATCATGTTCTTGTAATAGGAATCACGGCTTGCATGTCGATGAGTATGACAACCGGCAGGAGCCATAGGAGTTGTCTTAATTTATTGTATGACCTGCGTGTCATTGAACAACGCCATGTAATTACTTTACTTTATTGCTAAACGTTAGCCATAGTAGTAGAAGTAATAGTTGGCGAGACAACTTCATGGAGATACGATGATGGAGATCATGGTGTCACGCCGGTGACGAAGGTGATCAAGCCACGCCTCAAAGATGGTGATCAAAGGCGCAAGATGATGATGGCCATATCATGTCACTTTATGATTTGCATGTGATGTTTGTCATGGTTACATCTTATTTGCTTAGAACGACGGTAGCATAAATAAGATGATCCCTCACTAAAATTTCAAGCAAGTGTTCCCCCTATCTGTGCACCATTGCGAAAGTTCGTTGTTTCAAAGCCACGTGATGATCGGGTGTGATAGATTCTAACGTTCACATACAACGGGTATAAGCCAGATTTACACACGCGAAACACTTAGGTTGACTTGACGAGCCTAGCATGTACAGACATGGCATCGGAACACAAGAGACCGAGAGGTCAAACATGAGTCATATAGTAGATACGATCAACATGAAGATGTTCACCGATGACGACTAGTCCGTCTCACATGATGATCGATCACGGCCTAGTTGACTCGGATCATGTATCACTTAGATGACTAGAGGGATGTCTATCTGAGTGGGAGTTCATTCGATGAACTTAATTATCCTGAACATAGTCAAAAGGTCTTTGCAAATTATGTCGTAGCTCGCGTTTTAGTTCTACTTTTTTGATATGTTCCTATAGAAAATTTAGTTGAAAGTTGATAGTAGCCATTATGCGGACTGGGTCCATTAATTGAGGATTGTCCTCATTGCTGCGTAGAAGGCTTATGTCCTTAATGCACCGCTCGGTGTGCTGAACCTCGAACTCGTCTGTGGATGTTGCGAACATCTAACATACACGTTTTGATGACTACATGATAGTTCGATAATGTTAAACGGTTCAGAATTGAGGCACCGAAGACGATTTTGAAACGTCGCGGAGCATATGAGATGTTCCAAGGGCTGAAATTGGGATTTCAATGTCGTGCCCACGTCAAGAGGTATAAGACCTCCGACGAGTTTCTTAGCCTACAAACTAAGGGAGAAAAGCTCAATTGTGGAGCATGTGCTCAGATTGTCTGGGTACTACAATCACTTGAATTGAGTGGGAGTTAATCTTCCAGATGAGATAGTGATGTTTCTCCAAAGTCATTGCCACCAAGCTACTAGAGCTTCATGATGAACTATAACATATCAGGGATAAATATGATGATCCTTGAGCTATTCGCGATGTTTGACACCGCGAAAGTAGAAATCAAGAAGGAGCATGATGGTTAGTGAAACCACTAGTTTCAAGAAGGGAAAGGGAAAGAAGGGATACTTCATGAAATGGCAAATCAGTTGCTACTCTAGTGAAGAAACCCCAGGTTGAACCCAAACCCGAGACTAAGTGCTTCTATAATGAGGGAAACTGTCACTGAAGCAGAACTACCCTAGATACTTGGTAGATGAGAAGGTTGGCAAGGTCGACAAAAGTATATTGGATATACATTATATTAATGTGTACTTTACTAGTACTCCTAGTAGCACCATGGTAATAGATACCGGTTCGGTTGCTAAGTGTTAGTAACTCGAAATAAAAGGCTACGGAATAAACGGAGACTAGCTAAAGGTGAGATGACGATGTGTGTTGGAAGTGTTTCCAAGGTTGATGTGATCAAGCATCGCCTGCTCCCTCTACCATCGAGATTGGTGTTAAACCTAAATAATTGTTATTTGGTGTTTGCGTTGAGCATAGACATGATTGGATTATTTCTATCGCAATATGGTTATTCATTTAAGGAGAATAATGGTTACTCTGTTTATTTGAATAATACCTTCAATGGTCTTGCACCTAAAATGAATGGTTTATTGAATCTCGATCGTAGCGATACACATTGGTATAAGATAGTAATGATAGTACCACCTTCTTGTGGCACTGCCATTTGAGTCATATTGGTATAAAACGCATGAAGAAGCTCCATGTTGATGGATCTTTGGACTCACTCATTTTTGAAAAGATTGATGCATGCGAACCATGTCTATTGGTATATATGCATGCGAACCATGTCTATTGGTATATACGTATGAAGAAACTCCATGCAGATGGATAGTTTGGACTCACTTGATTTTGAATCACTTGAGTCATGCAAATCATACCACATGGGCAAGATGACCGAAAAGCCTCGTTTTCAGTAAGATGGAACAAGAAAGAGACTTGTTGGAAGTAATACATTTTGATGTGTGCAGTCCAATGAGTGCTGAGGCACGTAGTGGATATTGTTATGTTCTTACTTCACAGATGATTTGAGTAGATGCTAAGTATATTTACTTGATGAATCACAAGTCTGAATTATTGAAAGGTTCAAGTAATTTCAGAGTGAAGTTGAAGATCTTCGTGACAAGAGGATAAAATGTCTATGATATGATCATAGAGATGAATATCTGAGTTGCGAGTTTGGTACAAAATTCACAACTAACACCGCCTAGAACACCATAGTGTGATGGTGTGTCCGAACATCATAAATGCACCCTATTGGATATGGGGCATACCATGATGTCTCTTATCGAATTACCACTATTGTTCATGGGTTAAGCATTAGAGACAACCACATTCACTTTAAATAGGGCACCACGTAATTCCATTGAGATGACACCATGTGAACTATGGTTTAGAGACACCTAAGCTGTCATTTCTTGAAAGTTTGGGGCTGCGAAGCTTATGTGAAAAAGTTTCATCCTAGTAAGCTCGAACCCAAAACGGGTAAATGCATCTTCATAGGTCACCCAAAACAGTTGGGTATACCTCCTAATTCATATCCAGAAGCAAAAGTAATTGTTTCTAGAAATGGGTCCTTTCTCGAGGAAAAGTTTCTCTCGAAAGAATTGAGTGGGAGGATGGTGGAGACTTGATAAGGTTATTGAACCATCACTTCAACTAGTGCGTAGCAGGGCACAAGAAGTTGTTCCTGTGGCACCTACACCAATTGAAGTAGAAGCTTATGATAGTGATCATGAAACTTCAGATCAAGTCACTACCAAACCTCGTAGGATGACAAGGACGCGTACTACATCAGAGTGGTACGGTAATCCTGTCTTGGAGGTCATGTTGCTAGAAAACAATGAACCTACGAGCTGTGTTGAAGCGATGGTGGGCCCGGATTCCGACAAATGGCTAGAGGCCATAAAATCCGATGGAGGATCCATGTCTAGAAACCAAAGTGTAGACTTTGGAAGAACTACTCGATGGTCGTAAGGCTGTTGGGTACAGATGGATTTTAAAAGGGAAGACGGACAATGATGGTAAGTGTCACCATTAAGAAAGCTCGACTTGTCGCTAAAATGTTTTCTGACAAGTTCAAGGAGTTGACTACGATGAGACTTTCTCACTCATAGCGATGCTAAGAGTCTGTTGAAATTATATTAGCAGTTCCTGCATTATTTATGAAATCTTGCAGATAGGATGTCAAAACATTGCTTCCTCAATGATTTTCTTGAGGAAAGGTTGTATGTGATACAACCAGAAGGTTTTGTCAATCCTAAAAGATGCTAACAAGTATGCAAAGCTCCAACAATCCTTCAAAGGATTGGAGTAAGCACCTCGGAGTTGGAATATACGCTTTGATGAGATGATCAAATATTATGGGTTTATACAAAGTTTATGAGAAACTTGTATTTCCAAAGAGGCGAGTGGGAGCACTATAGAATTTCTGATGAGTATATGTTGTGACATATTGTTGATCAAAAATGATGTAGAATTTCTGAAAAGCATATAGGGTTATTTGAAAAGTGTTTTTCAATGGAAAACCTGGATTAAGCTACTTGAACATTGAGCATCAAGATCTATAAGGATAGATCAAAAATCGCTTGATAGTACTTTCAAATGAGAACGCACCATGACAAGAATTTGAACGAGTTCAAAATAGATCGGCAAAGAAGGAGTTCTTGGCTATGTTATAAGGTGTGAGTATTGAGTAAGACTCAAGACCTGACCATGGCAGAACAGTGAGAAAGGACGAAGGTCGTCCCCTATGCTTTAGACGTAGGCTCCACAGTATGCTATGCCGTGTACCGCACCTATAGTCTGCCTTGCCATGAGTCAGTCAAGGGGTACAAGTGTGATCCAGGAATGGATCACAAGACAACGGTCAAGGTTATCCTTAGTAACTAGTGGACTAAGGAATTTTCTCAATTATGGAGGTGGTAAAATAGTTCGTCGTAAAGGGTTACTCTGATGCAAACTTTGACACTAATCCGGATTATTCTGAGTAGTAAACCGGATTCGTAAAGTAGAACAGTTATTTAGAACAGCTCCAAATAGAGCGTGGTAGCTGCATCTAGGAGATGACATAGAGATTTGCAAAGCACACACGGATCTGAAAGGTTCAGATCCACTGACTAATAACCTCTCTCACAAGAGAAATATGATCGAACCCCATGGGTGTTGATTCATTACAATCACATAGTGATGTGAACTAGATTATTGACTCTAGTGCAAGTGGGAGACTGTTGGAAATATGCCCTAGAGGCAATAATAAAATGGTTATTATTGTATTTCCTTGTTCATGATAATTGTCTATTGTTCATGCTATAATTGTATTGACCGGAAACCACAATACATCTGTGAATACATAGACCATAACATGTCCCCTGTGAGCCTGTAGTTGACTAGCTCATTGATCAACAGATGGTCATGGTTTCCTTACCATGGACATTGGATGACATTGATAACGGGATCACATCATTAGGAGAATGATGTGATGGACAAGACCCAATCCTAAGCATAGCACAAGATCGTATAGTTCGTTTGCTAAAGCTTTTCTAATGTCAAGTATCATTTCCTTAGACCATGAGATTGTGTAACGCCCTGATACCGTAGGAGTTCTTTGGGTGTACCAAACGTCACAACGTAACTGGGTGACTATAAAGGTGCACTACAGGTATCTTCGAAAGTGTTTGTTGGGTTGGCACGAATCGAGACTGGGATTTGTCACTCCGTATGATGGAGAGGTATCTCTGGGCCCACTCGGTAATGCATCATCATAATGAGCTCAATGTGACTAAGTAGTTAGTCACGGGATCATGCATTACGGAACGAGTAAAGTGACTTGCCGGTAACAAGATTGAACGAGGTATTGGGATACCGACGATCGAATCTCGGGCAAGTAACATACCGATCGACAATGGGAATTGCATACGGGATTGCTTGAATCCTTGACATCGTGGTTCATCCGATGAGATCATCGTGGAACATGTGGAAGCCAACATGGGTATCCAGATCCCGCTGTTGGTTATTGAACAGAGAACACCTCGGTCATGTCTGCATGGTTCCCGAACCCGTAGGGTCTACACACTTAAGGTTCGGTGACGCTAGAGTCATTATGGGAAATAGTATGTGGTTACCGAAGGTTGTTCGGAGTACCGGATGAGATCCCGGACATGACAAGGAGGTCCAGAATGGTCCGGAGGTGAAGATCGGTATATTGGACGAAGGGTATTGGAGTCAGCAATTGTTCCGGGGGTACCAGGTGATGACCAGCATGTCCGAAAGGGGTTTCGGAGGCCCCGGCAAGCGTTGGGGGGCCTTATGGGCCGAGTGGAGGGGGCACATCAGCCCACTAAGGGGCTGAGCGCCCCTCCCACCCCATCTCACGTAACCTGGAGAGGTGGGGGTGCCGCCCCTAGGGCAGCCACCCCTCCCGGCTTCGGGGGCAAGTTTCCTAGGGGTGGGGGCGCCCAAACCCATCTAGGGTTTCCCCTGTGGCCGCGCCCCTCCCCTAGGGAAACCATTGGGCGCCTCCCCCTCTTCCCTTCCCCTATATATAGTGAGGAGGTGGGAGGGCAGCCGTGACCTCTTTCCTGGCGCAGCCCCTCCCTCCTCCAACACCTCCTCCTCCTCTGTAGTGCTTGGCGAAGCCCTGCCAGAGAACCACGAGCTCCATCACCACCATGCCGTCGTGCTGTCGGAGTTCTCCCTCAACTTCTCCTCTCCCCTTGCTGGATCAAGAAGGAGGAGACGTCCCCGGGCTGTACGTGTGTTGAACGCGGAGGCGCCGTCCGTTTGGTGCTAGATTGGATCTGTCAGTGTACTAAAGTAGGGGGGTACCTTAGTATCCCGAACTTGTGCACGGGTAGTCGCAGCGACCCGCGGCAGGGCTTGCCAGGCGTCCGCCAAGATCCTCCACGGCTACTTTGATGCCATTCAAAATCGAAGTACTCAAACCAAGGCCCCGGCAAGAGGAGCTTGCCGGGAAGGCCAACCAAGACCCCGGCAAGAGAAGCTGGCCGGGAAGAATACAAGGTCCCAGCAAGAGGAGCTTGCCGGGAAGGCCAACCAAGGCCTTGGCAAGAGGAGCTGGCCGGGAAGAAGACAAGACCCCGGCAAGAGGAGCTTGCCGGGAAGGCCACTCAAGGCATTTCAAGAAACTTGCCGCAACGCCCCGCGCGTCCCGACAAGGCCCGGCGAGCGGCAAGCTTGCTGGTGCGACAAGACGAGGGCCGCGGCAAGGCACTTGTCGCGGCAAGGCTGCCACTCTGCGCCCACGCTCCAGCACATCCAACGACGTGTCGCCACAGGATCGCTCCTGGGGCACGTGGCGGGGCGTTGCATAGCCATGCAGAGCGAGGTGGCAAACGGAGCTGACGGAGACGCCATCGTGGCAATCGGTGGCGCCCCTAACGGACGTTTCCTTGCACTGTTGGGGCGACCGGACGGGCATTAAATGCCCTTGTCCCCTACTGTTAGAGTTAGGTAGGGGACACTGTTGGTAGCAGTTGTACCAACCCGCGTTTTTACCTTTCTACCCCTCTTTCTACGCTGCCACCTGTCGGTGACCCCTTTCGCCTATAAAAAGGAGGCCCATGCGCATGTAGAAGAGGTTCAGAATTTTGGTTCTGCAGCTGGGAGGTTCGGTCCATTCGACACACGCAGCACCACCAAACGCTCGCTCTCGAGCAAGATCAAATACAAACACAAAGCAGCAGTAGGAGTTTTATCTCTCCGGATAGCTCCGAAGCTGGGTAAAAATCGCCCGTCTCGCCTCCCCGCGCGCGCCCGACCTCGATCTGCTCTGCGCGCGGCCTCTGCCCCCTTGCCGGACCAGAAGGGCCCCCCCGTGCCCCATAGGTGCTCGCGGCCGCAGGAAAGGAACGGCCCCGACATCTTTGACGCGCCAGGTAGGGGGCGCGTCGAGGTCGTGAGCATCTGGTCCGATCTCCGCGCGCGCTGCATCAACGCCTTCATCAACATGCCACCGAAGAAGAAGCCTTCGGGGGTGGCCGCTCCATCTACATCGATTCCGCCACCACCGCCGGAGCAAACGGGCGGTGGAGTGGACGCCGGCGGAGGAGTGGGCGCCGACGGTGGGACTCACGTCGTCACCAGATCCAAAAACAAGGCTCCGCAAGCGTCGGCGACCGTGCAGACACCGCACCCTTCCCAGGAAGTGCAAGGTCGACAACGCCCCGGCGCTCCTAGCACCGTGCTCGCATTGGAACCAGGCCAAGCTGGTGGGTCACGGGACGCTCGAGGTCAGCATGCACGCCCACATGCTGGCGCGAGCGAGATATGGTCGCCCGGGCGGGGTGTTGCACCTCCCAATCCAGTTGGGAGTCCGAGCACATCCCGCTCCTCGCGCCGCTCGTCGCCACCACCACCCAAGACAGCAGAGGTAGCGCTGGCCTGAGCCCAGCTGCTTCTAGACTACCCTCCGGTGCCGCACAAGATCGACGACTGGAGGATGACCATATACAGTCTCATCAGCTTCGCCGACGGCGACAAGCCCCGGCAACCGAGCGCATCGAGGCCCCGGCAAGGCGCCCAGGCGCAAGCCGACGCCGACAAGACCGGTGGGGGTGCCACCTCCGTGCACTCCCAGCCCCGAAGGCCAAGATCGCCGGCTCGTTGGGCCAACCCCGACGGCGACTCCACCGCGTCGTCGGACCCACGAACCCGACGCGATCAACGCCACGTTCTCCAAGAACGGCGGCACGAAGACGCTCGCATTCGCATCGAGCGCAGAAGAGAAGCGCGACGTCAATCCAACCAGCGCGCTGGGCCCACTGTCGATATGCATGCACCCGGGGAACCAAGCGACTTGCCGTACGCAGTAGGTTGCCCTGCGTTCACCCGCGAGCTGCGGCAAGTCCAGTGGCCCAGAACCAAGAACTTCAAGCCAGACGTGCCCGAGAAGTACGATGGCAGGATACATCCATCGGAGTTCCTCAGCATCTACACCATCGCGGTGCAGGCTGCCGGAGGGCGCGACGAGAAGATCCTCGCCAACTACTTCCCGCTGGTGCTCAAGCCCAATGTCAGATCTTGGCTCATGCACTTGCCGGACGGTTCCATCTCTTCATGGGCGGACCTATGTCATCAGTTTGTCGGCGCCTTCATAGGTGGCCACAAGCCTCATGGCCAGGAGAGTGACCTCCACTTGCTCGTCCAGAAGGAGGGAGAACCCCTGCGCAAGTACATACAGAGATTCAGCCAAGTGCAGCGCAACATCCTAGACGTCCACCCTGCCGCAGTTATCAGCGCGTTTCATCAGAACGTGCGTAACCGCAGGATGAGGGAGGAGATGGCGATGTGCAAGATCAGAGACGTCAGCGAGCTCTATGCTCTGGCCAACAAGTGTGCACGGGCTGAGGAGGGGAGGAAAATCCCCGGAGAGGTTGCAAGAGCAGAAGGATCTGATAGTGAGGATGCCGCCCCGGCAAGGAAGAACCGGAGATGGAACAACAGGAAGAGAAAGGCTAAGGATGTACTAGCTGTTGAGCATTCCGGCAACGGAGGCAGCTCCGACAAGGCCAAAGCCGATGACTCCGGCGAGGCTGTGGTAGCCGCCGACAAGCAGGATGGCTCCGGCAAGCGGTACTGCAAGATCCACCGCACCAAGGGCCATGATCTCCAAACCTGCAAGAAAGTGGAGCAGATGGCGGAACTACAGAAAGCCGAATACGAGTGCCGCGATAAGGAGAGTGCCCGGGGAGGTGGCGGAGGATCCGGCAAGAAGCTTCCCGCCCGGGGAGGACACCGCGGCAAGGCCAAGCCGCGGCAAGGAGATAGGCCTCCCCGCGGCCGCGACAAGGACGAAGATGAGGATGAGGATGATGAGATGGAGGAAGATGAGACCGATGGCCAAGAGTTTCAGAAGGCGACAGAGGTGTTGTGCATCGACAGCGGCGCCTCTCTGCACGCCTCGCACCGCCAACTCAAGCAGTGGGTGCAAGAGGCGAATGCAGCGGAGCCGTCCGTCGAGGCGCGCAAGCCTCTGAAATGGTCCGGCACGCCCATCATCTTCGATGTTGAGGACCACCCTGATCGCATCACTGCGGTCGGGTGCTTGCCGATGTTGGTCTCACCAACAATCAGCAACCTCAAGGTCACGAAGATGTTGGTTGACAGCGGGGCCGGCCTGAACCTGATTTCCTCCGCAGTGCTCAAGAAGCTCCAGATCCCCGACAGCGAGCTCGAAGAAACCGGTACCTTTCAAGGGATAAATCTGGGAAGGAGCAACCCCAAGGGGAAGATCATGCTGCCAGTGACGTTTGGCTGCGAGCTGAACTTCAGGACAGAGAGGATCACCTTCGATGTTGTTGATATCCCATTACCCTACAATGGGATACTCGGCCGTCCAGCGCTTGCCAAGTTCATGGAAGCCTCTCACTACGCATACAACGTGCTCAAGATGCCTGGTCCGATAAGTGTCATATCTGTCCAAGGCGACAAGAAGGATGCACTTATCTGCACCGACAAGATCTACCGGGAAGCAGCAGCCGCAGCAGAGTGCAAGCCACTTGCTGCTAGAGCTCCCCGGGGGAAGAAGAAGGTCAAGTCCGGCAAGAGCAGCTCTGATGCCCACTCCGGCAAGCGCACCTCCCCGGAGTGCTGCGCTGCCGTCGAGAACGCACCATCGAGCTCCACCGGCAAGTGCAATAAGGCAAAGGCAGATCCACCAAAGACTAAGCCCGGCAAGAACAGCTCTGGTGCCTGCTCCGGCAAGCACGCCTCCCCGGAGTGCCGCGCCGTTGAGGATGCGCCATCGAGCTCCACCGGCCAGTAGGGCGAAGGGAGCGTCCAGTTTCGAGCTTTTGAATCGTGTTCCCCGAGAATCCGTACCTTGTATGAAGAACCTGTGCGCAGAAGGGTCGAATCATGGCTAAGTTGCGCCCTTGATCTGTTTCGAGTCCGCTCAACGATGAAAGCGCGCCGCAACTAGCCCGACGAGTTCTTCCTGCCGGAAGCAACACCGCCAGCGGGCTGCTGATGTCCCGCACTCAGCAAGCGTGTTTGCGCCGGCGGGTTCCCTGAAAGCGTGGGGGTGAAAACGTACAAGGGAGGAAGTCAAGGGAGAAGTGCGGCTTCGCCGGATCACGGAAAAGCTAAGTCGCCCGAGCTTGAGTACAGAGCACTTTTTAGTTCTAAGCTCTTATGTTATATCCCTCGAACGTTCGTCCCTTGTACGAAAAACCTGTGCGCGGAGGAACCAACTCGTGGTTAAGTTGCGTCCTTGCTTTGTTTTCGAGTCCGCTCAACAATACAAGTGCGCTACAACTGGCCCGAGAAGGTTTCTTGCCGGGTACAACACCGCCAGCGGGCTGCTGATGTTCCGCACTCAGCAAGTGTGTTAGCGCCGGCAAGTTCCCTAGAAGCGCAGGGTAAAAACGTACAAGGGATGTAATGAAGTAGAGGGCATAACATAGCAAGCCTTGCCGTGGGACGTCCTTCGTATGTAAAACTTGTGCGCAGAGGAGCTAACTCGCGGCTGAGTTGCACCCTTGATTTGTTTCCGAGTCAGCTCGGCAATTAAAGCGCACTGCAACTAGCCCGACGAGGTTTCTTGCCGGAGGCAACACCGCCAGCGGGCTGCTGATGTTCCGCACTCAGCAAGTGTGTTAGCGCCGGCAAGTTCCCTAGAAGCGTAGAGTGTAAACATACGAAGGGCGAAGCATGGCATTGCGTTGCCCAACCTAAATAGTCACGCCACGAAAGAGTAACTTATTACGGCGCTGTCTTAGTTATTTTCGTGACTATAATAACAGCGACAGGGAAAAACCAGAAGGGCGCACTGGCGCAGAGGCCCCGGCAAGCCGATTTCGCTGGGGGCTGCAAGTACCGAAGTTCCTTCGCGGCAGGCCAGGATCCCCGGAGGCCGCAGCGTCAGCGACAAGGGCAAGGAAAGGCGCACCGGCACCTGGGTCTCGGCGAGCCAGAGTTGCCGGGGGCTGCAAATACCAAGATTCACCCCCAGCAAGCCAGAGTTGCCGGGGGCTGTGATATCAGATAAGCTTTTCATCCCTCATCATGCATCCTCTTATGGACTGGGGAATGCGAGGCCACGTCCTTGAACAAGCGTGCCTTGTATGGAAAAACCTGTGCGCAGAGGAGCCGAATCGCGGCTAAGTTGCGCCCTTGATTTGTTTTCGAGTCCGCTCAACAATGCAAGTGCGCTGCAACTGGCCCGACAAGGTTTCTTGCCGGAAACAGCACCGCCAGCGGGCTGCTGATGTTCCGCACTCAGCAAGTGTGCTTGCGCCGGCAAGTTCCCTGATAGCGTAGGGTGGAAACATACAAGGCACGGAGTCAAGTAAAGGGCATAAACCGGCAGGCATTCCCCTCTTTTCATTAAAAAACATCCCAATTTAGTACAAGTCCGTAGAGGATGAAAAACATGATAGAGAGGATTACAAATTTTAAATACAGCTAAGGCCCGAAGGCTTACAATTTAAAAGATAAGATGCCCGTAATCCCTCTCCTGTTTCTCTCTTCAGGAGGTAGGTCATGGAGGCCCCGGCAAGAGAAGCTTGCCGGGGAGGGCAAAAGGAGCGCCTAGGCGAACTACGGGTGCCAGAAGACACCAAGAGAACATCCCGGGGGCCGGCCAGGAGCTTGGCGGAGACGGAGGCGCCGGAGGCAGAGCTCGAAGACGGGGCGGCAGGATGTCAGCACGCTGTCGAGGGCACCTCGCCCTCGTACTCCGACTTGACGGCCTTGCCGCCACCCCTCTTCCTCTTCCGCAACCTCCCTACGCCAGCCGCCCAAGGAGACGGCCCCGGGGAGTTCAGAAGGCCGGCGACCCGGATGATGGGGTCGCCGGTGGCGCGTGAGGCGGCATCCGGCGCCTAGTCGGACCCGCCGTCCTCATCGTCGCTGTCGCTCCCCTCCTCGTCACTCTCGCTCGAGGAGGGGCCTTCGCTATCGGAGGAGCTGTCCATGCAGCATCTCGCTCGGATGCCGGAGTCCCCGAGGACCTTGACGGCGAGAAGGTCACCCTCCATTAACTTAAAATGGAGGGTAAACCCCGCCGTCAAGCTGTGGATACGGGCGAACGTCTTCCATCCACGGTCAAGATACATCACGCCAGGGGCTGGGGATACAACGTGGACTCGCGTGCCGCTGATCCCGCAGCCCCTCATCTGCAGTCTCAGCATCTCGGGCGGGTCCGGTTCCATCGCTCTTGCGAACGGAGTTGGAAGCCGGAGGCGACGACGAGGCGCCCGACGCAGCCTGACGAAGAACTCGCAAGGGTCGTCCCCCATGTGGACCGCCGTGGGGGGAGGAACCGCCGGCGGAGGCGAAGCTGGCGCGCCGCCCCGTCCGCCTCTTTCCCACGCGCCTCGGCCTCGTCCTCGACCTCGTCCGCGACCACGCCCCCTCCCTCTTCCCCTTGTGGCCGGTTCCCCCGCCAAGGGTGCGAGAGAGGGAGAGCTGCGCTGCCTGGCGGCAACCCTCGCCGCCACCGATGAAGAGCCAGGATTCCCTTTCTCCATGGCGAATGGGAGAAAGGAGAGCAGAAGCTGAAGAAAGGAGGAGATGAGAGAGTGCGGGCTTTTGTGCCCCCCTTCCTGCCCTTTATAAAGGAGCAAGGTGGGGGCCCGGAGATAAGCGATGTGACCTAGGCCGCGCGTGCCCGTGCACTGTTTTGGGCCTGGCCCAACAGCGCTCGGCATCATGTATGGCCCAGGCCCGGGGGCTCCTGTCGGTGTACTAAAGTAGGGGGGTACCTTAGTATCCCGAACTTGTGCACGGGCAGTCGCAGCGACCCGCGGCAGGGCTTGCCGGGCGTCCGCCAAGATCCTCCACGGCTACTTTGATGCCATTCAAGATGGAAGTACTCAAACCAAGGCCCCGGCAAGAGGAGCTTGCCGGGAAGGCCAACCAAGGCCCCGGCAAGAGAAGCTGGCCGGGAAGAATACAAGGTCCTAGCAAGAGGAGCTTGCCGGGAAGGCCAACCAAGGCCCCGGCAAGAGGAGCTGGCCGGGAAGAAGACAAGACCCCGGCAAGAGGAGCTTGTCGGGAAGGCCACTCAAGGCATTTCAAGAAACTTGCCGCAACGCCCCGCGCGTCCCGGCAAGGCCCGGCGAGCGGCAAGCTTGCTGGTGCGACAAGACGAGGGCCGCGGCAAGGCTGCAACTCTGCGCCCACGCTCCAGCACATCCGACGACGTGTCGCCACATGATCGCTCCTGGGGCACGTGGCGGGGCATTGCGTAGCCATGCAGAGCGAGGTGGCAAACGGAGCTGACGGAGACGCCATCGTGGCAATCGGTGGCGCCCCTAACGGTCGTTTCCTTGCACTGTTGGGGCGACCGGACGGGCATTAAATGCCCTTGTCCCCTACTGTCAGAGTTAGGTAGGGGACACTGTTGGTAGCAGTTGTACCAACCCGCGTTTTTACCTTTCTACCCCTCTTTCTACGCTGCCACCTGTCGGTGACCCCTTTCTCATATAAAAAGGAGGCCCATGCGCACGTAGAAGAGGTTCGGAATTTTGGTTCCGCAGCTCGGAGGTTCGGTCCATTCGACACACGCAGCACCACCAGACGCTCGCTCTCGAGCAAGATCAAATACAAACACAAAGCAGCAGTAGGAGTTTTATCTCTCCGGAGAGCTCCGAAGCTGGGTAAAAATCACCCGTCTCGCCTCCCCGCGCGCGCCCGACCTCGATCTGCTCTGCGCGCGGCCTCCGCCCCCCTTGCCGGACCAGAAGGGCCCCCCCGTGCCCCATAGGTGCTCGCGGCCACAGGAAAGGAACGGCCCCGACAGGATCTTCCGCGATTTGAATCGCCGCGAGTACGACTCCATCAACCGCGTTCTTGTAACGCTTCCGCTTAGTGATCTTCAAGGGTATGAAGATGCTCATCCCCTCCCTCTCTTGTTGCTAGAATCTCCATAGATTGATCTTGGTGATGCATAGAAAATTTTGAATTTCTTCTACGTAACCCTACAGTATGCCTGCGCACATGTACGACGCAGCCATTAGTATATGATCCCCTGTTTGCCGCCTATGGCGGGCAACCAGAGTCTCAGGGGCTACTATCTATAGGGAGCACACCTAGCGTGTGTCTCATAACCAGAAAAAGGTGCATTTTTCACTACATACCTCAAAGCCTTTGAGCAGGCTTGTAAATGCCTCATTCAAACCGCTGGTGGCGGATGAAATCTTCGTGAGCACCGTGCTCATTAAAGAGAGGTGCTCCTCCGAGAGCGCGACTCTCTATAGAAGGCCCGTCAGTACATCCAGCCGGACATTGAACTGTGCCGGATCCTTCTCATCACCCCCCGTGGGAGCCAAACGCTGCGGGCTCAGGGTGACTGACGTGTTCGCTGCCGGCTTCGCCAGATCCGGACTCCTCCATGACAACACCTCCGTGTCGCCCGCTTCCTGAGGCGGAGAGGTGGGTGGAGTCTCACTCTCCATCATCTCCGGACGAAGGTCCCCCGAAGACGAACTCTGTCAAGAAGAACTGCTCGCCGGACTACAAAAGACGAAGTCCTGGTTACAGATCTCAGAGTAACATCACACCTTCGAATTAATGAATAACTTACGGCTCGGTGGAGGGCTGGCTCGTTGGTGGGCACGACGTGGTGAGGGCGCCCGTCGCGGCAGAGCCCCTTGGTGATGCTTTCTTCCCTTGCTTGGGCGTCTCCGCCTCCAAATCTTCAGAGGCGGCCCTCTTCTTCCCGCATGGGGAGGAGTCTTTGACCTACCCTTGCTGGCTATCCTCCATAGGCGGGTTAGCGACTTCCCCGGTCTGGATGCGCAACGCGTGAAGTTCAGCTTCACTGCCCTTTCCTTCGCCTTTCCCTGAAGGGATTTTGCTGAGCACCCGGTCCAGCATCTTTGCAATGGTTGGACCAGGCGAGCCTTCAGGAAGTGGCGCCGGACAACTGATTCTCTTTGCCTTGTCGAGCCATTCCTAGCCACGGAGGAATTGTTAGAATAATAGTCATGATAAATATAAATGAAGTGTCCGGCTTTAAGGTTACTTACTTGGGCATCTACGCGATTGCAGCTTAGGCCCGCATCCTCATTGGTGTCCGGACACTTTACCTGTGGTCCGAAGAATAATTTACACATTCCTTCGAGCTTCAGGCTGAAGAAGTGCTTATAGTCCGCTGACCCTCCGGATTGAACTCCCACATCTGGAGAGGTCGACGTTTGCACGACAACATCCGTCGGACTAGCATCACTTGCATTATGCTGACAAGATTTATGTCCCTCTTGATAAGCTCCCGGATACGATTCTACAGTTCTGGTACATTGCCAGCAGGCCCATAATTCCGTCCAACGTCGGTCCAAGACGCTAACTGTGACGGAGGGACGGAGCGGAACTCGGGGGCAGCAAATCACTTTGTGCCTCTTGGAGCAGTGACATAGAACCATCTCCGCTGCCATACGTCGGATACTTCTGGAAAAGAACCCTCTGGCCATGGGGCATCGGCGTTCCTTCTTATTATAGCGCCTCCAAACTCCGTATGTCGACCCTCGATCATCTTCGGCTTCACATTGAAGGTCTTAAGCCATAAGCCGAAGTGTGGGTAGATGTGGAGAAAAGCCTCGCACACAATAATGAAAGACGAGATGTGGAGGATGGCGTCGGGAGCCAGATCATGAAAATCCAACCCATAGTAGAACATGAGCCCCCTCACAAAGGGGTCGAGGGTGAGGCCTAGGCCTCAGATGAAGTGAGGAACAAACACAACGCTCTCGTTGGGCTCCAGCGTAGGGACAACTTGCCCCGAAGCGGGAAGCCGGTGTTGTATATTGGCGGTCAGGTATCCGACCTCCCTAAGCTTCACAATGTCCTCCTCTTGAATCGAGGAGGCCACCCTCCGGCCTGTTGCGTCGGATCCGGACATCCTGGAGGATCTGGGGCGTTGGAGCTTAGGTCTTGAGTACTGGAGCTCGAGGTGCTAGAAGGAGCAGGAGAGGTGGAGAAGAGGCGTAGGCCTTGACCCCTTTATAAAAGGGATGAATACCAAGAGTCCTCAGTGTGACCGCTTGAGACTTATCTAAAATACACGGAATCATACCAACAGTGGCCGTGGGGTCACATATGCCCACATTGATGAAAATCCCGTATTAAGGGGAATACGATCTCTACTTTGGCAGGACGTGCCAATAAAACCGCCTCGCAACGCGAGTCGAGGTGGAGCAGGAGACGCCGGTCCGTGTTGGACCAGGCCATGATGCAATGGCATGATGCATAAAAATTGCCAGCAGAACGGATTTATGATATGTTCCCTACTATGGTGTGTGAAGATCATCTTGCAGATCCGGACACGGTCTACATGTTCGATAATCATCTTGGAGAATTCGGAGGAGGAACTCGCCTTGCAATGCCAAAGACAAGACCGCGCGCCGGAATCATCGTCATTAAAGCCTGGTTCAGGGGCTACTGAGGGAGTCCTGGATAAGGGGGTATCCGTACAGCCGGACTATATACATCTGACTATAGAAGCGTCAAGATACAAGACTCAAAACTTCGGCTCGTGTCCGGATGGGACTCTCCTTTGCGTGGAAGACAAGCTTGGCGACCCGGATATTATATTTCATTCCTTGTAACCGACTCCATGTAAACCCTAGCCCTCCGGTGTCAATATAAACCGGAGAGCATGGTCCTTAGAAGGTCGATCACAATTACAATCGTACCATCATAGGCTAGTTCTTAGGGTTTAGCCTCTACGATCTCGTGGTAGATCTACTCTTGTATTACACATACCTTCAATATTAATCAAGCAGGAAGTAGGGTTTTACCTCCATCGAGAGGGCCCGAACCTGGGAAAACATTGTGTCCCTTGCTTCCTGTTACCATCAGCCTAAGACGCACAGATCGGGACCCCCTACCTGAGATCCGCCGGTTTTGACACCGACAGCGGCCAAAAGTTTATTCCCACCTCGCTAGTTGAGAGGGGCTCGGAGTTGTTTATAAACCCCACTGCCGCTGCCCTCTCGAGCTCCTCTCCAATGCAGGCTTACGGGCCTAATCTTTGTCATGCAGTGCCTGTGGGCCTACTGGGCCTGCTGTGGGCCTGAATCCTGGCCCATGGTGGGTTTTCTAGTCGTATTCATGTCGTGGTGGCCTAGTAGGTGGCACTTTTTTTAATTTTTTTGTTTTCTTTTTTTTCTTTATTTATCTTATTTTGTTTATACTTACAGCAAAATACTTACTAGTTTTTCATGTAATTATTTTAGATTTTAGGTAATAAAAATTATAAACTTTCTGTTAGTGCCATTTGTTTTCCAATTTGAATAGTTTAAATTTGATTTTTTTTAATTTGTGTGAACCACTAGTTTTTGAATAAGTTTACTATAATAACAGATTATTGAGTGATTCTTTTTCCTGCTAGTTAATATTACTGTGTTTTATCATTATATTCAAAAACATATTTTGTTGTTTTAGTTTCTAACAAGAAAAATCTTTATGATAATTCTTTTTGCTATTAAAGTTTCTAACAAAAAAATTCTTTATGAAAAATCTATTTTTTAATGTTTTGAAAATTCTTTGTTTTTACTTATTTATTAATGTTTATTTTGTTTCTACTTATTTTCTTTTATTTTTTGCTTTTTTATTTATTTTACAAAAATTCTTTCTTTTTTGATTTTTTATTTTATTTTGTTTCTACTTACTATTGCTATTTTTATTTATTTTATTAAATTTTGTTTATTTTATTTTATTAAAGTTTATTTTGTTTCTACTTATTTATTTTCTTTTCTTTTTTGCTTTTTTATTTGTTTTATGAAAATTCTTTTTGCTTTTAATGTTTTACACACAAAAGCCCTCTCCCCTGGCCGGTTCATTGGTCCCGGTTCGTGCCTTGAACTGGTACTAAACACCAACCTTTCGACCTGGTTCAGGGCACCAACCAGGGCCAATGGTGGTGGGCCAGGAGCGAGGCCCATTGGTCCCGTTTCGTCCCACCAACCGGGACCAAAGGTGTCAGACGAACCGGGACCACTGCCCCCACGAAGCCCGGCAGCCCCCTGGCCTCACGAATCGGGACCAACGGGCCCATGGGTCCCGGTTCGTGACCAAACCGGGACTAATGGGCTGACCTGGCCTGAACGTATGCTCTGTTTTATACTAGTGAATGCGGCCCCCACTTAATAGTACTGATTTCCTACGATTCAAGTCAACCAAAAAAAAAATGCCGGAAAACCGTCTTTGCTCTTTCAGAAATGCTCAATGCACACGGTTAGTCCGCAAAATGCATTGTCATCAATCATCTAAACCATTATAGAGAGACATGCCCTAACACAAGGGTTTGAAGAGAGATAGTAGCATTGTGTCTCAAAAACAAGTATCGGTGTTAAAACAAAAACATGTGTGCTTCCCGTCTAACGCCTTCCTCGATGACGAGGACAATATACTAAGCACAAGAGAAACCCGACACCCCCTACAAGACCTAACACCCCCCCCCCCCCCCACACACACACACAGCCTTAATTGTATCTAGCATGCTTCAAATACAGGTACTCGACTCTTCCATGGTGTGGTTCAGCGTCGTTGGTGAGGAAGAATAATGCATGCAAGCATAATTGAAAAAAAATCCCAATAGCAAAATGAGATGAAAATCTGATCGAGTTAAAATCATAAGAAAGAGCAGTTCTGTCATTTGTGTATTCTGTCCTCAAACATGCAGTGCTGACTAAAATGGACTCAAGTCTAGATAAAGAAGATGAACTTCCTATGGCACAGCACTGTAGACAAGTAATACCCTCATGTTGCGTGCAAATTAATTAGCTGGCTTTGTCGCTGAGCTTTGGTCTTGCTTCTTTCGATTTCGGTCACTTTTATATCACGGATCCAAGGTCTCTCGTCACACGATCCATGACAAGTACAAGTTGATCAACAAGGTCGAAAGCATCGTTCATGCGCCATGTCCTCGGCTCTAGTCCTTCCATGAACGAAATCGATTTGCTGCAGTTTGTAGGAGCCAGAGAATGGGAACGATGTATTTGCAGGAATTATCGCGAAACCAATGAGGACGCAGAATCGTTGACAGTGGTCGGATTGCCATACCCGCAGCTGGTTAATTAAATAAAAGGAAGGGGTGTGCCTGAAAATCCGCAATACGTAAATTCAGAGTTTGAAACCATGTTGACACTTGACGATATACTAGAAGGGTTGGGCGAGCTTTGCTGTGCCGTTGATGTTGTTGAGATTCTTAAATTTGTTTACTCACTCTATTTCAAAATATATGGTGTATTACTCTTTTGAAAAGTTATACGTCTTTAAGTTGGATCAAGTTTGTATAGAAATATTTCAAAATCCATAATATGAAATCGGTGTTATCAGATTCATCATGAAATGAATTTTCATTTTTTTTTTTGTTTAATATTATGGATTTCGATATTTTTGGCTCTAAACTTGGTCGAAGTTAAAGAAATTTGACTTTCCAAAAAACTAATCAAGTTGAAGAGCTTTAAAATTAGGTAATATGCAGAATGAAATAATTCGATGGGGGGAGGGCTCTTTAAGTTGTTGACCTGGTCAAAATCGGGTGACCCAACTTTAAATTGAAGTATCAATTAATTGTGAAGATTTAAAAACTAGAAATAGTATAGTGTATTGTATAAACGGTTGAATGAGAGACTTTTGAGAAATTGTTGACTCGGAAAAAACTGGGTGACCAAATTCCAATTGAAGATCTCAATTGATTCTGAGGCCTCTAATCCTAGAGAGCTTAGTGATATAGTTGGATATTTTGCTATTTAATTAGGTTCGTTTTCGTAGAAGAGATATGGCTCTGCTAGTGAATCGCAGCCCCTCTCGTCACTGCCATTAAGCGGTGTGGCTCCATCTACTCCAAGGCATGGCCACCTCCCCTTTAATACTTACCATCAACCAAAGGGACTATAAGGCAAAATATGAGATCTTCAGCATGAGAAATTATTGCAGCGTGTGTTCATTAATGAAACACCGCAGCTCTATAAATTCCAAACATGGGGCTATTTTGATAAGCTACCAGAGAGCAACTTGTAGATTTTTCTCTTGAGTGATGCATCATGCATGGAAGTAAGCTGAACCTGGTGAATACTAGCAATGCCCGCGCGGCGGCAGGCCGCGCCCCGTCGATTCATTGTGTTTATATATGTTGTTTGTATGTATTGTTTACAGCGAAACTCAATTACAGCAAGAGACCTAGATAGGTGTGTGATGTTTTGGTTTGTTCAAAAGTCAGACCTCTTCATCATATATATGATTATTTCTCCTTTCTTTTTTCATAATAATTGCTGAAAGGTAATTGATATTATGAAATTAAATATCCATCAAACAACAATGAGAACTCCAGGATACAACAGAACTAATATATGTGCACAAATCTTTATTCAATGTTGCAATAATGCGTAAGTAGTAAAAGAAGATGTCACAATATACCTGAAAAGAAACATGCAAATCCTTGTTTGGTTTTGTTATTGCATACAATTTCTTATTTGTATCTACTATTGAGCGTGTACTTCTTTCTTGCTATATTGGTCCATATTTCCTTTATATTGGTTGAAGGAAGCAAAAGCTTAAAATGTTTCCTTGGCTATGTTTGTTGGGCTAGATGCTCGCTAAAAGTGTTGGAGTGTTTTAGTAGAATAGGACCCCTTGACAATTCTTCCTTGTATTCAAAACAAACGTTACAGTCTGTCTGGGGAAAAAAATAATCCCGCATCCCCTCTCCCCCGCGAGCAAGGCGGACTTCTCACTCCATCATGATGCTCGGTGTAGTACACTTTTCCGTATGACCATGTCTCAGACAAATTGTAGAAATTTTGTGAAAAAGATGGTGAATTCGCATATGCTCTTTATGTAGTGGTGCTTGAATGCTATGATTCTCCTTTAAAATGTGCACGCTTACATGGATTTTGAAACAAATTATCCAGATTATATATCTTGCTTCCATGCCTTCAGAAGTCATATTTGTCCACAGGTTTAGATGAAGCATTATTATACATACAAAAAAAATGTTGAAACCCTAGTTGACCAAATAAATTCACTACCCTAACTATTGACACTGCTAGTTTGCCATGATATGAAATCATTCCACACTGCCACTTACCTTATACCAAGTTGCATCAACCTGCTAATAAAACATGGTTAATACCAAGTGCATCTACCTATTTATAAAACATGCAAGCTTTGGCACTGTTAGTTACAGAAAAAATAGAAAAGGCTGGAAAGCATTTAGGTTTAAGAGTTTCTTGGAAAACTTTTGAAGAGAAAGTATTGAGAGGCATATCCACCAACATTGTAATGCAGCCAGAAATGGAGTAATTTACAGAATCATGGAGATAGGCGTATAATTACTTTCTAGCCCAATCTTAGAGGGAACATCCAACAACTAATCTTGATTGCTAAAGATGTTTAGATAAACTACATTGATATTAGAAATGCATTTGTTAACTGAGAAAAAAATTGTAGCTTAATGTTGAAATTCATTTGCATACACCACTTCCGTATACCAAAATCAATTAATATGAACCATCATCCCAGCTCCCTCTCTCTCCCACACACAATAATTGATAAAGAGAAAACAAAATAGGATTCCAGAGGTATGTTTCCCCAATCTGTGGACTCGTCAGGACCGAATTGCCCGGACAGAAACACGCACCACCTATCACAATAGAGCATTACCACAGCACATCCCACCCAGCAAAACATAGAACAAAAAACAGAAGGAAAGTTTCCAGGAAGCCTACTCCTCTGAACTCTGAAGTCGTCACCTTTGCTTGTCTTCTACTCCTAAATTCCTCCTGCACTGCATAAACCCCGCACGCAACCAACCATCAATGTCCAATGACTCTTTTCTTTCTACACTTTCTTCTAATTAATAGCAGCTAGTAACAGAGAGACATCAGATCGGGCCGGGATGGAAGAAGGAAGTCAGGCGGCGACCAGGGCTTGGAGGAGGCGGTGGCGGTGGCGGGATGGCGACGGGGATGGGGATCTCTTCGACGGGTACTCGATTGGGCTGACCGGGGATTGGAAGCCGACGGTGACAGCGTCGTGGATGCACCAGTAGAACGCCAGCTCACCGCATGCCCGCCGTAGTCGCAGCCTCACAGTCTGGACAGGGCATCAAGCACGGTGCAAAGACCACCGTGCTTCTCTCCCTCGTCCTCCTCTATGTCTCCGTGGCAATCAGCTCCGGCGCTTCGCCACCGTCACTGCGGTTCCACTATTTTGATCCAGACAACATCATCGGTGACATCGCAATCCACACAACATCACCGGGGACATCACCGTCGTTGCTTGACGACACCGTCTGCGACGTGCCATAGCCGTCGAGGCGCCACATCGTGCTCAACCTTACGGCAAGAGACGACGCGCGGGCAGAGTGACCCGTCCATGTTGGCGTCCTTCACCGTGTTGCTGTGTAGCTTCGGTTTTTGCCGGACGCTGCCCAGCGTATCCTCCGGCTACGCCATCTCCGACCGTACCGGGACCAGGTGTCGTACGTCGACGAATCGTGCACCCAGGGGTGTGCTTGCTTTGGAGATGCCCATCTTCGGGGGCAGCACACCAGTGCAAGGCGTCCGCATCAGCTGCGTCCACCGCAAGCGCGACCTGTTCATCGTAGCGTCTAGGCTGCTCGGCTTGGGCTGGGGGCCTGGGGCCACATGTCCCTCGTCTTGGCGGTATGTTGAGCTACTGTCTCGCGAGCCGATACGCCGACTCGGGTGCCAGGTGTCGTCTGCTCAGCAGTGCCGATGCCATGACGGTAGTCACAATTTGCCCTACTCCCGGTACTCCACAACGTGCAGGCGCCGAGCTTCTAGCCCGTGGTCACCGTTTTCCCTACTCCGTTGTGTGCAAGCGCCCAGTTTCTACAATGTTGCCCTGACGCGGCTGGTCTCGGTGGCGACAGGCTCCCAAGAGTTTCTACTATGCCAGCCTTACAGGGCTGGGCATCGGCGGCGAGAGGTTCTGGATGGCAAGGAGCACGGGGATCCCCGTATTTATAGGCCAAGGAACAGGAAGGCACGATCCTCCGAGACGTCGAGAAGGCACGACCAAGGACCAGGCTAGAAGGTGCAATTATTCTCCAAGACATCCAGAAGGTACGCCGAATACGAAAGAAGCAACACGTATCAAGGGCAAGGATAACACGTCTACAATGCCTTACCATCTGACGACACCCATGCATTGCAAACACAGGGGAAAAAATGGCAACTACCTACACCAGCCAGCCACCGAGATACATGCACGGGATTAGTCACCACATGCACGCACGTAGTCAAATCTACAACCTCATGCATGCACCTGGCGACACCCTAGGAATCAGCCCCGACAGATCACATTGTTGACCAGAGACCAAATCAAAACAGAAAAACGCAACGCGCACCCAACGAAAAGCAAATCACGTTCAAAAAATTTAGGCTGGGAAACTAAACTCACAGTGAATTTCTACACCCCCACATCCCAAAGTAATACACGTGCCTGCTAGCCACACACTTTGAAGTCACTTTCACCCAAGTGGTGAAATATGGTGGAGAAATCATCCCCGGAAATAGAGGCTTGGGTATGACTAGTTAAAACATCCTTTCGCATGGCCATTTGATCTCACCATACATGTTGCAGCTAGCTTGCTAAGCATGAGAGGCAATCAGGATTCAAGGGGCGCTGCTAGCAGTCGTGGCTCCTGTGAGATACCATTGCATTGTCGAGTGTGTCACTAGTATGCCACACTGACATTGTACAGTCGAGCGATCATGTCCACGACATCTACCACCTCATCTGCTGAGGCCAGTTGCCGATGACCGCGTCGAAGCAAGAGTCATGCCGAGTACATGAAGCTAGACCATTCTGTAAGAGGTAACAGGTTCTGATGCGTACGACCCTTCAAAACTGGAGTGATTGAAACCAATGTTTTGGGTACCCAATAGGGCATTTTTACCGAGGGGGACCGGTAAACGTGGTTACCACGGTTAAAGATAAATACCTAGGATATTTTGAGCAAATTTTATACTTGAAATTTGAATTCAAATAAGTGCATGAGCTGGCTAGTTTGATGCAACCAGCTCCAGCTGACCTATTTCATGCGGCAGCAATGAAGGCATGATCTTCCTATCTCCTTTTTTTTGAACCAAAGACCGTAGAACAATCGTTCTACGGTAATTTTCATTCAATTATAACAAAGTTATGTACAAACAAGCAAGAAAAACAAAGTCATGGCATCTAACCAATACCAGCTCTAGGAAAGTCCATGAAGAATTAATTTAGATTATCTGTAGTCCATCCTCTGAAAGCCTCTCGGTGCTTCTCTTTGGTTCTCAGAAGCATCAACTTTAGGTCATCTCTGAGTAGCTTTCTCCATCCTTGAACCGATGGGTTTTGAGCTTTGAAAATTTTGGAGTTTCTCTGCATCCAAATATGCCAGCAACCCATGGTGATGATGCTCATTGCAAACTGCTTGGGCAGATGGCTTAACAATAATTGGATCATATCGAAAGCATTGATGCCTCTGACTTTGGAAGGAACAATTGAATCCCAGCATTGCAGAGCAAATGGGCAGTCCTAGACTAGATGAAGGCTGGTTTCTTCGCAAGAACAGTTACAGAGCTCACAATTGTAATTGGGCAC
The DNA here is from genome assembly GCA_963921465.1 of Triticum timopheevii. Classification (NCBI taxonomy): domain Eukaryota; kingdom Viridiplantae; phylum Streptophyta; class Magnoliopsida; order Poales; family Poaceae; genus Triticum; species Triticum timopheevii. The sequence continues at coordinate 15,770,688 of OY997272.1, read as the reverse complement.
ATGAAAGTGCTTTCTGGCAAGTAGATTCCTGACATTTACTCTGTCATGCAGTAGCAGCCATAGGAAAATCTTATATCTTAACATGGCAGCACTTTTCCAAATCTTCTAAAAGAGTGGAGAGGCTACTCCTTTTCCTTGCAGATGGCAATACATTTTGATAGCAGAGAATTCATTCTTATGGTTGTTCCATGGGAGGCACCATGTGTCTAGTGAGTTATTCAGGTGTGTAGTTTGCATGAGAGCAGAGAGTTCTTGAAATTGCTGATGGGCCTGAATTGAAAGTGGAGTAAAGAAATGCTCAGATACATCCTCCAAACTTTTAATTTTCTGGACTGAAATTTGCTCTTGCCCGCTGAAAGAGAACAGATGTGGGAATCTGTCTTTCAAAATGCCCTGATTCTAGTTGTCAATCCAGAATCGAATAGTGCTACCAGAGCCAAGCTTAGGGACAGCTGCCTGTCTAAACTCAGGCACTAACTTGAGAATACTTTTCCACCAAAAAGATCCTTGTGGGTTAGTGCTAAGCATTCTGTCTGGATAATAAGCCTCCCATATCAATTTGACCCAAGGAATATCATGTTGATTTAAGAATTTGTGGACATGCTTCATAAGTAAACATTTATTGTGACTGGAAATATCCAAAACTCCAAGGCCTCCTTTTTCTTTTGGTTGGCAAACTTTGTCCCAAGTAATCAAGGCAGTGCCTCTGTCTTCCATTCCATATTTCCTCCAAAAGAAATGCTTAGGATATTTTTTAATCTTCCTATCTCCTTTCCTTCCCTAGAGTTACTTTTACAAGCATCTTATATAGGACTACTTAATATTTATACAAGACAAGAAACACTATAACAAAACACGACATTACCCATGTGTCGTTCTCTCCTTATGCCTCCCATCTCCCCCTCCCTCCGGCCTCCTTCTGCACCATTTCAGTGGCCGGCAGTGAGTGGGAGGGAGGTCCTCTTGTCTTCGCTTGTGAATAGCTATAGGTTTTCTATCTTCCTGTTCCTATTCCTGGCGATGGTAGCCAAAACGGAGCGATCTGAGGTGTGCTGCTCTGATCATTGTGGTGGCTGGGAGAATGAGGGGTGTAGGAGGGATCATGCCTTATCCATGCAGGAACGGGAGCCTCAATTTTTCAGCTTTTGCTGTCACATGATTGGTTCTTGGTCTAAAGATGCAAGCGTGGAGGATGTTAGAGGTGGCATACTATAACTATCAAAAAGATGGATGTAGATTCCGGAACATGAAGTTAGCATGCATATACCATCCTTAAGAAGTTGCAATAAAGTACTCTCACTAAGATCAGCCAGTTTCAGCCATACTAAGATCAGCAGTTTCAACATAGTATACATTCTTGTTGAGGCCGGATGAATTTCTTCTTCTATTACTCTGGAATGCCTGAGTTTACATCGATGGGCATTCGGCCCTTGAATAGCCATACAAACTGAGAACGAACGTGTGGCTCTCGGCCTCCACGGAGTCCTTTTTTTGAAACAAACAAATTTTAAACTTTTTGGTTTCAAAAAATTCTGAAAAAAACTGTGCAAGTAAACAAGGATGTTATGTGCATGTGTCTAAAATTTCAGGATGAAAAACGTTGAAATGCGATTTGTACAAAAAGACAAATCCATGACCTCGGAGGATGAATTGTACCATGTGTTAAAAACCTAGATTTGTCTTTTTACATAGCCCTCATTCCAACGTATTTTGCCCTAAAATACTACACACATGTGTGTTATGCCTTCACGTATATCTGTGTTTTTTTCAGAATTTTTTGAAACATAGAAAATATGAAATTTGATGAAATTCCAAATTTTCAAAACCAAGCTCCATGGAGCTCACCCTCCAAAGACAATATTCGGTACCAACCGACTTACATAGCTCATGACTACCTAGTGACATCATTGCTGACCAACACACTACCGGTTTTACTCCCTAGTACGTACAATACCCAAGCATCTATTCCAGGCAAAGTTTTTGCCTCAAGGTTGTTCCACTTGTTTGAAAAAGACTTCTAGTGAATTATGCATGTGACACGTGCTATTAATTTGGTACCTGCCGGGGTAGAAATGCTTTGTGGATTCAGGTTTTTGTTTCAAAAATTTTGAACTGGTTTGGTGGTTCGTTTGGTTCATTTAGCATTTCTTGACTGCATGTGGGGCTGGCGTGGTTGTTCTTCTTACGTGCTTCTTTTCATTTCTACTATATTGGCCATCGCTCTCGCCCGATTCTTTTGAGCCGCTGTTGGTCCGTTTGTGCTTGGCCATCGCTGTCTGCGTATGTCGCTGTCGGCCGATTCTTTTGAGCCGCTCAGCCGCTGTTGCCATTCGTGTCGTCGCAATGTGTTTCTCGTTCGAGCTGTCGCTTTCCTGCGTGTTGCCGTCCTTCTTTGTCAGCGAGCAGTGCTGCTTTACATGCCTCGGTTACTCTGTCTGTGTTGTGATAGCGCTGCCGCTGTCGATGCTGCTTCGGGATGTTTTTTTTTTTTGAAAACTTTAACCTGGCTTTATTAACATACAGAAGCAGAAGCAGCTAGATCGCTAGCCACCACAGAAAATACAATGTCAGGAACAGCGTCATGCCAATACATGGTACCTCCCTGGGACATATGGGCACCATGGGTAGCCAGAACATGTGCCACTGAGTTACAGGCACGCTTACACACATGCACTTTAAACTCAATAAAGCTAGTAAAAAGAAGAAATTTTGCCTCCCGAAAGAGAATTCCGATACGAGCAGTATCCAATTCATTGGAAAGAAGAGCTGTGGCTAGCACTGTGGAGTCTGTTTCAATGATGATACGCCCAAACCCAACTTCAGTAGCAAACTCAATCGCCTTCAGACAAGCTATCGACTCTGCATGCAAAGCATCCGACAGGAAGTGGATTTGGCCCATGCCAGCACCGACGACATCTCCAGAAGCATCCCTAACACAAAAACCCCAACCTCTTGTACTGTTATCTTTTAGGAACGAACCATCAATGTTTATCTTTAGGAAGTCGTCAGGAGGCTTAGACCAGTGCTCATTAGGGGCAATAACTGAACATGAAGGTATATGAAGATGTTCAGAAAATTCTGTAACTTGTATAGCAGTAGAGGAAACGATAGCCGCTGCTGACGGACACCTATCACCATTATTAACTGCATTTCTAGCATTCCACAAATTCCACATCAAACAAATGCAGAACATGGATGTCGCATTCTCCAGGCTTAGTAGAGTTTCGACTGATTGTTTTGCATTAGTACAACTGAGAAGCAAACCCCTTACATGCTTCTGTTTAGCTTCCCGCCAAAGAGCCTTTGCAAATTTATATTTGAGGAAGGCATGGCCACCATCCTCGTCAAGGCGATTGCACATCGGACAGATGGTATCCAGGTCAATTCCACGACGTTTAAGATTTAACCGGACAGGAAGGGTGTTGTGACTCAATCTCCAAAGGAACATGATGATTTTCCTAGGCATTTTCAAACTCCAAAGCTTGGTCCAAACCTTTGTTGCATTTGTTGTCGGATCTGCTACAGTGGAAGTTGATGTTTGACCTGCAGCAACATCGTCCAACTGAAGTTTGAGTTTGTAAGTTGAACGAACCGAAAAGTTACCTTTCGGGTCGGGATGCCAGGCTGGAAGATCATCAAATCCCTCCTTAATAGGAATACTCAGAATGTGTGGGACATCATCATCATTAAATACTTGTTGAACAAGATCTTGGTCCCACTGTCCAGAAATAGGGTCGATCAGATCACAAACCTTCTGAAGTAAAATTTGGCCTCTAACTGTACTAGGTCTTCTAGTACTCCCTCTTGGTACCCATGGATCTTCCCAGATATTAACTTTTTGGCCATCACCTATACGCCAGATCAAGCCTTGTTTGATAAGATCGCGACCTTTAAGAATACTCCTCCAAGTGTAAGAGATACCCTTTTTTGGCATGACCTTCAAGAAATCCTCGTGTGGAAAGTATCTCGCCTTGAGTAGTTGAGCGCATAGAGACTCTGGATTTAGAAGGATCCTCCAGGCTTGCTTTGCTAGCATAGCAATATTAAAGGAATAGAGATCTCTAAAACCTAAACCTCCATCCTTCTTCGCTTAGATAATTTGTCCCAGGCAACCCAATGTAATTTATTTTCTTCATCCATTTGACTCCACCAAAAACGACATATCATGGAAGAGATCTCCTCGCAAATCCCTTTAGTGATATCAAAGCATGACATGGCATAAGTTGGGATCGCCTGAGCCACCGCCTTAATAAGAATTTCTTTTCCGGCTTTGGAAAGTGTTCTCTCTTTCCAACCTTGGATTCTTGCCCAAATTTTCCCTTTCAGATATTGGAAGACTCTTTTCTTAGACTTGCCTATATGAACTGGGAGCCCTAGGTACCTCTCATTTTGTCCCTCACAGGAAATATGCAAATAATCCATAATTTCTATCTTCTGCATATTATTACAATTTGGGCTGAAAAGCACACTGATCTTATCCCTGTTGATACTTTGTCCTGAGCATTCCTCATATCGGTCAAGGATACGTTGAAGTTCTGAAGCATTGTCACAATCATCCTTTAGGAGGAGAAGGGAGTCGTCCGCAAAAAGCAAGTGTGACACACTTGGTGCCCCTGGACAAATCTGAATGCCTTCAATCAACCCTTGATCCTCAGCAGTATGAAGTAAGGAGGAAAATCCTTCAGCACAGATTAGAAAGAGATAGGGGGAAAGTGGGTCCCCTTGTCTCAGACCCCGTTCGGGGTATATCACCTCTGTCAGATCACCATTCACTTTAACTCTGTAAGTCACTGATCGAACACACTTCATCAAGAGAGAAACCCACTTATTATGGAAGCCAAGCTTGATCAACATTGCTTCCAGAAAATTCCATTCTACCCTATCATATGCTTTACTCATATCAAGTTTGATTGCCATGAAAGCATCCTGTCCCTTCCTTTTGTTTCTTATATAGTGAGACATGTCGTAAGCCACCAGGACATTGTCGGTGATCAAACGACCTGGAATGAAGGCACTTTGATTTTGCGAGATAATGTCTCCAATAAAGACTTTCATTCTACTAGTAAGAACCTTGGAAATAATTTTGTATAGCACATTGCAGAGACTGATTGGTCTGAAATCCTTAATCCTTTCTGGATTTTTACTCTTTGGAATTAGCACAACTGTAGTTCTGTTCCATTCCTCTGGGATTGGGCCTCCATTTAGAACTGCGAGTACCTCACATCTGACCCTCTCACCAACCAAATCCCAGAATCTCTTATAAAAAATTGCTGGCATCCCGTCTGGGCCTGGAGCTTTTAGGTCCCCGATATTTTGCAAAGCTTCAAAGATTTCATTTTCAGTGAAGGGAGAACAGAGGGAAGCATTCATATAGTCCGAAACCCGTGGTTGCACATGTTGGAGCAAATCAGCCAAGTTTGTAGCAGGTTGTGCAGTGAAGAGAGATTTATAGAAATTATGAATGTGCTCTTTTAAAGCCCCTTGACCTACAATAGAATTCCCATGGTCATCACACAGTTTAATGATTTTGTTTCTCCTTTTCCTCTCTGTACAACAGTTGTGGAAAAATTGTGTATTACGGTCACCCTTTTTCAACCAATCTATGTGAGCTCTTTGTTTCCAATAGGTGTCCCTCTGATCTTCCAGTCTTTCAAGTTTGAACCGAAGCACATGCTCACGATGTACAGATTGTTCACTAGTTGGACCACGTAGGCAACATCTAAGATCTTTTTTTAGTTTTTTGATCCTCTTCTCTAGATCTCCCAAGACATTTGTGCTCCAGTTTCGAAGTGAATCTGCAACCTGTCTAACACCATCCGATGCACATAAGGCACCGTTCATAAAGGCATTATTCCAAGACTCTTGTACCACTTGAGCGCAACCTTCTTCTTGCAACCACATAGCTTCAAATCGAAAGGTTGGGTCACTTGGTGGCTCGAACACAGGTTCACAACTAGAGTCAAGAATCACCGGGCGGTGGTCTGAGTGGCGAGGTTCGCCATTGATTACTTTGAAAGCCGGATATATGGTACGCCATTCACGATTGCCAACAGCCCTATCCAGCCTTTCCTTGATGTATCGGTCATACCTGTGACTATGGTTTCGCCAGGTAAAAACATCTCCCATGAAACCAAGATCTTCAAGCTCACAGAATTCTAGCACTTCCCTGAACCGATCCATTTGTACACTAGGATTAAGTTGACCACCAAACTTCTCATGCTGAAATAGAATTTCATTGAAATCACCTATGCAAAGCCAGGGTCCAGAACCTTGATGTTTCAAATTCCGTAGAGCACGCCAGGTCATATCCTTTTTCTTTGGATGGCCATAGATTCCTGTAAACCTCCATACCTTCCCATCATCTCGAATATAAGCATCAATATATAAGCGCTTAACATCACAGACCGAGACATCCACATCGCGCTTCCAGAATAGAGCTAGGCCACCACTCTTTCCGTTGCTGCTGTGAATCGCCATATTGGGCATATCCAGTAACCAACAAAAAATTTTCATTCTTTTCTCATCCAACTTGGTTTCAGACAGAAATAAAACATCTGGATTCTCACGCCTTTGGACGTCCAAAATCCCTCGAACTGCTTTGTGATTGCCCAAACCATGACAATTCCAGGCCACTATCTTCATTGTTGTTTAAATATTGATTCAGTTGTCCGACTCTCTTCCCTCCAAAGTAGATACAGAGGACCTACTACAACACAGTTCTTACTGAAATTGAAACAACTGACTGATAACTGGGCCTACAGGAACCACTCTGTTCCCTCTGAAGCTGACAGAACAGAGAACAAAAGGAAATCCCTAATCCAGGATAGATTAGATTCCCCCAAAAGATTGGCCGGATGGATTGAAGGGTCTGGACAAAAGAACACGAGAAAGGCAACAGGGTTAGAAATCGGCACGAAGTCAGAAGGGAGCAAGGGCGGATAAAGGAATTGAAACAAAAGGAGAATTGGGGATAGAGGCGGGGAGAAGGGGAGCCCGAGGAAGAGGATGGGAAGCTAAAGCAGGTTGGGGAGAAAGAGAAGAAGCGGATCTGGAGGGAAAATACCAGAGAAGAGATGGATTAAAGGAAGGAAGCAGGACTAGGGATTAAGGAGGAAAAATCTCGGCTTGATGGCAGTCACGGCCGGACTCCAAGGATGGAAAGATGAAATTGGAAAAGGAGGCTAGGGGAAGGAGCAGACCAGGATTGAGGAGAAACTACGGAAAGGAGCAGATGAGGAGGGAAATTACCAAGAAAAGGAATCAAGGAGATGGGAAAACGGCATAGCGCCAGTCGCCGGCATTTCGCCAAATCGCCACTCCTGGGCACTGTAGCAAGAGCTCTCTAGAACTGCTTGGGGATGTTGCCATTCCCTCTGATCGGTGCGGTCTTTCTCGTTTTCTCTCTATACTAGATCTTCTCCGCGTGTCATATCTGGAAGACTCCGGTCCAATCCAATCCCGTCCACCGCCGATCTATCGCCATAGTCTCCTATAAAATGGCTCTCTCCCGCATCAGCACTACGCAGCTCCCTCCCACCCCCGTCGCGCCCTGCTGCCGCACCGCATAATTCGCCGGCGTCGGCACACCACCTGGACAGTCGAGAGCCACCGACATCAACATGCCTGCACCCAGCCGTCATGACCAACTTCACGACGATGCCCCTGGCATCCTGCTCGCCATCGCCGCCTGCAGGATCGGACAACCTCACCTTGACGGTAACGTCGACGGCTCGGTCGTGCCCCCACACCTCCCGTGTCTGCGTGTTCGCTGCGCCCGGACGCCCACGCACTGCGCCCTGGATCTCAACGTGCTGGCTCACCTGAAGGTCAGATCCCGTCCTTTTTCATCTCTGCAGCTTCTCGCCCTTCGCCTCTGACCTCCTCCAGCGTCTTTCCTCCTTTCAGCTGGTCGCTTACAACCTTGGCGGTTGCCCAAGGCCACCATGCTTTGAAATTAGTCATTCCTGGCATATTAGAGAGACAGACTAATTACTTTTCCTGTTGTGTTCACTGAATACAAGTACGTTTCAAAAGGATTTGGATTTGGTGTTGCAAGCTTTGGGTGGATGTGAATTCGAAGATGCAGTATAGGGTAACTACTCAGAAACAAAGTTTAGTTATGGTTTGACACATCAACCAGTCTATTTCAGTCTTCTGGTGTTCTGTTAATTTACGTTAGCTACTGTACGTCTGTACGGTACCTAGGGTGTTGGCTGACGGCGAGAACTGCACCGAAGTGCACGGTCGCAAATCTGGTCGGCCTCCTCAGGATGTGGACAGCAACAATAGATGGCTGGACCCCAACCCCTTATATCCTGGTGCTAATTCCTATTTTTTTATGGATTGAACTCTCTAATCATCCCATGATTTTTGGCTTGGGGGCTGTGCTTATCAGTTTCAGGCTCAAGTTGCTGGTCATGCTTGCAGCTAAATCTGAGAACGGGTTAATAACTGGACCAAAACTAAACTATACCCGTACACGTACCTCTCAAGTTGCAGCCATGTCGCTTGATGCCTGGATGGTGTGTACGGGCTGAACGAGTTCACCACACAAATTCTTGGTATGCTGCTGTCGTATACTTATTAGTACTTACATATCCTTTTCGAAAAAAAAATTAGTACTTACATATACATTTGGCCGATTTTATTTTGCTTGGCTTGAAATATTAACAGCTTCTTGCTCATACTATTACTGTCAACAGCTGGGTAGACTATACTGCTGTGTGTACTAGAGCTTAGCCGGTGAACTGTAATAGAAATTTATAGAATGAGTCCCAAGAAGATGCAATGTGTGTGTTCATATTATTTATGTTCTCTGTTCAATACTACATGCACTATCTCTGCTTGATTTAAATTCCATTTTACTTTTGTCACCAATAGTAGCATTAAAATTCAAAGAAAATTCATCCGTTTGTTTGTTGGCTTAACAATGGATACTGTCATACAATCCACTTAAGAATATACCAATTGCTAAGGCTAGCTCTTCCTAATTCCTTGCGTCACATAACTACTAGACAGGTCCCGTTTGGTTTTATTTGATTTAAGGATTTGGTTTTCCTTCACTGTGATGGATGTGTAAAGCTTTGAATTTAATGACCATGTTTGTTTTGAGTGAAGCTTCCTGGTATCTCATTTTTCCTGCTTATTAAATTCTCTTGGATGGTAAGCATATGTTTACTGAAATTTGTGGAAGATAGGTATATCATTGTTTGATCTGAAAGAACAAAGTGTTCTATTCTTAACTAATGAAATATGATGAAAACTCTTGATCATATGGATTACTAAGGACAAAACTATATAGTAGCAGTACTTAAATTGAAAAAGCCACCTGTATACATCAACAGCAAGATATGATACCCAAGTACTGATCCGGTAACAATCGGTTTGTTTTTCACCGGATCTATTCACATGAATAGCACGAAAGATTAGAGGAAGAAATATTTCTTTATAGAAGCAAAGAGGAATAACCGAATGTACTCATTTTGCACGTAACAAAAAACAGAATGACACTGAACCCTTACAGGCTCAGAATGACGCGACCTACCCGCTTTGCTATCACAAAACTGAAACTATTGACCATCTCCTCGCTCAGTGTAGTGTGGTCTGACAGGTTTGGTTCCTCTGATTGTGTGCTACTCTAGGAAAAGCCTCCTGCACATGATTTCTGATGCTGTTAGCTTGTGGTGGTCGTGGCTTCATGCAACCTCAAATCTAAGAGAGGTGACCAATGTGGCTTGAACGAAATACCAGATTGTCCAGGATTGAGTCAAAGTCTATCAGTACCCTTGTTGCTTCAATATAATAAGCCAGTTGTACTAAACTTGCGACGAGTAATTTGGATTGGAGGGAGTATTAAATAATACTCCGTTGACTGATGTTGTTGTACCAACAAATCCATCTATCTATATATATTTTACTCTTTGTCGGCATAAATCTATGTGCTAGGATATAAGTAATGTAAACCTACTCCACAACAATTCTTTCGGGATCAACTAGAATGATGTAGACCAGAAATAATAATGAATGATTGCAATCATATGTTCACTGAAGTTTGTGAAGATTGGAAGATCTCTGTTTGGTCTAAAAAAGGAACTGCTATGTTCTTGATTAACCAAATATGATAAAAAGCCCTATACTTTCATTACTAATTAGGTGAAAACTGTACATTGATGCCTTCCATCTAAGGTGACAAAATTTCCCCTTCGGCCTTCCAAGAAGTTAAAATTAGCTAGACTAGCGCAATGATTAGGAGTTCCAATGCTACCAATGTCATTGCCACAGTTGATATGAAATTAGTCCACATAGTATTGTTCCTTTAATTTGAAATTCACTACACGTATCGACGGGGTATCTCTAAACACCATGTGTCGACAGGGCGCGGCGTGCCGCCGCGCGGGTATGGCTAGTACTAAACTATGTTTTACTAATGCCTTGGCTAGCAAGGTACGCAAGTCCTCCTCACCTGCCCTCTTATTCCTAGCGGAGGAGTGAGTGACGTGCCACTCAAGGTAGGCTGACTTTGGCAGCCACAAATAAGTCATGCATGACCTAAAAACTACTGTAAAACCGTAGTACAGGATTTACTACTACAAAGAACACGAAGGTAAATCTGGACGGATGAACCAAGTTTTTGTGCTTCGCCTAGACATATAGCAGGCTTAGCCTTTTTTTTTAATGATTTGATTACCGAGTACCGACTCCCCTATTCAAAGCGGTGTGTACATGGTTGGAGCAGGCGGCTATAGACATTTTTACCCAATATGGGCCGCAGTATAACCTTCGGATCGGTCCACCTCACCTTCCGACATACGCATAGTGTCGGTCTATCGGACTCTAGTTTTGCGAATTTTCAGTTTTTGTTTCTTTCAGGTTGCCATACTCTTGGTGTTTGACTGTGTTTATATTAGCTATGCATAGAATCCACCGAATAATATCAACACATTATTAGAGACGTGGCTTGACGGGATAGATTCCCAAGTAGCGAGACACATTCGTGTAGGAGTATCTGTGATGTAGGGCGGAACCCTAGGGTGACGATCTTTTACGTTTGGAGTGTTCCTACGGGGAAACATGAAGAACGCACGGAAGAACACAAAGGAAAACACGGGGAGGAACAAGAGAAACACTCAACCGACAAGTAGTCGATCACACGAGGGCTAGATCACCGAACACATAAGGTAGCACAAGATTCAAAGTCAACAAAGGAAAGATACAATAGTAACCGTTCTTCTCCGTGAGGAGGTCTTGAGGGTCTTCCCTTGAAGGGGTCTTGAATCCGCTTGGGGGATCTTCTCCGAAGAGGTCGTGAGCTCCGAGGAGAAGTAACCAAGTGGATGAGCAAGGCTCTCACACAAAATATGAGCTAAACCTATGCTGCCCTATCTAGGAGGTAGGAGAGACCTATTTATAGTCGTTGTGAAAATGGGAGTCAAAGTGAAGGGATACAAGGGCTTCAGCCCGTGGGCGCAGTCACTCAGGTGCCGGACGTCCGGAAGGCGTCAGACGTCCAGAGGCTCGGGACGGTCCGGACGTCCGGGAGGGCTCAGACTTCCGTAGATTTGTCTCGGTCGGGGAAGCGTCGGACGTCCGGAGGTGACCGGTCATCTGGAGCTTCGGGGCGGTCCGGACGTCCAATGGCCGTCGGTCTTCCGTATATTCGGTTCGGTCGCTGGTCGCCCGGTCGTTCGGTCCTCCTCGGACATCCGTAGTTTTGGTTCGGGTGGTGAAGTACCGGACGTCCGGATGGCTCGGTCGTCCGTGTCCTGGGAGTCGTCGGACGTTCGGACGGGGTCGGTCGTCCGATGCCTGTAGCTTCCAAAGCAGTTCTTCTTCTTGTCCATCACGCTTGGGGTCCTCACCATCTTGGCCCTTGCAAGTAGTTGTTCCGTGGCTCTTCTCCGAGTACCTGATCACACACAAAGTTTCCGAATGAGGTAGTAGCCATGTCTCGTGAGTAGGAAGAGGGAGTTCGGAGAGGAGCGAGTTCACCTTATCCTCAATAGCCTTAGCTCGAGCTCTTGTCATGGGTCCAAGTGGTGTTGAGGGAGATGTAGGTACGTCCATGGGGATGAGCGAGGGATGCTCCGCATCATCTCCCTCCCCCTTGGGAGATATCCGACCTCGTATCAAAAGATTCATCTCCATGGTATGGCGCAAGGTCCTTGACGTTGAAGATGTCGCTCACATTGTACTTGCCTCGTGGTCGGTCGATCTTGTAGGCGTTGTCGTTATAGCGTGCTAGCACCTTGAATGGTCCATCGGCTCGAGGTAGAAGCTTGGACTTGCGTTCGTTGGGGAAGCGGTCCTTGCGAAGGTGTAGCCATACGAGATCACCAATGTTGAAGATCATGGGTTGCTTGTTGACGTTGAGCTTGGTCGCTAGTCGTTGTACTTGGTGCTCGATGGTGTGCCTTGTATCCTCATGCATCTTCTTGATGTAGCTTGCCCGTGCACTCGCATCCATGTTGGTGCGCTCTTGTAGAGGAAGAGTTAGAATGTCCAATGGTGACAACGGGTTGAAGCCGTAGACAACCTCGAAGGGGGACTTGCCGGTACTCGAATGTCATGCACGCAAAGTAGGCCTACTCGGCGATGGGTAGACACGCCTCCCACTCCTTGATGTTCCTCTTGATCAACACGCAAAGTAGGGTCGAGAGTGTACGATTCGTCACCTCCGTTTGGCCGTCGGTTTGAGGATGGTATGCCAAAGAGAACAAGAGCTTGATCCCTAGCTTGGCGCATAGCGTCTTCCAAAAGTAACTTAAGAACTAGACGTCACGGTCCGAGACAATCGTCTTTGGCACTCCATGTAGTCACAAGATTTCCCTCCAAAATAGATTGGCAATATATGAAACATCGTCTATCTTGTTGCAAGGAATGAAATGTGCCATCTTAGAAAATTGGTCCACAACAACAAAGACAGAATCCTTTCCATTTTGAGTTCTAGGTAAACCAAGTACAAAATCCATGCTAATGTCTTCCCAAGGTTGATAAGGAATAGTAAGGGGCATGTAAAGACCATGGGATTGAGCTTTAGACTTAACTTTGCGACATGTAGAGCAACGGTTGGTGAAGCGTGAGACATCGCGGAATATCTTGGGCCAAAAGTAGTTCTTGGAGAGCATGGCGAAAGTCTTGTCGCGTCCAAAGTGTCCCATGAGTCCGCCTCCATGAGCCTCTTGCAAAAGTAGCAAACGAAGAGAAGACTCAGGAATGCAAAGTTTGTTAGCTTTCATAAGGTAATCATCCTTTATGTAGTATCGTTCCCAAGACGTGTGTGTCAAACACTTAGCATAAGGAGTAGCAAAAGAAGGATCATGCTCATACAAGTCTTTTATATGCTCAAAACCAATAACATTCAACTCGAGTTTAGTGACAAGTGTGCAAATGCGTGAAAGTGCATCCGCAAGTACATTTTCCTTACCCTTAATGTACTTGATCACATAGGGTAAAGATTCAATGAATCCACTCCATTTGGCATGACACTTGTTTAACTTAGTTTTTCCTTTTAAGTACTTAAGCGTTTCTTGATCGGTATGGATGACAAACTCATGAGGTCGAAGATAATGTTCCCAAACATGTAGCACACGCACTAAAGCATATAATTCTTTGTCATAAATGGGATAGTTAAGTTGTGCACCGGAGAGTTTTTCACTAAAGTAAGCAATGGCTCCTTTTTCTTGCATCAAAACTCTGCCAATTCCGGTATCACTTGTATCACAATGAACCTCAAAAGTTTTTTCAATGTTGGGCAAAGCAAGAATCGGAGCATGAGTAAGCAAGGACTTGAGCTCATCAAAAGCGGTGGATTGCAAAGATCCCCAAACAAAAGGAGCATTCTTCTTTGTCAAAGCATGCAAAGAAGCAGCGATAGTGCTAAAGTTTTTCACAAAGCGACGATAAAATCCTGCAAGACCAAGAAAACTACGCACTTGTTGCAAATTGGTGGGTTGGGGCCAAGTTTTAATTGCCTCAATCTTGGATTCATCAACATGGACACCCTTGGAAGAGACAACAAAGCCCAAGAAAACCACTTTGTCAACACCAAACGTGCATTTTTCCAAGTTTGCATAAAGACCTTCCTTGTGAAGGGTTTGCAAAACTTCCCTAACATGATTAATATGCTCTTTCATGGTTTTGCTAAACACAAGAATATCATCGAAGAAAACCACAACAAAGACTCCAATATAAAGTCGGATCACGTAATGCATAAGACGCACGAAAGTACCGGGAGCCTCCAATAAACCCATAGGCATAACTAACCACTCATATAAGCCAAATTTGGTTTTGAAAGCGGTTTTCCATTCATTACCCTCTTGTATGTGGATTTGATAATAGCCACTTTTAAGATCAATTTTTGAGAAAAAGTTGGCTCCGCTAAGCTCATCAAGCATATCATCTAAGCGAGAAATGGGATGCCTATAGCGAACGGTAATAGCATTTATAGGTCTACAATAGAAACACAAGCGGAAACTTCCATCTGGCTTAGGCACAAGTATAACGGGAACGGCACAAGGGCTTAGGCTTTCACGTACATGACCGTTGTCGATGAGTTGTTGTACTTGCCATTGAATCTCCTTGGTTTCTTCGGGGTTGACGTGGTATGGATCTTTGTTTGGAAGTAGCGCTCCGGGAATGAGGTCGATTCGATGCTCAATGCCTCGTAGGGGAGGTAGACCCGGAGGTAGCTCATCAGGGAAAACATCTTGGAATTCCTGCAAAAGAGATTGAAACACTAAAGGTAACTCGTGAGAGTTGTTAGTTTTTGGTTCCCTATCCTTCCACACAAGGACAAAGTGCATCACACTCGATGGGTTCTCACACACTTCTCTCATCTTACTATTGGTGGCAAATAGGACTAGGTTTTTCTCTCTAGGCGAAGAGTCGCTCAAGTTTGGCTTGTGGCTCTCACTCACTTTTTGGTGGATCATTTTCTCACTCTTCTCTCCATGATGGGTGGCTTGTTTGTCGGCTATCAATTGACTAGGAGACATAGGTCGTAGCACATATTCCTTTCCTTTCATCTTGAAGCTATAGTGATTAGTGCGCCCGTTGTGGATGACACCACGGTATAATTGGCATGGTCGACCAAGTAGGAGGTGGCAAACGGTCATTGGGACCACATCACACTCCAAACTATCTTCATATGCACCAATTTTGAAGGAGACTTGGACCGTATGCTCGACTCGTATAGTGCCGAGTCACTTAGCCATTGGATCTTGTAGGGGTGCGGGTGCTTCCTCTTGACCAATTGAAGCTTGGAGCATAGTTCTTCACTTGCCAAGTTGTGGCAACTACCTCCATCGATGATGACCTTGACGGACCTTCCATTGATGCCAGCCCTTGTGTGGAAAATGTGGCATCGTTGGTCTTCTTCTTGGTGATGTTGAAGAGTCAAGACCTTGGATACAACGAGAGCGGGGCTTGGATCCTCATCACAAAAGACTTGATCATCTTCATCCTCATTCACGCGCCGGTGCATGGCCACTTGCTCAAGAGCTTCCATCTCCTCTTCACTCATGGAGTCATATGTACCATCGTCGTTGAGGATCATGGTGCGCTTGTTCATGCATTGGTAGGACTTGTGGCCTCGGCCGCCGCAAGTGAAACACTTGAGGAGCTTCTCTTGACGATCTCATCGGTCGGAGTAGATGATGAAGAACGCGACTTGAAGTTGCTTGTAGTAGGAAGAGGACGACTTGAGCTTGTCGAAGTTTTCTTGGAACTTGACTGGTTGTCATTGCTTGTAGTTGGTTTGGTTGAAGTAGAAGTTGGAGGAGTCGTTGAAGCTTGGTTGTTGGAGAAGCCGTAGGTCTTGGATGAGTACTTCGCGTACTTGAAGTCATCTTGCACTTGACGTTCCGCCTTGGTAGCTTGATGTACTAGCTCAATGAGGTTGGAGTAAGGTTGGAAGTCGGCGATCTTCTTGATGGGATGATTGAGTCCATTCAAGAATCATGCCATTGTTTGCTCATCATCTTCCATGACATTGGCTCGGATCATGGCTATCTCCATTTCCTTGTAGTATTCTTCAACACTCTTTGTTCCTTGCTTGAGGAGTTGGAGCTTCTTGAAGAGATCGCGGTTTTAGTAGGTGGGTACAAAGCATGCTCGCATGGCATCCTTCATTTGAACCCAAGTGGTGATTGGAGGTTCACCTCTTGCTTGGCGGCGCTCAAGGACTTGTTCCCACCATGTGAGCACATAGTCTTGTAACTCAAGTGATGCCATAGCGATCTTCTTCTCTTCCTCATAGTTGTGCAAACGAAAGATCTTGTCGACCTTCAATGCCCATGAGAGGTACTCTTCGAGATCATTCTTCCATTGAACTTTGGCATTGTGAACTTGAGCTTGCCATAGCGTTGCTCTTCATTGTGTTGTTGGCGATGGTGATGATGACGCCGCTTGACGTGGAGGATAATCATCCTCATGTTGCTCTTGGCGCGGAGGAAGTCCATGATCAACTTGCTCTTGTTGAACTTGAGGTTGAAGTGGAGCTTGACGAGCTTGTGGGGGAGCTTGATGAACTTGACGTTGTACTCGCGGTTGGTAGTTCCTCTCTTGGATTTCTTCTCGAAGGGCTTCCTCTTGATTGCACCTCTCGCGATTCCGGTTGGCGATAGCTCGACTTGATTCTTGAAGGGCACGTTGCGCCTCAAGAGCTTGTGCTTCACGTTGTTGTTGTTGAAGACGTTGAACCTCGGCGTCTTGTTCCTCTTGGTGTAGACGCGCTCGTTCTTCCTCTTGGCGACGTAGACGTTGTCGTTCTTGAGCTTGTGCAAAAGCAACTTGGTGTGGCAGAGGATGAGGTAGATGCTCGTCGACTTGCTCTTGTGAATGCTTGTCATGTAGCGGATTGCGAGCTGCATGGTGGTCTTGATGCGCGGCTCGTCGAGGAGTGTTTGATGACGGTGTACTTGAGTCGAAGAAGGTGTCATCGTTGTGTCGACTCGAGCGGTTCCGTCTTGAGGATGAAGAAGTGGAAGGATGGCGGTTCCTCATCAAGGCGCGGATCTCATCCATTCTTGCATCATTCTCTTGCTTGTGAGCGTTGAATTTGTTGTCGAAGTAGTCTCTTGTACGTTGCTCGGAGAGTCGCAAGTCGGTGGCGAGGTTGTCGATGCGGTTGCTCATTGCTTGTTGCTCTTGGTGTAACGCCCTTTGAGCTCCAAAGAGGTGGCTCTTGGTGACGAATGATGACATGTCGTCGCCGTTCTCGATAAGGGGTGGATTGGTAGAAGAACTTGGCCTATCCATCATTCCAAACAAAATGTAAGTGGGAGATGAAGAAGAACGTATACCAAATGTACCTTGACCGATGTTCAAAATGAATCAAGTTCACTCAAATGCGGATAATGAAATAGCAATTTTGGTATCAATTCTTGTCGGTTCTCACACCTACACAAGTAAAAGTTTATGGTGGAGCTTGGTTAGGATGGTGGCACAAAATTTGATGCAATTGTAAGTGAGCTTCAATAATGTTGGAAAAGATTCACAAATTTGCAAATGCAACAAGTAGACCAAGAAAGTAATGGTACACGGAAACACACATGCAAATAGATAAATGGGATTGTGCAAACCAAAATTGAGCCAAAATGTGGAGTCCACAAAAATGCTCTTGTTGCACAATACTAAAGAGACGCTAACACGATTGCACAATAGGCGGATACGTAAACTTGTGCACAACCTACTAGGCAAAAAATGCAACGATCTATATTCCAAGTATGCTATATGTTTGGTGTTTCGGTGCTATGATCCAAGATGATTGGATATGACAATCTTAATGTAGAATGATGCTATGGTTCTTACTTATACACTACTAGGGAAAAGCCTAGCAGCAGCGCGGGTTTTTGGCCTATTAGTAGCGCGGGGGCCGGCGCTACTAATAAGGCGCTACAGCTAACTTATAGCAGTAGCGCGGGTGCCACCCGCGCTACTACTACGTCCTTTAGTAGTAGCGTGGGTAAAACCCCACGGTACTACTACCAGCGCGGGTTTTTTTTGAATTTTTTTGAAAAAATATTTTGATTTCTTCCCTAATTTTCAAATTTCAAAATTATTTTAACCTCAAATCTCTAATCACCCGTCATCATTCCAAATCATCAACTTCCCGGACGGTCACCCATCCTCTCACTACTCCAGCCTAAGCACGCTTAACTACCGGGTTCTATTCTCCCTCGCTTCCAAGTCTGCACTTGTTGTTTTCCTAACAATAGTAAGATGTCAATCCTATTAACCTCAGGAATTTAGCTTGAGCATGAAGTCACACATTTCACTATTTGAGTTTGAAACTATTGTTCTAAAAAATTAGTAACACTAATATTTCTTGAATAATTAGTTTGACCATAGTTTGCCCATAGTTTGACCAGATTTGACCAAAATTCTAAAAAACTTAAATAATTATTTGACCATTGTTTGACCACAAAATTTGAAATTTTTTCGATTTTTTCCACTCTAGATCTTAAAAGCCCCATAACTTTTTTCCAACTATTTGTCGCTCCATGCGGAAAAGAGAATTTTTCCAGCTGCGTGCGCAAAGAAAATAAGTCAGCTGGCTTCGCTGCGCCAGAGCGCGCGGCCCATGTACGAAATTCTGGGAAAGCCCTTTTTCGCAAACGAATATATAAGAAATTAGTACCACCTCAGATAGAAAAAAAATTCAGCGATGAACGGATGAAAAAATTGGCGAAACGCAACTTACTTTATTGGTAGATATAAATATAGATATAGATATATGCAACCTACCATGGCCGAGCTTAGGCAGCAGCAAGGCAGGAGCTTTTTTGCACCCTATACTCTCCTAAAAGCAATCAAGCACCTCTCCTCTCATTCTTTCTTGTGATCTATGGTGACTAGTTGGTGCGATTTGTTGCAATTAGTCACGACTAGTCGCCAATTTTATTTTATTTTTGCGAATGACTAGTCGCCAATTAATCGGACGAACCTCTGAGCCGGTAGGCAGGCCTGAGGCGAGGCGATTCACCTTAACCTGCTTACCAATGAATATTCAGGCACCACTAATATAAATTACATGCTTGTTGTCAGTTTATTAGGCTCATTTAGAAACTAAACAGTGAACAACATTGAATGATCTAGAGAGAAACGGTGATGGGCGAACATATTAATTTATTTCATAAATATGAGTATCTAATGTCGCTACATTTTGGCTTCTAAATTTGCATTACAAAGTAAGTCCAGTAAAATATATGCAACGTCAGTGAACACTTCAGCGAGCAACACTACGAGGCACCTGCACTCTTTTCCTTAACTTATACAAATGAACCGCTAGCGAGTTTACAAAATATTCACATATAATTTTCAGAAGAACAAAACAAATAGGAAGTGGAAGGGGATACATATTGTGGACTTGCTTGACAAAATATGGCAGTTCATAATGGAGAAGTTTGACTTGAGACAGCAGATTGCATCCGCCACATACATCAGGCACATTATAATCCAAAAAACGATGATAATGCTTCATGCTAAATCTAAAGACAAGGATATGACCTCAGTATAAAGAAGCACAATTGAGGAAGAAATATATAATCTATAATACCTAAATAGTTGATCCCCAGGGCCGGTCCTGTGATTTTAGGGGCCCGGGGCGAACCCAAACCTCGGGGCCCCTAGTATAAACGTCACATAACAATTATAAGCAAAATCGCGTACATTGTTATTGGCATTGTTGATGTCAGTATTTTCATCTTGTTAAGATTCAGAATTCCAATTACATAGTTGGTTTCTCTTCCTTTGCAAGAAGTATCCACAATACTCAACTCATCATTAGGGTTCTTCGAAGCACCAATGATCCACACGCTGCTCCATTCCATGTGATATACCTGAAATTGTTCAGATCGGCGTTGGCGACCACTCATCAGACGCTCGGCACGGCAATGTTGCGATGTGGACTGTCGTCTGCCGAACGCCCTCAACGATGTGCGTGTGCTTCAGCACCTAGGGACAGGGGATCGGAGTTTGTCGGCGAACTACGGCGGTCGGGGGTCAGGGCCTCAGGACCTTGGCGCAAACCGTCGAGCGCCTGCAACGCCGGAACAAGCGATCGGGGCTCAGACGAAGGGATCGTAGCAACCAGATATGGGAACTCATGATGGAAAGAAAACAAATTTGGCAATTGCCCCGGGAGTAGTAGACGGGATTCTCGGGATGGATTGTAGGCTTCCTAATGTACCTACTAGCTCGACTGTTTTGCATAGACAAAATCAAGGCTGCTTAGCCTGTTACCGCGAGGCTGTGTATCGGGCCAGGGTCAAGGGCTAGCTGCTGCATAGGGCGTACCACCTGGCACGGGGCCCCTGGATATCGGGGGCCCGGGGCGGCCGCCCCCCTGCCCCCCCTCAGGGTCGGCCATGTTGATCCCCATTATCTTATTTCGCTTGACATGCAAGCTATCTACGTCACTAATCAACATGCAGCCACTCACCTCACTGCACCTCATTAGTCTAGCCACATCATCTTATTTTTGTGATGATTTAATTTCTCTTCTGTTCGCTTCACCTTTTTTTAAACTCCATCTATTTCATTTTGAGGCGTTGACTCCTCCGTACCTTAAAACTGGACCCACAGAAGCAGAAGCGGAAGCTAACCATCCTCCCAATCAAAGCCTCCTTCATCGGTCGTCCCATTTTCTATTCCAATTTCCCCATCTCTCTCCCCCTCTCCCCGAACAACACGAACCCCATGATGCGCCTGCTCTAGAGTTTGCAGCCACAGGTGAGGGTAGAACTGGCGGCTACATCAGCAATAGTGGGGCATGGTTAGATTGCAGGACAATCGATCTGGAGGATGGGTGGAACTTCATGCACATGGCATCTACAATCTCATCAACATCCTCAAGGTCAAGCTGGAGCCGCAGTTCAGCTGCGAGGACTCATGATGTTCTACCCGTAAGTCACCTCTGTCCCCGCCCTCCCTCTGGCCATGCTTAGGCTACGACCGATCTGGTTCTGATCTAGGGTTTCCGCCCCTGTTTGTCTCCTTTTGTCATCCGGCATGATATAGAACAAGAGGATTGTACCTATGAAGCGGCAAGAGTTTATCAATGTGAACATTCCAGCAATTTTTTTAGCCGAATAGAGTTATTTGATCTGAATTGTAAGGTAAGCATGCACAATATTGTTTGTAACATATTTAGCTGAGCTCAGTTTATGATTATGATTAACTGAGCACAATACGTGTGTACCTCATGAAACTGCATAAAAAATTCCTATTCAATTTTGGTTTGTCTCCAACAGTCAGATCCACTATATGCACTACCGGTTATCTGTCCACAAATGTCGAGTCATCTCCAACAGTTATTCCCCCTGATGTACGCCCGTCAGGTGATCTGTCACGAACATACGTCCGTCAGGTGATCTATCACGAACATACTGTAATTTTTCTAAACCTGCCATGTTTTTTAAAATCTATTCCTTACTTAAGTCTTCTTTGACTATGTGCCTGCAATAGCTGACACACTTTTGTTTTACCTCAAACTGAATTTTTGTACAGATCAATGAGGTGGTGTAGCTAGGAATCAAATATTTATGATCTATCGACTGAGAAATAGAAATTAGATACCACAACTGAGTTTTGTAATGTAAATTGTTGCATTTTGTTCTTTTAGAAAATCCTAGGAGAGCACTCAGACAATGATACATATGTCATCCTTTCATCCATAACCTCTACACTAAGTGTCATCTTCGCTCAATATTTTTCCGGATTAAAAGTTCAATAAAACATAGTGTTACTTCTATTGTTATGGTTCCTTGGTATTTGACTGCAACAAAATAACTAATGTTTCTTTGTATCATATTTCTTACCCACAAAAGGTAGTTCACGGTCGTAGTATTTTCCGAACTTTCTCACTGAATTGCCTTGAGCATTGAAAGGGGGTGCAAAGAAGATGGTGCTGGTGCAACTCTGGCATAGTCCTGTATTGAGGCTGCAGATGAGGCTTTTGAGGAAAAAAGTTCTAAGAAATACTTACCAAGGTAAAAACAATTTTTTGTACTATAAGCTATGGTGCAAGGTGAAGGTCTATGATGTGCTGACCTTTACATTATTCTGTTATGTCAGTTCGATAGCTCTCTCACGCATGTGGTTACTAATGATGATGCCATTCCCACAGATTAGTATGATGGAAACTGAAGCATTTTTCTTATATATTTATTTGAATTATTATTTGTGAGCATGTGGACATCATTATTTTTTTGTTCAATATATTGTGCATTCCACTTCAACTTTCTGGTATGTCTGTCCTTAAGGCTTTCCTTTCCTCTCTTCTTTAGATTGCCACTATCATATTGTGTTTGTCCATCACAATGATGCAAGGACGGGGGTGATCCTCCTTTCGTAAAAGAAACATATTGTGTGTCAACTGCTCATAAATTGGATTTGCAACAGGGGTGTATTTTAGTTTTGGTCCTATGACGTTCTAAACCTCAATGGTGGTTCAACATGATTTGTGTGTCAAACCATCTTATCTAATATTTCCATGGATTGACGTTCTCTTATATTTGCCGATTTGGGTCGTTTCATAATTGACTCCAGAAGACTAACATTTGTATGCAGTCAACAATTTTCATCAATCAGCCATCGGTATCTATAGTAATCCTTTTATTGCAATTTAAAAACTTTATTCTTTCTTCGCACATTAAGGATCTCCACTCTTTATAAAGAAACTAATTGAGTTTGGTTACGTACAAGTGTATAGTGCATGGTTTACTTTTTTATTTTGCTCGGAGGAACGCAAGATTATCTTAATTGAAAACATGTATTTTTTTAGGGACCAAACTCATGTATTTGGTATTCCTTTAGATAATTCTTCCATATATCCACACTGAATTGCTTACTCATATTTCCGCAGCGACGCGCGGGGTATCATCTAGTTACTACAATTGATAAAGAAAAAAGAGAGTGGAGATATCCTGTTAATTTGCAAACAAGGAGTTGTAGTTGTAGAAAGTGGCAAATAACAGCACAACCATGCATACATGCTATATTCTTTGTCACTTCAATGAGAGATCTAGTCTGTGAGGTTGATCAGTATGTAGACGAGTATTTCTCCGTGGGAAAATTAAATGCAACATATGTTGATAATTTGCCACCCTTGGAGGATAAGCAACAATGGGATGTGGTAGATCCAGGATTCAAATTTTGTGCTCCAGTGCAAAATAGGCCCCCTGGCAGACATAGCAAGACTAGAATTAGGGAAAAATAAGAGGGAAAATGACTTCAAGGAAGAAATAAAAGGTGTTCAAGCTGTGGAAGGCTTGGGCACCGTGGCAGCCACTGCAAAGAGTCCATTGACCCTGCACTTGGAGAAGAAGAACACTGGGGTGCTGATAATGCAACTGATGAACTTCTAGGTACAGATGATGTACATGAAGCTGTAACTGATGAAGCTACAAATATTGAAAATGCTATAGATGTTGATACTACAACATATGTTGCATATTCAACAGAAACTGAGCATGCACTACAAGATGGAGATGCACCGGGTCCTGTGGCAAGTCTAACAATTGAGCTTGTGGCAAGTCAGGATGAACACTAGTTGGTAGTGAAGTGAGGTAATATTTTTTTTTCTTTTTTTCAGTGTTTGCTAACTGACTTCTGTCATTTCTTTATAACTTTGCGGCCCAAGAAAAAAAATACAAAAGACCAGCTGAGAGAGGACAATCACCACTAAAGAAGAAGATGGAAACTGCAAAAGAGGAGACTTTAGGTTTTGTCACTGGAAGCAACAATCTAGGCAGGTCTTCTACTCCAGTTCTAAACAAGAAAGTGAGCACCAGGAGGAGTTCTAGGCTCTCTTCAACCCCAGCTTGCAATACCAGGAGCAAGAAGAAGTAGTTGTGAAGTGTTTGTTGAATTTGTGAACAAATTGTATGGTGATGTACCATATTTGTGGCAGTGTGCTCTTCAAACCAACCACATTTGTTGAATTTGTCTTTTTCAATTCAAAACTGTATGGTGACGTACCATATTTGTGGCAGTGTGCTCTGAACCATTTGTTGGTTTTGAGAACTCTTCGCTTATGTTCCAAATGTGGAATTGGCAACTAATGTTGAACTTCTATCTCATGTGCTATCTGCTATCTCATGTGTCATGTGCTATGTGCTATCTCATGTGGTAAAACTACTCTTTAACTGTGAAGTTTGGTCATGGGAGCACATTGGAGCAAACATACTCAAAATAGAGACAACATTTTCCTGATGAAACATGTCACATTACATTACTAGTACAACTAGTCCAAACACTTCACAGCTACTTGACATAGTTCAAAACTCACAACACTACCTTACATTACATACCATCATCCAATTAGTAAGGATTCTTTGACCAGTCAGAAAACAACGTTGCCAAAATGCTAATGCAAAGAACTATGAGAAATCCCCATGTTTGCATGAGCACATTTCTCTTCTTCATCTTCAACTTAAGTTTCTTGTTCTTCTCTGTTAGATACATCACCCTGCCCTCCAAATCATGATCTTTTAGCCATATTTTCTCCAATCCTGCATGAAGTTCCTCAAATGCACGAGCAACACGATCAGTCGGAGATGGGTCGATCCAAACAACCTGGTCACATTCATCAGGGAGCTACAAAATAATAAGTTGGATTCAAAAAAAGAATAATTTGAAACCCAATGATGCACAACAGAGAAATTACATCAAGAGGGCACCCTAGGAACCTTCTTCCCATGCTTGCTCCCTCCCAGGCGACACGACGAGTAAGAATAAGCCCGTGCCCTGGGCACTGCCATGTTGTACCCATATCGAGCCCATCAAATGTCAGATCAGGGAAGTAGAACTCGGATTCAAACTGAACAATCCCAAGACCATCCACCTAAATTCATAAAAGTTCGCAAATTGATGAACCCTAATCTGCAAGAGGGCACAAAATAAAAAATCACCAAATTGAGTTAGAACAGTTACCTCGCCGGCCACCGAAGGGATCGAGGAAGACATGCCCGACGTGCACATCAACAGCCTAGTGTCGTCGCCCTCCAGATCCACGACCTCCCATTGCCTCCAGCTGTTGTCCAAAGTGCCCCTGGCGCCGTCGAGAGGTTGAAGAAAGAGAATGAGAGAGAGAGAGAGAGAGTGCATTGAACAGGTAAGTTTGGGCCCACATGTAAGGACGAAGGGGCAAATATGTCAAACTAACGGCCAGTTAGCGGTCAAAGAGCCTTGGCTAGACACAAACGACACAGAGGGGCATTTCTATAAGTGAAACTAACGGCAGAGGGGCAAATTAGGGGCAAATCTGAGTAGGGTTCGAGTTAGGAGTGGAAATGTAAATGGCCCAAATACATATAATTGATTTCACATTGAAATGTAGTTGCCACTGGTCTTCCACCTGGTGTTGCTGATCGGGGAGGCCATGAGTTTCTCATACTTGCTCTCTGCCTGTCTTGCCATATTTTATCTGCAGTTCAAAGGACATGTGTGGTGTACTTATGGCTACATGCGAAACCATTAAGGACTCCAATTCCATGTCGTGCTCCACCAAAAAAAATATATGAAAATGAGCAGACTGAAGACGTATATATTAATACGTCTAACCTCTTTGGAAACTATGTATCACCTTCTCAGATGCCTCCTCTTTTATTATCTCTAGCTAAAGCTATAGGATAAGTACCAAGTATATATAACTTCTTTCAGAAATTATGGTCGGTGTGTATTATTGAAAAACGAGAAGTTGTGTAGCTCTAGAAATTGCAAATGTCTGGGAGTTGTTTTGGCAAGCTAGGGAAAACAAATAGGTTATTGTTTTGTTTTGAGTAATGCATCATACATGGCTTTTCCTCTCTATTCTGTCACGTTGGAGCTAATTGGGTAGGCTTGAGGGGCAATCTGGAAATAAGGCACGCTTTCAACTCAACCATAGTGGGTATCTAACTGGCTCAACCAAACTTAATTTAGATGGCAAAGTAGAATTCCCTAGATTTATTTGGGTTAGTTGATGATGAGTCCATCGAGGCTATTCTTCAGAAGTAGAGGTATTAGAACGCTCGCTTGTCACTATTGACCAAGCAGTTCAGCTACACCGGCATACCGTCGCCAGTTGGCTGAGCTGACAACGGTGATTGGATTGGCAAGGTTAGCGTCTACTTGCATGGAGCTATCCGCAGCAGTTTCGTCTAGCGTCGGCAAAGCCTTCAAACTCGTCCAGCCGATTAGGAGGGTCTTGAGCGTCTCTGGTCTTTTTATCTCCTGCAAGGACGGGGTGAAATTTTTGCTATGCGGTAACCAAAAATTACCAGACGAAATTTCCAAATGAAACATGACTCTAGCTCGTTTACCAGATAAAATAGGTAGAAACCTATGTGATTAAACGGTTACCAGAAATCACGTGGAGGATATACCTTCTACTTTTTTAATACTAAAATACATAATCCTTCTATACTGAATGCAGGAAAGTATTTCCTAGTCACCATGCTTTTTAAATCGCAGTTTATGTAATCAGCATTACTCCACCCAGTTCAGATAGAGGTTTTTTAATTCCGATCGCAAAACCACTACCCAACCAGCTGGGGTTAACGGTTCTTCTGGCCACCCTAAGTAGAAACAAAATTAACATCTGCTATTAGCAATTAGGATAAAACTTATTTGAATTCAACAATTTCTGTTGAAATTTTTTATGAATGTTTTTTGCTGGAAAATTACTGAGATATTCAAGATTTACAGAAAACTGGTTCTTTCAAGCCATCCGGAAGAAACCGGTATCTAGGAAAACAAATTTGATTCAGACTACATGAATAGGAAACATCCATTTAGAAAAAAGCAAATTTGTTTCGAGCCATCCGGAAGAAACCGATACAGCGACATCCATGTTATGCTGCAATTACCATACATGAAGAAGGCCAGCAAGGTTGTGATTTTTTTAATATTTTTTTTTCCATTGAATTACTAGTATTTTAGTTAGTATTTCTTATCTCGGAGATGCTAGAGTTTCAAAAACTGCCTAAATTATAGTATATGTATTTAGAAAAAAGTCTAACTTTGACACAAGCAATGTACTGTAGTATGTTGCACGTAGAAAATTTGGTCCATTTAAGATAATTATTTTTCATTGTTTTACTTTTATACATGGTAACTCAAAATTGATCTATCAAAAAAATAGTAAATACAAAATATAACATTACAAGATAGAACATGAAGCTACATTAGTGTATAATAGTGTAAGATAAATTCTATTCCAAAATTCATGTTCAAATGATGAAGAAAATCTGATGTGCGCTTCAATCTGCACAATTTTCCATTAAATAATAGAGAAAAGTATACTTTTCGTCCCTCAACTCTTCGTGGAGTTTATTTTTCGTCCCTCAACTCCAAAACCGGACAGAGTGCATCCCGAACTAACGAAACCGGAAAAAAATCGTCCCTTCTCTCGGCTGACCCAGTATCGGTGCTGACTAGGTGTGGTTTTGACTAGTCCACGCTGCTGTGGCAATGTGACCCCACAAAACAGGCGGCCCTCTCCCTCACTCTGTCTCTCTCGCGTTCTTGGAAGTACTGTAGTGGTTAAGTTAGATCCAAAAAGTAGCATTTCAACCTTTCAAAGGATTTACATCTGTTTGTCTGCTCTCAAGGAGGGTTTCAAGGCTGGGTGCAGAAAAGTAATTGGACTGGATGGGTGCTTCTTCAAAGGTGCAACTAATGGAGAGCTACTATGGGCATTAGGAAGAGATGCCAATAGCCAGATGTATCCCATCGCCTGGGCAGTGGTTGAGAAAGAGACCAACGAGTCTTGAAATTGGTTTTTCTCTTTGCTTTTCAACGATGTTCATGTACATGATGGTAACGGTTGGGTCATTATATCAGACAAACAAAAGGGTATCATCAATGCTGTCCAAAATTGGGCTCCCCTTGCTGAACATAGGAATTGTGCAAGACATGTTTATGTTAATTGGAGGAAGGAGTACATAATTAAAGATTGGCAGAAACTGTTCTGGAATTGTGCAAAGGCTCCATGTGTGAGTTTGTTCAACTATGCAAGGGCAAAGCTTGCAAGAGAAACTGTCGAAGGTGCAATGGCAGTAACAAGGTTAGATCCCAAGCATTGGTCTAGAGCATGGTTCAGGTTAGGATCTAACTGTGACTCTGTCGACAATAATATATGTAAAAGTTTCAACAAATGGATAATAGATGCTAGATTCTTGCCTATCATCTCGATGCTAGAGGCTATCACACAAAAAGTGATGGTTAGAATCCAGGAAATGATTGCAAAATGCAACAAATGGACAGGAGACATAGTTTGCCCTACAATCAACAAAAAATTCAACAAATACATTGAATTTTCTTCCCAATGTGAACCTGTATGCAATGGTCAAGATATATTTGAAGTCACACAGAACAGAAATCACAGGTTTACTGTGGATTTGAATAGATTGAATTGCACATGCGGGTACTGGCAGCTGGCTGGATTACCTTGTGTACATGCCATTTCAGCAATCCACACAAAAACAAGTGATTTGTCTCCTTACATAGCTAGTTGCTTCTATGTGGCTGCTTTCAAGAGAACATATGGCTACTGCCTACAACCTGTGGACGGAATGGCCAGCAGGCCCATATCTCCAAGGCCAAGACCTGTAGCTCCAGGATATGTGAAAAATGCCTGGTAGGCCTAAGACTCAGAGGAACAAAGAGAAGGGTGAGAAGAAAGTTTCCAAAACAAAGTTACCAAAGACAGGCATGATAATCAGATGTTCTAAGTGCAAAGGGATGGGACACAATAAAACAACTTGTCATATAAAAGAAAGCAACCAACCAGCTCAAACTGTGAGGTAGGTTAGTGAAAATATGTACATATCTATATTTTTTGAGTATATAATCTGTAAATATATCTATCTTTCTTCAGTATATAGTCTGTACATATATCTATCTTTCTTCAGTATATAATCTGTACATATATATATCTATCTTTCTTCAGTATAATCTGTATATATATCTTACTTCAGTATTTTTATGTATGTACATATTTTATTGCAGCCTATGGCTTCACAACAAAGCAGCAGTGCACCTAGGTCTTCAAAAGGGACTAAGAGGACTGCTTCTACCATGTTGGCTTCTACTGTAGGCAAGGGAAAAGGAGTGCAGAAACAGAGGGAGCCATCTAAAGCTTCTGTCAAAGGGGTGCATGTTAATGTCAGTTCGAGCTCAGCTGTGACAGTGAATGTGAGCTCAGGTGCTGGTAATTCTCAGTGCAATTCAAAAAGGCCAAGAAAGCTACCAAGCAAGCTACTTGATTAGTTCCAGAATGTGTTTGCTTCCATTGCAAACTGTTTGTTTGTCTTGTTCTCCAGACTATGTGTTTGTTTGTGTTTCCAGAATGTGTTTGTTTGAATTTCCAGTATGTACGGATCATAATGGTATTTGTGCAACATAATGCCCAGCTGAGGGAAACTAAATTCAATTATGTTTGTGTGATAAATTGTGATCATACATAAATGTTTGTGCAATAGAAACTGTGATCATACATGATTGTTTGAGCAAGGATGGTTAAAATTCAGACAAAATGCTGCTGAAAACCATAGCATCCTACAAAATCTATGGGAGAACGCGAGAGAGACAGAGTGAGGGAGAGGGCCGCCTGTTTTGTGGGGTCACATTGCCACGTCAGCATGGACGAGTCAAAACCACGCCTAGTCAGCACCAATACTGTGTCAGCCGAGAGAAGGGACGATTTTTGTCCGGTTTCGTTAGTTCGGGATGCACTCTGTCCGGTTTTCGAGTTGAGGGACGAAAAGTAAACTCCACGAAGAGTTGAGGGACGAAAATTATACTTCTCTCTAAATAATAAGATGCTTCATTGGAGATGCTTGAGTTAAAAGCAATGCGACCTTGGTAGGAGAGGCCTCATAGATGTAGCGAATTTGCGCAGTCACTGTATATTTGTTCTGACTAATAGACGTGTATTAAATATAAACATAGTAACTCGAGGACTTAATATTGCAACATTGTAGATTCAGCTATCCTTTTTACTTTTAACGGAAAATTTGCTGAGGAGAACCTGAGAAAATAAGGATTTGCTTGCTGTTGTGTCAAATATATACTCAAAAATATTGTAGAGTAATCCATGCATGCAGCAGTTTAACTTTAACACGCACATGTATTGCTCTACATTCCGCACTGAAGTACCAGCAGCTGAATCAGTCACGCACATGTGCTGTAGTACGAGAGCTTTATTGCTTCCAACTAACAGTACTGCTTACTGGTTATTCGATGTTCATATATATGCACATATTCAGAAACACAAATGACCGACTTCTCCACCGCTTAGATATCCATCCGTTGGAGGATCATCTTTGCTCTCATGTGCCCAGATCGATCATATTATGGTTCTTGGGTTATGGCTTGGGAAGCACCGGGAATTCTGGGTGTGTCCGTGGGCCACCTGCAGCGTGCTTCATCAGAGATATTTTTCTTTGCTAACATCTCGCCACAAATAAATTAACGTTCGTTGTGATGCTTACACTGTCGGATAGTCTGCATGTCCTCCAACCAATGGCCCACCTTGCAGCCTAACTACGTTTCTTTGGACAAACTTGTTCGGATGAGGCAGTGCGTACAAGGAGCTGAGATGGTAGAACGCCACCTATATTACTTCAGTAATTATTTTATTTCTGGGCCCAATAATCGCCATGAGTAGATATTAGCTGTATTTTAAATGAGCTGTACTATCCCTGTTGTACTGACAGGGTCTAGCGGAAATAAAACTGTTCACCCAGCTTGAACCAAATGCTTGCACTGAATTGTTCAAATATATGTAAATAACAATAAAAATCTTTAGCAACCACAAATGCATGGAAGCTGTGTGGCAAAATCTACGGCAGGATTGTGGACGACGCATGATGCAGGGCTTGGTGAGGTGGAGTGCCTCCTTACTCCTTAGGCCCCGCTTGATTTTTATGTATGCTTGCTGGAAGAATTTTATAATTTACTGGATGAAAACGTCCCTTTTTCTCCATTTTTATTCTTTTTATGTTTGCCCAGGCAACTACTTAGCTGCTGTTAAAACAGAAGTTCAACCGTATGGTTCTAGTATGCCATCTATTTTTCTCTGTAGTTAGTGTATACTATTTCTATCTTCCAATGTGTATATATACCCACTACTATCACTAGATAATATAAATCTCTATTCGGAGCTTTGGAGGAGGGGAACTACACCCTAGATGTGATCTGAACGGACGATATTTCACAAGTCATCAAAGAGGAGAACGATATCCTTACGGTGCCATTCTCTGACGACGTGGTGATAGCTAGGTTGTTCCATATGGAACATAACACGGCTATCCACTAGAGTTCTATTAGAATTTCTAGGATATCATGAAGACTCATCTATTTGAGTTGTTCAATTTTCTTCACACGCCAACTTCACCAATCCAGGCTTAATTTTGGCATGATTGTTTTGTGGCTGATGATTAATGAGGCTGAACGGATCCAATAATATAGACCGACATGCCTCCTTAATGTTAGCATCAAAGAAATCACCAAAGTTGTTACTAAGAGACTCTGTTCTTGCAAGCGCCTCCGACAAAGTCGAGTATACGGAAGAGGGGATTGGCGAATCCTCGGACAGCCCACTAGCGGCCACCACGCCCTCAAGCAAGAGGACGGCGACCTCAACCTATGACATCTACATGGTATGCACTGGTGACAACGGCAATCCCTACGTGTTTGCTGACCATGTTCTTCGGCCATCCCAAAAGCGTGCCATGAAAGGAAGGTATATACTCGATGGAGTAGTGATCCTACATGAGACCATGTACTAGATGCACCAAAAAACATGAGTGAAGTACTATTCAAGATTGACATTGAAAGGCTTACGATAAAATCAAATGGATGTTTATCAAATAGACCTTGGGAGTGAAAGACTTTTTCGAGAAAGGGCGCAAGTGGATCATATTTTTTTTGCCACTCGAGGCAGCGTGGTTTGTCAATATCAATGATGACATGGGCCATTACTACCATGAAAAAAAGGACTATGACAGCATGACCCTCCGTCCACAATCTTGTTCAACATTGTCGCTGACATGTTGGCTCTTCTGATATATATAACATGCCAAACATGATGCCCATGTTGCAGGAGTAGTGCCACACCCTGTAGATGGGAGCCTCTCTATCTTTCAATCTGCCAATGATACGATTCTTTTGATGGAACATTACCTGGATAAGTCTAAGAAAGTGAAACTCTTGCTTTTATTGTTTGAGAAAATGTCAGCTCTTAAAATTATTTTCCATAAAAGCGAGTTGTTCTATTCCAGAGAAGCCAATGACGTGGTCCAAAATACGTGGTTGTGCAGAAGGCCTATTTTTTTTAGAATTCTGATTCATTATCTGTGTCTCACTAATGTGGAGTGGGAACTTGTAGAAGAGCGCATAAAGAAACAATGGAGGAGTTGAAATTGGAAGTTGCTTTCTATTGGAACTGTTTTGTCTTGTTCAATTTCTGGACCGACAAATATGGTTATCCACAAGCTCTTAGTTTTCCAACTTTCAAAAGAGGTACGTCAAAGGCTGGATATGCCCCCCCCCCCCTTTTGTACCAGTTCAACACGAACCGCCACTAAAGGGCCCCACGTGGCACGGGCCAGGACCGAGGGCGGGGAGACCTTTAGTACTGGTTGGTAAGGATTTTTTTGTTTGAAATAAGCAAAAACAGCCCACCTACTGGGCTGGCACGGCCTGCATACTACTAGAAACCCAACCTCTAGTTGGGCCAGGATGCCGGCCCATATGGCCCAGTAGGCCCCACAGGGAAGAAGACTTGCAATAGGCCCACAAAGGCCTGCTTGGAGAGGAGCTCGACACGGTAGCCGCAGCGGGGCTTATAAACCGGTGCGAGCTTCTCTCAACTAGCGAGGTGGGACTAAACACTGTGCATTGCGGGTGGCAGCGCACCCCTTTAATACCAGTTGGTGGCATGAACCCGTACTAAAGGGGGAGTCTTTAGTACCGGTTGGAGCCACTAACCCGTACTAAAGGCCACCATCTCTTTAGTACCGGTTCGTGGCACGAACAGGTACTAAAGGTTCGCCATGAACCGGTATTAACGAGCGTCGACCGCCTAGCCGTTGGAACCGGCACTAATGGTCACATTAGTGCCGGTTCAATTACAAACCAGGACTAATGAGCTTCACATTAGGCCCTTTTTATACTAGTGCAACACCGAGGTCTCCGTCATCATCCGATTTGGGAGACC
Source organism: Triticum timopheevii (assembly GCA_963921465.1). Lineage (NCBI taxonomy): Eukaryota > Viridiplantae > Streptophyta > Magnoliopsida > Poales > Poaceae > Triticum > Triticum timopheevii. The sequence goes on along the minus strand of OY997272.1, from coordinate 15,737,483 downwards.
CAGACCTAGGGTTTCCATGAAGCAGATGCAAGCTGCAGGGAGAAGGGCATGTCATCTGCAGCTGCCAACGAGCTCAAACGGTTCCCAGCGCCACAATCCTCTCACGCTGACACCTTCAAGAAGGACATATCACCCTGAGCCACGTCGCCGCCCTTCGCCAGTTAGTGTTTTTGCACAAGAAACAGTGAGGTGGGAAGAGGTTGGGCAGACCCAACGGACATCCCAAAGAAGAAAACTGGCGCCCTTAGGCGTCATCGCCATCGCGGTTGGCAGTAGCCGATGAGGGAGTTATCCAGATCTGGATCCCCTGACTACTAGGAAATACCTTATAGGTAGATGATTATCAGTAGCGAAGGGATAATGGGCAGCGCTACTGTTATTTAGTAGTAGTGCGCGATTAGCACATGTACTGCAGGTGGCCATCAGTAGTAGCGTGGGAATGCCAAACATGTGCTACTACTATGAGGGCCCCATCATGCCCCCATGGGCTGGCCATAGTAGCAGCGTGGTTCTTAGCCCAACGCTACTGCTAAACACATTAGTAGTAGCGCCAGCCCACGACCCGCGCTGCTACTGTGGCCAGCCCGGGCCCAGCTGCCCGTCCCCACTTAGTAGCAGCACTGGGCTGGAACATGCGCTACAGCTTAACTGAGTTAGCAGTAGAGCTCGGCCGTGACCCGCGCTGCTGCTAATCCAGCCTTATCCTCCCCATCCCGCCCGTTCCTCACTCTCCCTGTCTAACTCACTGACCGTCGTGCTTGTCCTCCTCCTACCATTGTCGCTGTCGCAGAATTGCTGCTTTTGTCGCTGCCATCCCCCGGCCTTGGCAAGCCTCCTCCTCCCTCCTTCCTCTCCCCTCCTCCTCCCTCCTCCTACCTGCCCACCCACGCTCCTCCCTCCCCTAGCCGCCCCTCGTCCTCCCACCTTCCTCCTCGCTGCTCCTCCCTCCTCTAGACGCCCCTCCTCCTCCATTCACTGATCCACAGGCCCTCCTCCCTCCCCTACTCCATCCACAGCCCCTCCTCCCCCCGTCATCCATCCACACAACCCCTCGTCCCTCCGACACAACCATTGCCAAAGCACCATCACCAAAATCACTGATCTCAACATCCTTTGCCGCCCACACGACGAAAACATGCCACCAGCACCGCCACCAAGACGCTTGCTGAGAAGCCAATCTGATGGACTGACACAAAAGGCCACCACATCGGCATCTAGGAGAACCCACCACATTGTGACACATTAGTCGACATGAATGTGCTAGTCAGAGATGGCACAAGATGACCCTTGCAGGCACCACCATCTGTCACCCATGACACCAAGCTAGGGAGGTCATCCCGGCGATTGGTACACCGACCATGAGTGGAAGATGGCGGTCACAACTCCCTTTTCCACGACCACGATTCCGTCTCAGCGCTCCCCACCCGGCCTCAGAGCTGGGTACGCATGAGCACCTCAGGCAACATGCCTCCAGACACAGGCTAGAGAAAGTAGCCACCGGCACCCTTGTTGTGGCAATCTCGAGAGGAGGATGGCGGCAACAGCCACCGGCTGAGCCTCACAGTCAGGCATAGAGCCCCGCTAGCCCCATATCTGGGCCATAGCAAGCTCCCAACTGGCGTGTTCCCAGGTCAAGATTGGGTGCCACGCTGACCCTCCTAGCTGCCAACACCATCACCCAAGGAGCTCCACCTCCTTGGAGCATCGTGAGAGCCCCACCGGCAACGTCTAGCCAACCACAATAAACGCCACACGGATCTGCCCGATCCTGAACCGGTGTTACCATGACAGACCACACCACATAGCCACTGGGAAAGCATGAGACAACCCTGACCCTGCCTCCCATGTATGGCAATGCTAGTTAAGAGCAGAAGAAGGAGCAATTCTTATATTTGTTATATACTATCCTTGAACGTCCATTTTGCTGATTACAATGGTCTCATGAGTCATGACTGGTGATTCAGACCTAGATAAACCAAATGAACGGTGTATGTATTGCATAGAGTTGTAGACAAGCAATACCCATGTTGTGAGTACATTAATTAACTAGTGTTGTCGCCAAACTTTCGTCCAACTCCTTTCAATTTCGGTCACCTTTGTTTCACGGCTCTGAGGCCTCTCAACACATGATCCATGACATGTACAAGTTGATCAGCAAGGTAGAAAGCATCCTTCATGCACCATGGCCTCAGTGTCTATTCCCATGATGATTCAATTTGATGTTCTGCAGTTTGATGGACCGATAGACTGGGGAAGATGTATTTGTAGGCATTATAGTGAATCCAATGAGGACTCCGAATCCTTGTCAGTGGTCGGATTTACCATACATTAATGAAATGGAAGAAAAAGGTGTGCGGTGTGACTGGAAATCTGCAATACATAAGTTCGGATCATGAAACCGTGTTGAAACTTGACAATATATACTACTCTGGACATTTTTTCTATTTAGTTTCATTTTGGAAAAGGAGATCTGGATCTGCTAGTGACTCGCAACCCCTCCCGTCGCTGTCATTCAGCGGCGCTGGTCAATCTACTTTAAACCCCTCCCCTTTTGTACTTGCCACCAACCAAAGGGACTAAATTAGTACCAGATTTCTTATGAGAAATTATTGTAAAGGTGCATTGATTAATGAAACACGGCAGCTCCATGAATTCCAAACTTGGGAATATTTCGAGAAGCTAGCAAACATGGTTTTTCTTTTGAGTGGTGATTCATGCATGGTATGCATGGAAGTAAACTGAACCTAATGAATATGGCTAGCTCAAACATCCTTTGCATCCCATTTTGATCGCACCATTGATGTTGGAGCTAGCTCTGTAGGCATGAGAGGCAACCAGGATTGAAGGGATGATGTTGTCGCAGTCATGGCTCGTGCGAGATGTCTTCGCATAGCCAATAGGGTCTACTGTTGTACGATATGTTGACATTGCAGTCGAGCCATCGTGTCCATGAGATGCAATACCTCATCTGTGGAGGCCAGTTGCCGACCACCACGGTAACTACAGTCACACCAAGACAGATATCACTTGCAAGCAGGAGTCGCGACGAGAATGTGAAGCTAGACCATTCTGTATTGGGTAATAGATTTTGATGTGTACGACCATTTAAAACTGAAGTGATCAATATACAGCTGGCTAGTTTGATGCCTATGGTGCAACCCAACTGACCGATTTCTTGCGGTAGCAATCAAGGCACAATCTTCCTATCTCCTTTCCTTCCCGGGGGTTACTTTTACAAGCATCTTATATATGACTATTTAATATTTGTACATGACAAGAAACACTATAACAAAACAAGACATTACCCCTGTGTCGTTCTCTCCTTATGCTTTCCATCTCTCCCTTCAACCGGCCTCCTTCTGCACCATCTTAGTTGCCGGTGGTCAGTGGGAAGGAGGTCCGGTTGTCTTCGCTTGTGAATAGCTATAGGTTTTCTATCTTCCTATTCCTTTTCCTGGCGACGGTAGCCAAAACGGAGAGATCTGACGTGTGCTGCTCTGATTGGGGCTTTGTTCGTCCGATTTGGCTTCTCTTTGCCACCATGGTGGTGGCTGGGAGAATGAGGGATGTAGGAGGGATCCTGCCTTATCCATGCAGGAACGGGAGCCTCAGTTTTTCAGCTTTTGCTGTCACATGGCTGGTTCTTGGTCTAAAGATGCAAGCGTGGAGGATGTTATAGGTGGCATACTATAACTATCAAAAAGATGGATGTAGATTCCGGAACATGAAGTTAGCATGCATATACCATCCTTAAGAAGTTGCAATAAAGTACTCTGACAAAGCATAGGTTGTACACATGGGATTAGGACATCATGCAGCTCCTTGGCCCTGCAACAAGCCAGTTTCAGCCATACTAAGATCAGCAGTTTCAACATAGTATACGCTGTACTCTGACACAGTGCTTTTGCTAGTTGCTAGAACAGAAAAATGTTCGTGTGGCAATTGCAGAAGTTGAGTCGTTGAAGTGGACAAACCCACATAATCCATTGCCCACAGCGATGCCAGCACTATAGGGCAAAGAGAAGAATATAGTGCAAGCTCAATAACTGCGGCTGGTGTGACATATAGAAGAACGAGCTGCAAGCTAGCTTTTCATACAAATTGCTACATATCGTCCTTCATTTGAAGAGTGACACCGGCCCTTCAACAGCATATAGGCAAGCGATGTGTACGCCAACTGATACCACAACATACACACAAAGCCGTTGATAACCTGCAGCATGCCTAAGCTTAGATCTGTGAGGCATCATGAAGTTCCACATCTCAGGCTAAACAAGTACTCCCTCCGTAAACTAATATAAGAGCGTTTAGAACACTGCTTCAGTAATCTAAACGCTCTTATATTAGTTTACGGAGGAAGTACATGTGAGGATGCAAAAGAGGTTGTGTATGTTCACACTTTTGTTGTGCAACATACTCTCCGCTGCTAATCTCGTAACCAAGGAAGAAGAGATCCTACATCACGTCACTCAGCTGCAGTTTCAGACCCTCCCTCAGAATAGTCTTCTGCCTCTGCAGTTGCTGACGTGGACGCAGTTGGGTTGGCCGATATAGAGTGAGAAGACTGTTAGCCCAAACTACATAGTACCAAGCTTTCGAGGATCGGACACAGCGGATGCTGGAACAACTGAGAGACGAAGTAGTACGAACTAGTAGAACACCGCCGCTATGTTCTACACATACACATGAGCTGAAATACTAGTACTCCCTCTGTTCACTTTTGTAAGTCGTTTAAGACAGCTGAAATAGAGCTGTTTTAGGTGCTGTCTTAAATGCCTAAAATGTCTTACAAAAGTGAACGCAGGGAGTACTACTACTTTGCTAATCAAACTTGAGTGCTCACGGACACACACAATAGTAGTAGTGACGGGAAACACACCGGGTCGCTGACTTGTACAGGCCTTGGTACTATATGCAACCTGTGCCAAAATGCGGGCTATTAAGGTGCTTGTTCCTAGTGGGGTTACACACCGGCTACTAGGTGGACACAGGACCAACATTTGTGCAACACGGGAGCCAGGGCGTCAAATACTACCTGGTGTAACTCAATGGCAATGTTATTATACACGGATGATTACATGATGATTGTTGATCCATATGCAGGACGTGGTTGGGTTGGGGAGTAAAGAGTCAACCCAAAACTATGCGCCCCACTCTCCTTTATATAGACCTTCCTAATGTGCTTCTACACTGATACACATTAGGCTCTAATTCCAGTATAATCATATCCTGATCCGAATTAGGATTCAGCCCCTTAAGCGTGAGACCTTATAGCTTCACGTACACATAGACATGACCCGTGTCGATAGCTGGTAGCGGCTCCTAATAGAACACTAGATCAGGAGCGCGCCTTGGCGCGAGGGTGCCGGTCCCAACGTTTTAGTTGGGCGGGTAATGCTAAGTTTAATAGGAATTCAAGTTTAGCATCGAGTTTTGTGCTTTTATGAACCACAAAAGATAGCAACTCAACATGAAGTTCGATAACGAAAGCGCAGCCATTCAACATGATGTTCAATAGCAAAATTGTGAATATAGGAGAGGGAGTAATAAGAGCATGAATATAATAAAGGAGAGATAACTATGAAGCCGTAGCTACTAAGCATACTAATAAGTGGCTTCATTCAACCACCTTGTCGATCAACTTCATTGGTGTCACTTCATACTAATAAGTGGCTTTCCTTTTTTGATAAACTTGACAGGCGCCACTTCACATGAAGCTGATGCAAATAACTTGTGATATATACGGTATATCATGATTTGTGAAATTTTCAATCCAGCAAAAAAAAAATACAAACACTCGCGGACTGCTGCATGCATTGTACAAAGAATAATGGCCAAGGTAGCATTTACAATCCATTTAGTTTGCTGCAAAGGAAATCCCAAGGACAAAGAGGTTACATAGAGTAGCATACTAACTGCAACATGTGCTTATTCTTGAACAAAATAACAACATGAACTAACCAGATGCGTCCAATCCATAAATAAATGTATATCAGACAACACGGCGCAATAAAATCGAAGCTAACAGAGCCACGTGGCACTGTCCTAGAAGCGACACCCCCTTAGCCAACCATCCTTTCTTCATGCATCCACAAACAAAAGGATAAGGTCCTGCATATATAGATTTCCAACCCGTACATAATCAAGATGCTCATCACAAGAGTCATTGAAGTGAGAAAGAGAAGATCAAACAGGCGTACAAAAAGGGAGAGCACATAACAACATCTGACCTCTCTTGTTTCAGTGGCGCATGGCCTTCTTGGTTTTAATGGAGAGCACATCATCAGCCAACGGCACATCCCGCAGTTCACTACGGAGAGGGAAAACAGGCAGACCCACTTATGAAGTACTGATGGATCAAATAGGAAGCACCGGAGGCAAGTAGAAGCATATACCTTACCGTCCACCTCCTCACCTTGAAGACGCACTTATGCGGTAGTGAAACTTCTGGTGTCGTGTCTGGTGCACCAACCTGCCATGGATCAAGAAGATTTTATCAAAGATGGAAATGTTTGAACTATGCACACAATGTTAAATAGCTAGTCAGCAACTTAACATGACAGATGGTGAGCAAATACGCATAGAAAAAGAAGGTACAAATGCATTGCTTGGTTCACGCATGCACAAGGCATATGTTTCACCCTCCCCACTCTTCTACTCCCTCTCCAATATAATGTATATGTATATGCCTTCATCATCATTGATGTATATCGGGTAGCGCCTCCTTGGCGCTGTCATACTGTAGTTGCTATTATAGTCCTAGAAAGAGTGAGAACACATCAATGCATTTACTCATACTTACACAGAACAAAGTTCAATGTAAATGTATATTATTATTTGTACATGCAGTTTCTATTGGAGTCCTAAAAAGAGTGGAATCAGTGTGAGGTGAGACAATGGACCAAAACAAATTTAAAATTTATTTCTTGCACAAGTCTATTTGCATATGATTTTTAATTTGGACATAAATAAAAGAAGCCATATGTCATGATATTTAACTGAACTAAATGTTCAATACTATGTCAACAATAAAACCTGGCATTGACAAAAACTCATGGGATTACTAAAATTATATTTGTATCCGAAAACCCAACTATCTATAGAAAATCAGAAAGAATAAAAAAGGACCATCTGATCAAATCTTCTCATACGACATAGTCGACTATGCCACAACGATGTGCATTCTACTTTGACACTATTTTTTTTCTTCCACTGAAACATGCGACTAAAAATACCAAACCAGAGTTTACAATCAAATACCAAACCAAACAACTACACAGGAGCCATCGTGGCTATATCAAAATCGTATTAATATCAAATTTCTGGAGCAACCAGTAGCCACTTAAATAAATGTTTCTAAAGCTCAAGTGAAGAAAATATCTCATAGGAGGAAACCAGATGGGAAGGAGTTGCAATACCCGTGGGCGGGTTGGAGATGACAAGGACTGCCAGCAAGGAAGGCAAACCAGGTCTCTTTCTTCTTTTTGTAAGTGTTTCTTCTACACGATTTTGAAGGTGTGACAAAAAAACATCCAGGTGTGAGCTTTTGAGCTTTAGCCCATCAGTTTCCCACATAAATCAGTCGTTCCAATTTCCTTAGGTTGTATCATGTAATAAAAAGACAGAAGAATTTATATGTTTCTCTAACAGAGGAGAAATTTCTAGAAAATATAATGTATGTTCAGAAAAAAAATATACATGACTCGGTGTAATGAACATTGGGCAGAACATATCAATACTTCAGTTGTGACCTAGAACAAATAGTTTAATCGGAATGGTCCATGTGCTTGCTAATCCTTTGAGAGCTTATTTGGGTGAAACATAAGAAAAATTTCCCAAAGTATGTGGTCTAGGAACGGAGTTCAAACAAACATTCGCGAAAGGTATTTAAAAAACATCATATCCTAAATCACTGTTCTACACTTATATAACCTCTACATTAGTTGTGTAGGCCACAAAATTAAGTCACGAACATATCACCTGGAACGAAATGCCTTCAGATACATCATCTGCTGGTTGTTTTTAGTAGATTGTTTATTTTTTGAAAGAATGGTGTGATCAAACTATTTATGATTATCAAGTAGAGGTGCATACATGAACTATATAGTGAAAAGAGTCTTCCAAGCATCTAGTTTATTAGTTGGTTTGAAACAAGGATGAAGAAAACAATTTCATTTCTTTTAGTAGCAATAATTTTCTACACAAATGCAAACTCACTGGCCACATACGCATGGTGCTTGGATGGACAGAACTCTCCAAACAAATCTACAAAATAAAACACACGGATCAAACTCAAAGATGATCACATAAATGTAATTCGCTTGTTTGGTGACACTTTTTATATATGATTACCTAAAGGTTACCGATTAGCATATCAGGAACTTGAACAAATGGAAAGTCTTCAATGATATATAATGCTTGCCACCATAAAGCATGCATGCCTGTAACTGCTGATAAATCAACCTCCATCCCTAAAATCAAGACGCGAAAACCAGGATCCCAAAGTAAATTAGAGTCAGTAATGTCTACAGAGCGACACTCTGGTTGAAAACAAAGACCACCACCAATTGGCAATGCGCACAATAATCCCAGGGGGACTACTACCAATCTAAAAATGATAATTTTATCTGGTCTCAGGCATCTAGTGTGCTTGTGGAAGTCGTCCATGAATCGCTAAGCTGTTTATGGTGGATTTGTAACAACCTATACAATGTTCCTTTAGATCACAGTGCACCAAATATTTGCCAACACACTTTCTAGCACACTTATTCAAATTGAAATCTGCTTCTGCTTGCACTTCTCCCCTAAGTGGATACTAACAGTTCTAAGAGGATAAAACACACATATAGTTGGCTCTAATTACATCCTCTGAAAGATGCAAGCAGCTAGCGTACCTTACTCCACAGTTGTCCTAGAACTGGGTCACAAGTTCTTGAGTTAACTGGATCAGTGAGAAAATTAATTTGAGTCATTGGTGAACATGTGATCCCGCTAAATACGAACTGGAACAATTGAGGATCCCAGTGAAACATGACCATATATATACATCCCTGCAAAATCTGTACAAATTGTAGTTAGCGGCGGGTGGCACTATGTACTGTGTGAACAAATAAAGAATCAACCTGTTCCAATGTTGCATGAAACGTGTTTCGGTTTGTAGTTTAAGAAAAAGGGTAAGCAAACATAGTTGCATCACGTCAAAGAAAATCTGTGTAGCCCACACAATGTACATTAAGACACACGCTTGTAAGTTGTAACCTAAAACTGCCGAGAGAGATGATCATACAAGAAGACGAACTGATCTTTCTCTCCTCTTATAGAATCTGTATAAACTCAGTGGAGAGCAAAACGTTTATAAATAGCATCATCTAGCTTCTCACCCTCTTGGAGGCATGCCTTTGATATAATTAGCATTCAAAAATAAATGAAATTATAAAAAGCGAGGCCTTATTCTATTTTTGTATTTTTGGTTTCTGAAGCTAACTACAAAAGATACAAATGGTGGAAGAAGCAAATGGAAAGAATACTTAGCTTTTCTTCTTATACTTGTTCCTTGTTGGTTAGTCATTTCATTGGTAAATGTTGTGATTCTCAATGCTTAATACCTCTATATGGAGTTGTCAAGTTGTACCAACAGCAGCCACGCATATAAGCATATACATACTTTAAACGCACTGGACCCGTGGTAATCCATATATGAGTTATCTTGCACCCATGGACCATGGTATCCCGCCTAGTTCAGAAACTCACTACAGAGAAAGATGTTTAGTTTCTTAAGACTGCACATGGCATTATTCTAAGTAACGCATATGTATTTCTCCATGAGAAGAAAAAATAGAGAGAGATCAATTAGCATTAATCATGGAGCAACCAAACTGAAAAGTATCGGCAGAACACCTTCATCTTAATGATTCGTTCTTCAATTAGAGACTGGAAATACACATCTCCAGCTCCATCACCTTGTAGAGCTTTGTATTCCTCCTCCGAGGACTTCGTATCCATCTCCTGTAATGCAGCCTACAGGCACCAGAATGAAACAACACACATTGAGAATGACTTGATAACAGAATGATATTTCTAGTTAAGAAACATACTGAACTTACAGGGAAGCTAGCAGTCATGTTGCTCTCTTGCTCAAGGGTCTGCTTACACTGCAAAGTTAATATTTTTTTAGTTTGACTAAAACAGCAATTGCAACTGCTTGGCATATCTAGGCCATAAGAGTCCAGAATTAGAATAGTTCACTGATTTGTAAGAGGAGCCGTGATCCTTTTGCTTTGATATCTAGTTGCTTATTTCCAACATCAGATTCCTGTTTATTACTTAGTGATCGACACATGACAGGTTGGATGTTCCTTTGCTACATGAGGAGAATGGGAAGCATGGAATACCTTGTGTATGCTCCCTCTAAGTTGGGAATTTCATACCTCTTCCCTAAAATAACAAAACAGATCAATATTCAGGTGAACCTATTAATTACAGTTTCATAATTTGACAAAAAATCCTACTTATGTTATCCAATGTTGCATTTGGAGAAGTTAAAAGTTAAGATGATATCTAGAATGGTGCGGACCTGATAGTAAGCTAATAGTTATCAACGACAGGCCATAATACAGGATAAGCCAAGCCATTTTATTTTACAGGTAAGTGCCCACCTTCCCAATAAAATCAGCTAAATATAGCGCACCGCAGCTCAACCGAGTTACGTCAACTGCTGAGTCCAGGGCATTCTACACAGGCAGCTTCTGCCCGTACTTGCGCCACGAGAAGTCGTCCGCGGGGATCTCCGCCGCCTTCGAGCTGATTGCCGGCACGCGAGTCATCCGCCGAACCCAAGACTTCCTGCCGGTTCCATTCATTCAATCTTTAGCAACATGGATAACACCGACAGACGAAGAACGGAACAACGAAATCCATCCCTGGGTGAATCGAATCTGCTAGACTACTAACCTGCGCTTGGAGCAGTGGCAGCGGCCACCGGAGGAGCCGTACTTTCCGCCGGCGACGTTCTTGGAGTGCGCGTGGTCGTGGCACTTGCGCTTCTGCCCACCACCGGCGCCAGTGGATGCCGCGGAGGACGCCAGTGGCGGCTTCCCGCAGCTGGCCGAAGGTCTTCTTCTCCCCTCCTCCTTGCCCTTGCCCTTGGCCTCCACCGATCTGGAGAGGTGACCCGCGGCGCCCACGCCTCCGGCAACCGTGGCATGAATCCGCGGAGGCACATTCACAGCCGGCGACGCCCTTCCTCTCTGGTCGCTTCCTTCACAGCGGGAGGATGGCCTGGGCGAGCGGTGGCGGCGGCGGCCGGCGGGCGCCGGCCTAGGGTTTGGACGAGGGAAGGGAGAGAGGCGAGGCGGGGGAAGAGGAGAGGGGTTCGCCCGAGTGGGGAGGCGGGTGGCGGCGGCGGCGATGTGGCTCCGGGAGGCGGGGGGAGGAGAGGAGGCGCGCGGGAGGGAGGGAGGCGGCTGCGGGAGGGAGGGAGAGAGGAGGAGGCGGCTAGGTCTCTGGACAGGAGCGCCCCCCTTTTATACCCCCACCATGTGAAATTACCAAAATGCCCTGGTGGGGGCATGGTATTTACATTATGTTGCCATTACTATTCATTTCGGCAGTGTTTCCTCTGGATCCGACGACCTAGATCCTCCCACCTCTCGATCCAACGGACGAAAGCGCATCAAGGGAACCGATCCGACGGCCAAGAATCACTGAGCTCTGAGGAGGCTTGGTGGAACACTCTTCTCTTATCTCTTGATACCAACTGCCATGTGTGCATAAATCATTTAACGAACCATGGCGATATGTGATATGTGACATTCATTTTGTCTCGTGATATATGTTATGGAGCTCAAGGTGAGTACTTGGAACCCTTGTTGATACCTCGATCTCTCTTCTCGAACCTGTAGTTCCCGAATCAAGTTAACACTTAACCGACGTCGTATGACTCGTATACTAGTCAAAGGATGTGTGTCCGCATAACTTTATCAACTAGGGACTATCAGTACAATCATCATACATTATATAGTAAAACAACAACAAAAAAAAACAACAACAAACAAAAACAACAAAGTCTTTAGTCCCAAACAAGTTGGGGTGGGCTAGAGGTGAAACCCATAAGATATCATGACCAACTCATGACTCTGGCACATGGATAGTAAGCTTCCACGCACCCCTGTCCATAGCTAGTTCTTTGGTGATACTCCAATCCTTTTGGTCTCTTACCGGACTCCTCTCATGTCAAACTCGGTCTACCACTAGTAGAAAACAGGGCTTTGGTTACAGCTCAATGTACACATTAGTCCCGGTTCGAGCGGATAAGGCATGGGGAAGGCATTCGTCCCAGTTCAAATGGGACCTTTAGTCTCGATTTGAGACACGAACCGGGACTAAAGGTCATCACAGACCTTTAGTCCCGGTTTGAGACACGAACTGGGACTAAAGTGTGTTCAAACTCTACCCCCCTGTGGATCGCCTTTTCAGTTTTGTAAAAAACAAAATAAAAAGATAAAAACTTCAAAAATTAAAATCCTTCGAGATGTAGTTATGTTACTACATCTACTAGTTAGAAAAATTTTAAAACTTAAATTTGTACATGTTTTGCAAAAAAAGTGTTACGAAAAAGTAAAACGGCCATATTTTTTGCATGCGATGTCGAAAAAAACCCGCATAATATATCAAAAAAATCAGCACGAAAATCCGCATTCAATTTTGACTGCCTACGGTCTGTTTGCAAATTTTTAGAATCCTCAAATTCTGAAAGGAAAAAAAGAAATTTCAATTTTTTTGTTTTTTTGTTAAACTATGGTAAAACTATGGTCAAACTACTTATTCAAGAAATATTTGTGCATTAGTGTCAAACTATGGTCAAACTACTTACGAAAATACTTATTCAAGAAACTATGGTCAACCTTCCTGAGTTGTTAGGTAGCACTAAGGTTGAGCCACTGAGCCAGGGTGCAATTACAAACTTCTCTGTACCATGTGTGCAATTACAAACTTCTCTGTCCCATGTGCTCCAGCCCCATGTATTTCCCATTGCGTGGATACATATTCTACCCAATGTTCACACATACAAAAGCAAGCTGGTTCCATAAAAGCAGAGACGGTAGTACCTTCTAGCTAGTAGTAAAAGATTGTAAACAGGAAACACAAAGGATGAGCTAGTGGCTTTGAAAAGTTAGAGAATAATTGAACTAGAATTAGTGAACTAGAAGCATTCAGGAGTAGGAGGCATCAGTGACAAGAGGAACATCGATCCAAATGTGTGTATGTGATAGGGTCGAAAATATGATAGAGCTAGGGCACATGGTCATTGCTGGCAATCTCGAGCTAGAGCAAAGTGCCGACGTCGACAACCAAGAGCAATAGGAAGCTGCTGATGAGTCATAACACTACTAGAGCTAGACTACACGCTTGTTTCTGGAACTTTAATAGCGGGAGACACGGAGTTGTCTCCAGCATCGTCTTTAGTCAGGCATTGCCGCAAATAGTCATTTTCTTCTATTTGGCGGTCTGCTCAGATAAGTGGTTGTGCTACTCCCTTCTCCCTTCCAACTTGTGTATGTGATAGCTGACCATGGTATCTATCTTCTATGTTTACTTGCGAAAACTACGAAAACAATAAATTAATGTGATAAATAAAGCAGTAAATGGTTGTTCTGAACTCCTGCACCTGCTTAAGTTTTAAAAATTGCTGATTTCTCTTGGCGATCAATAGTGGGTTTTGTGGTGAGAAGGTTGTACTGATGGTGCCTTGCTCCTTCCTTCCTGCTTGTGTCCTGCTACCGATCTTTCCGTGTGCTTGTGTGCACTTTGTATCTAACCGACTAATTTGTTCCTATTTCATATTGAATTACATGCTTCCTGTTAGATTTGGATTTCATTTTGGTTTTATTTTTTATTTATCATTTTTTCATTCTTTTATTTTTCATTTTCCTCAAATGCTTGATTTTTTAAAATTCAAAAACTTATTTTTGCAAACTCGTGAACCTTTCCAAATTTCATTTTTTTCCTAAAGTCCGAGTTTTCTTAAGCAAATCATGAACCTTTTCACTTTTCAAACTTTTTCAAGTTTTGAACTATTCAAAGTCTTGAACCTTTTCAGATTTGTGAAGTTTTTACTAAATTTCATGAACTATTTCCAAATTTACGACCTTTTTTCAAAACAATTGGTAGTTTGTAAGAAAAAAGAAATTATTTAAAAAAATTATGAACTTTTTGGTATTCATAAGTTTTGTATTCATGAATTTTTTTTGCGGCCTTCTTTATTTTAAAAAATTCGCGGCCTTCTTTTGTATTCATGAATTTTTTTGCATGTTAGTGATTTTTTTATTTGTAGTTTTTTTTCAAACGGTGAATTGTAAAGTCAAGGTCAACCGGGTTAAACTTTTAGTGGTCAAAGGTCAAATGATCAATGGACGAGTGAACTGGCGATCAATTATGTCAAAGGATCGAGCGAGTGATGGAGTATGTCACTTTTAGCAGAGCAATCTAGTTTGTCAAGCTCCACAAGGACCGGCCCAGACGTGTTTTCCCAGACATGTTTTTAAAAAAGTTACTTCTTCACTTTTCCGTTTTTTTGTACTTTAAAACATTCTGAGATATATATTAAAAACTTATTTGAAAAATATTGACCACACATTTGAAAAATATTAAAATATGTATAAAGAAAATGTATATCACATATAACGAATATGAATAAAAAATTGATCATGTATTTGAAAAATATTAATCAAGCATTTGAAGAAAATTTGAACATGTATTAAAAAAGGTTAAACTTGTATTTCAAAAATGTTAATCAAAAACTGCAAAAAATATTAAATGTGTATATAAAAGATATTGACCATGTATGCAAAAAAGGTTAATTTTGCATTTAAAAAACAATTAAATGTGTATTAGAAAACAATTCCTAGCACATAAGAAAAATATAGAATTAAAACCAAAAGAAAGAAAAAAAACTAAAACAAATGAAATAAAAAAGAAACCAAAGGAAAAATATCGAAAAACGAAACCGAAGAAGCTGATGTAAAAAGAATTGTAAAACTATGAAAATCAATAAAGAAACAAACAAAAACAAAAAAAAATTGAAAACCAAGAAAGAAAACAAAAACACGAAGAAAAAAGAGAAAGAAAAAAAGGTATACAAACCATGAAAGAAACAAAGAGAAACCAAACAAAAAGAACAAGAAAAAGGAAAGTATAATGAAGAAAAAAGGAAAACCAGAGAAGAAATAAGAAAACCAAACAAAAAATGAAAACAACAAAAGGAAAAATAATTTAAAAAACCGGACATGGAGTATGTGAGCTCGAGTTCGCATGCACCAGTAAAGTAAAAAATATATTTTAAAATTTCAAAAAAAATCAGATTTCTTCTGGCAACAAACATTGTTGTGTGTTGCACATGCATGCCAATTTTCCATGGTGAAGTGACATTTGTGAAAACACTGCAAAAAAGGAAAAATCATGCTAAAAAATGTTTTTGGAAGCATTTTGCATCATCGATTTTTTTTTCTGTCACCTGCACGATTTTGTCACAAAATTATGCATGCATATGAAAAACATATCAATGTTTGTTGGCAAAAAAAATCAGATTTTTTTGAACTTTTTTTTCAAATTTTACTATGGCAAAGGGTGCATGTGAGCTCGAGCTCACAACAGCACTTTTGGATTGTTTCCCCCTAAGTTGTTGGCATCTCCTTTCTTAACGCGAACCAGACCCTAGCCACCTAGGATCGATGCCCGGCGAGCTCTCTTAATGCGTGACATAGCTCTCGTGCTGATTAGAGTTGTTCTCGTGGCCTGAGTTGTTACCTAGTGGGCCAGCGTAGTCAAGACCTACAGATTTAGGACCAAATGAGTAAAACCATTAAATAACATTTTCAATGTACTAAATATTATAATATAGAAAAATATTAGAATAGAAACACATACAAATATAAAATTAATGCATGCATATGCATAGCTTGTAATATGTGCACGCATGCATGCATATTTGGACCAAATTCTTCTGTTAGTTTTTATACTGTCCATGCATGCATACGCTTTAATATGTGATAATGATTAGTAATTTTGAACAAAAATACATTATTTTTAATAGCATTTCTAAACTTTTGTAGGAGTCCGAAAATATAAACCAATAATAATTTACTTGCCCTGGCAATCATCAATATTTCCAAGAAACAATATGCATTTCTTCAATTCTGTTTCATAATTTGTTGATTCCCACCAAATTGAAAAACTTGGGCTTTGAGATAGCATGAAAGTGATATTGATGCTCTATATATGCATGTAGGAATAATAAGTAAATTGTAAAACATAATTTGAACATACCTTTGTGATGTCCTTCATATATTGATTGAAAACCATTATGGTCTGTTTAGAAAATAAATAACTGTGACACAAATAGTAAGTTAACTATATATGTGGTGTTGGTACTTCATGTTGTCAGGATGCATGATAAATGTATTACGACCATGTAACCGAATTGGAGAATCCTGTCACAGCTTTTCTTTGATACTAGATGACCCGTTGCGCCCATGGCGCAAAAAGCGAGAGTGTGCCGAGTATTCAAACACAATTGCTCTTGCCTTATTTTAGAAATAAAATCTACACCATGTTGATATGCATGCTCGTAGTGAAGCATATCAACACGGTGTAGATTTGGTTTTCCCAAAAAAGGCAAGAGCAATTCACAAAAAAAAATCTTGTCACAAGAGGGCTAGAGATAATATAGATAGCAAATCATCAGCTGAACTAAGATGTTGGGCACTAAATGTTATTTACATAGCAGAAAAAATGCATAACACTATTATATACATCTCTAGTAAGAAAAAAGAATTGGACATGTTAATTAAGACTGAAATGAAGAAGGCATTCTTAATTACTTTGCTATCAAATATCTGCATACCAAAGGTATATCAAGTTATCAGATATCAGCATACCAAAGGTACATCAAGTAAGGATCACTTGAAAACAATAGAAAAACTTTAATCCAACAGAAGGGTGAATAGTTGAGAAACAACTATGGATATAGACTCTATTTGACTATTATAATGTAGGGATAGCAAAGTTTCTTGAGAATACCTAGTGTATAGCCATCGAAGTCGTCATTTCACATGACTACAACAGGAGGACCTGAAATGAAAAGGATTTGAGCATAGCAAGTAGTAGTCTTATTACGTATAATAGCATGCCTATGCCATACAACCAAGGCACTACAATAGGACAATTATCTTGCTATCATGTTCGTGTGTGGTTGTGCACTTTATAAACGTTCATGCATACTAAAGTTCAAATGGGTTAAATAAGGAACACTAACAAAGTGCAAATACGGTGCTCCCTGATTATGTCACTACAAGAAATATGTCAACTTGTGACCTTGACTATTGGTCACTGAAAGGTCATTGTTTTTCATTTGCGACCTTTTTGTGACCAAAAACAGAAGGTCAAAAGCTGGCAGTCGTAAACTGAAATTAACGACCTTCTCTGTGAGAAGGTCATAGACGTTTACGACCAAAACAGAAGGTCGTTGAACCCATGACCTTTTGTTTTGGTCACTAGCTGTCTGCCCAGGCCACGTCGGATCCGACGTGGCAAAACTACGACCAATTAAAAAGATCACTGACAAGATTCAGCCCGGCCCGATTAGGTGTTTTACATGGGCCAAGCCCACCAATTCAGCCTTTTTAATCATCATTTTTGTCGTCATTCTGGTTGGCTACATGGGCCTGGCCCAATATTTCAGCACTTCTCTTTCTGGGCTAAGGCCTTTCTGGCTCAATGTTTTAGTTTTTTTTCTTCAAAAAATGGGTCCAGTACTCAAATGGGTCCCGATTGTCAGGTTGTAGTATATGGGTCCACGTTTTCAATTCATCAGTAAACGAATAAACAATATTTAAATCAGAGCAGACAGAAAGCACACATAATACTTCAAATAACAGCCAAAATAATTCTGTTACATCATATAACTTAGATACAATGCTAATCACAGCCACAAGCTCTACAAATGTAATCATAGCTACAAGCTCTACAAATGTAATCACAGCCACAAGCTCTACAAGTGCCTTTTGACAGCTTCAAGTCCCTTCATGGCGGCAGGAAGATGGTTCCTATCACCCTTCAGAGTGATGCAGCTGAACATGGCAGGGAAAAGGATTACCTACAAAAGCCAAATTTATACAAGATATCAGCCTTTCAGTCATGCAGAATATCAGAGACACATGCTTCATCATTACAGGGCATGGAAACGTAAAATGCATTTCTTACAAAGGACGTACAATTGCAAATTTACTATCCACAAAATTAAATTAGAAAAAACAAATAAAACAGTGAGGATTAAAAGATGTCTGCCTTAGTGTTTCTACTTCCTACAAATGACCGAGACCATGCTGTTTCAACCTTTTGTAGAACACACTATTCTATAACAGTATATATTGAGCATGCTACAACAGAAGCTTGAATTTACAGTTTTTATACTTCTACACTATACATCCTTAGTTAAACATCAGAGGTTGAGATCAAGGCCTATCAACTACATCATATATATGCATTAAAAAACAAGGCCATATGGACCAATGCATCATAATTATTAGTTTTAAACACTACAGGACCAGAAAGTAGGTGCTGCTTAAAATTGAAAAACTTAACCATTCATCATTAAGATTAGTAATTTAATCTTACTAAACATAGGGGCATGTACAACGTGAGCGCACACTACAGCCAGAACTTACACGCAAAGATCCTGCAATTTTATGCACAACAGCAGCTGGTTAGCTATATGAACAGAAACATTAAGCACTAGCACTCACTGTTATCTTCAAATTAGCTAACAGAACATTTGCTAGAAAGCATGTACAAACAACACTAGAATATAAAGTACTCCCTCCGTAAAGAAATATAAGAGCATTTAGATCACTATTCTACTATTCTAAACGCTCTTATAAATCTTTACAGAGCTAGTAACAAATATGTACTTGACATTTGCCCACAATAAATATCTCAATTCGAGCAAAAGATCTAACAAAGCATGAATGAGAAAGAAACACATAACATAAACATCTCAGTTGACAATCTTAGACGTGAATATGGATATAAGTGCACATCAACTGCTTTTGCATAAACATTTACAGGAGAAGGGATTCTCTCCTAGGATAGCAACTCGGAAAACAAAAAACATGATTAGGGAGCTAGTACATAAGAAAGGAATTCATGCATGAATGACATATACAACTAAAAAATCAGGATATGAAATATTATTAGAATTGCATATTAGAAGGCTGCAAGATAAATGTTGCTTCATATAAAGTAACTAGAATTAGCACCCAACAGCTAGATAGCATATGGTGCAGAAACTAGTTTCAACTAAATGGGTCGTCCAAATTGGAGGGTATCTGACTTCATTATCCAGAACATTATCCAGAAATATAGGAGTGTTGTTCACATCAAGATAAAATCCAAGACCAAGACACTTGGAGCAAGCAACTAACATAGTTACAAGCTTTGAATCATAAACTCATCCCTGTGGGGCAATAGCTCCTGGCAGCCTCTCATTATAAATATATATGCTAATTTCAGTGTAGAAACTGAAAACTTAGTGCGTAAAGTGAATATACATGGCATCTTTGTGTCGAAAGTCCGAACTTTACTTTGTTTTAAGTGAAGAAACTGAAAAATTGATCATATTCAGAGCAAAAACAGAATGTATGGTGTGTTCAAGTGCAAAAACTGAAGATTGACTTTTTCAAGTGCTACAAGTGAATGTACATGCTACATTTGTGTGCAAGACCATAGCATTAACTCTGTGTAAGTGCATGTAATGAACATCTGCTCTCTTTATGAGAAAAAACTGAATATATGCTCTATTTATGTGTAGAAACTGAATGAACCCAAAACAAAAGCTAGCTTGGTAGTTCAAGGTCTCAAGGAAATCATGTAATTTTTCAAATTACTTTCTCTCTGCCATTCTAGTGTTAGTAGTGCATTTCTGGACTTGTAGTGGATCACTAGTTTTCACTAGCCTTTTGTGAATGTTGTTACTGATAATCTTTAGAAATTGAATGTTCACAATGATGAAGGATAACGAGTCTATGAAATCATGAGAACAATAATACCATTTTTCAAGTGCCAAAAATGAGTTTTTTTTTAAATAACCTAGCAAATAATTGTCAAAAAATTGGACCAAATAATTTTTCTAAAATACTAGGCCATATTTAATGCACAATTGACCAAATAGTTGGGCGTAAAAAGTTTTGATCCACCTCTGGTGAAAAAGGCAAATTCCCGCCGATTCAGCTGGAAGCGGGTCAAATTTGAACTGCAGCTGCCTCATAGTTTGCTATTTATTTTTTCCAAAAATCATTTCTAGGTACATAAGTATCTATTTAATCAGAGAAACATCAAAAAATTTCCAAGATTCAACCACTAGGTAGGAACGGTCAAGCCCGCCGTTTTGACCGCATTTTGAAACGGGCATAAAAAATTCAAAAAATCAAAAAATTGGAAAACCTTTGCATTGTGTCATTATATGTGACCGAGTTTCCAGGAAAAATAATAAACTTGTAATATGGAAATTATTTTAAAAAAGTGTTCTCAGAAATGAGCTATCATGCGTGAAGATTCATGGCTTTCAAGCCAAATGATCAATCTTATGGCCACATTCATGGCATAGTTTGTTCAAATGATCTCATATTGTGCACAAGGGTGCATCTTGGAATGGCAAACAGTGTTGCCTAAGGAAGTTTTCATTTTCTTTGCACAGAAAATTGATTTTCCATTTTTCGAGTGCCACAAATGAGGTTTTTTTGTGAAGGACCTACCATATATTTGTTGAAAAATTGGACCAAATCATTTTTCCGAAATACTAGGCCATATTTAATGCACAATTGACCAAATGGTTGGGTGTAAAAAGTTTTGATCCACCTCTGGTGAATAAGACAAATTCTCGTCGATTCAGCTAGAAGCGGGTCAAATTTGAACTGCAGCTGCCTCATAGTTTGCTATTTATTTTTTCCAAAAATCATTTCTAGGTACATACGTATCTATTTAATCAGAGAGACATGAAAAAGTTTCCAAGATTCAACCACTAGGTAGGAACGGTCAAGCCTGCCGTTTTGACCGCATTTTGAAACGGGCATAAAAAATTCAAAAAAAATCAAAAAATTGGAAAACCTTCGCATTGTGTCATGATATGTGACCAAGTTTCCAGGAAAAATAATAAACTTGTAATATGGAAATTATTTTAAAAAATTGTTCTCAGAAATGAGCTATCATGCGTGAAGATTCATATCTTTCAAGCCAAATGATCAATCTTATGGCCACATTCATGGCATAGTTTTTTCAAATGATCTCATATTGTGCACAATGGTGCATCTTGAAATTGCACATAATGTTGCCTAAGGAAGTTATCATTTTCTTTGCACAGAAAATTCATTTTCCATTTTTCGAGTGCCCCAAATGTGGTTTTTTTGTGAAGGACCTACCATATATTTGTTGAAAAATTGGACCAAATCATTTTTCTAAAATACTAGGCCATATTTAATGCACAATTGACCAAATAGTTGGGTGTAAAAAGTTTTGATCCACCTCTGGTGAATAAGACAAATTCCCGCCGATTTAGTTGAAAGCGGGTCAAATTTGAACTGCAGCTGCCTCATAGTTTGCTATTTATTTTTTCCAAAAATCATTTCTAGGTACATAAGTATCTATTTAATCAGAGAAACATCAAAAAAATTCCAAGATTCAACAACTAGGTAGGAACGGTCAAGCCCGCCATTTTGACCGCATTTTGAAACGGGCATAAAAAATTCAAAACAAATCAAAAAATTGGAAAACCTTCGCATTGTGTCATTATATGCGACCAAGTTTCCAGGAAAAATAATAAACTTGTAATATGGAAATTATTTTAAAAAAGTGTTCTCAGAAATGAGATATCATGCGTGAAGATTCATGGCTTTCAAGCCAAATGATCAATCTTATGGCCACATTCATGGCATAGTTTGTTCAAATGATCTCATATTGTGCACAAGGGTGCATCTTGAATGGAAAATAATGTTGCCTAAGGAAGTTTTCATTTTCTTTCCACAGAAAATTCATTTTCCATTTTCCGAGTGCCTGAAATGAGTTTTTTTATGAAGAACCTACCATATATTTGTTGCAAATTTGGACCAAATCAATTTTATAAAATACTAGGCCATATTTAATGCACAATTTACGAAATGGTTGGGTTCCAAAAGTTTTGATCCACCTCTGGTGAAAAAGACAAATTCCCGACGATTCAGGTGGAAGCGGGTCAAATTTGAACTGTAGCTGCCTCGTAGTTTGCTATTTATTTTTTTCCAAAAATCGTTTCTCATTAGATAAGCACCTATTTAATCATAAATACATGGTTTGGTGGTGATACGTTGAGGTTTGGACGGTGGCCGAGGGCCCCTACTCTAGAGCGTGTAAACTCGCATGCCTGCCGCGTGGTCACCACGTGATCGTGGTGTTGCCATGTGTTCTGGGATGCCTAGGCATGTCTAGTGGGTTGGGCACTACCCAGGTAGGTGCTAGGAAGAAAATCACAACATAAGATTCTCACGAGGAGACCGATCGATGCTCAAACATGAATAAGCAGCCAAGTGTTTGATTAGCGGTACGGGAAATGCACATGGCTAATGGGCGTGAGTTTTGGCTGAGGATGATCAATTACTAAGAAGACCGTCTTCACAGATTTTCAGCTCCAAAGGAGGAGCCTAGGTGGTACTTGCTTTGCAAAGTACCACACTGGACATAAATACGAATGTTGAAGCCAGGCTCAAAATAATGAATGGATTGAGCTGGCATTTGGTGGAGGATGGTTATTTGGGTAGAGGAAAGCACTGTAGAAAATGGATACCATTTGGACATGCCAAAGTGGTACCTCCTTCACAAAGTATTTTTCTGAACAGAATAGGAAAATGAATATTTTTGAATTATTTTTGAACTACACAAGGAAGGCTTTTTACATATTTGACGAATATATCACCCAAAGAATTTATGAGATTTTTTTGGGAATTTTGGGAATGACAGAAATATAGGTTGCTTCACAACCTAGGGCAAAAACTGCCACATGGACATGACACATAGGCAAAACTGATGAGGTGGCGCCTAGTCATAGCAACCCACCACAATTTACAAGGTTATGACCATCTATATTGGTCATGATCAGCTAGAAATAAGGTAGCAGACCTGTGCTATCTGCTTTATGACCATTTTGTGTAAGGAAATTATGACCTTTCTGACCAAAATGGTCGTTATTGTTTAGGGTTTGGAGCCCCCCGAACAGCTTTTAACCAATTGGTCTGAAATGGTCATAGATCTATGACCAATTCTTCCAGGGTCACTGACATAATGTCACTAGTTGACATATTTCTTGTAGTGTGTCAAGATGGTGTGGACAAATCGACCATTTGATTCAGCAATATTCAATCTGAACAAACTCACTACCCAGACAGAATAATTGCAAATGCTAGAAACATGTCAAAGATCTCACATCACACAAAAGTATGTCCTTATCATGAGACAACTCACCTTCCTTGCACTCCAAATAATTGCGCCTTCTGTAGCAACAACAAACAATTTTATTTTAGGAAATTAGAACTACGTTAACAAATATCTTAACAGCTAAATCAAAGTCATTTTTTTGTATGAATAGACTTACAAAGATAAATCACTTAGGCAATTACCAAAAGCAAACCTAATAAAAGGTTGTAATCCTATAGTTCCTTCCCCATACAGTCCTTGCTCCGATGATAGCAGAAGACCATCACAAACATCGATAGTATGTAGAGGGCGGTAGGTAAAATGCCTTGGTTGAGGAGTAATTTCCATTCTACCATTGTCATAAATGTAAAATCACTGCAACTATAGCTCAAAGTACTTGATGATGTCATATATGAGACATGACAAGTAAAAGATTGTGTTTGATCATTTCAAAATTTGGATGGCAACATACTCAAATATTAATTAGCAACAGATACAGCTCTGTCCAAACTTACATGGACTAAAAGAAGTTGTGTAAATCAGATACTCATTGTTGTCAGTAATCAAAGAACTCAAACTTATAGTGAAGGCTCTTGCCCCCCTGGCTTAGAAACCCAAAGTTGTTCAAGTATTAGAACCATTAGACGTTTAATTAACCATGATCCAAAGTTTGATACATAGATGGCATCTTGAAACATAATGAATATTCAGTGGATTTCTATACATAATGGTCTACATTCTAGTCAATGGCAGCATGATAGGCTAAAATCATTAAGCTAAGCAAGAAGAATGGTTTAAATGCAGTTCATGATAAAACAAGGCATTAGGGTTATTTACAATAATTTATTTGGACTGCTTTTATAAGGCAGAGTACTACATAGAAAATTAGGCAAACAAAAGCTACCGCAAGAGGTGTTTGACAACATAAGATGATTATGAAGAAATTTATTCTCTTTGAGCTAAACCATTCTCAAAGTAAATATAGGATGCACATCAATAATAACAAAATGGTCATGTATCATGGAAAAGCTTATTAGCCAAGTACTGCTATTTTTATGCATCAAGATATAAATGGAAATTAAAGTAAACTACATGGCTAATATGACAATTCCATAGACTGAAAATAGAGTAGAAAAGACATAGAAGCACACACACATACAAAGAGGGACACTACTTGCAATTCAAATTATCACACCGAGCTGTTGCCAATGGCATCACACAATTTTACTGTAGCGCGCGATATGGAAAGGTATTCCATTTATTGTCCTATTGATCACTATGAAAAAAAACTGAAGTATGAATAGACCCACCAAGATTTAGAAATTACTGCTAGTTTCCCTTCAATGTGTCTTCATGAACTACAAAGAACAGATCCAAGCTTAAGCTTGCTGCATAATGCTCGATTGCTAGTCCTCCTTTGTGATCTAAAATATGAGAAATAAGCTCAAAGATAAAATGTTGTGTCTCGCCTTTTAAGAAGCAGAACAAATGGTAACCCAGAATCTACAACCTTTCTTGAAAGCTGAAGAAACCAGGGGCTAAAATGCTTTACTGGGCATAAACTACGTGTGAATGTGGATGCTATCATGCAACACAATTGGGTAGCAAACAAGATGTAAAACATTAGAAGCTTGCGACTAACAACCTATTATGGCTATAGAAAACTAAATGCAAGATCTTCCAATAGATGAACTGAACAGTGTACATTTACTCAAGCTCAAGGTAATTGCATGGCACTGAACACTGGATCACTAATCATAAAGGTCATACACGCACATGAATAAAACAAATTGGAACCTTGTTAGAGCTACAAAGAGGAGTAAGTAAAGAAGAGAGAGGAAGTGAAAAAATTAGTGCACTCCTACCGATTAATTGAAGACAAGAAGAGCTTGTTGCAAATTATGTATCATATTTAGCAGTTAGCACTGATATATGCAATGATAATCCACTCGCCGCCTGTTTGTCAGCCATAGCTCCACGTAACCAACAATTAAATTTTTATAAGAGACTATATATAAGAACCACAAACAATTAGGATTTGAAAACAACTTCCAGAAAATATAGCAGCCATAAACATACACGCCAATCACTTAATATCCATGAAACAGATCACAATTATAAGGTACTATGGTACTACTAAACCATCTCTACTACAGAGCGCATAACATCATACATTCCATCTCGTTAACTTCCTCAATACATCAGATTCAGAAAATTCTTTAGCATCTTCAGAGTGTGTCCATTTAAAAAATAGGACAAAATGTATATGTGCGCAGAGACCCAGTTTACAAAATCAGAACACAAAAGTTAGCATAACAACAAAAGCAGACACACAAGTATCAGTTCTCAAAGGAAAAAAAATGGTGGCATCGAAGATCCAAAAGCAATTGAGTATCAGCTATTAGCAAAAGAGCACAGTTTTATATATGTTTTCATAATTAATCATCACTCAGAAGCAATACAATAGGATATCATACAGTGGAACAATCATGTACACAATTGTTCTTATAAGTGAATTAACACAGCAGTAAAGTCTTCAAATAGGAGAAAAGTGAACACACAATTGTTCCTATCGTATCGTTGCTCACCTCGACAGCTCGTCTGCCTCTGCTGCGTCGCCGCCGACACATGAGGAAGCCGAGGTGAGCCAAAATATATGAAGGAAGCACGTAGACACAGTTACACAACTATGAATAGTACTGAACCAAGCATATACATATCATATAGGATGCTGCAAAGTATATCTTTTCAGATGAAAAATAGCTGCAGAACCACTCTAACATTGACTGACACCCACGAACGGATCTCATACTCATTGCCCCGTGAACTGTATGAATAAAAAACAATAAGGATGATCAGTAGTCACCAACAATTTGCAATAATAAAAATCTATGATTTTGATGCATATATCAGAGGCCCCAAGTAATAAGCTGGATTAACATTCAAACTTCAGTCGATTTTGCACTTCTGGCTGTTGCAATGAGAAAGCGGAATTCTGTAGAACATATAGGACATATACTAACCTGCTGTTGGACGGAAGCTTTATTCTAGTTGCATCTTCTCAGCGTATCTATGTGCACGTCAAGAATCCAATTATCCAAATTTGCATCCATACATCATGAAGGCTAATCGCATCTTAACTCAAAGAAAAAGTATATCTAAAGAAGAACATATGGGATTAAGTGAGAAGTAGACCAAACCTTCTAGACCTTGCTAATCACATCTGAATTTATACAGACATTAAAAGATTGCCCGTTCAGTTATTTCTCCTATGGAAAGGAGGATCGACGGTTCTATGTGTGCTTCCTGCTGTCTGGGCACTTTGTGGCACCTGGACGGATGTGATTAAGTGAGAAATAAGTGAACGGACAGTCTTTCAATTATTTCCCGAAAGGAATGATACAAGTATAGAATACACACAATATCTATTGTTGACGAGAGAAATAAGAATATAAGTTTCAACTGGACAACATGGAAAAGAATTTATCGGGTCCTCATTTCAAACACCCTAAACCCTCCAAGCCCTCTAGGAGACTCGGAACTATCTCTCCAGCTTTTGTACCTCACTAGATGACTCGTTGCGCCAATGGCGCAAGGGGCGAGAGGGAGCCAAGTATTGTGAGAATATTTAGACACCCAAGTTGAAAGCCAAATGTGACTAACACTCCCGCATCCTCTGCTTTGAAGCCACATTTTCTCACCGGATCTAACGCAAAGAGAAAATTTCAGGGAAAATATAAAGCATGGAAGGCTTTAAGTTGTACTATTGAGACCATACCACCATATCTTCATTTAGTTTCTTTGGGAATCTAAAGGTCTAAGAGGATGGTACATGTGAGAAGCTGTGATTCCACAACAAAAAACTAAATTAACTTCCAAACAAAGTTTGGAAGCCACAAAGAAGCAACCCAGATCTCTCGTTGTAGTGCAGGTACATGTCCTTAATCCTGCATCCACAACCCATAATTTTTCAACACCTAAGTCTACGAAATCCAACCGAAGAAAATCATGGCAGAAACATGCGCTGTAGCTTACGTGATTATATTAGTTAAAAACAGAGGCAAATACAAAACAGAGTCAAACATTGCTCATTGCTCGGCTACCAAATTATTTGGCCCCATGAAAAAATATATGGTGAAGGGAGCAACTGGGTACTATAAAGCTATGAAGTACGGAGTATAAACCAAGTACAAAATACTGTTTTTCTACTTTACCATTTAAACTCTACAAGTGTTGATTCTCTGTACTGGTAACCTAGAATAAACTAAACCACTATTAGAGTTATGATTCAATACCACTCTCACGGGTGAAACTTTCATACTCAAATGTGTAAACTTCTAAGTATCTATCTTTTGTTATCTATGGATTATTGCACAATTAAATAATATAAATACAAAGACCCATTCTTCCTGAAGAATCTGAACTACCATTGACAATGGAGAGTGTTATAAAGCTACAGATAACTAATAAACAGTCTGGTAACGTAAAAACTGCCGTATCTTGTCTCCAAATACAAAGAAATGAGCATAGTTCAACTTAAATACGCCCACAGATTATACAACTGACCAATGGAACAAATAGTGAACTTGTTATATGTGAACACCTCTAGCATAGACCATGCGACGCCCCATTCACCGGTGTGACTCCAAAGTCAAAAGTAGTGTACTCTTAAACATAAGTAACTTAATTGGTCCCATTTATTCTCCCTGCTGATATTTCAGTGCCTTCCTTGATCGATCAGTGAGCAGAGAGAGCATTTAGATTAGTCAAAGAGTTAGCTCAGAACAGTAGCAAGAGAGCTCTCCTCACGCAACTCTCTCCCTATGTATAGTTGCACTACACATCAGGGGAGAGGAGCAACACATGTAGATCATCAACTTAGTCTACACTCGTCAGTTCTGCAATCTGAGAAATAAATGAACAAAAGGGAAAAAACAACTGATTCTGACAAGAGAATTCACAATCCAAAAAACTTTGGCACTCCCTTATAAGATAATATACCAAAACACCTGATAAATCACTTCTATAGGCGCATTAGGAAAAATGACAATAAGGAGCATAAAGAAAGATCACTGAGAATTGAATGGTTTCCTTCAAATAAACATATAGCCAAGGGAAAAACATCATGTTTTGATTGGATTCTTTTTATCGGTGTTCATACTGATGGTGTATCCCAGATTTCTTTTTGGAGAGAGAACATAGGAAACAAAACTAAGGAAGACATCCTACCATCATAAAAGTAAACTTTTTATTCTCATTTTTCTAGCATAATCGGATATACAGCTTGTCTATTAGCCTGCTTCCAACTTTAATATCGTATGGAACATCTAGGAAATGCAATGTTTTTTGCTTGGCTATTCTATAGATATATTACCAGTTAACTGATCAATAATGTAAAGCATCGATTCCTCAGTCACATTGCTGCTGCATGATCTGAAGAAATAAACGCAGAGTGATGGGGCTCACCTTGCTGCTGAAGCCTGACATAGCTTGGCCTTGGGGAGCCACTGGCCATGGACTTGGAGGAGGATGGCAGGGGCGCTGGTGATGTTGTCGCCGTGGAACGCGTGTGCGAGCATGCTGCTGGGGGCCTCCTCCCGACCCCCCCCCCCCCCCCCCCCCCACGGATCTCCCGTTGCAAGTGCCGTTGGGAGACACATGTGTCGCGCTGTCGGGTGTATCATCTTCCTCCTCCTCAATCTCCCTCTCTGACTGCTCACGGCTCTCAACAGCGGAGGCAGAGCATGGTCACGCCCAGCCGCTGCAAGGCTCCATCGGGGCCGGCCGACAACTGAGTGCACGAACGGCATAAAATTAATTGATTTCCATTCAACTAATATGACTACCATTAAACTACTAAATATGTAGTAAGTCTGCGTCAATTGATATGGATCGGAGGGAGCTCTACTACAACAACAACGCACATGTGTATGCGATAGAAAACTTGTCCAGGTAGAAGAAACCCAAGGTCAATCAATCAGCCTACAGGAGTAGCAAATTAACAGTTTGGAGGGTTCTATACAATTAAGAAGCTGAACTCTGGTAAATTATGCAGAACATACACATGAGAGAGACCTGTTTGGAAGGCACACAACAACTCTTCTCAGAGATTGTTGGCCCAAGCTCCATCTCTCAACCTTTTGTCTGAAAATAAACATCAAAATACACTAGAAGAAACTGGGGAAACAGAAATAAGGAAAAAGAGACAAAGAGAAATACGGCATGTAGGATAAAGTTCTTATAGGGATTTTTGTCAACCAATGCCCATAAGAACATTAATACTACTCCACACAAATGATTAAAATGACAAAACGCGTGATTGTCGTGGCACGTGTACTTTTTTGTGGGAAAACATGCTGTTAGGTGCAGAAGTAAAGAACATATCGCATGGATGCTTGTTGGCATGTATAAAATCATCAGACCAAGACAGAAGAACCATGATTATCATATCTAGTGGAACTAAGATTTACATAGTGGCAGCCATTGATCTAGTTACTTAGGGGTAGTGCTACTGTTAAAAAACAACTCTAAAGCAAAGTTATTGAATCTACTAAAGTAGAAGAGAATTCAGTTATTTACCTAGGAAGCAACATCACTTCATTTCCAATAGAAATATGACCAGCTCATTTTCAAAGTAAAGCTACTCATCCTTGAAAACTGCAGAAGAGCAAGGTGTCAAAATCAGATGAGAAATTAGATATTGGTAGTGAAACAAACTCACAGAACCACATCACCGAGAAGGTCGCAGGAATGAGCCTCACATTGGGAACAATTATCCACAAGTCATGTACCAAAGATTCCAGGACAGTTAAGAGAATCTACTGGTCTAAAAATAATGCAAAGCGGAGCCATGAAGAGGTATCTATTAGCAGTGAAAACTGAAACGACAACTACTTTATTGTGAGTTGTACTCTATATGTATTTATAGTATTCTTGTTAATACAGACCAAGGAAAGTGTGTATACTCACATTTAAACTGTTAAACTAAAATCTGGAATGAAATTACCTAAACCAAATAAGGAACATGAGGTATGTCACATGCGTGGAGCTAGCACATGTCAAATGGTATGTATAAGCTTGGATAAAATTAACTGATATGGTACCAATGAACATAACATACAGTGAGGATTACAATCTAATATCTTCTTGATGAGCTTCTTTGTCTTGTCGATAACCAAGATGGGAAACCGGAGCTTACTTTGTATATATGCATGAACAAGCAGGTTATCTTTCAGGCACTTACTTATTTTTCGCGCAAAAAAGGAACTTACATTTGGCAAAAGAAAAGTAGTACAAGTTATTCACCGTCTTGTAAAGCGGCATGAGATTTTAATCTCCGGACGGAATGACGACAAAAAAATCACCCTACATGACCACGGATCAGCCTTGGCACCATCAGAACCCTTGTTATTTTTAACTTGTACATCGAAAAAACTACTGAAAAATTGAACAAAATATTCACTTGGGTGAAAATAAGTACATAGCTAATTCAAGGCATGGATGCAAATTAAGAACCTCGGGAGCAACATAATTGGGAGTTCCACAAATCGTATGTAGTAGCCAATCCTCCTGAAAGATAGCAGAAAGATATGCAAAAATAATCAGCAGATTGTATTGGCTGATTTGAGATAGGCATTGCTATTAGATAAACAGCAAAACGTAAAATAAAGCCAAAAGCGCTGGAAAAATCACTGAATTTTGCACCATGATGGTTTCCATCAAGCTAGAAAAAGAGAAAGCAAACAATATACATACTCTGACTTGCTGTGATAGGGAGCTCACTCCAAAATCACCTTGAGAGTGTCATTAGTACAAAGTAGAAGATTTTCAGGATGATATACGCCAATAACACATCAGTTAAAAAAATAACACTACATGAAGTAAGGATTCATATATTGATTAAAGAGAAATAACATTAAAGGAAGAAAGAACCTGTCAATTGATTTAAGGAAAGACAACATACAAATAAATTCAATTAGGCTAATGTTTTTCCAAAGATAATCCCGTCAACTCAGTTTAACTGCACACATCACATTTTGAAGCGGTAGGTGTTATGAAATAATTAATTCCAGTAGGCCTTCATAAACCTCTCCCCACCAAACTTCCTTCTCTGTGTATATTCATAATGAGCAGGTACAACTACTACTTGCTGCAAACATTCCCCCCAACGCACTAGCCCAAACATGTACTGCGGTGCACCAAAAGCAGGGGACACACATGTTTCCCCAAGCAGCAAGCAGAAAGCAAATCAGCAGGGTAAACATACGCAAACAAGAACATGCAGCAAGAAGCAATCAAGCGGGACAATTAGAGCCTGAGAGCACATCTAAACTTGTTGAGTAATGACACAGACGTCAAACAACCTGGACAGGAAGGGAAACAAGAGCATCGGCACAGAAGAACGGTTTTGGTACAAAACTATAGTTGTTTCTATTAACCAATTCAAACATGGACTGGATAAATTCATCGGACGACAACTGCAATGTAATAAATATGTCAGCTATGAAAAACCTACCCTACCTTGAGGTCCCTTTGCACTACCGATATGGATTTCAACACTGCACATAGGAGTGAAAACAAACCAGGGAAGATGATTACTTGCAAGATTCTTTCACAATAATTATTGATGATCCCTTTCTACCAATAATACATCCCATTTTTCCAGGAGGCACAACCAAGAGCGAAAGGATATCTACCTCTGGAACACAAGCTTCAGCTTCAATGTCATTTGTCAACAATGTTTAATCAATTTTGTTCTATAAGTTGAATATATCAAAAGTTCATAAAATGAATTAAAAACTGCAAAGCAAATAGACCCATTGTCATTTCATATTAGTTCTTATATGACGATTCTGCACCTACAAGGCAACAATGCTGAACCATGAAGCAAACCCCAATCATTAGGTTACAAATTTATGATTTATATCTGGAGAACCAAAAGTAAAACAGATTTGGCCATACAGAAACCTTCCTAGATTTGAACGGAAAGGGTGTAAACAAACTGACCAGGGACAGTTGGAAGAGGCGGCCAATCTTCATGTTGGTTGTCATTTATGCAAAAACACCTACAGTATACCTCACTTTGTATTGCCAGACGCCATGAAGATACTTTGCTCAACTTCTCCATCATTTTCTCTTGTATATTGAGAAGGAAGCGCACATCATCTGTTGCTGCTCGAATCATCACTTCAGATAAGGGCCTATTTTCCAGAAATTTGGGTCCTAAAAATCCATCAAATTACAATAAATTGTTAGTTTCAAGAAAATATAGCGGCACAATGGAAATCATGTGCCTGTCCATTATCTGTTCAGGCCTGGAGAAAATAATATTCTAAATAATAGCTCTATAATTTTCTTCACAATTCTAACCTGCCTTAGAAGGGCATGGACTACTTCCTTTTCAGGATATGGCATTCCTACACAAAGAAGTACAACAGTATCACACCACACAATCAATCAAATGCAAAGCACAAAAGAAATTGAGGTTCAATCCTTCATAGATTTAGTAAACATCTGCATGGTGATTAGAGCAGAAAGACTATTTGGCATGATGTTTTACAGAAGCAACAAACTGCTAGCAAGAGTAATGGAACCACAATACATTACTTCCATATTTACTAGATTTGCTATAGAGCACTAGGAATCTTGTATACCACGCAATATACATTTTAACGCAAACCCACTGTGTGAAGGATTCGAGGGGGCTGTTTGGATTCCATCAAACAGCTTCCAAGCCAAAATATTGGGCGTTGACCAAGGGCTGGGCGCTCGTTCAGATGGTGGCCAAATATTTGGCTCACCCCTGCTGTCCTGCCTGCTCTAGTTCAATTTGATGCCAACCCTCGTTGAGAACGCGGGCGGCTGGATGTTACGCCAATATTTTGGCTCGCCAACGATTTGGCAGGGTTAGCTAGGGAAGCATCCAAACACACTCCAGGTTCCCGGCAATTTGGAAGAAAATGCAGTCTACTGAGAACCCAAACACCTTGCGCTCAGTCAAGTCAAGCATTTGATCGAACAGGAGAGGCGCAAGAAACACCATACCTGTGAGTGCCTGGTTGAGTCTCGGAGAGAGAGAGAGAGAGAGAGAGATAGAGAGATGGGGATCGTACCGGATCCAAAGCAACATGAGCCAAGCTGCAAAAAATCAATCAACGGTGGCTCAGATCCCGCGCCAGCCCGACCAACCCCTCGAACGGAACGCATCAAGGGCCCCGCCTCTCGGTCCACAACCCTTGCCTCCGCGGACATCTCGAGCCCCGTAGAGTGCGCCGCGACGGCGGTGGTCCCGCTCATGGAGTCGTCCATGGCCGCCGCCGCGTGCATCTCCTCGTTGACCCCGACTATCGCCAACCGGAACGCGAAGAGGAGGGAGGGGCTCGCGACGCGCGGGGGGTGGGGGGGGGGGGGAGGGGGGAAGAACGGGAAAGGAAGGGGTGGCGGCACCAGGAGGCAGCGGGCGGATGCAGCGGCTAGGGTTTCTCCACGGGCTGGCTGCGTTTTATATGCCTGCGTGTGAAATGACTAAAATGCCCCTGGCGGGGAACGAAATTTACAGGCAGTGGCACAAGTAGTGTTCATAGCATTTAAAGGCAACGTGGCTGGCTTCGTTGTGACTACGAGTCCATGAGGGTTTGTATGTTCAATGGCACCTGCCAAGGTTTCTTGCCAAGGAAAAAAAGGCTAGGGTGCCTGAATACTGCTCAGGCCTAGCAACAAGGTAGGAAAAAAATTCTTCGGACGATGGCTAAACTTTTTTACAGCTAAGAAATATGGCAGCTTGCACCGGAACTTGTTTGATGAAGAAGCTTATTAAGAAATAGTTTAATCAAGGAGCATGGAAGCACCATGAGCATAGTGAAGGTAATAAATATGTATTAAAGAGCAGATGATCGTCCTCTTCAGTTTAACAGAACAATTCGGTTTGCATAAACAAATCAAGCAATGGAAAAGCTCACGCCACTGCGACCATATCCTCTCCGATATACAAAACTATTTGGCCAGTCTAACATTCCAAAATATAGCTAGAAAATTAGAATGTCTTCTAGCGCTCCAACCCAACAAATGAAGGTGGAAGGAGATTGCTGCAATACCATAGCTGAGAGGGAGGAAGGTCTAATTGTCGTGGACTGGGGTATTTACTCTGCCACATGGTTTGTGAGCGGAGAATCGTGAGCAGTCCTCAGTCATGACACCCACATCATCGATGCCATAGCAGACCTCGCGCTAGCCTCGGCGGGCCCTCTAACCTGCAGATTGTACGAACAACATTATGTGCCTCAAGAAATTGTAAACAGGCCAAAAAAATACAATGGGCAACTGACCGAGTTAATGTGATATGTTCCATATTTCACACTTTTTACGTTGCAGAATAAACCATAAAGACCTTTTAGGCAATCTTTACTTGTAACTATGGCACTCTCACAAGGTAAACTTTGGCCTTCAACAACTCCTCTATAATAACAAAAGCATCAGCCTACAGGTTTAGCACTGTTATGTGCATTTAGGACATCTTCAATTGTTCAACAGCCATAATTGCACTAAACAGAGGTAAACAGGGAAAAAGCTCACCATAAACGTTCATCTCCTCCAGCAAGAATCCAAAAAAAACAATTCTTAGTTTTCAAAGGCACCAACAGGATACAGAAAAAAAGACATGCTAAAACACTGCCACTAAGCTATGAACACTGCCACCCAAAAGTACAGCTACGCCAATTAGTAAATATGATCACGTTACAGAAATTGTTGTCTGCATATGAAACAAGGATCATCTTGGAGCGGCCTCAAGGAATAGTAACACGCAACAAAACAGTATATATTAAGGCATATATCTCAACTGCTTTCAACTTAGTAAATGATGTAAAAGTAACCATGCCAATGGAGAAACCAAAATGTATTGGCTTTCTTACCAGACATGCAACAAACACACTTTATTTTTTTCAGAGTGAAAAAAATAGTAATCGCAAAGCATGAATAAAAAATCGTGTTATTGTGGTAATCAGCGGACACCTAAAAAGTAGTTATCCAACCAATTAGATAAAAGACCTTGATTTAGGTATACCTGCAATCAAAGCTTTCATAAACAATCGCTTGTTCTTGGTCTGCACTATGAGCTATAACCAGATTGATCAACTAACCTCTACGGCTAACTATTTCTGTGAAATAATATTAGCAAACTTTAACCATGTCACACATATATAAAAATGTGATGTGCAATAAAAAGGAAATACCAAAAATGCAAACTTAATGGATTGTAACCTTAAGTTAAGAAACTAATCTCCAACAATCTCTCTCCAAGAAACTCCCAAACATTTAACACAAGAATCAAATTAGTCACCCAGATTACCCAAAAAGAAACAGTCACCCTAATTAACAGGAGATGCATGACAGGAGGCAGGTACATGGCAGAGAGGTAGTGGATGAAGATGCAGACGTTGTGGCAATGGCGGCTATGGCATCCTAGTCCACCACACCTCCGTCCTCCTCTTTCGCCTGCACCTCCGCCTCCTTCATCGTTGTTGCCACCACCAGCTCAGGCCTGTCCTTGGGTCCTACCCCCTTGGCGGTCGGCTGCAGCTCTTTGGTCTTCCCCGCCATAGATCCCTAGTGGCTGGTGAGGCGATGCGGAAAAGCACGGAGAGAGGAGGACACCGTACAGCTGCCCACCACTTCTCACCTCAACGGCTCGACCACCTCTGCTGCGCCACCGATGACATAGAAGGAGGCCGAGGTGAGCGGACTTGCAGGGGTAGAGGACCATCGATGGGGTCAACGGTGCTCACCCCGACCCCCTTGGAAAGCTTTTCTAATGTCAAGTATCATTTCCTTAGACCATGAGATTGTGTAACTCCCAGATACCGTAGGAGTTCTTTGGGTGTACCAAACGTCACAACGTAACTGGGTGACTATAAAGGTGCACTACAGGTATCTTCGAAAGTGTTTGTTGGGTTGGCACGAATCGAGACTGGGATTTGTCACTCCGTATGACGGAGAGGTATCTCTGGGCCCACTCGGTAATGCATCATCATAATGAGCTCAATGTGACTAAGTAGTTAGTCACAGGATCATGCATTACGGAACGAGTAAAGTGACTTGCCGGTAACAAGATTGAATGAGGTATTGGGATACCGACGATCGAATCTCGGGCAAGTAACATACCGATCGACAATGGGAATTGCATACGGGATTGCTTGAATCCTTGACATCGTGGTTCATCCGATGAGATCATCGTGGAACATGTGGGAGCCAACATGGGTATCCAGATCCCGCTGTTGGTTATTGAACAGAGAACACCTCGGTCATGTCTGCATGGTTCCCGAACCCGTAGGGTCTACACACTTAAGGTTCGGTGACGCTAGAGTCATTATGGGAAATAGTATGTGGTTACCGAAGGTTGTTCGGAGTACCGGATGAGATCCCGGACATGACGAGGAGGTCCAGAATGGTCCGGAGGTGAAGATCGGTATATTGGACGAAGGGTATTGGAGTCAGGAATTGTTCCGGGGGTACCAGGTGATGACCAGCATGTCCGAAAGGGGTTTCGGAGGCCCCGCCAAGCGTTGGGGGGCCTTATGGGCCGAGTGGAGGGGGCACATCAGCCCACTAAGGGGCTGAGCGCCCCTCCCACCCCATCTCACGTAACCTGGAGAGGTGGGGGTGCCGCCCCTAGGGCAGCCACCCCTCCCGGCTTCGGGGGCAAGTTTCCTAGGGGTGGGGGTGCCCAATCCCATCTAGGGTTTCCCCTGTGGCCGCGCCCCTCCCCTAGGGAAACCATTGGGCGCCTCCCCCTCTTCCCTTCCCCTATATATAGTGAGGAGGTGGGAGGGCAGCCGTGACCTCTTTCCTGGCGCAGCCCCTCCCTCCTCCAACACCTCCTCCTCCTCTGTAGTGCTTGGCGAAGCCCTGCCGGAGAACCACGAGCTCCATCACCACCATGCTGTCGTGCTGTCGGAGTTCTCCCTCAACTTCTCCTCTCCCCTTGCTGGATCAAGAAGGAGGAGACGTCCCCGGGCTGTACGTGTGTTGAATGCGGAGGCGCTGTCCGTTTGGTGCTAGATCGGATCTGTCGGTGTACTAAAGTAGGGGGGTACCTTAGTATCCCGAACTTGTGCACGGGCAGTCGCAGCGACCCGCGGCAGGGCTTGCCGGGCGTCCGCCAAGATCGTCCACGGCTACTTTGATGGCATTCAAGATCGAAGTACTCAAACCAAGGCCCCGGCAAGAGGAGCTTGCCGGGAAGGCCAACCAAGGCCCCGGCAAGAGAAGCTGGCCGGGAAGAATACAAGGTCCCAGCAAGAGGAGCTTGCCGGGAAGGCCAACCAAGGCCTCGGCAAGAGGAGCTGGCCGGGAAGAAGACAAGACCCCGACAAGAGGAGCTTGCCGGGAAGGCCACTCAAGGCATTTCAAGAAACTTGCCGCAACGCCCCGCGCGTCCCGACAAGGCCCGGCGAGCGGCAAGCTTGCTGGTGCGACAAGACGAGGGCCGCGGCAAGGCACTTGCCGTGGCAAGGCTGCCACTCTGCGCCAACGCTCCAGCACATCCGACGACGTGTCGCCACAGGATCGCTCCTGGGGCACGTGGCGGGGCGTTGCGTAGCCATGCAGAGCGAGGTGGCAAACGGAGCTGACGGAGACGCCATCGTGGCAATCGGTGGCGCCCCTAACGGTCGTTTCCTTGCACTGTTGGGGCGACCGGACGGGCATTAAATGCCCTTGTCCCCTACTGTCAGAGTTAGGTAGGGGACACTGTTGGTAGCAGTTGTACCAACCCGCATTTTTACCTTTCTACCCCTCTTTCTACGCTGCCACCTGTCGGTGACCCCTTTCGCCTATAAAAAGGAGGCCCATGCGCACGTAGAAGAGGTTCAGAATTTTGGTTCTGCAGCTGGGAGGTTCGGTCCATTCGACACACGCAGCACCACCAAACGCTCGCTCTCGAGCAAGATCAAATACAAACACAAAGCAGCAGTAGGAGTTTTATCTCTCCGGAGAGCTCCGAAGCTGGGTAAAAATCGCCCGTCTCGCCTCCCCGCGCGCGCCCGACCTCGATCTGCTCTGTGCGCGGCCTCCGACCCCCTTGCCGGACCAGAAGGGGCCCCCCGTGCCCCATAGGTGCTCGCGGCTGCAGGAAAGGAACGGCCCCGACATCTTTGGCACGCCAGGTAGGGGGCGCGTCGAGGTCGTGAGCATCTGATCCGGTCTCCGCGCGCGCTGCATCAACGCCTTCATCAACATGCCACCGAAGAAGAAGCCTTCGGGGGTGGCCGCTCCGTCTACATCGATTCCGCCACCACCGCCGGAGCAAATGGGCGGTGGAGTGGACGCCGGCGCAGGAGTGGGCGCCGACGGTGGGACTCGCGTCGTCACCAGATCCAAAAACAAGGCTCCGCAAGCGTCGGCGACCGTGCAGACACCGCACCCTTCCCAGGAAGTGCAAGGTCGACAACGCCCCGGCGCTCCTAGCACCGTGCTCGCATTGGAACCAGGCCAAGCTGGTGGGTCGCGGGACGCTCGAGGTCAGCATGCACGCCCACATGCTGGCGCGAGCGAGGTACGGTCGCCCGGGCGGGGTGTTGCACCGCCCAATCCAGTTGGGAGTCCGAGCACATCCCGCTCCTCGCGCCGCTCGTCGCCACCACCACCCAAGACAGCAGAGGTAGCGCTGGCCTGAGCCCAGCTGCTTCTAGACTACCCTCCGGCGCCGCACAAGATCGACGACTGGAGGATGACCATATACAGTCTCATCAGCTTCGCCAACGGCGACAAGCCCCGGCAACCGAGCGCATCGAGGCCCCGGCAAGGCGCCCAGGCGCAAGCCGACGCCGACAAGACCGGTGGGGGTGCCACCTCCGTGCACTCCCAGCCCCGAAGGCCAAGATCGCCGTCTCGTCGGGCCAACCCCGACGGCGACTCCACCGCGTCGTCGGACCCACGAACCCGACGCGATCAACGCCACGTTCTCCAAGAACGGCGGCACGAAGACGCTCGCATTCGCATCGAGCGCAGAAGAGAAGCGCGACGTCAATCCGACCAGCGCGCTGGGCCCACTGTCGATATGCATGCACCCGGGGAACCAAGCGACTTGCCGTACGCGGCAGGTTGCCCTGCGTTCACCCGCGAGCTGCGGCAAGTCCAGTGGCCCAGAACCAAGAACTTCAAGCCAGACGTGCCCGAGAAGTACGATGGCAGGATACATCCATCGGAGTTCCTCAGCATCTACACCATCGCGGTGCAGGCTGCCGGAGGGCGCGACGAGAAGATCCTCGCCAACTACTTCCCGCTGGTGCTCAAGCCCAATGTCAGATCTTGGCTCATGCACTTGCCGGACGGTTCCATCTCTTCATGGGCGGACCCATGTCATCAGTTTGTCGGCGCCTTCACAGGTGGCCACAAGCCTCATGGCCAGGAGAGTGACCTCCACTTGCTCGTCCAGAAGGAGGGAGAACCCCTGCGCAAGTACATACAGAGATTCAGCCAAGTGCAGCGCAACATCCCAGACGTCCGCCCTGCCGCAGTTATCAGCGCGTTTCATCAGAACATGCGTAACCGCAGGATGAGGGAGGAGATGGCGATGTGCAAGATCAGAGACGTCAGCGAGCTCTATGCTCTGGCCGACAAGTGTGCACGGGCTGAGGAGGGGAGGAAAATCCCCGGAGAGGTTGCAAGAGCAGAAGGATCTGACAGTGAGGATGCCGCCCCGGCAAGGAAGAACCGGAGACAGAACAACAGGAAGAGAAAGGCTAAGGATGAACTAGCTGTTGAGCATTCCGGCAATGGAGGCAGCTCCGACAAGGCCAAAGCCGATGACTCCGGCGAGGCTGTGGTAGCCGCCGACAAGCAGGATGGCTCCGGCAAGCGGTACTGCAAGATCCACCGCACCAAGGGCCATGATCTCCAAACCTGCAAGAAAGTGGAGCAGATGGCGGAACTACAGAAAGCCGAATACGAGTGCCGCGATAAGGAGAGAGCTCGGGGAGGTGGCGGAGGATCCGGCAAGAAGCTTCAAGCCCGGGGAGGACACCGCGGCAAGGCCAAGCCGCGGCAAGGAGATAGGCCTCCCCGCGGCCGCGACAAGGACGAAGATGAGGATGAGGATGATGAGATGGAGGAAGATGATACCGATGGCCAAGAGTTTCAGAAGGCGACAGAGGTGTTGTGCATCGACAGCGGCGCCTCTCTGCACGCCTCGCACCGCCAACTCAAGCAGTGGGTGCGAGAGGCGAATGCAGCGGAGCCGTCCGTCGAGGCGCGCAAGCCTCTGAAATGGTCCGGCACGCCCATCATCTTCGATGTTGAGGACCACCCTGATCGCATCACTGCGGTCGGGTGCTTGCCGATGTTGGTCTCACCAACAATCCGCAACCTCAAGGTCACGAAGATGTTGGTTGACGGCGGGGCCGGCCTGAACCTGATTTCCTCCGCAGTGCTCAAGAAGCTCCAGATCCCCGACAGCGAGCTCGAAGAAACCGGTACCTTTCAAGGGATAAATCCGGGAAGGAGCAAGCCCAAGGGGAAGATCATGCTGCCAGTGACGTTTGGCAGCGAGCTGAACTTCAGGACAGAGAGGGTCACCTTCAATGTTGTTGATATCCCATTACCCTACAATGGGATACTCGGCCATCCAGCGCTTGCCAAGTTCATGGAAGCCTCTCGCTACGCATACAACGTGCTCAAGATGCCTGGTCCGATAAGTGTCATCTCTGTCCAAGGCGACAAGAAGGATGCACTTATCTGCACTGACAAGATCTACCGGGAAGCAGCAGCCGCAGCAGAGTGCAAGCCACTTGCTGCTAGAGCTCCCCGGGGGAAGAAGAAGGTCAAGTCCGGCAAGAGCAGCTCTGATGCCCACTCCGGCAAGCGCACCTCCCCGGAGTGCTGCGCTGCCGTCGAGGACGCACCATCGAGCTCCACCGGCAAGTGCAATAAGGCAAAGGCAGATCCACCAAAGACTAAGCCCGGCAAGAACAGCTCTGGTGCCTGCTCCGGCAAGCACGCCTCCCCGGAGTGCCGCGCTGCCATTGAGGATGCGCCATCGAGCTCCACCGGCCAGTAGGGCGAAGGAAGCGTCCAGTTTCGAGCTTTTGAATCGTGTTCCCCAAGAATCCGTACCTTGTATGAAGAACCTGTGCGCAGAAGGGTCGAATCGTGGCTAAGTTGCGCCCTTGATCTGTTTCGAGTCCGCTCAACGATGAAAGCGCGCCGCAACTAGCCCGACGAGTTCTTCCTGCCGGAAGCAACACCGCCAGCGGGCTGCTGATGTCCCGCACTCAGCAAGCGTGTTTGCGCCGGCGGGTTCCCTGAAAGCGTGGGGGTGAAAACGTACAAGGGAGGAAGTCAAGGCAGAAGTGCGGCTTCGCCGGATCACGGAAAAGCTAAGTCGCCCGAGCTTGAGTACAGAGCACTTTTTAGTTCTAAGCTCTTATGTTATATCCCTCGAACGTTCGTCCCTTGTACGAAAAACCTGTGCGCGGAGGAACCAACTCATGGTTAAGTTGCGTCCTTGCTTTGTTTTCGAGTCCGCTCAACAATACAAGTGCGCTACAACTGGCCCGAGAAGGTTTCTTGCCGGGTACAACACCGCCAGCGGGCTGCTGATGTTCCGCACTCAGCAAGTGTGTTAGCGCCGGCAAGTTCCCTAGAATCGCAGGGTAAAAACGTTTAAGGGATGTAATGAAGTAGAGGGCGTAACATAGCAAGCCTTGCCGTGGGACGTCCTTCGTATGTAAAACTTGTGCGCAGAGGAGCTAACTCGCGGCTGAGTTGCACCCTTGATTTGTTTCCGAGTCCGCTCGGCAATGAAAGCGCACTGCAACTAGCCCGACGAGGTTTCTTGCCGGAGGCAACACCGCCAGCGGGCTGCTGATGTTCCGCACTCAGCAAGTGTGTTAGCGCCGGCAAGTTCCCTAGAAGCGTAGAGTGTAAACATACGAAGGGCGAAGCATGGCATTGCGTTGCGCAACCTAAATAGTCACGCCACGAAAGAGTAACTTATTACGGCGCTGTCTTAGTTATTTTCGTGACTATAATAACAGCGACAGGGAAAAACCAGAAGGGCGCACTGGCGCAGAGGCCCCGGCAAGCCGATTTCGCTGGGGGCTGCAAGTACCGAAGTTCCTTCGCGGCAGGCCAGGATCCTCGGAGGCCGCAGCGTCAGCGACAAGGGCAAGGAAAGGCGCACCGGCACCTGGGTCTCGGCGAGCCAGAGTTGCCGGGGGCTGCAAATACCAAGATTCACCCCCGGCAAGCCAGAGTCGCCGGGGGCTGTGATATCAGATAAGCTTTTCATCCCTCATCATGCATCCTCTTATGGACTGGGGAATGCGAGGCCACGTCCTTGAACAAGCGTGCCTTGTATGGAAAAACCTGTGCGCAGAGGAGCCGAATCACGGCTAAGTTGCGCCCTTGATTTGTTTTCGAGTCCGCTCAACAATGCAAGTGCGCTGCAACTGGCCCGACAAGGTTTCTTGCCGGAAACAGCACCGCCAGCGGGCTGCTGATGTTCCGCACTCAGCAAGTGTGCTTGCGCCGGCAAGTTCCCTGATAGCGTAGGGTGGAAACATACAAGGCACGGAGTCAAGTAAAGGGCATAAACCGGCAGGCATTCCCCTCTTTTCATTAAAAAACATCCCAATTTAGTACAAGTCCATAGAGGATGAAAAACATGATAGAGAGGATTACAAATTTTAAATACAGCTAAGGCCCGAAGGCTTACAATTTAAAAGATAAGATGCCCGTAATCCCTCTCCTGTTTCTCTCTTCAGGAGGTAGGTCAAGGAGGCCCCGGCAAGAGAAGCTTGCCGGGGAGGGCAAAAGGAGCGCCTAGGCGAACTACGGGTGCCAGAAGACACCAAGAGAACATCCCGGGGGCCGGCCAGGAGCTTGGCGGAGACGGAGGCGCCGGAGGCAGAGCTCGAAGATGGGGCGGCAGGATGTCAGCACGCTGTCGAGGGCACCTCGCCCTCGTACTCCGACTTGACGGCCTTGCCGCCACCCCTCTTCCTCTTCCGCAGCCTCCCTACGCCAGCCGCCCAAGGAGACGGCCCCGGGGAGTTCAGAAGGCCGGCTACCCGGATGATGGGGTCGCCGGTGGCGCGTGAGGCGGCGTCCGGCGCCTAGTCGGACCCGCCGTCCTCATCGTCGCTGTCGCTCCCCTCCTCGTCACTCTCGCTCGAGGAGGGGCCTTCGCTATCGGAGGAGCTGTCCACGCAGCATCTCGCTCGGATGCCGGAGTCCCCGAGGACCTTGACGGCGAGAAGGTCACCCTCCATTAACTTAAAATGGAGGGTAAACCCCGCCGTCAAGCTGTGGATACGGGCGAACGTCTTCCATCCACGGTCAAGATACATCACGCCAGGGGCTGGGGATACAACGTGGACTCGCGTGCCGCTGATCCCGCAGCCCCTCATCTGCAGTCTCAGCATCTCGGGCGGGTCCGGTTCCATCGCTCATGCGAACGGAGTTGGAAGCCGGAGGCGACGACGAGGCGCCCGACGCAGCCTGACGAAGAACTCGCAAGGGTCGTCCCCCATGTGGACCGCCGTGGGGGGAGGAACCGCCGGCGGAGGCGAAGCTGGCGCGCCGCCCCGTCCGCCTCTTCCCCGCGCGCCTCGGCCTCGTCCTCGACCTCGTCCGCGACCACGCCCCCTCCCTCTTCCCCTTGTGGCCGGTTCCCCCGCCAAGGGTGCGAGAGAGGGAGAGGTGCGCTGCCTGGCGGCAACCCTCGCCGCCACCGATGAAGAGCCAGGATTCCCTTTCTCCATGGCGAATGGGAGAAAGGAGAGCAGAAGCTGAAGAAAGGAGGAGATGAGAGAGTGCGGGCTTCTGTGCCCCCCTTCCTGCCCTTTATAAAGGAGCAAGGTGGGGGCCCGGAGATATGCGATGTGACCTAGGCCGCGCGTGCCCGTGCACTGTTTTGGGCCTGGCCCAACAGCGCTCGGCATCATGTATGGCCCAGGCCCGGGGGCTCCTGTCGGTGTACTAAAGTAGGGGGTACCTTAGTATCCCGAACTTGTGCACGGGCAGTCGCAGCGACCCACGGCAGGGCTTGCCGGGCGTCCTCC
Source organism: Triticum timopheevii (assembly GCA_963921465.1). Lineage (NCBI taxonomy): Eukaryota > Viridiplantae > Streptophyta > Magnoliopsida > Poales > Poaceae > Triticum > Triticum timopheevii. The sequence goes on along the minus strand of OY997272.1, from coordinate 15,692,931 downwards.
AAGATCCTCCACGGCTACTTTGATGCCATTCAAGATGGAAGTACTCAAACCAAGGCCCCGGCAAGAGGAGCTTGCCGGGAAGGCCAACCAAGGCCCCGGCAAGAGAAGCTGGCCGGGAAGAATACAAGGTCCCAGCAAGAGGAGCTTGCCGGGAAGGCCAACCAAGGCCCCGGCAAGAGGAGCTGGCCGGGAAGAAGACAAGACCCCGGCAAGAGGAGCTTGCCGGGAAGGCCACTCAAGGCATTTCAAGAAACTTGCCGCAACGCCCCGCGCGTCCCGGCAAGGCCCGGCGAGCGGCAAGCTTGCTGGTGCGACAAGACGAGGGCCGCGGCAAGGCACTTGCCGCGGCAAGGCTGCAACTCTGCGCCCACGCTCTAGCACATCCGATGACGTGTCGCCACAGGATCGCTCCTGGGGCACGTGGCGGGGCGTTGCGTAGCCATGCAGAGCAAGGTGGCAAACGGAGCTGACGGAGACGCCATCGTGGCAATCGGTGGCGCCCCTAACAGTCGTTTCCTTGCACTGTTGGGGCGACCGGACGGGCATTAAATGCCCTTGTCCCCTACTGTCAGAGTTAGGTAGGGGACACTGTTGGTAGCAGTTGTACCAACCCGCGTTTTTACCTTTCTACCCCTCTTTCTACGCTGCCACCTGTCGGCGACCCCTTTCTCATATAAAAAGGAGGCCCATGCGCACGTAGAAGAGGTTCGGAATTTTGGTTCCGCAGCTGGGAGGTTCGGTCCATTCGACACACGCAGCACCACCAGACGCTCGCTCTCGAGCAAGATCAAATACAAACACAAAGCAGCAGTAGGAGTTTTATCTCTCCGGAGAGCTCCGAAGCTGGGTAAAAATCACCCGTCTCGCCTCCCCGCGCGCGCCCGACCTCGATCTGCTCTGCGCGCGGCCTCCGCCCCCCTTGCCGGACCAGAAGGGCCCCCCCGTGCCCCATAGGTGCTCGCGGCCGCAGGAAAGGAACGGCCCCGACAGGATCTTCCGCGATTTGAATCGCCGCGAGTACGACTCCATCAACCGCGTTCTTGTAACGCTTCCGCTTAGTGATCTTCAAGGGTATGAAGATGCTCATCCCCTCCCTCTCTTGTTGCTAGAATCTCCATAGATTGATCTTGGTGATGCATAGAAAATTTTGAATTTCTGCTACGTAACCCTACAGTATGCCTGCGCACATGTACGACGCAGCCATTAGTATATGATCCCCTGTTTGCCGCCTATGGCGGGCAACCAGAGTCTCAGGGGCTACTATCTATAGGGAGCACACCTAGCGTGTGTCTCATAACCAGAAAAATGTGCATTTTTCACTACATACCTCAAAGCCTTTGAGCAGGCTTGTAAATGCCTCATTCAAACCGCTGGTGGCGGATGAAATCTTCGTGAGCACCGTGCTCATTAAAGAGCGGTGCTCCTCCGAGAGCGCGGCTCTCTATAGAAGGCCCGTCAGTACGTCCGGCCAGACACTGAACTGTGCCGGATCCTTCTCATCACCCCCCGTGGGAGCCAAACGCTGCGGGCTCAGGGTGACTGACGTGTTCGCTGCTGGCTTCGCCAGATCCGGACTCCTCCATGACAACACCTCCGTGTCGCCCGCTTCCTGAAGCGAAGAGGTGGGTGGAGTCTCACTCTCCATCATCTCCGGACGAAGGTCCCCCGAAGACGAACTCTGTCGAGAAGAACTGCTCGCCGGACTACAAAAGACGAAGTCCTGGTTACAGATCTCAGAGTAACATCACACCTTCGAATTAATGAATAACTTACGGCTCGGTGGAGGGCTGGCCCGTTGGTGGGCACGACGTGGTGAGGGCGCCCGTCGCGGCAGAGCCCCTTGGTGATGCTTTCTTCCCTTGCTTGGGTGTCTCCGCCTCCAAATCTTCAGAGGCGGCCCTCTTCTTCCGGCATGGGGAGGAGTCTTTGACCTACCCTTGCTGGCTATCCTCCATAGGTGGGTTAGCGACTTCCCCGGTCTGGATGCGCAACGCGTGAAGTTCAGCTTCACTGCCCTTTCCTTCGCCTTTCCCTGAAGGGATTTTGCTGAGCACCCGGTCCAGCATCTTTGCAATGGTTGGACCAGGCGAGCCTTCAGGAAGTGGCGCCGGACAACTGATTCTCTTTGCCTTGTCGAGCCATTCCTAGCCACGGAGGAATTGTTAGAATAATAGTCATGATAAATATAAATGAAGTGTCCGGCTTTAAGGTTACTTACTTGGGCATCTACGCGATTGCAGCTTAGGCCCGCATCCTCATTGGTGTCCGGACACTTTACCTGTGGTCCGAAGAATAATTTACACATTCCTTCGAGCTTCAGGCCGAAGAAGTGCTTATAGTCCGCTGACCCTCCGGATTGAACTCCCACATCTGGAGAGGTCGACGTTTGCACGGCAACATCCGTCGGACTAGCATCGCTTGCATTATGCTGACAAGATTTATGTCCCTCTTGATAAGCTCCCGGATACGATTCTACAGTTCTGGTACATCGCCAGCAGGCCCATAATTCCGTCCAATGTCGGTCCAAGACGCTAACTGTGACGGAGGGACGGAGCGGAACTCGGGGGCAGCGAATCACTTTGTGCCTCTTGGAGCAGTGACATAGAACCATCTCCGCTGCCATACGTCAGATACTTCTGGAAAAGAACCCTCTTGCCATGGGGCATCGGCGTTCCTTCTTATTATAGCGCCTCCAAACTCCGTATGTCGACCCTCGATCATCTTCGGCTTCACATTGAAGGTCTTAAGCCATAAGCCGAAGTGTGGGTTGATGTGGAGAAAAGCCTCGCACACAATAATGAAAGACGAGATGTGGAGGATGGCGTCTGGAGCCAGATCATGAAAATCCAACCCATAGTAGAACATGAGCCCCCTCACAAAGGGGTCGAGGGTGAGGCCTAGGCCTCAGATGAAGTGAGGAACAAACACGACGCTCTCGTTGGGCTCCAGCGTGGGGACAACTTGCCCCGAAGCGGGAAGCCGGTGCTGTATATTGGCGGTCAGGTATCCGACCTCCCTAAGCTTCACAATGTCCTCCTCTTGAATCGAGGAGGCCACCCTCCGGCCTGTTGCGTCGGATCCGGACATCCTGGAGGATCTAGGGCGTTGGAGCTTAGGTCTTGAGTACTGGAGCTCGAGGTGCTAGAAGGAGCAGGAGAGGTGGAGAAGAGGCGTAGGCCTTGACCCCTTTATAAAAGGGATGAATACCCTAGAGTGACCGCTTGAGACTTATCTAAAATACACGGAATCATACCAACAGTGGCCGTGGGGTCACATATGCCCACATTGATGAAAATCCCGTATTAAGGGGAATACGATCTCTACTTTGGCAGGACGTGCCAATAAAACCGCCTCGCAACGCGAGTCGAGGTGGAGCAGGAGACGCCGGTCCGTGTTGGACCAGGCCATGATGCAATGGCATGATGCATAAAAATTGCCAGCAGAACGGATTTATGATATGTTCCCTACTATGGTGTGTGAAGATCATCTTGCAGATCCGGACACGGTCTACATGTTCGATAATCATCTTGGAGAATTCGGAGGAGGAACCCGCCTTGCAATGCCAAAGACAAGACTGCGCGCCGGAATCATCGTCATTAAAGCCTGGTTCAGGGGCTACTGAGGGAGTCCTGGATAAGGGGGTATCCGTATAGCCGGACTATATACATCTGACTATAGAAGCGTCAAGATACAAGACTCAAAACTTCGGCTCGTGTCCGGATGGGACTCTCCTTTGCGTGGAAGACAAGCTTGGCGACCCGGATATTATATTTCATTTCTTGTAACCGACTCCATGTAAACCCTAGCCCTCCGGTGTCTATATAAACCGGAGAGCATGGTCCTTAGAAGGTCGATCACAATTACAATCATACCATCATAGGCTAGTTCTTAGGGTTTAGCCTCTACGATCTCGTGGTAGATCTACTCTTGTATTACACATACCTTCAATATTAATCAAGCAGGAAGTAGGGTTTTACCTCCATCGAGAGGGCCCGAACCTGGGAAAACATTGTGTCCCTTGCTTCCTGTTACCATCAGCCTAAGACGCACAGATCGGGACCCCCTACCTGAGATCCGCCGGTTTTGACACCGACAGCGGCCAAAAGTTTATTCCCACCTCGCTAGTTGAGAGGGGCTCGGAGTTGTTTATAAACCCCACTGCCGCTGCCCTCTCGAGCTCCTCTCCAATGCAGGCTTACGGGCCTAATCTTTGTCATGCAGTGCCTGTGGGCCTACTGGGCCTGCTGTGGGCCTGAATCCTGGCCCATGGTGGGTTTTCTAGTCGTATTCATGTCGTGGTGGCCCAGTAGGTGGCACTTTTTTTAATTTTTTTGTTTTCTTTTTTTCTTTATTTATTTTATTTTGTTTATACTTACAGCAAAATACTTACTAGTTTTTCATGTAATTATTTTAGATTTTAGGTAATAAAAATTATAAACTTTCTGTTAGTGCCATTTGTTTTCCAATTTGAATAGTTTAAATTTTATTTTTTTTAAATTTGTGTTAACCACTAGTTTTTGAATAAGTTTACTATAATAATAGATTATTGAGTGATTCTTTTTCCTGCTAGTTAATATTACTGTGTTTTATCATTATATTCAAAAACATATTTTGTTGTTTTAGTTTCTAACAAGAAAAATCTTTATGATAATTCTTTTTGCTATTAAAGTTTCTAACAAAAAAATTCTTTATGAAAAATCTATTTTTTAATGTTTTGAAAATTCTTTGTTTTTACTTATTTATTAATGTTTATTTTGTTTCTACTTATTTATTTTCTTTTATTTTTTGCTTTTTTATTTATTTTACGAAAATTCTTTCTTTTTTGATTTTTTATTTTATTTTGTTTCTACTTACTATTGCTATTTTGTTTCTACTTACTATTGCTATTTTTTATTTATTTTGTTTCTACTTACTAAACACCAACCTTTCGACCTGGTTCAGGGCACCAACCAGGGCCAATGGTGGTGGGCCAGGAGCGAGGCCCATTGGTCCCGTTTCGTCCCACCAACCGGGACCAAAGGTGTCAGACGAACCGGGACCACTGCCCCCACGAAGCCCGGCAGCCCCCTGGCCTCACGAATCGGGACCAACGGGCCCATGGGTCCCGGTTCGTGACCAAACCGGGACTAATGGGCTGACCTGGCCTGAACGTATGCTCTGTTTTATACTAGTGAATGCGGCCCCCACTTAATAGTACTGATTTCCTACGATTCAAGTCAACCAAAAAAAAAATGCCGGAAAACCGTCTTTGCTCTTTCAGAAATGCTCAATGCACACGGTTAGTCCGCAAAACACATTGTCATCAATCATCTAAACCATTATAGAGAGACATGCCCTAACACAAGGGTTTGAAGAGAGATAGTAGCATTGTGTCTCAAAAACAAGTATCGGTGTTAAAACAAAAACACGTGTGCTTCCCGTCTAACGCCTTCCTCGATGACGAGGACAATATACTAAGCACAAGAGAAACCCGACACCCCCTACAAGACCTAACACCCCCCCCCCCCCCCCCCCACACACACACACAACCTTAATTGTATCTAGCATGCTTCAAATACAGGTACTCGACTCTTCCATGGTGTGCTTCAGCGTCGTTGGTGAGGAAGAATAATGCATGCAAGCATAATTGAAAAAAAATCCCAATAGCAAAATGAGATGAAAATCTGATCGAGTTACAATCATAAGAAAGAGCAGTTCTGTCATTTGTGTATTCTGTCCTCAAACATGCAGTGCTGACTAAAATGGACTCAAGTCTAGATAAAGAAGATGAACTTCCTATGGCACAGCACTGTAGACAAGTAATACCCTCATGTTGCGTGCAAATTAATTAGCTGGCTTTGTCGCTGAGCTTTGGTCTTGCTTCTTTCGATTTCGGTCACTTTTATATCACGGCTCCAAGGTCTCTCATCACACGATCCATGACAAGTACAAGTTGATCAACAAGGTCGAAAGCATCGTTCATGCGCCATGTCCTCGGCTCTAGTCCTTCCATGAACGAAATCGATTTGCTGCAGTTTGTAGGAGCCAGAGAATGGGAACGATGTATTTGCAGGAATTATCGCGAAACCAATGAGGACGCAGAATCGTTGACAGTGGTCGGATTGCCATACCCGCAGCTGGTTAATTAAATAAAAGAAGGGGTGTGCCTGAAAATCCGCAATACGTAAATTCAGAGTTTGAAACCATGTTGACACTTGACGATATACTAGAAGGGTTGGGCGAGCTTTGCTGTGCCGTTGATGTTGTTGAGATTCTTAAATTTGTTTACTCACTCTATTTCAAAATATATGGTGTATTACTCTTTTGAAAAGTTATACGTCTTTAAGTTGGATCAAGTTTGTATAGAAATATTTCAAAATCCATAATATGAAATCGGTGCTATCAGATTCATCATGAAATGAATTTTCATTTTTTTTTGTTTAATATTATGGATTTCGATATTTTTGGCTCTAAACTTGGTCGAAGTTAAAGAAATTTGACTTTCCAAAAAACTAATCATGTTGAAGAGCTTTAAAATTAGGTAATATGCAGAATTAAATAATTCGATGGGGGGAGGGCTCTTTAAGAAGTTGTTGACCTGGTCAAAATCGGGTGACCCAACTTTAAATTGAAGTATCAATTAATTGTGAAGATTTAAAAACTAGAAATAGTAGTGTATTGTATAAACGGTTGAATGAGAGACTTTTGAGAAATTGTTGACTCGGTCAAAACTGGGTGACCAAATTCCAATTGAAGATCTCAATTGATTGTGAGGCCTCTAATCCTAGAGAGCTTAGTGATATAGTTGGATATTTTGCTATTTAATTAGGTTCGTTTTCGTAGAAGAGATATGGCTCTGCTAGTGAATCGCAGCCCCTCTTGTCACTGCCATTAAGCGGTGTGGCTCCATCTACTTCAAGGCATGGCCACCTCCCCTTTAATACTTACCATCAACCAAAGGGACTATAAGGCAAAATATGAGATCTTCAGCATGAGAAATTATTGCAGCGTGTGTTCATTAATGAAACGCCGCAGCTCTATAAATTCCAAACATGGGGCTATTTTGATAAGCTACCAGAGAGCAACTTGTAGATTTTTCTCTTGAGTGATGCATCATGCATGGAAGTAAGCTGAACCTGGTGAATACTAGCAATGCCCGCGCGGCGGCACGCCGCGCCCCGTCGATTCATTGTGTTTATATATGTTGTTTGTATGTATTGTTTACAGCGAAACTCAATTACAGCAAGAGACCTAGATAGGTGAGTGATGTTTTGGTTTGTTCAAAAGTCAGACCTCTTCATCATATATATGATTATTTCTCCTTTCTTTTTTCATAATAATTGCTGAAAGGTAATTGATATTATGAAATTAAATATCCATCAAACAACAGTGAGAACTCCAGGATACAACAGAACTAATATATGTGCACAAATCTTTATTCAATGTTGCAATAATGCGTAAGTAGTAAAAGAAGATGTCACAATATACCTGAAAAGAAACATGCAAATCCTTGTTTGGTTTTGTTATTGCATACAATTTCTTATTTGTATCTACTATTGAGCGTGTACTTCTTTCTTGCTATATTGGTCCATATTTCCTTTATATTGGTTGAAGGAAGCAAAAGCTTAAAATGTTTCCTTGGCTATGTTTGTTGGGCTAGATGCTCGCTAAAAGTGTTGGAGTGTTTTAGTAGAATAGGACCCCTTGACAATTCTTCCTTGTATTCAAAACAAACGTTACAGTCTGTCTGGGGAAAAAAATAATCCCGCATCCCCTCTCCCCCGCGAGCAAGGCGGACTTCTCACTCCATCATGATGCTCGGTGTAGTACACTTTTCCGTATGACCATGTCTCAGACAAATTGTAGAAATTTTGTGAAAAAGATGGTGAATTCGCATATGCTCTTTATGTAGTGGTGGTTGAATGCTATGATTCTCCTTTAAAATGTGCACGCTTACATGGATTTTGAAACAAATTATCCAGATTATATATCTTGCTTCCATGCCTTCAGAAGTCATATTTGTCCACAGGTTTAGACGAAGCATTATTATACATACAAAAAAATGTTGAAACCCTAGTTGACCAAATAAATTCACTACCCTAACTATTGACACTGCTAGTTTGCCATGATATGAAATCATTCCACACTGCCACTTACCTTATACCAAGTTGCATCAACCTGCTAATAAAACATGGTTAATACCAAGTGCATCTACCTATTTATAAAACATGCAAGCTTTGGCACTGTTAGTTACAGAAAAAATAGAAAAGGCTGGAAAGCATTTAGGTTTAAGAGTTTCTTGGAAAACTTTTGAAGAGAAAGTATTGAGAGGCATATCCACCAACATTGTAATGCAGCCAGAAATGGAGTAATTTACACAATCATGGAGATAGGCGTATAATTACTTTCTAGCCCAATCTTAGAGGGAACATCCAACAACTAATCTTGATTGCTAAAGATGTTTAGATAAACTACATTGATATTAGAAATGCATTTGTTAACTGAGAAAAAAATTGTAGCTTAATGTTGAAATTCATTTGCATACACCACTTCCGTATACCAAAATCAATTAATATGAACCATCATCCCAGCTCCCTCTCTCTCCCACACACAATAATTGATAAAGAGAAAACAAAATAGGATTCCAGAGGTATGTTTCCCCAATCTGTGGACTCGTCAGGACCGAATTGCCCGGACAGAAACACGCACCACCTATCACAATAGAGCATTACCACAGCACATCCCACCCAGCAAAACATAGAACAAAAAACAGAAGGAAAGTTTCCAGGAAGCCTACTCCTCTGAACTCTGAAGTCGTCACCTTTGCTTGTCTTCTACTCCTAAATTCCTCCTGCACTGCATAAACCCCGCACGCAACCAACCATCAATGTCCAATGACTCTTTTCTTTCTACACTTTCTTCTAATTAATAGCAGCTAGTAACAGAGAGACATCAGATCGGGCCGGGATGGAAGAAGGAAGTCAGGCGGCGACCAGGGCTTGGAGGAGGCGGTGGCGGTGGCGGGATGGCGACGGGGATGGGGATCTCTTCGACGGGTACTCGATTGGGCTGACCGGGGATTGGAAGCCGACGGTGACAGCGTCGTGGATGCACCAGTAGAACGCCAGCTCACCGCATGCCCGCCGTAGTCGCAGCCTCACAGTCTGGACAGGGCATCAAGCACGGCGCAAAGACCACCGTGCTTCTCTCCCTCGTCCTCCTCTATGTCTCCGTGGCAATCAGCTCCGGCGCTTCGCCACCGTCACTGCGGTTCCACTATTTTGATCCAGACAACATCATCGGTGACATCGCAATCCACACAACATCACCGGGGACATCACCGTCGTTGCTTGACGACACCGTCTGCGACGTGCCATAGCCGTCGAGGCGCCACATCGTGCTCAACCTTACGGCAAGAGACGACGCGCGGGCAGAGTGACCCGTCCATGTTGGCGTCCTTCACCGTGTTGCTGTGTAGCTTCGGTTTTTGCCGGACGCTGCCCAGCGTATCCTCCGGCTACGCCATCTCCGACCGTACCGGGACCAGGTGTCGTACGTCGACGAATCGTGCACCCAGGGGTGTGCTTGCTTTGGAGATGCCCATCTTCGGGGGCAGCACACCAGTGCAAGGCGTCCGCATCAGCTGCGTCCACCGCAAGCGCGACCTGTTCATCGTAGCGTCTAGGCTGCTCGGCTTGGGCTGGGGGCCTGGGGCCACATGTCCCTCGTCTTGGCGGTATGTTGAGCTACTGTCTCGCGAGCCGATACGCCGACTCGGGTGCCAGGTGTCGTCTGCTCAGCAGTGCCGATGCCATGACGGTAGTCACAATTTGCCCTACTCCCGGTACTCCACAACGTGCAGGCGCCGAGCTTCTAGCCCGTGGTCACCGTTTTCCCTACTCCGTTGTGTGCAAGCGCCCAGTTTCTACAATGTTGCCCTGACGCGGCTGGTCTCGGTGGCGACAGGCTCCCAAGAGTTTCTACTATGCCAGCCTTACAGGGCTGGGCATCGGCGGCGAGAGGTTCTGGATGGCAAGGAGCACGGGGATCCCCGTATTTATAGGCCAAGGAACAGGAAGGCACGATCCTCCGAGACGTCGAGAAGGCACGACCAAGGACCAGGCTAGAAGGTGCAATTATTCTCCAAGACATCCAGAAGGTACGCCGAATACGAAAGAAGCAACACGTATCAAGGGCAAGGATAACACGTCTACAATGCCTTACCATCTGACGACACCCATGCATTGCAAACACAGGGGAAAAAATGGCAACTACCTACACCAGCCAGCCACCGAGATACATGCACGGGATTAGTCACCACATGCACGCACGTAGTCAAATCTACAACCTCATGCATGCACCTGGCGACACCCTAGGAATCAGCCCCGACAGATCACATTGTTGACCAGAGACCAAATCAAAACAGAAAAACGCAACGCGCACCCAACGAAAAGCAAATCACGTTCAAAAAATTTAGGCTGGGAAACTAAACTCACAGTGAATTTCTACACCCCCACATCCCAAAGTAATACACGTGCCTGCTAGCCACACACTTTGAAGTCACTTTCACCCAAGTGGTGAAATATGGTGGAGAAATCATCCCCGGAAATAGAGGCTTGGGTATGACTAGTTAAAACATCCTTTCGCATGGCCATTTGATCTCACCATACATGTTGCAGCTAGCTTGCTAAGCATGAGAGGCAATCAGGATTCAAGGGGCGCTGCTAGCAGTCGTGGCTCCTGTGAGATACCATTGCATTGTCGAGTGTGTCACTAGTATGCCACACTGACATTGTACAGTCGAGCGATCATGTCCACGACATCTACCACCTCATCTGCTGAGGCCAGTTGCCGATGACCGCGTCGAAGCAAGAGTCATGCCGAGTACATGAAGCTAGACCATTCTGTAAGAGGTAACAGGTTCTGATGCGTACGACCCTTCAAAACTGGAGTGATTGAAACCAATGTTTTGGGTACCCAATAGGGCATTTTTACCGAGGGGGACCGGTAAACGTGGTTACCACGGTTAAAGATAAATACCTAGGATATTTTGAGCAAATTTTATACTTGAAATTTGAATTCAAATAAGTGCATGAGCTGGCTAGTTTGATGCAACCAGCTCCAGCTGACCTATTTCATGCGGCAGCAATGAAGGCATGATCTTCCTATCTCCTTTTTTTTGAACCAAAGACCGTAGAACAATCGTTCTACGGTAATTTTCATTCAATTATAACAAAGTTATGTACAAACAAGCAAAGAAAAACAAAGTCATGGCATCTAACCAATACCAGCTTTAGGAAAGTCCATGAAGAATTAATTTAGATTATCTGTAGTCCATCCTCTGAAAGCCTCTCGGTGCTTCTCTTTGGTTCTCAGAAGCATCAACTTTAGGTCATCTCTGAGTAGCTTTCTCCATCCTTGAACCGATGGGTTTTGAGCTTTGAAAATTTTGGAGTTTCTCTGCATCCAAATATGCCAGCAACCCATGGTGATGATGCTCATTGCAAACTGCTTGGGCAGATGGCTTAACAATAATTGGATCATATCGAAAGCATTGATGCCTCTGACTTTGGAAGGAACAATTGAATCCCAGCATTGCAGAGCAAATGGGCAGTCCTAGACTAGATGAAGGCTGGTTTCTTCGCAAGAACAGTTACAGAGCTCACAATTGTAATTGGGCACATGAAAGTGCTTTCTGGCAAGTAGATTCCTGACATTTACTCTGTCATGCAGTAGCAGCCATAGGAAAATCTTATATCTTAACATGGCAGCACTTTTCCAAATCTTCTAAAAGAGTGGAGAGGCTACTCCTTTTCCTTGCAGATGGCAATACATTTTGATAGCAGAGAATTCATTCTTATGGTTGTTCCATGGGAGGCACCATGTGTCTAGTGAGTTATTCAGGTGTGTAGTTTGCATGAGAGCAGAGAGTTCTTGAAATTGCTGATGGGCCTGAATTGAAAGTGGAGTAAAGAAATGCTCAGATACATCCTCCAAACTTTTAATTTTCTGGACTGAAATTTGCTCTTGCCCGCTGAAAGAGAACAGATGTGGGAATCTGTCTTTCAAAATGCCCTGATTCTAGTTGTCAATCCAGAATCGAATAGTGCTACCAGAGCCAAGCTTAGGGACAGCTGCCTGTCTAAACTCAGGCACTAACTTGAGAATACTTTTCCACCAAAAAGATCCTTGTGGGTTAGTGCTAAGCATTCTGTCTGGATAATAAGCCTCCCATATCAATTTGACCCAAGGAATATCATGTTGATTTAAGAATTTGTGGACATGCTTCATAAGTAAACATTTATTGTGACTGGAAATATCCAAAACTCCAAGGCCTCCTTTTTCTTTTGGTTGGCAAACTTTGTCCCAAGTAATCAAGGCAGTGCCTCTGTCTTCCATTCCATATTTCCTCCAAAAGAAATGCTTAAGATATTTTTTAATCTTCCTATCTCCTTTCCTTCCCTAGAGTTACTTTTACAAGCATCTTATATAGGACTACTTAATATTTATACAAGACAAGAAACACTATAACAAAACACGACATTACCCATGTGTCGTTCTCTCCTTATGCCTCCCATCTCCCCCTCCCTCCGGCCTCCTTCTGCACCATTTCAGTGGCCGGCAGTGAGTGGGAGGGAGGTCCTCTTGTCTTCGCTTGTGAATAGCTATAGGTTTTCTATCTTCCTGTTCCTATTCCTGGCGATGGTAGCCAAAACGGAGCGATCTGAGGTGTGCTGCTCTGATCATTGTGGTGGCTGGGAGAATGAGGGGTGTAGGAGGGATCATGCCTTATCCATGCAGGAACGGGAGCCTCAATTTTTCAGCTTTTGCTGTCACATGATTGGTTCTTGGTCTAAAGATGCAAGCGTGGAGGATGTTAGAGGTGGCATACTATAACTATCAAAAAGATGGATGTAGATTCCGGAACATGAAGTTAGCATGCATATACCATCCTTAAGAAGTTGCAATAAAGTACTCTCACCAGTTTCAGCCAATGCAACAAGCCAGTTTCTTGGCCCTGCAACAAGCCAGTTTCAGCCATACTAAGATCAGCAGTTGCAACATAGTATACATTCTTGTTGAGGCCGGATGAATTTCTTCTTCTATTACTCTGGAATGCCTGAGTTTACATCGATGGGCATTCGGCCCTTGAATAGCCATACAAACTGAGAACGAACGTGTGGCTCTCGGCCTCCACGGAGTCCTTTTTTTGAAACAAACAAATTTTAAACTTTTTGGTTTCAAAAAATTCTGAAAAAAACTGTGCAAGTAAACAAGGATGTTATGTGCATGTGTCTAAAATTTCAGGATGAAAAACGTTGAAATGCGATTTGTACAAAAAAGACAAATCCATGACCTCGGAGGATGAATTGTACCATGTGTTAAAAACCCAGATTTGTCTTTTTACATAGCCCTCATTCCAACGTATTTTGCCCTAAAATACTACACACATGTGTGTTATGCCTTCACGTATATCTGTGTTTTTTTCAGAATTTTTTGAAACATAGAAAATATGAAATTTGATGAAATTCCAAATTTTCAAAACCAAGCTCCATGGAGCTCACCCTCCAAAGACAATATTCGGTACCAACCGACTTACATAGCTCATGACTACCTAGTGACATCATTGCTGACCAACACACTACCGGTTTTACTCCCTAGTACGTACAATACCCAAGCATCTATTCCAGGCAAAGTTTTTGCCTCAAGGTTGTTCCACTTGTTTGAAAAAGACTTCTAGTGAATTATGCATGTGACACGTGCTATTAATTTGGTACCTGCCGGGGTAGAAATGCTTTGTGGATTCAGGTTTTTGTTTCAAAAATTTTGAACTGGTTTGGTGGTTCGTTTGGTTCATTTAGCATTTCTTGACTGCATGTGGGGCTGGCGTGGTTGTTCTTCTTACGTGCTTCTTTTCATTTCTACTATATTGGCCATCGCTCTCGCCCGATTCTTTTGAGCCGCTGTTGGTCCGTTTGTGCTTGGCCATCGCTGTCTGCGTATGTCGCTGTCGGCCGATTCTTTTGAGCCGCTCAGCCGCTGTTGCCATTCGTGTCGTCGCAATGTGTTTCTCGTTCGAGCTGTCGCTTTCCTGCGTGTTGCCGTCCTTCTTTGTCAGCGAGCAGTGCTGCTTTACATGCCTCGGTTACTCTGTCTGTGTTGTGATAGCGCTGCCGCTGTCGATGCTGCTTCGGGATGTTTTTTTTTTTTGAAAACTTTAACCTGGCTTTATTAACATACAGAAGCAGAAGCAGCTAGATCGCTAGCCACCACAGAAAATACAATGTCAGGAACAGCGTCATGCCAATACATGGTACCTCCCTGGGACATATGGGCACCATGGGTAGCCAGAACATGTGCCACTGAGTTACAGGCACGCTTACACACATGCACTTTAAACTCAATAAAGCTAGTAAAAAGAAGAAATTTTGCCTCCCGAAAGAGAATTCCGATACGAGCAGTATCCAATTCATTGGAAAGAAGAGCTGTGGCTAGCACTGTGGAGTCTGTTTCAATGATGATACGCCCAAACCCAACTTCAGCAGCAAACTCAATCGCCTTCAGACAAGCTATCGACTCTGCATGCAAAGCATCCGACAGGAAGTGGATTTGGCCCATGCCAGCACCGACGACATCTCCAGAAGCATCCCTAACAGAAAAACCCCAACCTCTTGTACTGTTATCTTTTAGGAACGAACCATCAATGTTTATCTTTAGGAAGTCGTCAGGAGGCTTAGACCAGTGCTCGTTAGGGGCAATAACTGAACATGAAGGTATATGAAGATGTTCAGAAAATTCTGTAACTTGTATAGCAGTAGAGGAAACGATAGCCGCTGCTGACGGACACCTATCACCATTATTAACTGCATTTCTAGCATTCCACAAATTCCACATCAAACAAATGCAGAACATGGATGTCGCATTCTCCAGGCTTAGTAGAGTTTCGACTGATTGTTTTGCATTAGTACAACTGAGAAGCAAACCCCTTACATGCTTCTGTTTAGCTTCCCGCCAAAGAGCCTTTGCAAATTTATATTTGAGGAAGGCATGGCCACCATCCTCGTCAAGGCGATTGCACATCGGACAGATGGTATCCAGGTCAATTCCACGACGTTTAAGATTTAACCGGACAGGAAGGGTGTTGTGACTCAATCTCCAAAGGAACATGATGATTTTCCTAGGCATTTTCAAACTCCAAAGCTTGGTCCAAACCTTTGTTGCATTTGTTGTCGGATCTGCTACAGTGGAAGTTGATGTTTGACCTGCAACAACATCGTCCAACTGAAGTTTGAGTTTGTAAGTTGAACGAACCGAAAAGTTACCTTTCGGGTCGGGATGCCAGGCTGGAAGATCATCAAATCCCTCCTTAATAGGAATACTCAGAATGTGTGGGACATCATCATCATTAAATACTTGTTGAACAAGATCTTGGTCCCACTGTCCAGAAATAGGGTCGATCAGATCACAAACCTTCTGAAGTAAAATTTGGCCTCTAACTGTACTAGGTCTTCTAGTACTCCCTCTTGGTACCCATGGATCTTCCCAGATATTAACTTTTTGGCCATCACC
The DNA here is from genome assembly GCA_963921465.1 of Triticum timopheevii. Taxonomy (NCBI): domain Eukaryota; kingdom Viridiplantae; phylum Streptophyta; class Magnoliopsida; order Poales; family Poaceae; genus Triticum; species Triticum timopheevii. The sequence goes on along the minus strand of OY997272.1, from coordinate 15,677,382 downwards.
TATACGCCAGATCAAGCCTTGTTTGATAAGATCGCGACCTTTAAGAATACTCCTCCAAGTGTAAGAGATACCCTTTTTTGGCATGACCTTCAAGAAATCCTCGTGCGGAAAGTATCTCGCCTTGAGTAGTTGAGCGCATAGGGACTCTGGATTTAGAAGGATCCTCCAGGCTTGCTTTGCTAGCATAGCAATATTAAAGGAATAGAGATCTCTGAAACCTAAACCTCCATCCTTCTTCGCTTAGATAATTTGTCCCAGGCAACCCAATGTAATTTATTTTCTTCATCCATTTGACTCCACCAAAAACGACATATCATGGAAGAGATCTCCTCGCAAATCCCTTTAGTGATATCAAAGCATGACATGGCATAAGTTGGGATCGCCTGAGCCACCGCCTTAATAAGAATTTCTTTTCCGGCTTTGGAAAGTGTTCTCTCTTTCCAACCTTGGATTCTTGCCCAAATTTTCCCTTTCAGATATTGGAAGACTCTTTTCTTAGACTTGCCTATATGAACTGGGAGCCCTAGGTACCTCTCATTTTGTCCCTCACAGGAAATATGCAAATAATCCATAATTTCTATCTTCTGCATATTATTACAATTTGGGCTGAAAAGCACACTGATCTTATCCCTGTTGATACTTTGTCCTGAGCATTCCTCATATCGGTCAAGGATACGTTGAAGTTCTGAAGCATTGTCACAATCAGCCTTTAGGAGGAGAAGGGAGTCGTCCGCAAAAAGCAAGTGTGACACACTTGGTGCCCCTGGACAAATCTGAATGCCTTCAATCAACCCTTGATCCTCAGTAGTATGAAGTAAGGAGGAAAATCCTTCAGCACAGATTAGAAAGAGATAGGGGGAAAGTGGGTCCCCTTGTCTCAGACCCCGTTCGGGGTATATCACCTCTGTCAGATCACCATTCACTTTAACTCTGTAAGTCACTGATCGAACACACTTCATCAAGAGAGAAACCCACTTATTATGGAAGCCAAGCTTGATCAACATTGCTTCCAGAAAATTCCATTCTACCCTATCATATGCTTTACTCATATCAAGTTTGATTGCCATGAAAGCATCCTGTCCCTTCCTTTTGTTTCTTATATAGTGAGACATCTCGTAAGCCACCAAGACATTGTCGGTGATCAAACGACCTGGAATGAAGGCACTTTGATTTTGCGAGATAATGTCTCCAATAAAGACTTTCATTCTACTAGTAAGAACCTTGGAAATAATTTTGTATAGCACATTGCAGAGACTGATTGGTCTGAAATCCTTAATCCTTTCTGGATTTTTACTCTTTGGAATTAGCACAACTGTAGTTCTGTTCCATTCCTCTGGGATTGGGCCTCCATTTAGAACTGCGAGTACCTCACATCTGACCCTCTCACCAACCAAATCCCAGAATCTCTTATAAAAAATTGCTGGCATCCCGTCTGGGCCTGGAGCTTTTAGGTCCCCGATATTTTGCAAAGCTTCAAAGATTTCATTTTCAGTGAAGGGAGAACAGAGGGAAGCATTCATATAGTCCGAAACCCGTGGTTGCACATGTTGGAGCAAATCAGCCAAGTTTGTAGCAGGCTGTGCAGTGAAGAGAGATTTATAGAAATTATGAATGTGCTCTTTTAAAGCCCCTTGACCTACAATAGAATTCCCATGGTCATCACACAGTTTAATGATTTTGTTTCTCCTTTTCCTCTCTGTACAACAGTTGTGGAAAAATTGTGTATTACGGTCACCCTTTTTCAACCAATCTATGTGAGCTCTTTGTTTCCAATAGGTGTCCCTCTGATCTTCCAGTCTTTCAAGTTTGAACCGAAGCACATGCTCACGATGTACAGATTGTTCACTAGTTGGACCACGTAGGCAACATCTAAGATCTTTTTTTAGTTTTTTGATCCTCTTCTCTAGATCTCCCAAGACATTTGTGCTCCAGTTTCAAAGTAAATCTGCAACCTGTCTAACAACATCCGATGCACATAAGGCACCGTTCATAAAGGCATTATTCCAAGACTCTTGTACCACTTGAGCGCAACCTTCTTCTTGCAACCACATAGCTTCAAATCGAAAGGTTGGGTCACTTGGTGGCTCGAACACAGGTTCACAACTAGAGTCAAGAATCACCGGGCGGTGGTCTGAGTGGCGAGGTTCGCCATTGATTACTTTGAAAGCCGGATATATGGTACGCCATTCACGATTGCCAACAGCCCTATCCAGCCTTTCCTTGATGTATCGGTCATACCTGTGACTATGGTTTCGCCAGGTAAAAACATCTCCCATGAAACCAAGATCTTCAAGCTCACAGAATTCTAGCACTTCCCTGAACTGATCCATTTGTACACTAGGATTAAGTTGACCACCAAACTTCTCATGCTGAAATAGAATTTCATTGAAATCACCTATGCAAAGCCAGGGTCCAGAACCTTGATGTTTCAAATTCCGTAGAGCACGCCAGGTCATATCCTTTTTCTTTGGATGGCCATAGATTCCTGTAAACCTCCATACCTTCCCATCATCTCGAATATAAGCATCAATATATAAGCGCTTAACATCACAGACCGAGACATCCACATCGCGCTTCCAGAATAGAGCTAGGCCACCACTCTTTCCGTTGCTGCTGTGAATCGCCATATTGGGCATATCCAGTAACCAACAAAAAAATTTCATTCTTTTCTCATCCAACTTGGTTTCAGACAGAAATAAAACATCTGGATTCTCACGCCTTTGGACGTCCAAAATCCCTCGAACTGCTTTGTGATTGCCCAAACCATGACAATTCCAGGCCACTATCTTCATTGTTGTTTAAATATTGATTCAGTTGTCCGACTCTCTTCCCTCCAAAGTAGATACAGAGGACCTGCTACAACACAGTTCTTACTGAAATTGAAACAACTGACTGATAACTGGACCTACAGGAACCACTCTGTTCCCTCTGAAGCTGACAGAACAGAGAACAAAAGGAAATCCCTAATCCAAGATAGATTAGATTCCCCCAAAAGATTGGCCGGATGGATTGAAGGGTCTGGACAAAAGAACACGAGAAAGGCACCAGGGTTAGAAATCGGCACGAAGTCAGAAGGGAGCAAGGGCGGATAAAGGAATTGAAACAAAAGGAGAATTGGGGACAGAGGCGGGGAGAAGGGGAGCCCGAGGAAGAGGATGGGAAGCTAAAGCAGGTTGGGGAGAAAGAGAAGAAGCGGATCTGGAGGGAAAATACCAGAGAAGAGATGGATTAAAGGAAGGAAGCAGGACTAGGGATTAAGGAGGAAAAATCTAGGCTTGATGGCAGTCACGGCCGGACTCCAAGGATGGAAAGATGAAATTGGAAAAGGAGGCTAGGGGAAGGAGCAGACCAGGATTGAGGAGAAACTACGGAAAGGAGCAGATCAGGAGGGAAATTACCAAGAAAAGGAATCAAGGAGATGGGAAAACGGCATAGCGCCGGTCGCCGGCATTTCGCCAAATCGCCACTCCTGGGCACTGTAGCAAGAGCTCTCTAGAACTGCTTCGGGATGTTGCCATTCCCTCTGATCGGTGCGGTCTTTCTCGTTTTCTCTCTATACTAGATCTTCTCCGCGTGTCATATCTGGAAGACTCCGGTCCAATCCAATCCCGTCCACCGCCGATCTATCGCCATAGTCTCCTATAAAATGGCTCTCTCCCGCATCAGCACTACACAGCTCCCTCCCACCCCCGTCGCGCCCTGCTGCCGCACCGCATAATTCGCCGGCATCGGCACACCACCTGGACAGTCGAGAGCCACCGGCATCAACATGCCTGCACCCAGCCGTCATGACCAACTTCACGACGATGCCCCTGGCATCCTGCTCGCCATCGCCGCCTGCAGGATCGGACAACCTCACCTTGACGGTAACGTCGACGGCTCGGTCGTGCCCCCACACCTCCCGTGTCTGCGTGTTCGCTGCGCCCGGACGCCCACGCACTGCGCCCTGGATCTCAACGTGCTGGCTCACCTGAAGGTCAGATCCCGTCCTTTTTCATCTCTGCAGCTTCTCGCCCTTCGCCTCTGACCTCCTCCAGCGTCTTTCCTCCTTTCAACTGGTCGCTTACAACCTTGGCGGTTGCCCAAGGCCACCATGCTTTGAAATTAGTCATTCCTGGCATATTAGAGAGACAGACTAATTACTTTTCCTGTTGTGTTCACTGAATACAAGTACGTTTCAAAAGGATTTGGATTTGGTGTTGCAAGCTTTGGGTGGATGTGAATTCGAAGATGCAGTATAGGGTAACTACTCAGAAACAAAGTTTAGTTATGGTTTGACACATCAACCAGTCTATTTCAGTCTTCTGGTGTTCTGTTAATTTACGTTAGCTACTGTACGTCTGTACGGTACCTAGGGTGTTGGCTGACGGCGAGAACTGCACCGAAGTGCACGGTCGCAAATCTGGTCGGCCTCCTCAGGATGTGGACAGCAACAATAGATGGCTGGACCCCAACCCCTTATATCCTGGTGCTAATTCCTATTTTTTTATGGATTGAACTCTCTAATCATCCCATGATTTTTGGCTTGGGGGCTGTGCTTATCAGTTTCAGGCTCAAGTTGCTGGTCATGCTTGCAGCTAAATCTGAGAACGGGTTAATAACTGGACCAAAACTAAACTATACCCGTACACGTACCTCTCAAGTTGCAGCCATGTCGCTTGATGCCTGGATGGTGTGTACGGGCTGAACGAGTTCACCACACAAATTCTTGGTATGCTGCTGTCGTATACTTATTAGTACTTACATATACATTTGGCCGATTTTATTTTGCTTGGCTTGAAATATTAACAGCTTTTTGCTCATACTATTACTGTCAACAGCTGGGTAGACTATACTGCTGTGTGTACTAGAGCTTAGCCGGTGAACTGTAATAGAAATTTATAGAATGAGTCCCAAGAAGATGCAATGTGTGTGTTCATATTATTTATGTTCTCTGTTCAATACTACATGCACTATCTCTGCTTGATTTAAATTCCATTTTACTTTTGTCACCAATAGTAGCATTAAAATTCAAAGAAAATTCATCCGTTTGTTTGTTGGCTTAACAATGGATACTGTCATACAATCCACTTAAGAATATACCAATTGCTAAGGCTAGCTCTTCCTAATTCCTTGCGTCACATAACTACTAGACAGGTCCCGTTTGGTTTTATTTGATTTAAGGATTTGGTTTTCCTTCACTGTGATGGATGTGTAAAGCTTTGAATTTAATGACCATGTTTGTTTTGAGTGAAGCTTCCTGGTATCTCATTTTTCCTGCTTATTAAATTCTCTTGGATGGCAAGCATATGTTTACTGAAATTTGTGGAAGATAGGTATATCATTGTTTGATCTGAAAGAACAAAGTGTTCTATTCTTAACTAATGAAATATGATGAGAACTCTTGATCATATGGATTACTAAGGACAAAACTATATAGTAGCAGTACTTAAATTGAAAAAGCCACCTGTATACATCAACAGCAAGATATGATACCCAAGTACTGATCCGGTAACAATCGGTTTGTTTTTCACCGGATCTATTCACATGAATAGCACGAAAGATTAGAGGAAGAAATATTTCTTTATAGAAGCAAAGAGGAATAACCGAATGTACTCATTTTGCACGTAACAAAAAACAGAATGACACTGAACCCTTACAGGCTCAGAATGACGCGACCTACCCGCTTTGCTATCACAAAACTGAAACTATTGACCATCTCCTCGCTCAGTGTAGTGTGGTCTGACAGGTTTGGTTCCTCTGATTGTGTGCTACTCTAGGAAAAGCCTCTTGCACATGATTTCTGATGCTGTTAGCTTGTGGTGGTCGTGGCTTCATGCAACCTCAAATCTAAGAGAGGTGACCAATGTGGCTTCAACGAAATACCAGATTGTCCAGGATTGAGTCAAAGTCTATCAGTACCCTTGTTGCTTCAATATAATAAGCCAGTTGTACTAAACTTGCCACGAGTAATTTGGATTGGAGGGAGTATTAAATAATACTCCGTTGACTGATGTTGTTGTACCAACAAATCCATCTATCTATATATATTTTACTCTTTGTCGGCATAAATCTATGTGCTAGGATATAAGTAATGTAAACCTACTCCACAACAATTCTTTCGGGATCAACTAGAATGATGTAGACCAGAAATAATAATGAATGATTGCAATCATATGTTCACTGAAGTTTGTGAAGATTGGAGGATCTCTGTTTGGTCTAAAAAAGGAACTGCTATGTTCTTGATTAACCAAATATGATAAAAAGCCCTATACTTTCATTACTAATTAGGTGAAAACTGTACATTGATGCCTTCCATCTAAGGTGACAAAATTTCCCCTTCGGCCTTCCAAGAAGTTAAAATTAGCTAGACTAGCGCAATGATTAGGAGTTCCAATGCTACCAATGTCATTGCCACAGTTGATATGAAATTAGTCCACATAGTATTGTTCCTTTAATTTGAAATTCACTACACGTATCGACGGGGTATCTCTAAACACCATGTGTCGACAGGGCGCGGCGTGCCGCCGCGCGGGTATGGCTAGTACTAAACTATGTTTTACTAATGCCTTGGCTAGCAAGGTACGCAAGTCCTCCTCACCTGCCCTCTTATTCCTAGCGGAGGAGTGAGTGACGTGCCACTCAAGGTAGGCTGACTTTGGCAGCCACAAATAAGTCATGCATGACCTAAAAACTACTGTAAAACCGTAGTACAGGATTTACTACTACAAAGAACACGAAGGTAAATCTGGACGGATGAACCAAGTTTTTGTGCTTCGCCTAGACATATAGCAGGCTTAGCCTTTTTTTTTAATGATTTGATTACCGAGTACCGACTCCCCTATTCAAAGCGGTGTGTACATGGTTGGAGCAGGGTGCTATAGACATTTTTACCCAATATGGGCCGCAGTATAACCTTCGGATCGGTCCACCTCACCTTCCGACATACGCATAGTGTCGGTCTATCGGACTCTAGTTTTGCGAATTTTCAGTTTTTGTTTCTTTCAGGTTGCCATACTTTTGGTGTTTGACTGTGTTTATATTAGCTATGCATAGAATCCACCGAATAATATCAACACGTTATTAGAGACGTGGCTTGACGGGATAGATTCCCAAGTAGCGAGACACATTCGTGTAGGAGTATCTGTGATGTAGGGCGGAACCCTAGGGTGACGATCTTTTACGTTTGGAGTGTTCCTACGGGGAAACATGAAGAACGCACGGAAGAACACAAAGGAAAACACGGGGAGGAACAAGAGAAACACTCAACCGACAAGTAGTCGATCACACGAGGGCTAGATCACCGAACACATAAGGTAGCACAAGATTCAAAGTCAACAAAGGAAAGATACAATAGTAACCGTTCTTCTCCGTGAGGAGGTCTTGAGGGTCTTCCTTTGAAGGGGTCTTGAATCCGCTTGGGGGATCTTCTCCGAAGAGGTCGTGATCTCCGAGGAGAAGTAACCAAGTGGATGAGCAAGGCTCTCACACAAAATATGAGCTAAACCTATGCTGCCCTATCTAGGAGGTAGGAGAGACCTATTTATAGTCGTAGTGCAAATGGGAGTCAAAGTGAAGGGATACAAGGGCTTCAGCCCGTGGGCGCAGTCACTCAGGTGCCGGACGTCCGGAAGGCGTCAGACGTCCAGAGGCTCGGGACGGTCCGGACGTCCGGGAGGGCTCAGACTTCCGTAGATTTGTCTCGGTCGGGGAAGCGTCGGACGTCCGGAGGTGACCGGTCATCTGGAGCTTCGGGGCGGTCCGGACGTCCAATGGCCGTCGGTCTTCCGTAGATTCGGTTCGGTCGCTGGTCGCCCGGTCGTCCGGTCCTCCTCGGACATCCGTAGTTTTGGTTCGGGTGGTGAAGTACCGGACGTCCGGATGGCTCGGTCGTCCGTGTCCTGGGAGTCGTCGGACGTTCGGACGGGGTCGGTCGTCCGATGCCTGTAGCTTCCAAAGCAGTTCTTCTTCTTGTCCATCACGCTTGGGGTCCTCACCATCTTGGCCCTTGCAAGTAGTTGTTCCGTGGCTCTTCTCCGAGTACCTGATCACACACAAAGTTTCCGAATGAGGTAGTAGCCATGTCTCGTGAGTAGGAAGAGGGAGTTCGGAGAGGAGCGAGTTCACCTTATCCTCAATAGCCTTAGCTCGAGCTCTTGTCATGGGTCCAAGTGGTGTTGAGGGAGATGTAGGTACGTCCATGGGGATGAGCGAGGGATGCTCCGCATCATCTCCCTCCCCCTTGGGAGATATCCGACCTCGTATCAAAAGATTCATCTCCATGGTATGGCGCAAGGTCCTTGACGTTGAAGATGTCGCTCACATTGTACTTGCCTCGTGGTCGGTCGATCTTGTAGGCGTTGTCGTTGTAGCGTGCTAGCACCTTGAATGGTCCATCGGCTCGAGGTAGAAGCTTGGACTTGCGTTCGTTGGGGAAGCGGTCCTTGCGAAGGTGTAGCCATACGAGATCACCAATGTTGAAGATCATGGGTTGCTTGTTGACGTTGAGCTTGGTCGCTAGTCATTGTACTTGGTGCTCGATGGTGTGCCTTGTATCCTCATGCATCTTCTTGATGTAGCTTGCCCGTGCACTCGCATCCATGTTGGTGCGCTCTTGTAGAGGAAGAGTTAGAATGTCCAATGGTGACAACGGGTTGAAGCCGTAGACAACCTCGAAGGGGGACTTGCCGGTACTCGAATGTCATGCACGGTTGTAGGCCTACTCGGCGATGGGTAGACACGCCTCCCACTCCTTGATGTTCCTCTTGATCAACACGCAAAGTAGGGTCGAGAGTGTACGATTCGTCACCTCCGTTTGGCCGTCGGTTTGAGGATGGTATGCCAAAGAGAACAAGAGCTTGATCCCTAGCTTGGCGCATAGCGTCTTCCAAAAGTAACTTAAGAACTAGACGTCACGGTCCGAGACAATCGTCTTTGGCACTCCATGTAGTCACAAGATTTCCCTCCAAAATAGATTGGCAATATATGAAGCATCGTCTATCTTGTTGCAAGGAATGAAATGTGCCATCTTAGAAAATTGGTCCACAACAACAAAGACAGAATCCTTTCCATTTTGAGTTCTAGGTAAACCAAGTACAAAATCCATGCTAATGTCTTCCCAAGGTTGATAAGGAATAGTAAGGGGCATGTAAAGACCATGGGATTGAGCTTTAGACTTAACTTTGCGACATGTAGAGCAACGGTTGGTGAAGCGTGAGACATCGCGGAATATCTTGGGCCAAAAGTAGTTCTTGGAGAGCATGGCGAAAGTCTTGTCGCGTCCAAAGTGTCCCATGAGTCCGCCTCCATGAGCCTCTTGCAAAAGTAGCAAACGAAGAGAAGACTCAGGAATGCAAAGTTTGTTAGCTTTCATAAGGTAATCATCCTTTATGTAGTATCGTTCCCAAGACGTGTGTGTCAAACACTTAGCATAAGGAGTAGCAAAAGAAGGATCATGCTCATACAAGTCTTTTATATGCTCAAAACCAATAACATTCAACTCGAGTTTAGTGACAAGTGTGCAAATGCATGAAAGTGCATCCGCAAGTACATTTTCCTTACCCTTAATGTACTTGATCACATAGGGTAAAGATTCAATGAATCCACTCCATTTGGCATGACACTTGTTTAACTTAGTTTTTCCTTTTAAGTACTTAAGCGTTTCATGATCGGTATGGATGACAAACTCATGAGGTCGAAGATAATGTTCCCAAACATGTAGCACACGCACTAAAGCATATAATTCTTTGTCATAAATGGGATAGTTAAGTTGTGCACCGGAGAGTTTTTCACTAAAGTAAGCAATGGCTCGTTTTTCTTGCATCAAAACTCCGCCAATTCCGGTATCACTTGTATCACAATGAACCTCAAAAGTTTTTTCAATGTTGGGCAAAGCAAGAATTGGAGCATGAGTAAGAAAGGACTTGAGCTCATCAAAAGCGGTGGATTGCAAAGATCCCCAAACAAAAGGAGCATTCTTCTTTGTCAAAGCATGCAAAGGAGCAGCGATAGTGCTAAAGTTTTTCACAAAGCGACGATAAAATCCTGCAAGACCAAGAAAACTACGCACTTGTTGCAAATTGGTGGGTTGGGGCCAAGTTTTAATTGCCTCAATCTTGGATTCATCAACATGGACACCCTTGGAAGAGACAACAAAGCCCAAGAAAACCACTTTGTCAACACCAAACGTGCATTTTTCCAAGTTTGCATAAAGACGTTCCTTGTGAAGGGTTTGCAAAACTGCCCTAACATGATTAATATGCTCTTTCATGGTTTTGCTAAACACAAGAATATCATCGAAGAAAACCACAACAAAGACTCCAATATAAGGTCGAATCACGTAATGCATAAGACGCACGAAAGTACCGGGAGCCTCCAATAAACCCATAGGCATAACTAACCACTCATATAAGCCAAATTTGGTTTTGAAAGCGGTTTTCCATTCATTACCCTCTTGTATGTGGATTTGATAATAGCCACTTTTAAGATCAATTTTTGAGAAAAAGTTGGCTCCGCTAAGCTCATCAAGCATATCATCTAAGCGAGAAATGGGATGCCTATAGCGAACGGTAATAGCATTTATAGGTCTACAATCGAAACACAAGCGGAAACTTCCATCTGGCTTAGGCACAAGTATAACGGGAACGGCACAAGGGCTTAGGCTTTCACGTACATGACCGTTGTCGATGAGTTGTTGTACTTGCCATTGAATCTCCTTGGTTTCTTCGGGGTTGACGTGGTATGGATCTTTGTTTGGAAGTAGCGCTCCGGGAATGAGGTCGATTCGATGCTCAATGCCTCGTAGGGGAGGTAGACCCGGAGGTAGCTCATCAGGGAAAACATCTTGGAATTCCTGCAAAAGAGATTGAAACACTAAAGGTAACTCGTGAGAGTTGTTAGTTTTTGGTTCCCTATCCTTCCACACAAGGACAAAGTGCATCACACTCGATGGGTTCTCACACACTTCTCTCATCTTACTATTGGTGGCAAATAGGACTAGGTTTTTCTCTCTAGGCGAAGAGTCGCTCAAGTTTGGCTTGTGGCTCTCACTCACTTTTTGGTGGATCATTTTCTCACTCTTCTCTCCATGATGGGTGGCTTGTTTGTCGGCTATCAATTGACTAGGAGACATAGGTCGTAGCACATATTCCTTTCCTTTCATCTTGAAGCTATAGTGATTAGTGCGCCCATTGTGGATGACACCACGGTATAATTGCCATGGTCGACCAAGTAGGAGGTGGCAAACGGTCATTGGGGCCACATCACACTCCAAACTATCTTCATATGCACCAATTTTGAAGGAGACTTGGACCGTATGCTCGACTCGTATAGTGCCGAGTCACTTAGCCATTGGATCTTGTAGGGGTGCGGGTGCTTCCTCTTGACCAATTGAAGCTTGGAGCATAGTTCTTCACTTGCCAAGTTGTGGCAACTACCTCCATCGATGATGACCTTGACGGACCTTCCATTGATGCCAGCCCTTGTGTGGAAGATGTGGCATCGTTGGTCTTCTTCTTGGTGATGTTGAAGAGTCAAGACCTTGGATACAACGAGAGAGGGGCTTGGATCCTCATCACAAAAGACTTGATCATCTTCATCCTCATTCACGCGCCGGTGCATGGCCACTTGCTCAAGAGCTTCCATCTCCTCTTCACTCATGGAGTCATATGTACCATCGTCGTTGAGGATCATGGTGCGCTTGTTCATGCATTGGTAGGACTTGTGGCCTCGGCCGCCGCAAGTGAAACACTTGAGGAGCTTCTCTTGACGATCTCATCGGTCGGAGTAGATGATGAAGAACGCGACTTGAAGTTGCTTGTAGTAGGAAGATGACGACTTGAGCTTGTCGAAGTTTTCTTGGAACTTGACTAGTTGTCATTGCTTGTAGTTGGTTTGGTTGAAGTAGAAGTTGGAGGAGTCGTTGAAGCTTGGTTGTTGGAGAAGCCGTAGGTCTTGGATGAGTACTTGGCGTACTTGAAGTCATCTTGCACTTGACGTTCCGCCTTGGTAGCTTGATGTACTAGCTCAATGAGGTTGGAGTAAGGTTGGAAGTCGGCGATCTTCTTGATGGGATGATTGAGTCCATTCAAGAATCATGCCATTGTTTGCTCATCATCTTCCGTGACATTGGCTCGGATCATGGCTATCTCCATTTCCTTGTAGTATTCTTCAACACTCTTTGTTCCTTGCTTGAGGAGTTGGAGCTTCTTGAAGAGATCGCGGTTGTAGTAGGTGGGTACAAAGCATGCTCGCATGGCATCCTTCATTTGAGCCCAAGTGGTGATTGGAGGTTCACCTCTTGCTTGGCGGCGCTCAAGGACTTGTTCCCACCATATGAGCACATAGTCTTGTAACTCAAGTGATTCCATAGCGATCTTCTTCTCTTCCTCATAGTTGTGCAAACGAAAGATCTTGTCGACCTTCAATGCCCATGAGAGGTACTCTTCGAGATCATTCTTCCATTGAACTTTGGCATTGTGAACTTGAGCTTGCCATAGCGTTGCTCTTCATTGTGTTATTGGCGATGGTGATGATGACGCCACTTGACGTGGAGGATAATCATCCTCATGTTGCTCTTGGCGCGAAGGAAGTCCATGATCAACTTGCTCTTGTTGAACTTGAGGTTGAAGTGGAGCTTGACGAGCTTGTGGGGGAGCTTGATGAACTTGACGTTGTACTCGCGGTTGGTAGTTCCTCTCTTGGATTTCTTCTCGAAGGGCTTCCTCTTGATTGCACCTCTCGCGATTCCGGTTGGCGATAGCTCGACTTGATTCTTGAAGGGCACGTTGCGCCTCAAGAGCTTGTGCTTCACGTTGTTGTTGTTGAAGACGTTGAACCTCGGCGTCTTGTTCCTCTTGGTGTAGACACGCTCGTTCTTCCTCTTGGCGACGTAGACGTTGTCGTTCTTGAGCTTGTGCAAAAGCAACTTGGTGTGGCGGAGGATGAGGTAGATGCTCGTCGACTTGCTCTTGTGAATGCTTGTCATGTAGCGGATTGCGAGCTGCATGGTGGTCTTGACGCGCGGCTCGTCGAAGAGTGTTCGATGACGGTGTACTTGAGTCGAAGAAGGTGTCATCGGTGTGTCGACTCGAGCGGTTCCGTCTTGAGGATGAAGAAGTGGAAGGATGGCGGTTCCTCATCAAGGCGCGGATCTCATCCATTCTTGCATCATTCTCTTGCTTGTGAGCGTTGAATTTGTTGTCGAAGTAGTCTCTTGTACGTTGCTCGGAGAGTCGCAAGTCGGTGGCGAGGTTGTCGATGCGGTTGCTCATTGCTTGTTGCTCTTGGTGTAACGCCCTTTGAGCTCCAAAGAGGTGGCTCTTGGTGACGAATGATGACATGTCGTCGCCGTTCTCGATAAGGGGTGGATTGGTAGAAGAACTTGGCCTATCCATCATTCCAAACAAAATGTAAGTGGTAGATGAAGAAGAACGTATACCAAATGTACCTTGACCGATGTTCAAAATGAATCAAGTTCACTCAAATGCGGATAATGAAATAGCAATTTTTGTATCAATTCTTGTCGGTTCTCACACCTACACAAGTAAAAGTTTATGGTGGAGCTTGGTTAGGATGGTGGCACAAAATTTGATGCAATTGTAAGTGAGCTTCAATAATGTTGGAAAAGATTCACAAATTTGCAAATGCAACAAGTAGACCAAGCAAGTAATGGTACACGGAAACACACATGCAAATAGATAAATGGGATTGTGCAAACCAAAATTGAGCCAAAATGTGGAGTCCACAAAAATTCTCTTGTTGCACAATACTAAAGAGACGCTAGCACGATTGCACAATAGGCGGATACGTAAACTTGTGCACAACCTACTAGGCAAAAAATGCAACGATCTATATTCCAAGTATGCTATATGTTTGGTGTTTCGGTGCTATGATCCAAGATGATCGGATATGACAATCTTAATGTAGAATGATGCTATGGTTCTTACTTATACGCTACTAGGGAAAAGCTAGCAGCAGCGCGGGTTTTTGGCCTATTAGTAGCGCGGGGGCCGGCGCTACTAATAAGGCGCTACAACTAACTTATAGCAGTAGCGCGGGTGCCACCCGCGCTACTACTACGTCCTTTAGTAGTAGCGTGGGTAAAACCCCACGGTACTACTACCAACGCGGGTTTTTTTTGAATTTTTTTGAAAAAATATTTTGATTTCTTCCCTAATTTTCAAATTTCAAAATTATTTTAACCTCACATCTCTAATCACCCGTCATCATTCCAAATCATCAACTTCCCGGACGGTCACCCATCCTCTCACTACTCCAGCCTGAGCACGCTTAACTTTCGGGTTCTATTCTCCCTCGCTTCCAAGTCTGCACTTGTTGTTTTCCTGACAATAGTAAGATGTCAATCCTATTAACCTCAGGAATTTAGCTTGAGCATGAAGTCACACATTTCACTATTTGAGTTTGAAACTATTGTTCTAAAAAATTAGTAACACTAATATTTCTTGGATAATTAGTTTGACCATAGTTTGCCCATAGTTTGACCAGATTTGACCAAAATTCAAAAAAACTAAAATAATTATTTGACCATTGTTTGACCACAAAATTTGAAATTTTTTCGATTTTTTCCACTCTAGATCTTAAAAGCCCCGTAACTTTTTTCCAACTATTTGTCGCTCCATGCGGAAAAGAGAATTTTTCCAGTTGCGTGCGCAAAGAAAATAAGTCAGCTGGCTTCGCTGCGCCAGAGCGCGCGGCCCATGTACGAAATTCTGGGAAAGCCCTTTTTCGCAAACGAATATATAAGAAATTAGTACCACCTCAGATAGAAAAAAAATTCAGCGATGAACGGATGAAAAAATTGGCGAAACGCAACTTACTTTATTGGTAGATATAAATATAGATATAGATATATGCAACCTACCATGGCCGAGCTTAGGCAGCAGCAAGGCAGGAGCTTTTTTGCACCCTATACTCTCCTAAAAGCAATCAAGCACCTCTCCTCTCATTCTTTCTTGTGATCTACGGTGACTAGTTGGTGCGATTTGTTGCAATTAGTCACGACTAGTCGCCAATTTTATTTTAGTTTTGCGAATGACTAGTCGCCAATTAATCGGACGAACCTCTGAGCCGGTAGGCAGGCCTGAGGCGAGGCGATTCACCTTAACCTGCTTACCAATGAATATGCAGGCACCACTAATTTAAATTACATGCTTGTTGTCAGTTTATTAGGCTCATTTAGAAACTAAACAGTGAACAACATTGAATGATCTAGAGAGAAACGGTGATGGCGAACATATTAATTTATTTCATAAATATGAGTATCTAATGTCGCTACATTTTGGCTTCTAAATTTGCATTACAAAGTAAGTCCAGTAAAATATATGCAACGTCAGTGAACACTTCAGCGAGCAACACTACGAGGCACCTGCACTCTTTTCCTTAACTTATACAAATGAACCGCTAGCGAGTTTACAAAATATTCACATATAATTTTCAGAAGAACAAAACAAATAGGAAGTGGAAGGGGATACATATTGTGGACTTGCTTGACAAAATATGGCAGTTCATAATGGAGAAGTTTGACTTGAGACAGCAGATTGCATCCGCCACATACATCAGGCACATTATAATCCAAAAAACGATGATAATGCTTCATGCTAAATCTAAAGACAAGGATATGACCTCAGTATAAAGAAGCACAATTGAGGAAGAAATATATAATCTATAATACCTAAATAGTTGATCCCCAGGGCTGGTCCTGTGATTTTAGGGGCCCGGGGCGAACCCAAACCTCGGGGCCCCTAGTATAAACGTCACATAACAATTATAAGCAAAATCGCGTACATTGTTATTGGCATTGTTGATGTCAGTATTTTCATCTTGTTAAGATTCAGAATTCCAATTACATAGTTGGTTTCTCTTCCTTTGCAAGAAGTATCCACAATACTCAACTCATCATTAGGGTTCTTCGAAGCACCAATGATCCACACGCTGCTCCATTCCATGTGATATACCTGAAATTGTTCAGATCGGCGTTGGCGACCACTCATCGGACGCTCGGCACGGCAATGTTGCGATGTGGACTGTCGTCTGCCGAACGCCCTCAACGATGTGCGTGTGCTTCAGCACCTAGGGACAGGGGATCGGAGTTTGTCGGTGAACTACGGCGGTCGGGGGTCAGGGCCTCAGGACCTTGGCGCAAACCGTCGAGCGCCTGCAACGCCGGAACTAGCGATCGGGGCTCAGACGAAGGGATCGTAGCAACCAGATATGGGAACTCATGATGGAAAGAAAACAAATTTGGCAATTGCCCCGGGAGTAGTAGACGGGATTCTCGGGATGGATTGTAGGCTCCCTAATGTACCTACTAGCTCGACTGTTTTGCATAGACAAAATCAAGGCTGCTTAGCCTGTTACTGCGAGGCTGTGTATCGGGCCAGGGTCAAGGGCTAGCTGCTGCATAGGGCGTACCACCTGGCACGGGGCCCCTGGATATCGGGGGCCCGGGGCGGCCGCCCCCCTGCCCCCCCCCTCAGGGTCGGCCATGTTGATCCCCATTATCTTATTTCGCTTGACATGCAAGCTATCTACATCACTAATCAACATGCAGCCACTCACCTCACTGCACCTCATTAGTCTAGCCACATCATCTTATTTTTGTGATGATTTAATTTCTCTTCTGTCCACTTCACCTTTTTTTAAACTCCATCTATTTCATTTTGAGGCATTGACTCCTCCGTACCTTAAAACTGGACCCACAGAAGCAGAAGCGGAAGCTAACCATCCTCCCAATCAAAGCCTCCTTCATCGGTCGTCCCATTTTCTATTCCAATTTCCCCATCTCTCTCCCCCTCTCCCCGAACAACACGAACCCCATGATGCGCCTGCTCTAGAGTTTGCGGCCACAGGTGAGGGTAGAATTGGCGGCTACATCAGCAATAGTGGGGCATGGTTAGATTGCAGGACAATCGATCTGGAGGATGGGTGGAACTTCATGCACATGGCATCTACAATCTCATCAACATCCTCAAGGTCAAGCTGGAGCCGCAGTTCAGCTGCGAGGACTCATGATGTTCTACCCGTAAGTCACCTCTGTCCCCGCCCTCCCTCTGGCCATTCCTAGGCTACGACCGATCTGGTTCTGATCTAGGGTTTCCGCCCCTGTTTGTCTCCTTTTGTCATCCGGCATGATATAGAACAAGAGGATTGTACCTATGAAGCGGCAAGAGTTTATCAATGTGAACATTCCAGCAATTTTTTTAGCCGAATAGAGTTATTTGATCTGAATTGTAAGGTAAGCATGCACAATATTGTTTGTAACATATTTAGCTGAGCTCAGTTTATGATTATGATTAACTGAGCACAATACGTGTGTACCTCATGAAACTGCATAAAAAATTCCTATTCAATTTTGGTTTGTCTCCAACAGTCAGATCCACTATATGCACTACCGGTTATCTGTCCACAAATGTCGAGTCATCTCCAACAGTTATTCCCCCTGATGTACGCCCGTCAGGTGATCTGTCACGAACATACGTCCGTCAGGTGATCTATCACGAACATACTGTAATTTTTCTAAACCTGCCATGTTTTTTAAAATCTATTCCTTACTTAAGTCTTCTTTGACTATGTGCCTGCAATAGCTGACACACTTTTGTTTTACCTCAAACTGAATTTTTGTACAGATCAATGAGGTGGTGTAGCTAGGAATCAAATATTTATGATCTATCGACTGAGAAATAGAAATTAGATACCACAACTGAGTTTTGTAATGTAAATTGTTGCATTTTGTTCTTTTAGAAAATCCTAGGAGAGCACTCAGACAATGATACATATGTCATCCTTTCATCCATAACCTCTACACTAAGTGTCATCTTCGCTCAATATTTTTTCGGATTAAAAGTTCAATAAAACATAGTGTTACTTCTATTGTTATGGTTCCTTGGTATTTGACTGCAACAAAATAACTAATGTTTCTTTGTATCATATTTCTTACCCACAAAAGGTAGTTCACGGTCGTAGTATTTTCCGAACTTTCTCACTGAATTGCCTTGAGCATTGAAAGGGGGTGCAAAGAAGATGGTGCTGGTGCAACTCTGGCATAGTCCTGTATTGAGGCTGCAGATGAGGCTTTTGAGGAAAGAAGTTCTAAGAAATACTTACCAAGGTAAAAAGCAATTTTTTGTACTATAAGCTATGGTGCAAGGTGAAGGTCTATGATGTGCTGACCTTTACATTATTCTGTTCTGTCGGTTCGATAGCTCTCTCACGCATGTGGTTACTAATGATGATGCCATTCCCACATATTAGTATGATGGAAACTGAAGCATTTTTCTTATATATTTATTTGAATTATTATTTGTGAGCATGTGGACATCATTATTTTTTTGTTCAATATATTGTGCATTCCACTTCAACTTTCTGGTATGTCTGTCCTTAAGGCTTTCCTTTCCTCTCTTCTTTAGATTGCCACTATCATATTGTGTTTGTCCATCACAATGATGCAAGGACGGGGGTGATCCTCCTTTCGTAAAAAAAACATATTGTGTGTCAACTGCTCATAAATTGGATTTGCAACAGGGGTGTATTTTAGTTTTGGTCCTATGACGTTCTAAACCTCAATGGTGGTTCAACATGATTTGTGTGTCAAACCATCTTATCTAATTTTTCCATGGATTGACGTTCTCTTATATTTGCCGATTTGGGTCGTTTCATAATTGACTCCAGAAGACTAACATTTGTATGCAGTCAACAATTTTCATCAATCAGCCATTGGTATCTATAGTAATCCTTTTATTGCAATTTAAAAACTTTATTCTTTCTTCGCACATTAAGGATCTCCACTCTTTATAAAGAAACTAATTGAGTTTGGTTACGTACAAGTGTATAGTGCATGGTTTACTTTTTTATTTTGCTCGGAGGAACGCAAGATTATCTTAATTGAAAACATGTATTTTTTAGGGACCAAACTCATGTATTTGGTATTCCTTTAGATAATTCTTCCATATATCCACACTGAATTGCTTACTCATATTTCCGCAGCAACGCGCGGGGTATCATCTAGTTACTACAATTGATAAAGAAAAAAGAGAGTGGAGATATCCTGTTAATTTGCAAACAAGGAGTTGTAGTTGTAGAAAGTGGCAAATAACAGCACAACCATGCATACATGCTATATTCTTTGTCACTTCAATGAGAGATCTAGTCCGTGAGGTTGATCAGTATGTAGACGAGTATTTCTCCGTGGGAAAATTCAATGCAACATATGTTGATAATTTGCCACCCTTGGAGGATAAGCAACAATGGGATGTGGTAGATCCAGGATTCAAATTTTGTGCTCCAGTGCAAAATAGGCCCCCTGGCAGACATAGCAAGACTAGAATTAGGGAAAAATAAGAGGGAAAATGACTTCAAGGAAGAAATAAAAGGTGTTCAAGCTGTGGAAGGCTTGGGCACCGTGGCAGCCACTGCAAAGAGTCCATTGACCCTGCACTTGGAGAAGAAGAACACTGGGGTGCTGATAATGCAACTGATGAACTTCTAGGTACAGATGATGTACATGAAGCTGTAACTGATGAAGCTACAAATATTGAAAATGCTATAGATGTTGATACTACAACATATGTTGCATATTCAACAGAAACTGAGCATGCACTACAAGATGGAGATGCGCCGGGTCCTGTGGCAAGTCTAACAATTGAGCTTGTGGCAAGTCAGGATGAACACTAGTTGGTAGTGAAGTGAGGTAATATTTATTTTTTTCTTTTTTTGAGTGTTTGCTAACTGACTTCTGTCATTTCTTTATAACTTTGCGGCCCAAGAAAAAAAATACAAAAGACCAGCTGAGAGAGGACAATCACCACTAAAGAAGAAGATGGAAACTGCAAAAGAGGAGACTTTAGGTTTTGTCACTGCAAGCAACAATCTAGGCAGGTCTTCTACTCCAGTTCTAAACAAGAAAGTGAGCACGAGGAGGAGTTCTAGGCTCTCTTCAACCCCAGCTTGCAATACCAGGAGCAAGAAGAAGTAGTTGTGAAGTGTTTGTTGAATTTGTGAACAAATTGTATGGTGATGTACCATATTTGTGGCAGTGTGCTCTTCAAACCAACCACATTTGTTGAATTTGTCTTTTTCAATTCAAAACTGTATGGTGACGTACCATATTTGTGGCAGTGTGCTCTGAACCATTTGTTGGTTTTGAGAACTCTTCGCTTATGTTCCAAATGTGAAATTGGCAACTAATGTTGAACTTCTATCTCATGTGCTATCTGCTATCTCATGTGTCATGTGCTATGTGCTATCTCATGTGGTAAAACTACTCTTTAACTGTGAAGTTTGGTCATGGGAGCACATTGGAGCAAACATACTCAAAATAGAGACAACATTTTCCTGATGAAACATGTCACATTACATTACTAGTACAACTAGTCCAAACACTTCACAGCTACTTGACATAGTTCAAAACTCACAACACTACCTTACATTACATACCATCATCCAATTAGTAAGGATTCTTTGACCAGTCAGAAAACAACGTTGCCAAAATGCTAATGCAAAGAACTATGAGAAATCCCCATGTTTGCATGAGCACATTTCTCTTCTTCATCTTCAATTTAAGTTTCTTGTTCTTCTCTGTTAGATACATCACCCTGCGCTCCAAATCATGATCTTTTAGCCATATTTTCTCCAATCCTGCATGATGTTCCTCAAATGCACGAGCAACACGATCAGTCGGAGATGGGTCGATCCAAACAACCTGGTCACATTCATCAGGGAGCTACAAAATAATAAGTTGGATTCAAAAAAAGAATAATTTGAAACCCAATGATGCACAACAGAGAAATTACATCAAGAGGGCACCCTAGGAACCTTCTTCCCATGCTTGCTCCCTCCCAGGCGACACGACGAGTAGGAATAAGCCCGTGCCCTGGGCACTGCCATGTTGTACCCATATCGAGCCCATCAAATGTCAGATCAGGGAAGTAGAACTCGGATTCAAACTGAACAATCCCAAGACCATCCACCTAAATTCATAAAAGTTCGCAAATTGATGAACCCTAATCTGCAAGAGGGCACAAAATAAAAAATCACCAAATTGAGTTAGAACAGTTACCTCGCCGGCCACCGAAGGGATCGAGGAAGACATGCCCGACGTGCACATCAACAGCCTAGTGTCGTCGCCCTCCAGATCCACGACCTCCCATTGCCTCCAGCTGTTGTCCAAAGTGCCCCTGGCGCCGTCGAGAGGTTGAAGAAAGAGAATGAGAGAGAGAGAGAGAGAGAGAGAGAGTGCATTGAACAGGTAAGTTTGGGCCCACATGTAAGGACGAAGGGGCAAATATGTCAAACTAACGGCCAGTTAGCGGTCAAAGAGCCTTGGCTAGACACAAACGACACAGAGGGGCATTTCTATAAGTGAAACTAAGGGCAGAGGGGCAAATTAGGGGCAAATCTGAGTAGGGTTCGAGTTAGGAGTGGAAATGTAAATGGCCCAAATATATATAATTGATTTCACATTGAAATGTAGTTGCCACTGGTCTTCCACCTGGTGTTGCTGATCGGGGAGGCCATGAGTTTCTCATACTTGCTCTCTGCCTGTCTTGCCATATTTTATCTGCAGTTCAAAGGACATGTGTGGTGTACTTATGGCTACATGCGAAACCATTAAGGACTCCAATTCCATGTCGTGCTCCACCAAAAAAATATATGAAAATGAGCAGACTGAAGACGTATATATTAATACATCTAACCTCTTTGGAAACTATGTATCACCTTCTCAGATGCCTCCTCTTTTATTATCTCTAGCTAAAGCTATAGGATAAGTACCAAGTATATATAACTTCTTTCAGAAATTATGGTCGGTGTGTATTATTGAAAAACGAGAAGTTGTGTAGCTCTAGAAATTGCAAATGTCTGGGAGTTGTTTTGGCAAGCTAGGGAAAACAAATAGGTTATTGTTTTGTTTTGAGTAATGCATCATACATGGCTTTTCCTCTCTATTCTGTCACGTTGGAGCTAATTGGGTAGGCTTGAGGGGCAATCTGGAAATAAGGCACGCTTTCAACTCAACCATAGTGGGTATCTAACTGGCTCAACCAAACTTAATTTAGATGGCAAAGTAGAATTCCCTAGATTTATTTGGGTTAGTTGATGATGAGTCCATCGAGGCTATTCTTCAGAAGTAGAGGTATTAGAACGCTCGCTTGTCACTATTGACCAAGCAGTTCAGCTACACCGGCATACCGTCGCCAGTTGGCTGAGCTGACAACGGTGATTGGATTGGCAAGGTTAGCGTCTACTTCCATGGAGCTATCCGCAGCAGTTTCGTCTAGCGTCGGCAAAGCCTTCAAACTCGTCCAGCCGATTAGGAGGGTCTTGAGCGTCTCTGGTCTTTTTATCTCCTGCAAGGACGGGGTGAAATTTTTGCTATGCGGTAACCAAAAATTACCAGACGAAATTTCCAAATGAAACATGACTCTAGCTCGTTTACCAGATAAAATAGGTAGAAACCTATGTGATTAAACGGTTACCAGAAATCACGTGGAGGATATACCTTCTACTTTTTTAATACTAAAATACATAATCCTTCTATACTGAATGCAGGAAAGTATTTCCTAGTCACCATGCTTTTTAAATCGCAGTTTATGTAATCAGCATTACTCCACCCAGTTCAGATAGAGGTTTTTTAATTCCGATCGCAAAACCACTACCCAACCTGCTGGGGTTAACGGTTCTTCTGGCCACCCTAAGTAGAAACAAAATTAACATCTGCTATTAGCAATTAGGATAAAACTTATTTGAATTCAACAATTTCTGTTGAAATTTTTTATGAATGTTTTTTGCTGGAAAATTACTGAGATATTCAAGATTTACAGAAAACTGGTTCTTTCAAGCCATCCGGAAGAAACCGGTATCTAGGAAAACAAATTTGATTCAGACTACATGAATAGGAAACATCCATTTAGAAAAAAGCAAATTTGTTTCGAGCCATCCGGAAGAAACCGATACAGCGACATGCATGTTATGCTGCAATTACCATACATGAAGAAGGCCAGCAAGGTTGTGATTTTTTTAATATTTTTTATTTCCATTGAATTACTAGTATTTTAGTTAGTATTTCTTATCTCGGAGATGCTAGAGTTTCAAAAACTGCCTAAATTATAGTATATGTATTTAGAAAAAAGTCTAACTTTGACACAAGCAATGTACTGTAGTATGTTGCACGTAGAAAATTTGGTCCATTTAAGATAATTATTTTTCATTGTTTTACTTTTATACATGGTAACTCAAAATTGATCTATCAAAAAAATAGTAAATACAAAATATAACATTACAAGATAGAACATGAAGCTACATTAGTGTATAATAGTGTAAGATAAATTCTATTCCAAAATTCATGTTCAAATGATGAAGAAAATCTGATGTGCGCTTCAATCTGCACAATTTTCCATTAAATAATAGAGAAAAGTATACTTTTCGTCCCTCAACTCTTCGTGGAGTTTATTTTTCGTCCCTCAACTCCAAAACCGGACAGAGTGCATCCCGAACTAACGAAACCGGAAAAAAATCGTCCCTTCTCTCGGCTGACCCAGTATCGGTGCTGACTAGGTGTGGTTTTGACTAGTCCACGCTGTTGTGGCAATGTGACCCCACAAAACAGGCGGCCCTCTCCCTCACTCTGTCTCTCTCGCGTTCTCCCATAGATTTTGTAGGATGCTATGGTTTTCAGCAAGGATGAATTACACATTGCCACGTCAGCATGGACGAGTCAAAACCACGCCTAGTCAGCACCAATACTGTGTCAGCCGAGAGAAGGGACGATTTTTGTCCGGTTTCGTTAGTTCGGGATGCACTCTGTCCGGTTTTCGAGTTGAGGGACGAAAAGTAAACTCCACGAAGAGTTGAGGGACGAAAATTATACTTCTCTCTAAATAATAAGATGCTTCATTGGAGATGCTTGAGTTAAAAGCAATGCGACCTTGGTAGGAGAGGCCTCATAGATGTAGCGAATTTGCGCAGTCACTGTATATTTGTTCTGACTAATAGACGTGTATTAAATATAAACATAGTAACTCGAGGACTTAATATTGCAACATTGTAGATTCAGCTATCCTTTTTACTTTTAACGGAAAATTTGCTGAGGAGAACCTGAGAAAATAAGGATTTGCTTGCTGTCGTGTCAAATATATACTCAAAAATATTGTAGAGTAATCCATGCATGTAGCAGTTTAACTTTAACACGCACATGTATTGCTCTACATTCCGCACTGAAGTACCAGCAGCTGAATCAGTCACGCACATGTGCTGTAGTACGAGAGCTTTATTGCTTCCAACTAACAGTACTGCTTACTGGTTATTCGATGTTCATATATATGCACATATTCAGAAACACAAATGACCGACTTCTCCACCGCTTAGATATCCATCCGTTGGAGGATCATCTTTGCTCTCATGTGCCCAGATCGATCATATTATGGTTCTTGGGTTATGGCTTGGGAAGCACCGGGAATTCTGGGTGTGTCCGTGGGCCACCTGCAGCGTGCTTCATCAGAGATATTTTTCTTTGCTAACATCTCGCCACAAATAAATTAACGTTCGTTGTGATGCTTACACTGTCGGATAGTCTGCATGTCCTCCAACCAATGGCCCACCTTGCAGCCTAACTACGTTTCTTTGGACAAACTTGTTCGGATGAGGCAGTGCATACAAGGAGCTGAGATGGTAGAACGCCACCTATATTACTTCAGTAATTATTTTATTTCTGGGCCCAATAATCGCCATGAGTAGATATTAGCTGTATTTTAAATGAGCTGTACTATCCCTGTTGTACTGACAGGGTCTAGCGGAAATAAAACTGTTCACCCAGCTTGAACCAAATGCTTGCACTGAATTGTTCAAATATATGTAAATAACAATAGAAATCTTTAGCAACCACAAATGCATGGAAGCTGTGTGGCAAAATCTACGGCAGGATTGTGGACGACGCATGATGCAGGGCTTGGTGAGGTGGAGTGCCTCCTTACTCCTTAGGCCCCGCTTGATTTTTATGTGTGCTTGCTGGAAGAATTTTATAATTTACTGGATGAAAACGTCCCTTTTTCTCCATTTTTATTCTTTTTATGTTTGCCCAGGCAACTACTTAGCTGCTGTTAAAACAGAAGTTCAACCGTATGGTTCTAGTATGCCATCTATTTTTCTCTGTAGTTAGTGTATACTATTTCTATCTTCCAATGTGTATATATACCCACTACTATCACTAGATAATATAAATCTCTATTCGGAGCTTTGGAGGAGGGGAACTACACCCTAGATGTGATCTGAACGGACGATATTTCACAAGTCATCAAAGAGGAGAACGATATCCTTACGGTGCCATTCTCTGACGACGTGGTGATAGCTAGGTTGTTCCATATGGAACATGACAAGGCTATCCACTAGAGTTCTATTAGAATTTCTAGGATATCATGAAGACTCATCTATTTGAGTTGTTCAATTTTCTTCACACGCCAACTTCACCAATCCAGGCTTAATTTTGGCATGATTGTTTTGTGGCTGATGATTAATGAGGCTGAACGGATCCAATAATATAGACCGATATGCCTCCTTAATGTTAGCATCAAAGAAATCACCAAATTTGTTACTAAGAGGCTCTGTTCTTGCAAGCGCCTCCGACAAAGTCGAGTATACGGAAGAGGGGATTGGCGAATCCTCGGACAGCCCACTAGCGGCCACCACGCCCTCAAGCAAGAGGACGGCGACCTCAACCTATGACATCTACATGGTATGCACTGGTGACAACGGCAATCCCTACGTGTTTGCTGACCATGTTCTTCGGCCATCCCAAAAGCGTGCCATGAAAGGAAGGAATATACTCGATGGAGTAGTGATCCTACATGAGACCATGTACTAGATGGACCAAAAAACATGAGTGAAGTACTATTCAAGATTGACATTGAAAGGCTTACGATAAAATCAAATGGATGTTTATCAAATAGACCTTGGGAGTGAAAGACTTTTTCGAGAAAGGGCGCAAGTGGATCATATTTTTTTGCCCCTCGAGGCAGCGTGGTTTGTCAATATCAATGATGACATGGGCCATTACTACCATGAAAAAAAGGACTATGACAGCATGACCCTCCGTCCACAATCTTGTTCAACATTGTCGCTGACATGTTGGCTCTTCTGATATATATAACATGCCAAACATGATGCCCATGTTGCAGGAGTAGTGCCACACCCTGTAGATGGGAGCCTCTCTATCTTTCAATCTGCCAATGATACGATTCTTTTGATGGAACATTACCTGGATAAGTCTAAGAAAGTGAAACTCTCGCTTTTATTGTTTGAGAAAATGTCAGCTCTTAAAATTATTTTCCATAAAAGCGAGTTGTTCTATTCCAGAGAAGCCAATGACGTGGTCCAAAATACGCGGTTGTGCAGAAGGCCTATTTTTTTTAGAATTCTGATTCATTATCTGTGTCTCACTAATGTGGAGTGGGAACTTGTAGAAGAGCGCATAAAGAAACAATGGAGGAGTTGAAATGGGAAGTTGCTTTCTATTGGAACTGTTTTGTCTTGTTCAATTTCTGGACCGACAAATATGGTTATCCACAAGCTCTTAGTTTTCCAACTTTCAAAAGAGGTACGTCAAAGGCTGGATATGCCCCCCCCCCCTTTTGTACCAGTTCAACACGAACCGCCACTAAAGGGCCCCACGTGGCACGGGCCAGGACCGAGGGCGGGGAGACCTTTAGTACTGGTTGGTAAGGATTTTTTTGTTTGAAATAAGCAAAAACAGCCCACCTACTGGGCCGGCACGGCCTGCATACTACTAGAAACCCAACCTCTAGTTGGGCCAGGATGCCGGCCCATATGGCCAAGTAGGCCCCACAGGGAAGAAGACTTGCAATAGGCCCACAAAGGCCTGCTTGGAGAGGAGCTCGACACGGTAGCCGCAGCGGGGCTTATAAACCGGTGCGAGCTTCTCTCAACTAGCGAGGTGGGACTAAACACTGTGCATTGCGGGTGGCAGCGCACCCCTATAATACCAGTTGGTGGCATGAACCCGTACTAAAGGGGGAGTCTTTAGTACCGGTTGGAGCCACTAACCCGTACTAAAGGCCACCATCTCTTTAGTACCGGTTCGTGGCACGAACAGGTACTAAAGGTTCGCCATGAACCGGTATTAACGAGCGTGGACCGCCTAGCCGTTGGAACCGGCACTAATGGTCACATTAGTGCCGGTTCAATTACAAACCGGGACTAATGAGCTTCACATTAGGCCCTTTTTATACTAGTGCAACACCGAGGTCTCCGTCATCATCCGATTTGGGAGACCCAGACCTAGGGTTTCCATGAAGCAGATGCAAGCTGCAGGGAGAAGGGCATGTCATCTGCAGCTGCCAACGAGCTCAAACGGTTCCCAGCGCCACAATCCTCTCACGCTGACACCTTCAAGAAGGACATATCACCCTGAGCCACGTCGCCGCCCTTCGCCAGTTAGTGGTTTTGCACAAGAAACAGTGAGGTGGGAAGAGGTAGGGCAGACCCAACGGACATCCCAAAGAAGAAAACTGGCGCCCTTAGGCGTCATCGCCATCGCGGTTGGCAGTAGCCGATGAGGGAGTTATCCAGATCTGGATCCCCTGACTACTAGGAAATACCTTATAGGTAGATGATTATCAGTAGCGAGGGGATAATGGGCAGCGCTACTGTTATTTAGTAGTAGTGCGCGATTAGCACATGTACTGCAGGTGGCCATCAGTAGTAGCGTGGGAATGCCAAACATGTGCTACTACTATGAGGGCCCCATCATGCCCCCATGGGCTGGCCATAGTAGCAGCGTGGTTCTTAGCCCAACGCTACTGCTAAACACATTAGTAGTAGCGCCAGCCCACGACCCGCGCTGCTACTGTGGCCAGCCCGGGCCCAGCTGCCCGTCCCCACTTAGTAGCAGCACTGGGCTGGAACATGCGCTACAGCTTAACCGAGTTAGCAGTAGAGCTCGGCCGTGACCCGCGCTGCTGCTAATCCAGCCTTATCCTCCCCATCCCGCCCGTTCCTCACTCTCCCTGTCTAACTCACTGACCGTCGTGCTTGTCCTCCTCCTACCATTGTCGCTGTCGCAGAATTGCTGCTTTTGTCGCTGCCATCCCCCGGCCTTGGCAAGCCTCCTCCTCCCTCCTTCCTCTCCCCTCCTCCTCCCTCCTCCTACCTGCCCACCCACGCTCCTCCCTCCCCTAGCCGCCCCTCGTCCTCCCACCTTCCTCCTCGCTGCTCCTCCCTCCTCTAGCCGCCCCTCCTCCTCCATCCACTGATCCACAGGCCCTCCTCCCTCCCCTACTCCATCCACAGCCCCTCCTCCCCCCGTCATCCATCCACACAACCCCTCGTCCCTCCGACACAACCATTG
The DNA here is from genome assembly GCA_963921465.1 of Triticum timopheevii. Taxonomy (NCBI): domain Eukaryota; kingdom Viridiplantae; phylum Streptophyta; class Magnoliopsida; order Poales; family Poaceae; genus Triticum; species Triticum timopheevii. The sequence goes on along the minus strand of OY997272.1, from coordinate 15,649,031 downwards.
CCAAAGCACCATCACCAAAATCACTGATCTCAACATCCTTTGCCGCCCACACGACGAAAACATGCCACCAGCACCGCCACCAAGACGCTTGCTGAGAAGCCAATCTGATGGACTGACACAAAAGGCCACCGCATCGGCATCTAGGAGAACCCACCACATTGCGACACCATTAGTCGACATGAATGTGCTAGTCAGAGATGGCACAAGATGACCCTTGCAGGCACCACCATCTGTCACCCATGACACCAAGCTAGGGAGGTCATCCCGGCGATTGGTACACCGACCATGAGTGGAAGATGGCGGTCACAACTCCCTTTTCCACGACCACGATTCCGTCTCAGCGCTCCCCACCCGGCCTCAGAGCTGGGTATGCATGAGCACCTCAGGCGACATGCCTCCAGACACAGGCTAGAGAAAGTAGCCACCGGCACCCTTGTTGTGGCAATCTCGAGAGGAGGATGGCGGCAACAGCCACCGGCTGAGCCTCACAGTCAGGCATAGAGCCCCGCTAGCCCCATATCTGGGCCATAGCAAGCTCCGAACTGGCGTGTTCCCAGGTCAAGATTGGGTGCCACGCTGACCCTCCTAGCTGCCAACACCATCACCCAAGGAGCTCCACCTCCTTGGAGCATCGTGAGAGCCCCACCGGCAACGTCTAGCCAACCACAATAAACGCCACACGGATCTGCCCGATCCTGAACCGGTGTTACCATGACAGACCACACCACATAGCCACTGGGAAAGCATGAGACAACCCTGACCCTGCCTCCCATGTATGGCAATGCTAGTTAAGAGCAGAAGAAGGAGCAATTCTTATATTTGTTATATACTATCCTTGAACGTCCATTTTGCTGATTACAATGGTCTCATGAGTCATGACTGGTGATTCAGACCTAGATAAACCAAATGAACGGTGTATGTATTGCATAGAGTTGTAGACAAGCAATACCCATGTTGTGAGTACATTAATTAACTAGTGTTGTCGCCAAACTTTCGTCCAACTCCTTTCAATTTCGGTCACCTTTGTTTCACGGCTCTGAGGCCTCTCAACACATGATCCATGACATGTACAAGTTGATCAGCAAGGTAGAAAGCATCCTTCATGCACCATGGCCTCAGTGTCTATTCCCATGATGATTCAATTTGATGTTCTGCAGTTTGATGGACCGATAGACTGGGGAAGATGTATTTGTAGGCATTATAGTGAATCCAATGAGGACTCCGAATCCTTGTCAGTGGTCGGATTTACCATACATTAATGAAATGGAAGAAAAAGGTGTGCGGTGTGACTGGAAATCTGTAATACATAAGTTCGGATCATGAAACCGTGTTGAAACTTGACAATATATACTACTCTGGACATTTTTTCTATTTAGTTTCATTTTGGAAAAGGAGATCTGGATCTGCTAGTGACTCGCAACCCCTCCCGTCGCTGTCATTCAGCGGCGCTGGTCAATCTACTTTAAACCATAGTCGCCTCCCCTTTTGTACTTGCCACCAACCAAAGGGACTAAATTAGTACCAGATTTCTTATGAGAAATTATTGTAAAGGTGCATTGATTAATGAAACACGGCAGCTCCATGAATTCCAAACTTGGGAATATTTCGAGAAGCTAGCAAACATGGTTTTTCTTTTGAGTGGTGATTCATGCATGGTATGCATGGAAGTAAACTGAACCTAATGAATATGGCTAGCTCAAACATCCTTTGCATCCCATTTTGATCGCACCATTGATGTTGGAGCTAGCTCTGTAGGCATGAGAGGCAACCAGGATTGAAGGGATGATGTTGTCGCAGTCATGGCTCGTGCGAGATGTCTTCGCATAGCCAATAGGGTCTACTGTTGTACGATATGTTGACATTGCAGTCGAGCCATCGTGTCCATGAGATGCAATACCTCATCTGTGGAGGCCAGTTGCCGACCACCACGGTAACTGCAGTCACACCAAGACAGATATCACTTGCAAGCAGGAGTCGCGACGAGAATGTGAAGCTAGACCATTCTGTATTGGGTAATAGATTTTGATGTGTACGACCATTTAAAACTGAAGTGATCAATATACAGCTGGCTAGTTTGATGCCTATGGTGCAACCCAACTGACCGATTTCTTGCGGTAGCAATCAAGGCACAATCTTCCTATCTCCTTTCCTTCCCGGGGGTTACTTTTACAAGCATCTTATATATGACTATTTAATATTTGTACATGACAAGAAACACTATAACAAAACAAGACATTACCCCTGTGTCGTTCTCTCCTTATGCTTTCCATCTCTCCCTTCAACCGGCCTCCTTCTGCACCATCTTAGTTGCCGGTGGTCAGTGGGAAGGAGGTCCGGTTGTCTTCGCTTGTGAATAGCTATAGGTTTTCTATCTTCCTGTTCCTTTTCCTGGCGACGGTAGCCAAAACGGAGAGATCTGACGTGTGCTGCTCTGATTGGGGCTTTGTTCGTCCGATTTGGCTTCTCTTTGCCACCATGGTGGTGGCTGGGAGAATGAGGGATGTAGGAGGGATCCTGCCTTATCCATGCAGGAACGGGAGCCTCAGTTTTTCAGCTTTTGCTGTCACATGGCTGGTTCTTGGTCTAAAGATGCAAGCGTGGAGGATGTTATAGGTGGCATACTATAACTATCAAAAAGATGGATGTAGATTCCGGAACATGAAGTTAGCATGCATATACCATCCTTAAGAAGTTGCAATAAAGTACTCTGACAAAGCATAGGTTGTACACATGGGATTAGGACATCATGCAGCTCCTTGGCCCTGCAACAAGCCAGTTTCAGCCATACTAAGATCAGCAGTTTCAACATAGTATACGCTGTACTCTGACACAGTGCTTTTGCTAGTTGCTAGAACAGAAAAATGTTCGTGTGGCAATTGCAGCAGTTGAGTCGTTGAAGTGGACAAACCCACATAATCCATTGCCCACAGCGATGCCAGCACTATAGGGCAAAGAGAAGAATATAGTGCAAGCTCAATAACTGCGGCTGGTGTGACATATAGAAGAACGAGCTGCAAGCTAGCTTTTCATACAAATTGCTACATATCGTCCTTCATTTGAAGAGTGACACCGGCCCTTCAACAGCATATAGGCAAGCGATGTGTACGCCAACTGATACCACAACATACACACAAAGCCGTTGATAACCTGCAGCATGCCTAAGCTTAGATCTGTGAGGCATCATGAAGTTCCACATCTCAGGCTAAACAAGTACTCCCTCCGTAAACTAATATAAGAGCGTTTAGAACACTGCTTCAGTAATCTAAACGCTCTTATATTAGTTTACGGAGGAAGTACATGTGAGGATGCAAAAGAGGTTGTGTATGTTCACACTTTTGTTGTGCAACATACTCTCCGCTGCTAATCTCGTAACCAAGGAAGAAGAGATCCTACATCACGTCACTCAGCTGCAGTTTCAGACCCTCCCTCAGAATAGTCTTCTGCCTCTGCAGTTGCTGACGTGGACGCAGTTGGGTTGGCCGATATAGAGTGAGAAGACTGTTAGCCCAAACTACATAGTACCAAGCTTTCGAGGATCGGACACAGCGGATGCTGGAACAACTGAGAGACGAAGTAGTACGAACTAGTAGAACACCGCCGCTATGTTCTACACATACACATGAGCTGAAATACTAGTACTCCCTCTGTTCACTTTTGTAAGTCGTTTAAGACAGCTGAAATAGAGCTGTTTTAGGTGCTGTCTTAAATGCCTAAAATGTCTTACAAAAGTGAACGCAGGGAGTACTACTACTTTGCTAATCAAACTTGAGTGCTCACGGACACACACAATAGTAGTAGTGACGGGAAACACACCGGGTCGCTGACTTGTACAGGCCTTGGTACTATATGCAACCTGTGCCAAAATGCGGGCTATTAAGGTGCTTGTTCCTAGTGGGGTTACACACCGGCTACTAGGTGGACACAGGACCAACATTTGTGCAACACGGGAGCCAGGGCGTCAAATACTACCTGGTGTAACTCAATGGCAATGTTATTATACACGGATGATTACATGATGATTGTTGATCCATATGCAGGACGTGGTTGGGTTGGGGAGTAAAGAGTCAACCCAAAACTATGCGCCCCACTCTCCTTTATATAGACCTTCCTAATGTGCTTCTACACTGATACACATTAGGCTCTAATTCCAGTATAATCATATCCTGATCCGAACTAGGATTCAGCCCATTAAGCGTGAGACCTTATGGCTTCACGTACACATAGACATGACCCGTGTCGATAGCTGGTAGCGGCTCCTAATAGAACACTAGATCAGGAGCGCGCCTTGGCGCGAGGGTGCCGGTCCCAACGTTTTAGTTGGGCGGGTAATGCTAAGTTTAATAGGAATTCAAGTTTAGCATCGAGTTTTGTGCTTTTATGAACCACAAAAGATAGCAACTCAACATGAAGTTCGATAACGAAAGCGCAGCCATTCAACATGATGTTCAATAGCAAAATTGTGAATATAGGAGAGGGAGTAATAAGAGCATGAATATAATAAAGGAGAGATAACTATGAAGCCGTAGCTACTAAGCATACTAATAAGTGGCTTCATTCAACCACCTTGTCGATCAACTTCATTGGTGTCACTTCATACTAATAAGTGGCTTTCCTTTTTTGATAAACTTGACAGGCGCCACTTCACATGAAGCTGATGCAAATAACTTGTGATATATACGGTATATCATGATTTGTGAAATTTTCAATCCAGCAAAAAAAAAATACAAACACTCGCGGACTGCTGCATGCATTGTACAAAGAATAATGGCCAAGGTAGCATTTACAATCCATTTAGTTTGCTGCAAAGGAAATCCCAAGGACAAAGAGGTTACATAGAGTAGCATACTAACTGCAACATGTGCTTATTCTTGAACAAAATAACAACATGAACTAACCAGATGCGTCCAATCCATAAATAAATGTATATCAGACAACACGGCACAATAAAATCGAAGCTAACAGAGCCACGTGGCACTGTCCTAGAAGCGACACCCCCTTAGCCAACCATCCTTTCTTCACGCATCCACAAACAAAAGGATAAGGTCCTGCATATATAGATTTCCAACCCGTACATAATCAAGATGCTCATCACAAGAGTCATTGAAGTGAGAAAGAGAAGATCAAACAGGCGTACAAAAAGGGAGAGCACATAACAACATCTGACCTCTCTTGTTTCAGTGGCGCATGGCCTTCTTGGTTTTAATGGAGAGCACATCATCAGCCAACGGCACATCCCGCAGTTCACTACGGAGAGGGAAAACAGGCAGACCCACTTATGAAGTACTGATGGATCAAATAGGAAGCACCGGAGGCAAGTAGAAGCATATACCTTACCGTCCACCTCGTCACCTTGAAGACGCACTTATGCAGTAGTGAAACTTCTGGTGTCGTGTCTGGTGCACCAACCTGCCATGGATCAAGAAGATTTTATCAAAGATGGAAATGTTTGAACTATGCACACAATGTTAAATAGCTAGTCAGCAACTTAACATGACAGATGGTGAGCAAATACGCATAGAAAAAGAAGGTACAAATGCATTGCTTGGTTCACGCATGCACAAGGCATATGTTTCACCCTCCCCACTCTTCTACTCCCTCTCCAATATAATGTATATGTATATGCCTTCATCATCATTGATGTATATCGGGTAGCGCCTCCTTGGCGCTGTCATACTGTAGTTGCTATTATAGTCCTAGAAAGAGTGAGAACACATCAATGCATTTACTCATACTTACACAGAACAAAGTTCAATGTAAATGTATATTATTATTTGTACATGCAGTTTCTATTGGAGTCCTAAAAAGAGTGGAATCAGTGTGAGGTGAGACAATGGACCAAAACAAATTTAAAATTTATTTCTTGCACAAGTCTATTTGCATATGATTTTTAATTTGGACAAAAATAAAAGAAGCCATATGTCATGATATTTAACTGAACTAAATGTTCAATACTATGTCAACAATAAAACCTGGCATTGACAAAAACTCATGGGATTACTAAAATTATATTTGTATCCGAAAACCCAGCTATCTATAGAAAATCAGAAAGAATAAAAAAGGACCATCTGATCAAATCTTCTCATACGACATAGTCGACTATGCCACAACGATGTGCATTCTACTTTGACACTATTTTTTTTCTTCCACTGAAACATGCGACTAAAAATACCAAACCAGAGTTTACAATCAAATACCAAACCAAACAACTACACAGGAGCCATCGTGGCTATATCAAAATCGTATTAATATCAAATTTCTGGAGCAACCAGTAGCCACTTAAATAAATGTTTCTGAAGCTCAAGTGAAGAAAATATCTCATAGGAGGAAACCAGATGGGAAGGAGTTGCAATACCCGTGGGCGGGTTGGAGATGACAAGGACGCCAGCAAGGAAGGCAAACCAGGTCTCTTTCTTCTTTTTGTAAGCGTTTCTTCTACACGATTTTGAAGGTGTGACAAAAAAACATCCAGGTGTGAGCTTTTGAGCTTTAGCCCATCAGTTTCCCACATAAATCAGTCGTTCCAATTTCCTTAGGTTGTATCATGTAATAAAAAGACAGAAGAATTTATATGTTTCTCTAACAGAGGAGAAATTTCTAGAAAATATAATGTATGTTCAGAAAAAAAATATACATGACTCGGTGTAATGAACGTTGGGCAGAACATATCAATACTTCAGTTGTGACCTAGAACAAATAGTTTAATCGGAATGGTCCATGTGCTTGCTAATCCTTTGAGAGCTTATTTGGGTGAAACATAAGAAAAATTTCCTAAAGTATGTGGTCTCGGAACGGAGTTCAAACAAACATTCGCGAAAGGTATTTAAAAAACATCATATCCTAAATCACTGTTCTACACTTATATAACCTCTACATTAGTTGTGTAGGCCACAAAATTAAGTCACGAACATATCACCTGGAACGAAATGCCTTCAGATACATCATCTGCTGGTTGTTTTTAGTAGATTGTTTATTTTTTGAAAGAATGGTGTGATCAAACTATTTATGATTATCAAGTAGAGGTGCATACATGAACTATATAGTGAAAAGAGTCTTCCAAGCATCTAGTTTATTAGTTGGTTTGAAACAAGGATGAAGAAAACAATTTCATTTCTTTTAGTAGCAATAATTTTCTACACAAATGCAAACTCACTGGCCACATACGCATGGTGCTTGGATGGACAGAACTCTCCAAACAAATCTACAAAATAAAACACACGAATCAAACTCAAAGATGATCACATAAATGTAATTCGCTTGTTTGGTGACACTTTTTATATATGATTACCTAAAGGTTACCGATTAGCATATCAGGAACTTGAACAAATGGAAAGTCTTCAATGATATATAATGCTTGCCACCATAAAGCATGCATGCCTGTAACCGCTGATAAATCAACCTCCATCCCTAAAATCAAGACGCGAAAACCAGGATCCCAAAGTAAATTAGAGTCAGTAATGTCTACAGAGCGACACTCTGGTTGAAAACAAAGACCACCACCAATTGGCAATGCGCACAATAATCCCAGGGGGACTACTACCAATCTAAAAATGATAATTTTATCTGGTCTCAGGCATCTAGTGTGCTTGCGGAAGTCGTCCATGAATCGCTAAGCTGTTTATGGTGGATTTGTAACAACCTATACAATGTTCCTTTAGATCACAGTGCACCAAATATTTGCCAACACACTTTCTAGCACACTTATTCAAATTGAAATCTGCTTCTGCTTGCACTTCTCCCCTAAGTGGATACTAACAGTTCTAAGAGGATAAAACACACATATAGTTGGCTCTAATTACATCCTCTGAAAGATGCAAGCAGCTAGCGTACCTTAGTCCACAGTTGTCCTAGAACTGGGTCACAAGTTCTTGAGTTAACTGGATCAGTGAGAAAATTAATTTGAGTCATTGGTGAACATGTGATCCCGCTAAATACGAACTGGAACAATTGAGGATCCCAGTGAAACATGACCATATATATACATCCCTGCAAAATCTGTACAAATTGTAGTTAGCGGCGGGTGGCACTATGTACTGTGTGAACAAATAAAGAATCAACCTGTTCCAATGTTGCATGAAACGTGTTTCGGTTTGTAGTTTAAGAAAAAGGGTAAGCAAACATAGTTGCATCACGTCAAAGAAAATCTGTGTAGCCCACACAATGTACATTAAAACACACGCTTGTAAGTTGTAACCTAAAACTGCCGAGAGAGATGATCATACAAGAAGACGAACTGATCTTTCTCTCCTCTTATAGAATCTGTATAAACTCAGTGGAGAGCAAAACGTTTATAAATAGCATCATCTAGCTTCTCACCCTCTTGGAGGCATGCCTTTGATATAATTAGCATTCAAAAATAAATGAAATTATAAAAAGCGAGGCCTTATTCTATTTTTGTATTTTTGGTTTCTGAAGCTAACTACAAAAGATACAAATGGTGGAAGAAGCAAATGGAAAGAATACTTAGCTTTTCTTCTTATACTTGTTCCTTGTTGGTTAGTCATTTCATTGGTAAATGTTGTGATTCTCAATGTTTAATACCTTTATATGGAGTTGTCAAGTTGTACCAACAGCAGCCACGCATATAAGCATATACATACTTTAAACGCACTGGACCCGTGGTAATCCATATATGAGTTATCTTGCACCCATGGACCATGGTATCCCGCCTAGTTCAGAAACTCACTACAGAGAAAGATGTTTAGTTTCTTAAGACTGCACATGGCATTATTCTAAGTAACGCATATGTATTTCTCCATGAGAAGAAAAAATAGAGAGAGATCAATTAGCATTAATCATGGAGCAACCAAACTGAAAAGTATCGGCAGAACACCTTCATATTAATGATTCGTTCTTCAATTAGAGACTGGAAATACACATCTCCAGCTCCATCACCTTGTAGAGCTTTGTATTCCTCCTCCGAGGACTTCGTATCCATCTCCTGTAATGCAGCCTACAGGCACCAGAATGAAACAACACACATTGAGAATGACTTGATAACAGAATGATATTTCTAGTTAAGAAACATACTGAACTTACAGGGAAGCTAGCAGTCATGTTGCTCTCTTGCTCAAGGGTCTGCTTACACTGCAAAGTTAATATTTTTTTAGTTTGACTAAAACAGCAATTGCAACTGCTTGGCATATCTAGGCCATAAGAGTCCAGAATTAGAATAGTTCACTGATTTGTAAGAGGAGCCGTGATCCTTTTGCTTTGATATCTAGTTGCTTATTTCCAACATCAGATTCCTATTTATTACTTAGTGATCGACACATGACAGGTTGGATGTTCCTTTGCTACATGAGGAGAATGGGAAGCATGGAATACCTTGTGTATGCTCCCTCTAAGTTGGGAATTTCATACCTCTTCCCTAAAATAACAAAACAGATCAATATTCAGGTGAACCTATTAATTACAGTTTCATAATTTGACAAAAAATCCTACTTATGTTATCCAATGTTGCATTTGGAGAAGTTAAAAGTTAAGATGATATCTAGAATGGTGCGGACCTGATAGTAAGCTAATAGTTATCAACGACAGGCCATAATACAGGATAAGCCAAGCCATTTTATTTTACAGGTAAGTGCCCACCTTCCCAATAAAATCAGCTAAATATAGCGCACCGCTGCTCAACCGAGTTACGTCAACTGCTGAGTCCAGGGCATTCTACACAGGCAGCTTCTGCCCGTACTTGCGCCACGAGAAGTCGTCCGCGGGGATCTCCGCCGCCTTCGAGCTGATTGCCGGCACGCGAGTCATCCGCCGAACCCAAGACTTCCTGCCGGTTCCATTCATTCAATCTTTAGCAACATGGATAACACCGACAGACGAAGAACGGAACAACGAAATCCATCCCTGGGTGAATCGAATCTGCTAGACTACTAACCTGCGCTTGGAGTAGTGGCAGCGGCCACCGGAGGAGCCGTACTTTCCGCCGGCGACGTTCTTGGAGTGCGCGTGGTCGTGGCACTTGCGCTTCTGCCCACCACCGGCGCCAGTGGATGCCGCGGAGGACGCCAGTGGCGGCTTCCCGCAGCTGGCCGAAGGTCTTCTTCTCCCCTCCTCCTTGCCCTTGCCCTTGGCCTCCACCGATCTGGAGAGGTGACCTGCGGCGCCCACGCCTCCGGCAACCGTGGCACGAATCCGCGGAGGCACATTCACAGCCGGCGACGCCCTTCCTCTCTGGTCGCTTCCTTCACAGCGGGAGGATGGCCTGGGCGAGCGGTGGCGGCGGCGGCCGGCGGGCGCCGGCCTAGGGTTTGGACGAGGGAAGGGAGAGAGGCGAGGAGGGGGAAGAGGAGAGGGGTTCGCCCGAGTGGGGAGGCGGGTGGCGGCGGCGGCGATGTGGCTCCGGGAGGCGGGGGGAGGAGAGGAGGCGCGCGGGAGGGAGGGAGGCGGCTGCGGGAGGGAGGGAGAGAGGAGGAGGCGGCTAGGTCTCTGGACAGGAGCGCCCCCCTTTTATACCCCCACCATGTGAAATTACCAAAATGCCCTGGTGGGGGCATGGTATTTACATTATGTTGCCATTACTATTCATTTCGGCAGTGTTTCCTCTGGATCCGACGACCTAGATCCTCCCACCTCTCGATCCAACGGACGAAAGCGCATCAAGGGAACCGATCCGACGGCCAAGAATCACTAAGCTCTGAGGAGGCTTGGTGGAACACTCTTCTCTTATCTCTTGATACCAACTGCCATGTGTGCATAAATCATTTAACGAACCATGGCGATATGTGATATGTGACATTCATTTTGTCTCGTGATATATGTTATGGAGCTCAAGGTGAGTACTTGGAACCCTTGTTGATACCTCGATCTCTCTTCTCGAACCTGTAGTTCCCGAATCAAGTTAACACTTAACCGACGTCGTATGACTCGTATACTAGTCAAAGGATGTGTGTCCGCATAACTTTATCAACTAGGGACTATCAGTACAATCATCATACATTATATAGTAAAACAACAACAACAAAAACAACAACAAACAAAAACAACAAAGTCTTTAGTCCCAAACAAGTTGGGGTGGGCTAGAGGTGAAACCCATAAGATATCATGACCAACTCATGACTCTGGCACATGGATAGTAAGCCTCCACGCACCCCTGTCCATAGCTAGTTCTTTGGTGATGCTCCAATCCTTTTGGTCTCTTACCGGACTCCTCTCATGTCAAACTCGGTCTACCACTAGTAGAAAACAGGGCTTTGGTTACAGCTCAATGTACACATTAGTCCCGGTTCGAGCGGATAAGGCATGGGGAAGGCATTCGTCCCAGTTCAAATGGGACCTTTAGTCTCGATTTGAGACACGAACCGGGACTAAAGGGCACCACAGACCTTTAGTCCCGGTTTGAGACACGAACTGGGACTAAAGTGTGTTCAAACTCTACCCCCCTGTGGATCGCCTTTTCAGTTTTGTAAAAAACAAAATAAAAAGATAAAAACTTCAAAAATTAAAATCCTTCGAGATGTAGTTATGTTACTACATCTACTAGTTAGAAAAAATTTAAAACTTAAATTTGTACATGTTTTGCAAAAAAAGTGTTACGAAAAAGTAAAACGGCCATATTTTTTGCATGCGATGTCGAAAAAAACCGCATAATATATCAAAAAAATCATCACGAAAATCCGCATTCAATTTTGACTGCCTACGGTCTGTTTGCAAATTTTTAGAATCCTCAAATTCTGAAAGGAAAAAAAGAAATTTCAATTTTTTTGGTTTTTTGTTAAACTGTGGTAAAACTATGGTCAAACTACTTATTCAAGAAATATTTGTGCATTAGTGTCAAACTATGGTCAAACTACTTACGAAAATACTTATTCAAGAAACTATGGTCAACCTTCCTGAGTTGTTAAGTAGCACTAAGGTTGAGCCACTGAGCCAGGGTGCAATTACAAACTTCTCTGTCCCATGTGTGCAATTACAAACTTCTCTGTCCCATGTGCTCCAGCCCCACGTATTTCCCATTGCGTGGATACATATTCTACCCAATGTTCACACATACAAAAGCAAGCTGGTTCCATAAAAGCAGAGACGGTAGTACCTTCTAGCTAGTAGTAAAAGATTGTAAACAGGAAACACAAAGGATGAGCTAGTGGCTTTGAAAAGTTAGAGAATAATTGAACTAGAATTAGTGAACTAGAAGCATTCAGGAGTAGGAGGCATCAGTGACAAGAGGAACATCGATCCAAATGTGTGTATGTGATAGGGTCGAAAATATGATAGAGCTAGGGCACATGGTCATTGCTGGCAATCTCGAGCTAGAGCAAAGTGCCGACGTCGACAACCAAGAGCAATAGGAAGCTGCTGATGAGTCATAACACTACTAGAGCTAGACTACACGCTTGTTTCTGGAACTTTAATAGCGGGAGACACGGAGTTGTCTCCAGCATAGTCTTTAGTCAGGCATTGCCGCAAATAGTCATTTTCTTCTATTTGGCGGTCTGCTCAGATAAGTGGTTGTGCTACTCCCTTCTCCCTTCCAACTTGTGTATGTGATAGCTGACCATGGTATCTATCTTCTATGTTTACTTGCGAAAACTACGAAAACAATAAATTAATGTGATAAATAAAGCAGTAAATGGTTGTTCTGAACTCCTGCACCTGCTTAAGTTTTTAAAAATTGCTGATTTCTCTTGGCGATCAATAGTGGGTTTTGTGGTGAGAAGGTTGTACTGATGGTGCCTTACTCCTTCCTTCCTGCTTGTGTCCTGCTACCCATCTTTCCGTGTGCTTGTGTGCACTTTGTATCTAACCGACTAATTTGTTCCTATTTCATATTGAATTACAAGCTTCCTGTTAGATTTGGATTTCATTTTGGTTTTATTTTTTATTTATCATTTTTTCATTCTTTTATTTTTCATTTTCCTCAAATGCTTGATTTTTTAAAATTCAAAAACTTATTTTTGCAAACTCGTGAACCTTTCCAAATTTCATTTTTTCTCCTAAAGTCCGAGTTTTCTTAAGCAAATCATGAACCTTTTCACTTTTCAAACTTTTTCAAGTTTTGAACTATTCAAAGTCTTGAACCTTTTCAGATTTGTGAAGTTTTTACCAAATTTCATGAACTTTTTCCAAATTTACGACCTTTTTTCAAAACAATTGGTAGTTTGTAAGAAAAAAGAAATTATTTTAAAAAATTATGAACTTTTTGGTATTCATAAGTTTTGTATTCATGAATTTTTTTGCGGCCTTCTTTATTTTAAAAAATTCGCGGCCTTCTTTTGTATTCATGAATTTTTTTGCATGTTAGTGATTTTTTTATTTGTAGTTTTTTTTCAAATGGTGAATTGTAAAGTCAAGGTCAACCGGGTTAAACTTTTAGTGGTCAAAGGTCAAATGATCAATGGACGACTGAACTGGCGATCAATTATGTCAAAGGATCGAGCGAGTGATGGAGTATGTCACTTTTAGCAGAGCAATCTAGTCTGTCAAGCTCCACAAGGACCGGCCCAGACGCGTTTTCCCAGACATGTTTTTAAAAAAGTTACTTCTTCACTTTTCCGTTTTTTTGTACTTTAAAACATTCTGAGATATATATTAAAAACTTATTTGAAAAATATTGACCACACATTTGAAAAATATTAAAATATGTATAAAGAAAAAGTATATCACATATAACGAATATGAATAAAAAATTGATCATGTATTTGAAAAAAATTAATCAAGCATTTGAAGAAAATTTGAACATGTATTAAAAAAGGTTAAACTTGTATTTCAAAAATGTTAATCAAAAACTGCAAAAAATATTAAATGTGTATATAAAAGATATTGACCATGTATGCAAAAAAGGTTAATTTTGCATTTAAAAAACAATTAAATGTGTATTAGAAAACAATTCCTGGCATATAAGAAAAATATAGAATTAAAACCAAAAGAAAGAAAAAAAACTAAAACAAATGAAATAAAAAAGAAACCAAAGGAAAAATATTGAAAAACGAAACCGAAGAAGCTGATGTAAAAAGAATTGTAAAACTATGAAAATCAATAAAGAAACAAACAAAAACAAAAAAAATTGAAAACCAAGAAAGAAAACAAAAACACGAAGAAAAAAGAGAAAGAAAAAAAGGTATACAAACCATAAAAGAAACAAAGAGAAACCAAACAAAAAGAACAAGAAAAAGGAAAGTATAATGAAGAAAAAAGGAAAACCAGAGAAGAAATAAGAAAACCAAACAAAAAATGAAAACAACAAAAGGAAAAATAATTGAAAAAAACGGACATGGAGTATGTGAGCTCGAGTTCGCATGCACCAGTAAAGTAAAAAATATATTTTAAAATTTCAAAAACAATCTGATTTCTTCTGGCAACAAACATTGTTGTGTGTTGCACATGCATGCCAATTTTCCATGGTGAAGTGACATTTGTGAAAACACTGCAAAAAAGGAAAAATCATGCTAAAAAGTGTTTTTGGAAGCATTTTGCATCATCGATTTTTTTTTCTGTCACCTGCACGATTTTGTCACAAAATTATGCACGCATATGAAAAACATATCAATGTTTGTTGGCAAAAAAAATCAGATTTTTTTGAACTTTTTTTTCAAATTTTACTATGGCAATGGGTGCATGTGAGCTCGAGCTCACAACAACACTTTTGGATTGTTTCCCCCTAAGTTGTTGGCATCTCCTTTCTTAACGCGAACCAGACCCTAGCCACCTAGGATCGATGCCCGGCGAGCTCTCTTAATGCGTGACATAGCTCTCGTGCTGATTAGAGTTGTTCTCGTGGCCTAAGTTGTTACCTAGTGGGCTAGCGTAGTCAAGACCTACAGATTTAGGACCAAATGAGTAAAACCATTAAATAACATTTTCAATGTACTAAATATTATAATATAGAAAATTATTAGAATAGAAACACATACAAATATAAAATTAATGCGTGCATATGCATAGCTTGTAATATGTGCACGCATGCATGCATATTTGGACCAAATTCCTCTGTTAGTTTTTATACTGTCCATGCATGCATACGCTTTAATATGTGATAATGATTAGTAATTTTGAACAAAAATACATTATTTTTAATAGCATTTCTAAACTTTTGTAGGAGTCCGAAAATATAAACCAATAATAATTTACTTGCCCTGGCAATCATCAATATTTCCAAGAAACAATATGCATTTCTTCAATTCTGTTTCATAATTTGTTGATTCCCACCAAATTGAAAAACTTGGGCTTTGAGATAGCATGAAAGTGATATTGATGCTCTATATATGCATGTAGGAATAATAAGTAAATTGTAAAACATAATTTGAACATACCTTTGTGATGTCCTTCATATATTGATTGAAAACCATTATGGTCTGTTTAGAAAATAAATAACTGTGACACAAATAGTAAGTTAACTATATATGTGGTGTTGGTACTTCATGTTGTCAGGATGCATGATAAATGTATTACGACCATGTAACCGAATTGGAGAATCCTGTCACAACTTTTCTTTGATACTAGATGACCCGTTGCGCCCATGGCGCAAAAAGCGAGAGTGTGCCGAGTATTCAAACACAATTGCTCTTGCCTTATTTTAGAAATAAAATCTACACCATGTTGATATGCATGCTCGTAGTGAAGCATATCAACACGGTGTAGATTTGGTTTTCCCAAAAAAGGCAAGAGCAATTCACAAAAAAAAATCTTGTCACAAGAGGGCCAGAGATAATATAGATAGCAAATCATCAGCTGAACTAAGATGTTGGGCACTAAATGTTATTTACATAGCAGAAAAAATGCATAACACTATTATATACATCTCTAGTAAGAAAAAAGAATTAGACATGTTAATCAAGACTGAAATGAAGAAGGCATTCTTAATTACTTTGCTATCAAATATCTGCATACCAAAGGTACATCAAGTTATCAGATATCAGCATACCAAAGGTACATCAAGTAAGGATCACTTGAAAACAATAGAAAAACTTTAATCCAACAGAAGGGTGAATAGTTGAGAAACAACTATGGATATAGACTCTATTTGACTATTATAATGTAGGGATAGCAAAGTTTCTTGAGAATACCTAGTGTATAGCCATCGAAGTCGTCATTTCACATGACTACAACAGGAGGACCTGAAATGAAAAGGATTTGAGCATAGCAAGTAGTAGTCTTATTACGTATAATAGCATGCCTATGCCATACAACCAAGGCACTACAATAGGACAATTATCTTGCTATCATGTTCGTGTGTGGTTGTGCACTTTATAAACATTCATGCATACTAAAGTTCAAATGGGTTAAATAAGGAACACTAACAAAGTGCAAATACGGTGCTCCCTGATTATGTCACTACAAGAAATATGTCAACTTGTGACCTTGACTATTGGTCACTGAAAGGTCATTGTTTTTCATTTGCGACCTTTTTGTGACCAAAAACAGAAGGTCAAAAGCTGGAAGTCGTAAACTGAAATTAACGACCTTCTCTGTGAGAAGGTCATAGACGTTTACGACCAAAACAGAAGGTCGTTGAACCCATGACCTTTTGTTTTGGTCACTAGCTGTCTGCCCAGGCCACGTCGGATCCGACGTGGCAAAACTACGACCAATTAAAAAGATCACTGACAAGATTCAGCCCGGCTACCAAATACAGAGGCAAATACAAAACAGAGTCAAACATTGCTCATTGCTCGGCTACCAAATTATTTGGCCCCATGAAAAAATATATGGTGAAGGGAGCAACTGGGTACTATAAAGCTATGAAGTACGGAGTATAAACCAAGTACAAAATACTGTTTTTCTACTTTACCATTTAAACTCTACAAGTGTTGATTCTCTGTACTGGTAACCTAGAATAAACTAAACCACTATTAGAGTTATGATTCAATACCACTCTCACGGGTGAAACTTTCATACTCAAATGTGTAAACTTCTAAGTATCTATCTTTTGTTATCTATGGATTATTGCACAATTAAATAATATAAATACAAAGACCCATTCTTCCTGAAGAATCTGAACTACCATTGACAATGGAGAGTGTTATAAAGCTACAGATAACTAATAAACAGTCTGGTAACGTAAAAACTGCCGTATCTTGTCTCCAAATACAAAGAAATGAGCATAGTTCAACTTAAATACGCCCACAGATTATACAACTGACCAATGGAACAAATAGTGAACTTGTTATATGTGAACACCTCTAGCATAGACCATGCGACGCCCCATTCACCGGTGTGACTCCAAAGTCAAAAGTAGTGTACTCTTAAACATAAGTAACTTAATTGGTCCCATTTATTCTCCCTGCTGATATTTCAGTGCCTTCCTTGATCGATCAGTGAGCAGAGAGAGCATTTAGATTAGTCAAAGAGTTAGCTCAGAACAGTAGCAAGAGAGCTCTCCTCACGCAACTCTCTCCCTATGTATAGTTGCACTACACATCAGGGGAGAGGAGCAACACATGTAGATCATCAACTTAGTCTACACTCGTCAGTTCTGCAATCTGAGAAATAAATGAACAAAAGGGAAAAAACAACTGATTCTGACAAGAGAATTCACAATCCAAAAAACTTTGGCACTCCCTTATAAGATAATATACCAAAACACCTGATAAATCACTTCTATAGGCGCATTAGGAAAAATGACAATAAGGAGCATAAAGAAAGATCACTGAGAATTGAATGGTTTCCTTCAAATAAACATATAGCCAAGGGAAAAACATCATGTTTTGATTGGATTCTTTTTATCGGTGTTCATACTGATGGTGTATCCCAGATTTCTTTTTGGAGAGAGAACATAGGAAACAAAACTAAGGAAGACATCCTACCATCATAAAAGTAAACTTTTTATTCTCATTTTTCTAGCATAATCGGATATACAGCTTGTCTATTAGCCTGCTTCCAACTTTAATATCGTATGGAACATCTAGGAAATGCAATGTTTTTTGCTTGGCTATTCTATAGATATATTACCAGTTAACTGATCAATAATGTAAAGCATCGATTCCTCAGTCACATTGCTGCTGCATGATCTGAAGAAATAAACGCAGAGTGATGGGGCTCACCTTGCTGCTGAAGCCTGACATAGCTTGGCCTTGGGGAGCCACTGGCCATGGACTTGGAGGAGGATGGCAGGGGCGCTGGTGATGTTGTCGCCGTGGAACGCGTGTGCGAGCATGCTGCTGGGGGCCTCCTCCCGACCCCCCCCCCCCCCCCCACGGATCTCCCGTTGCAAGTGCCGTTGGGAGACACATGTGTCGCGCTGTCGGGTGTATCATCTTCCTCCTCCTCAATCTCCCTCTCTGACTGCTCACGGCTCTCAACAGCGGAGGCAGAGCATGGTCACGCCCAGCCGCTGCAAGGCTCCATCGGGGCCGGCCGACAACTGAGTGCACGAACGGCATAAAATTAATTGATTTCCATTCAACTAATATGACTACCATTAAACTACTAAATATGTAGTAAGTCTGCGTCAATTGATATGGATCGGAGGGAGCTCTACTACAACAACAACGCACATGTGTATGCGATAGAAAACTTGTCCAGGTAGAATAAACCCAAGGTCAATCAATCAGCCTACAGGAGTAGCAAATTAACAGTTTGGAGGGTTCTATACAATTAAGAAGCTGAACTCTGGTAAATTATGCAGAACATACACATGAGAGAGACCTGTTTGGAAGGCACACAACAACTCTTCTCAGAGATTGTTGGCCCAAGCTCCATCTCTCAACCTTTTGTCTGAAAATAAACATCAAAATACACTAGAAGAAACTGGGGAAACAGAAATAAGGAAAAAGAGACAAAGAGAAATACGGCATGTAGGATAAAGTTCTTATAGGGATTTTTGTCAACCAATGCCCATAAGAACATTAATACTACTCCACACAAATGATTAAAATGACAAAACGCGTGATTGTCGTGGCACGTGTACTTTTTTGTGGGAAAACATGCTGTTAGGTGCAGAAGTAAAGAACATATCGCATGGATGCTTGTTGGCATGTATAAAATCATCAGACCAAGACAGAAGAACCATGATTATCATATCTAGTGGAACTAAGATTTACATAGTGGCAGCCATTGATCTAGTTACTTAGGGGTAGTGCTACTGTTAAAAAACAACTCTAAAGCAAAGTTATTGAATCTACTAAAGTAGAAGAGAATTCAGTTATTTACCTAGGAAGCAACATCACTTCATTTCCAATAGAAATATGACCAGCTCATTTTCAAAGTAAAGCTACTCATCCTTGAAAACTGCAGAAGAGCAAGGTGTCAAAATCAGATGAGAAATTAGATATTGGTAGTGAAACAAACTCACAGAACCACATCACCGAGAAGGTCGCAGGAATGAGCCTCACATTGGGAACAATTATCCACAAGTCATGTACCAAAGATTCCAGGACAGTTAAGAGAATCTACTGGTCTAAAAATAATGCAAAGCGGAGCCATGAAGAGGTATCTATTAGCAGTGAAAACTGAAACGACAACTACTTTATTGTGAGTTGTACTCTATATGTATTTATAGTATTCTTGTTAATACAGACCAAGGAAAGTGTGTATACTCACATTTAAACTGTTAAACTAAAATCTGGAATGAAATTACCTAAACCAAATAAGGAACATGAGGTATGTCACATGCGTGGAGCTAGCACATGTCAAATGGTATGTATAAGCTTGGATAAAATTAACTGATATGGTACCAATGAACATAACATACAGTGAGGATTACAATCTAATATCTTCTTGATGAGCTTCTTTGTCTTGTCGATAACCAAGATGGGAAACCGGAGCTTACTTTGTATATATGCATGAACAAGCAGGTTATCTTTCAGGCACTTACTTATTTTTCGCGCAAAAAAGGAACTTACATTTGGCAAAAGAAAAGTAGTACAAGTTATTCACCGTCTTGTAAAGCGGCATGAGATTTTAATCTCCGGACGGAATGACGACAAAAAAATCACCCTACATGACCACGGATCAGCCTTGGCACCATCAGAACCCTTGTTATTTTTAACTTGTACATCGAAAAAACTACTGAAAAATTGAACAAAATATTCACTTGGGTGAAAATAAGTACATAGCTAATTCAAGGCATGGATGCAAATTAAGAACCTCGGGAGCAACATAATTGGGAGTTCCACAAATCATATGTAGTAGCCAATCCTCCTGAAAGATAGCAGAAAGATATGCAAAAATAATCAGCAGATTGTATTGGCTGATTTGAGATAGGCATTGCTATTAGATAAACAGCAAAACGTAAAATAAAGCCAAAAGCGCTGGAAAAATCACTGAATTTTGCACCATGATGGTTTCCATCAAGCTAGAAAAAGAGAAAGCAAACAATATACGTACTCTGACTTGCTGTGATAGGGAGCTCACTCCAAAATCACCTTGAGAGTGTCATTAGTACAAAGTAGAAGATTTTCAGGATGATATACGCCAATAACACATCAGTTAAAAAAATAACACTACATGAAGTAAGGATTCATATATTGATTAAAGAGAAATAACATTAAAGGAAGAAAGAACCTGTCAATTGATTTAAGGAAAGACAACATACAAATAAATTCAATTAGGCTAATGTTTTTCCAAAGATAATCCCGTCAACTCAGTTTAACTGCACACATCACATTTTGAAGCGGTAGGTGTTATGAAATAATTAATTCCAGTAGGCCTTCATAAACCTCTCCCCACCAAACTTCCTTCTCTGTGTATATTCATAATGAGCAGGTACAACTACTACTTGCTGCAAACATTCCCCCCAACGCACTAGCCCAAACATGTACTGCGGTGCACCAAAAGCAGGGGACACACATGTTTCCCCAAGCAGCAAGCAGAAAGCAAATCAGCAGGGTAAACATACGCAAACAAGAACATGCAGCAAGAAGCAATCAAGCGGGACAATTAGAGCCTGAGAGCACATCTAAACTTGTTGAGTAATGACACAGACGTCAAACAACCTGGACAGGAAGGGAAACAAGAGCATCGGCACAGAAGAACGGTTTTGGTACAAAACTATAGTTGTTTCTATTAACCAATTCAAACATGGACTGGATAAATTCATCGGACGACAACTGCAATGTAATAAATATGTCAGCTATGAAAAACCTACCCTACCTTGAGGTCCCTTTGCACTACCGATATGGATTTCAACACTGCACATAGGAGTGAAAACAAACCAGGGAAGATGATTACTTGCAAGATTCTTTCACAATAATTATTGATGATCCCTTTCTACCAATAATACATCCCATTTTTCCAGGAGGCACAACCAAGAGCGAAAGGATATCTACCTCTGGAACACAAGCTTCAGCTTCAATGTCATTTGTCAACAATGTTTAATCAATTTTGTTCTATAAGTTGAATATATCAAAAGTTCATAAAATGAATTAAAAACTGCAAAGCAAATAGACCCATTGTCATTTCATATTAGTTCTTATATGACGATTCTGCACCTACAAGGCAACAATGCTGAACCATGAAGCAAACCCCAATCATTAGGTTACAAATTTATGATTTATATCTGGAGAACCAAAAGTAAAACAGATTTGGCCATACAGAAACCTTCCTAGATTTGAACGGAAAGGGTGTAAACAAACTGACCAGGGACAGTTGGAAGAGGCGGCCAATCTTCATGTTGGTTGTCATTTATGCAAAAACACCTACAGTATACCTCACTTTGTATTGCCAGACGCCATGAAGATACTTTGCTCAACTTCTCCATCATTTTCTCTTGTATATTGAGAAGGAAGCGCACATCATCTGTTGCTGCTCGAATCATCACTTCAGATAAGGGCCTATTTTCCAGAAATTTGGGTCCTAAAAATCCATCAAATTACAATAAATTGTTAGTTTCAAGAAAATATAGCGGCACAATGGAAATCATGTGCCTGTCCATTATCTGTTCAGGCCTGGAGAAAATAATATTCTAAATAATAGCTCTATAATTTTCTTCACAATTCTAACCTGCCTTAGAAGGGCATGGACTACTTCCTTTTCAGGATATGGCATTCCTACACAAAGAAGTACAACAGTATCACACCACACAATCAATCAAATGCAAAGCACAAAAGAAATTGAGGTTCAATCCTTCATAGATTTAGTAAACATCTGCATGGTGATTAGAGCAGAAAGACTATTTGGCATGATGTTTTACAGAAGCAACAAACTGCTAGCAAGAGTAATGGAACCACAATACATTACTTCCATATTTACTAGATTTGCTATAGAGCACTAGGAATCTTGTATACCACGCAATATACATTTTAACGCAAACCCACTGTGTGAAGGATTCGAGGGGGCTGTTTGGATTCCATCAAACAGCTTCCAAGCCAAAATATTGGGCGTTGACCAAGGGCTGGGCGCTCGTTCAGATGGTGGCCAAATATTTGGCTCACCCCTGCTGTCCTGCCTGCTCTAGTTCAATTTGATGCCAACCCTCGTTGAGAACGCGGGCGGCTGGATGTTACGCCAATATTTTGGCTCGCCAACGATTTGGCAGGGTTAGCTAGGGAAGCATCCAAACACACTCCAGGTTCCCGGCAATTTGGAAGAAAATGCAGTCTACTGAGAACCCAAACACCTTGCGCTCAGTCAAGTCAAGCATTTGATCGAACAGGAGAGGCGCAAGAAACACCATACCTGTGAGTGCCTGGTTGAGTCTCGGAGAGAGAGAGAGAGAGAGAGATAGAGAGATGGGGATCGTACCGGATCCAAAGCAACATGAGCCAAGCTGCAAAAAATCAATCAACGGTGGCTCAGATCCCGCGCCAGCCCGACCAACCCCTCGAACGGAACGCATCAAGGGCCCCGCCTCTCGGTCCACAACCCTTGCCTCCGCGGACATCTCGAGCCCCGTAGAGTGCGCCGCGACGGCGGTGGTCCCGCTCATGGAGTCGTCCATGGCCGCCGCCGCGTGCATCTCCTCGTTGACCCCGACTATCGCCAACCGGAACGCGAAGAGGAGGGAGGGGCTCGCGACGCGCGGGGGGTGGGGGGGGGGGGGGAGGGGGGAAGAACGGGAAAGGAAGGGGTGGCGGCACCAGGAGGCAGCGGGCGGATGCAGCGGCTAGGGTTTCTCCACGGGCTGGCTGCGTTTTATATGCCTGCGTGTGAAATGACTAAAATGCCCCTGGCGGGGAACGAAATTTACAGGCAGTGGCACAAGTAGTGTTCATAGCATTTAAAGGCAACGTGGCTGGCTTCGTTGTGACTACGAGTCCATGAGGGTTTGTATGTTCAATGGCACCTGCCAAGGTTTCTTGCCAAGGAAAAAAAGGCTAGGGTGCCTGAATACTGCTCAGGCCTAGCAACAAGGTAGGAAAAAAATTCTTCGGACGATGGCTAAACTTTTTTACAGCTAAGAAATATGGCAGCTTGCACCGGAACTTGTTTGATGGAGAAGCTTATTAAGAAATAGTTTAATCAAGGAGCATGGAAGCACCATGAGCATAGTGAAGGTAATAAATATGTATTAAAGAGCAGATGATCGTCCTCTTCAGTTTAACAGAACAATTCGGTTTGCATAAACAAATCAAGCAATGGAAAAGCTCACGCCACTGCGACCATATCCTCTCCGATATACAAAACTATTTGGCCAGTCTAACATTCCAAAATATAGCTAGAAAATTAGAATGTCTTCTAGCGCTCCAACCCAACAAATGAAGGTGGAAGGAGATTGCTGCAATACCATAGCTGAGAGGGAGGAAGGTCTAATTGTCGTGGACTGGGGTATTTACTCTGCCACATGGTTTGTGAGCGGAGAATCGTGAGCAGTCCTCAGTCATGACACCCACATCATCGATGCCATAGCAGACCTCGCGCTAGCCTCGGCGGGCCCTCTAACCTGCAGATTGTACGAACAACATTATGTGCCTCAAGAAATTGTAAACAGGCCAAAAAAATACAATGGGCAACTGACCGAGTTAATGTGATATGTTCCATATTTCACACTTTTTACGTTGCAGAATAAACCATAAAGACCTTTTAGGCAATCTTTACTTGTAACTATGGCACTCTCACAAGGTAAACTTTGGCCTTCAACAACTCCTCTATAATAACAAAAGCATCAGCCTACAGGTTTAGCACTGTTATGTGCATTTAGGACATCTTCAATTGTTCAACAGCCATAATTGCACTAAACAGAGGTAAACAGGGAAAAAGCTCACCATAAACGTTCATCTCCTCCAGCAAGAATCCAAAAAAAACAATTCTTAGTTTTCAAAGGCACCAACAGGATACAGAAAAAAAGACATGCTAAAACACTGCCACTAAGCTATGAACACTGCCACCCAAAAGTACAGCTACGCCAATTAGTAAATATGATCACGTTACAGAAATTGTTGTCTGCATATGAAACAAGGATCATCTTGGAGCGGCCTCAAGGAATAGTAACACGCAACAAAACAGTATATATTAAGGCATATATCTCAACTGCTTTCAACTTAGTAAATGATGTAAAAGTAACCATGCCAATGGAGAAACCAAAATGTATTGGCTTTCTTACCAGACATGCAACAAACACACTTTATTTTTTTCAGAGTGAAAAAAATAGTAATCGCAAAGCATGAATAAAAAATCGTGTTATTGTGGTAATCAGCGGACACCTAAAAAGTAGTTATCCAACCAATTAGATAAAAGACCTTGATTTAGGTATACCTGCAATCAAAGCTTTCATAAACAATCGCTTGTTCTTGGTCTGCACTATGAGCTATAACCAGATTGATCAACTAACCTCTACGGCTAACTATTTCTGTGAAATAATATTAGCAAACTTTAACCATGTCACACATATATAAAAATGTGATGTGCAATAAAAAGGAAATACCAAAAATGCAAACTTAATGGATTGTAACCTTAAGTTAAGAAACTAATCTCCAACAATCTCTCTCCAAGAAACTCCCAAACATTTAACACAAGAATCAAATTAGTCACCCAGATTACCCAAAAAGAAACAGTCACCCTAATTAACAGGAGATGCATGACAGGAGGCAGGTACATGGCAGAGAGGTAGTGGATGAAGATGCAGACGTTGTGGCAATGGCGGCTATGGCATCCTAGTCCACCACACCTCCGTCCTCCTCTTTCGCCTGCACCTCCGCCTCCTTCATCGTTGTTGCCACCACCAGCTCAGGCCTGTCCTTGGGTCCTACCCCCTTGGCGGTCGGCTGCAGCTCTTTGGTCTTCCCCGCCATAGATCCCTAGTGGCTGGTGAGGCGATGCGGAAAAGCACGGAGAGAGGAGGACACCGTACAGCTGCCCACCACTTCTCACCTCAACGGCTCGACCACCTCTGCTGCGCCACCGATGACATAGAAGGAGGCCGAGGTGAGCGGACTTGCAGGGGTAGAGGACCATCGATGGGGTCAACGGTGCTCACCCCGACCCCCTTGGAAAGCTTTTCTAATGTCAAGTATCATTTCCTTAGACCATGAGATTGTGTAACTCCCTGATACCGTAGGAGTTCTTTGGGTGTACCAAACGTCACAACGTAACTGGGTGACTATAAAGGTGCACTACAGGTATCTTCGAAAGTGTTTGTTGGGTTGGCACGAATCGAGACTGGGATTTGTCACTCCGTATGACGGAGAGGTATCTCTGGGCCCACTCGGTAATGCATCATCATAATGAGCTCAATGTGACTAAGTAGTTAGTCACAGGATCATGCATTACGGAACGAGTAAAGTGACTTGCCGGTAACAAGATTGAATGAGGTATTGGGATACCGACGATCGAATCTCGGGCAAGTAACATACCGATCGACAATGGGAATTGCATACGGGATTGCTTGAATCCTTGACATCGTGGTTCATCCGATGAGATCATCGTGGAACATGTGGGAGCCAACATGGGTATCCAGATCCCGCTGTTGGTTATTGAACAGAGAACACCTCGGTCATGTCTGCATGGTTCCCGAACCCGTAGGGTCTACACACTTAAGGTTCGGTGACGCTAGAGTCATTATGGGAAATAGTATGTGGTTACCGAAGGTTGTTCGGAGTACCGGATGAGATCCCGGACATGACGAGGAGGTCCAGAATGGTCCGGAGGTGAAGATCGGTATATTGGACGAAGGGTATTGGAGTCAGGAATTGTTCCGGGGGTACCAGGTGATGACCAGCATGTCCGAAAGGGGTTTCGGAGGCCCCGCCAAGCGTTGGGGGGCCTTATGGGCCGAGTGGAGGGGGCACATCAGCCCACTAAGGGGCTGAGCGCCCCTCCCACCCCATCTCACGTAACCTGGAGAGGTGGGGGTGCCGCCCCTAGGGCAGCCACCCCTCCCGGCTTCGGGGGCAAGTTTCCTAGGGGTGGGGGTGCCCAATCCCATCTAGGGTTTCCCCTGTGGCCGCGCCCCTCCCCTAGGGAAACCATTGGGCGCCTCCCCCTCTTCCCTTCCCCTATATATAGTGAGGAGGTGGGAGGGCAGCCGTGACCTCTTTCCTGGCGCAGCCCCTCCCTCCTCCAACACCTCCTCCTCCTCTGTAGTGCTTGGCGAAGCCCTGCCGGAGAACCACGAGCTCCATCACCACCATGCTGTCGTGCTGTCGGAGTTCTCCCTCAACTTCTCCTCTCCCCTTGCTGGATCAAGAAGGAGGAGACGTCCCCGGGCTGTACGTGTGTTGAATGCGGAGGCGCTGTCCGTTTGGTGCTAGATCGGATCTGTCGGTGTACTAAAGTAGGGGGGTACCTTAGTATCCCGAACTTGTGCACGGGCAGTCGCAGCGACCCGCGGCAGGGCTTGCCGGGCGTCCGCCAAGATCCTCCACGGCTACTTTGATGCCATTCAAGATCGAAGTACTCAAACCAAGGCCCCGGCAAGAGGAGCTTGCCGGGAAGGCCAACCAAGGCCCCGGCAAGAGAAGCTGGCCGGGAAGAATACAAGGTCCCAGCAAGAGGAGCTTGCCGGGAAGGCCAACCAAGGCCTCGGCAAGAGGAGCTGGCCGGGAAGAAGACAAGACCCCGACAAGAGGAGCTTGCCGGGAAGGCCACTCAAGGCATTTCAAGAAACTTGCCGCAACGCCCCGCGCGTCCCGACAAGGCCCGGCGAGCGGCAAGCTTGCTGGTGCGACAAGACGAGGGCCGCGGCAAGGCACTTGCCGTGGCAAGGCTGCCACTCTGCGCCAACGCTCCAGCACATCCGACGACGTGTTGCCACAGGATCGCTCCTGGGGCACGTGGCGGGGCGTTGCGTAGCCATGCAGAGCGAGGTGGCAAACGGAGCTGACGGAGACGCCATCGTGGCAATCGGTGGCGCCCCTAACGGTCGTTTCCTTGCACTGTTGGGGCGACCGGACGGGCATTAAATGCCCTTGTCCCCTACTGTCAGAGTTAGGTAGGGGACACTGTTGGTAGCAGTTGTACCAACCCGCATTTTTACCTTTCTACCCCTCTTTCTACGCTGCCACCTGCCGGTGACCCCTTTCGCCTATAAAAAGGAGGCCCATGCGCACGTAGAAGAGGTTCAGAATTTTGGTTCTGCAGCTGGGAGGTTCGGTCCATTCGACACACGCAGCACCACCAAACGCTCGCTCTCGAGCAAGATCAAATACAAACACAAAGCAGCAGTAGGAGTTTTATCTCTCCGGAGAGCTCCGAAGCTGGGTAAAAATCGCCCGTCTCGCCTCCCCGCGCGCGCCCGACCTCGATCTGCTCTGTGCGCGGCCTCCGACCCCCTTGCCGGACCAGAAGGGGCCCCCCGTGCCCCATAGGTGCTCGCGGCTGCAGGAAAGGAACGGCCCCGACATCTTTGGCACGCCAGGTAGGGGGCGCGTCGAGGTCGTGAGCATCTGATCCGGTCTCCGCGCGCGCTGCATCAACGCCTTCATCAACATGCCACCGAAGAAGAAGCCTTCGGGGGTGGCCGCTCCGTCTACATCGATTCCGCCACCACCGCCGGAGCAAATGGGCGGTGGAGTGGACGCCGGCGCAGGAGTGGGCGCCGACGGTGGGACTCACGTCGTCACCAGATCCAAAAACAAGGCTCCGCAAGCGTCGGCGACCGTGCAGACACCGCACCCTTCCCAGGAAGTGCAAGGTCGACAACGCCCCGGCGCTCCTAGCACCGTGCTCGCATTGGAACCAGGCCAAGCTGGTGGGTCGCGGGACGCTCGAGGTCAGCATGCACGCCCACATGCTGGCGCGAGCGAGGTACGGTCGCCCGGGCGGGGTGTTGCACCGCCCAATCCAGTTGGGAGTCCGAGCACATCCCGCTCCTCGCGCCGCTCGTCGCCACCACCACCCAAGACAGCAGAGGTAGCGCTGGCCTGAGCCCAGCTGCTTCTAGACTACCCTCCGGCGCCGCACAAGATCGACGACTGGAGGATGACCATATACAGTCTCATCAGCTTCGCCAACGGCGACAAGCCCCGGCAACCGAGCGCATCGAGGCCCCGGCAAGGCGCCCAGGCGCAAGCCGACGCCGACAAGACCGGTGGGGGTGCCACCTCCGTGCACTCCCAGCCCCGAAGGCCAAGATCGCTGTCTCGTCGGGCCAACCCCGACGGCGACTCCACCGCGTCGTCGGACCCACGAACCCGACGCGATCAACGCCACGTTCTCCAAGAACGGCGGCACGAAGACGCTCGCATTCGCATCGAGCGCAGAAGAGAAGCGCGACGTCAATCCGACCAGCGCGCTGGGCCCACTGTCGATATGCATGCACCCGGGGAACCAAGCGACTTGCCGTACGCGGCAGGTTGCCCTGCGTTCACCCGCGAGCTGCGGCAAGTCCAGTGGCCCAGAACCAAGAACTTCAAGCCAGACGTGCCCGAGAAGTACGATGGCAGGATACATCCATCGGAGTTCCTCAGCATCTACACCATCGCGGTGCAGGCTGCCGGAGGGCGCGACGAGAAGATCCTCGCCAACTACTTCCCGCTGGTGCTCAAGCCCAATGTCAGATCTTGGCTCATGCACTTGCCGGACGGTTCCATCTCTTCATGGGCGGACCCATGTCATCAGTTTGTCGGCGCCTTCACAGGTGGCCACAAGCCTCATGGCCAGGAGAGTGACCTCCACTTGCTCGTCCAGAAGGAGGGAGAACCCCTGCGCAAGTACATACAGAGATTCAGCCAAGTGCAGCGCAACATCCCAGACGTCCGCCCTGCCGCAGTTATCAGCGCGTTTCATCAGAACATGCGTAACCGCAGGATGAGGGAGGAGATGGCGATGTGCAAGATCAGAGACGTCAGCGAGCTCTATGCTCTGGCCGACAAGTGTGCACGGGCTGAGGAGGGGAGGAAAATCCCCGGAGAGGTTGCAAGAGCAGAAGGATCTGACAGTGAGGATGCCGCCCCGGCAAGGAAGAACCGGAGACAGAACAACAGGAAGAGAAAGGCTAAGGATGAACTAGCTGTTGAGCATTCCGGCAATGGAGGCAGCTCCGACAAGGCCAAAGCCGATGACTCCGGCGAGGCTGTGGTAGCCGCCGACAAGCAGGATGGCTCCGGCAAGCGGTACTGCAAGATCCACCGCACCAAGGGCCATGATCTCCAAACCTGCAAGAAAGTGGAGCAGATGGCGGAACTACAGAAAGCCGAATACGAGTGCCGCGATAAGGAGAGAGCTCGGGGAGGTGGCGGAGGATCCGGCAAGAAGCTTCAAGCTCGGGGAGGACACCGCGGCAAGGCCAAGCCGCGGCAAGGAGATAGGCCTCCCCGCGGCCGCGACAAGGACGAAGATGAGGATGAGGATGATGAGATGGAGGAAGATGATACCGATGGCCAAGAGTTTCAGAAGGCGACAGAGGTGTTGTGCATCGACAGCGGCGCCTCTCTGCACGCCTCGCACCGCCAACTCAAGCAGTGGGTGCGAGAGGCGAATGCAGCGGAGCCGTCCGTCGAGGCGCGCAAGCCTCTGAAATGGTCCGGCACGCCCATCATCTTCGATGTTGAGGACCACCCTGATCGCATCACTGCGGTCGGGTGCTTGCCGATGTTGGTCTCACCAACAATCCGCAACCTCAAGGTCACGAAGATGTTGGTTGACGGCGGGGCCGGCCTGAACCTGATTTCCTCCGCAGTGCTCAAGAAGCTCCAGATCCCCGACAGCGAGCTCGAAGAAACCGGTACCTTTCAAGGGATAAATCCGGGAAGGAGCAAGCCCAAGGGGAAGATCATGCTGCCAGTGACGTTTGGCAGCGAGCTGAACTTCAGGACAGAGAGGGTCACCTTCAATGTTGTTGATATCCCATTACCCTACAATGGGATACTCGGCCATCCAGCGCTTGCCAAGTTCATGGAAGCCGCTCGCTACGCATACAACGTGCTCAAGATGCCTGGTCCGATAAGTGTCATCTCTGTCCAAGGCGACAAGAAGGATGCACTTATCTGCACTGACAAGATCTACCGGGAAGCAGCAGCCGCAGCAGAGTGCAAGCCACTTGCTGCTAGAGCTCCCCGGGGGAAGAAGAAGGTCAAGTCCGGCAAGAGCAGCTCTGATGCCCACTCCGGCAAGCGCACCTCCCCGGAGTGCTGCGCTGCCGTCGAGGACGCACCATCGAGCTCCACCGGCAAGTGCAATAAGGCAAAGGCAGATCCACCAAAGACTAAGCCCGGCAAGAACAGCTCTGGTGCCTGCTCCGGCAAGCACGCCTCCCCGGAGTGCCGCGCTGCCATTGAGGATGCGCCATCGAGCTCCACCGGCCAGTAGGGCGAAGGAAGCGTCCAGTTTCGAGCTTTTGAATCGTGTTCCCCAAGAATCCGTACCTTGTATGAAGAACCTGTGCGCAGAAGGGTCGAATCGTGGCTAAGTTGCGCCCTTGATCTGTTTCGAGTCCGCTCAACGATGAAAGCGCGCCGCAACTAGCCCGACGAGTTCTTCCTGCCGGAAGCAACACCGCCAGCGGGCTGCTGATGTCCCGCACTCAGCAAGCGTGTTTGCGCCGGCGGGTTCCCTGAAAGCGTGGGGGTGAAAACGTACAAGGGAGGAAGTCAAGGCAGAAGTGCGGCTTCGCCGGATCACGGAAAAGCTAAGTCGCCCGAGCTTGAGTACAGAGCACTTTTTAGTTCTAAGCTCTTATGTTATATCCCTCGAACGTTCGTCCCTTGTACGAAAAACCTGTGCGCGGAGGAACCAACTCATGGTTAAGTTGCGTCCTTGCTTTGTTTTCGAGTCCGCTCAACAATACAAGTGCGCTACAACTGGCCCGAGAAGGTTTCTTGCCGGGTACAACACCGCCAGCGGGCTGCTGATGTTCCGCACTCAGCAAGTGTGTTAGCGCCGGCAAGTTCCCTAGAATCGCAGGGTAAAAACGTTTAAGGGATGTAATGAAGTAGAGGGCGTAACATAGCAAGCCTTGCCGTGGGACGTCCTTCGTATGTAAAACTTGTGCGCAGAGGAGCTAACTCGCGGCTGAGTTGCACCCTTGATTTGTTTCCGAGTCCGCTCGGCAATGAAAGCGCACTGCAACTAGCCCGACGAGGTTTCTTGCCGGAGGCAACACCGCCAGCGGGCTGCTGATGTTCCGCACTCAGCAAGTGTGTTAGCGCCGGCAAGTTCCCTAGAAGCGTAGAGTGTAAACATACGAAGGGCGAAGCATGGCATTGCGTTGCGCAACCTAAATAGTCACGCCACGAAAGAGTAACTTATTACGGCGCTGTCTTAGTTATTTTCATGACTATAATAACAGCGACAGGGAAAAACCAGAAGGGCGCACTGGCGCAGAGGCCCCGGCAAGCCGATTTCGCTGGGGGCTGCAAGTACCGAAGTTCCTTCGCGGCAGGCCAGGATCCTCGGAGGCCGCAGCGTCAGCGACAAGGGCAAGGAAAGGCGCACCGGCACCTGGGTCTCGGCGAGCCAGAGTTGCCGGGGGATGCAAATACCAAGATTCACCCCCGGCAAGCCAGAGTCGCCGGGGGCTGTGATATCAGATAAGCTTTTCATCCCTCATCATGCATCCTCTTATGGACTGGGGAATGCGAGGCCACGTCCTTGAACAAGCGTGCCTTGTATGGAAAAACCTGTGCGCAGAGGAGCCGAATCACGGCTAAGTTGCGCCCTTGATTTGTTTTCGAGTCCGCTCAACAATGCAAGTGCGCTGCAACTGGCCCGACAAGGTTTCTTGCCGGAAACAGCACCGCCAGCGGGCTGCTGATGTTCCGCACTCAGCAAGTGTGCTTGCGCCGGCAAGTTCCCTGATAGCGTAGGGTGGAAACATACAAGGCACGGAGTCAAGTAAAGGGCATAAACCGGCAGGCATTCCCCTCTTTTCATTAAAAAACATCCCAATTTAGTACAAGTCCATAGAGGATGAAAAACATGATAGAGAGGATTACAAATTTTAAATACAGCTAAGGCCCGAAGGCTTACAATTTAAAAGATAAGATGCCCGTAATCCCTCTCCTGTTTCTCTCTTCAGGAGGTAGGTCAAGGAGGCCCCGGCAAGAGAAGCTTGCCGGGGAGGGCAAAAGGAGCGCCTAGGCGAACTACGGGTGCCAGAAGACACCAAGAGAACATCCCGGGGGCCGGCCAGGAGCTTGGCGGAGACGGAGGCGCCGGAGGCAGAGCTCGAAGATGGGGCGGCAGGATGTCAGCACGCTGTCGAGGGCACCTCGCCCTCGTACTCCGACTTGACGGCCTTGCCGCCACCCCTCTTCCTCTTCCGCAGCCTCCCTACGCCAGCCGCCCAAGGAGACGGCCCCGGGGAGTTCAGAAGGCCGGCTACCCGGATGATGGGGTCGCCGGTGGCGCGTGAGGCGGCGTCCGGCGCCTAGTCGGACCCGCCGTCCTCATCGTCGCTGTCGCTCCCCTCCTCGTCACTCTCGCTCGAGGAGGGGCCTTCGCTATCGGAGGAGCTGTCCACGCAGCATCTCGCTCGGATGCCGGAGTCCCCGAGGACCTTGACGGCGAGAAGGTCACCCTCCATTAACTTAAAATGGAGGGTAAACCCCGCCGTCAAGCTGTGGATACGGGCGAACGTCTTCCATCCACGGTCAAGATACATCACGCCAGGGGCTGGGGATACAACGTGGACTCGCGTGCCGCTGATCCCGCAGCCCCTCATCTGCAGTCTCAGCATCTCGGGCGGGTCCGGTTCCATCGCTCATGCGAACGGAGTTGGAAGCCGGAGGCGACGACGAGGCGCCCGACGCAGCCTGACGAAGAACTCGCAAGGGTCGTCCCCCATGTGGACCGCCGTGGGGGGAGGAACCGCCGGCGGAGGCGAAGCTGGCGCGCCGCCCCGTCCGCCTCTTCCCCGCGCGCCTCGGCCTCGTCCTCGACCTCGTCCGCGACCACGCCCCCTCCCTCTTCCCCTTGTGGCCGGTTCCCCCGCCAAGGGTGCGAGAGAGGGAGAGGTGCGCTGCCTGGCGGCAACCCTCGCCGCCACCGATGAAGAGCCAGGATTCCCTTTCTCCATGGCGAATGGGAGAAAGGAGAGCAGAAGCTGAAGAAAGGAGGAGATGAGAGAGTGCGGGCTTCTGTGCCCCCCTTCCTGCCCTTTATAAAGGAGCAAGGTGGGGGCCCGGAGATATGCGATGTGACCTAGGCCGCGCGTGCCCGTGCACTGTTTTGGGCCTGGCCCAACAGCGCTCGGCATCATGTATGGCCCAGGCCCGGGGGCTCCTGTCGGTGTACTAAAGTAGGGGGTACCTTAGTATCCCGAACTTGTGCACGGGCAGTCGCAGCGACCCACGGCAGGGCTTGCCGGGCGTCCTCCAAGATCCTCCACGGCTACTTTGATGCCATTCAAGATGGAAGTACTCAAACCAAGGCCCCGGCAAGAGGAGCTTGCCGGGAAGGCCAACCAAGGCCCCGGCAAGAGAAGCTGGCCGGGAAGAATACAAGGTCCCAGCAAGAGGAGCTTGCCGGGAAGGCCAACCAAGGCCCCGGCAAGAGGAGCTGGCCGGGAAGAAGACAAGACCCCGGCAAGAGGAGCTTGCCGGGAAGGCCACTCAAGGCATTTCAAGAAACTTGCCGCAACGCCCCGCGCGTCCCGGCAAGGCCCGGCGAGCGGCAAGCTTGCTGGTGCGACAAGACGAGGGCCGCGGCAAGGCACTTGCCGCGGCAAGGCTGCAACTCTGCGCCCACGCTCTAGCACATCCGATGACGTGTCGCCACAGGATCGCTCCTGGGGCACGTGGCGGGGCGTTGCGTAGCCATGCAGAGCAAGGTGGCAAACGGAGCTGACGGAGACGCCATCGTGGCAATCGGTGGCGCCCCTAACAGTCGTTTCCTTGCACTGTTGGGGCGACCGGACGGGCATTAAATGCCCTTGTCCCCTACTGTCAGAGTTAGGTAGGGGACACTGTTGGTAGCAGTTGTACCAACCCGCGTTTTTACCTTTCTACCCCTCTTTCTACGCTGCCACCTGTCGGCGACCCCTTTCTCATATAAAAAGGAGGCCCATGCGCACGTAGAAGAGGTTCGGAATTTTGGTTCCGCAGCTGGGAGGTTCGGTCCATTCGACACACGCAGCACCACCAGACGCTCGCTCTCGAGCAAGATCAAATACAAACACAAAGCAGCAGTAGGAGTTTTATCTCTCCGGAGAGCTCCGAAGCTGGGTAAAAATCACCCGTCTCGCCTCCCCGCGCGCGCCCGACCTCGATCTGCTCTGCGCGCGGCCTCCGCCCCCCTTGCCGGACCAGAAGGGCCCCCCCGTGCCCCATAGGTGCTCGCGGCCGCAGGAAAGGAACGGCCCCGACAGGATCTTCCGCGATTTGAATCGCCGCGAGTACGACTCCATCAACCGCGTTCTTGTAACGCTTCCGCTTAGTGATCTTCAAGGGTATGAAGATGCTCATCCCCTCCCTCTCTTGTTGCTAGAATCTCCATAGATTGATCTTGGTGATGCATAGAAAATTTTGAATTTCTGCTACCTAACCCTACAGTATGCCTGCGCACATGTACGACGCAGCCATTAGTATATGATCCCCTGTTTGCCGCCTATGGCGGGCAACCAGAGTCTCAGGGGCTACTATCTATAGGGAGCACACCTAGCGTGTGTCTCATAACCAGAAAAATGTGCATTTTTCACTACATACCTCAAAGCCTTTGAGCAGGCTTGTAAATGCCTCATTCAAACCGCTGGTGGCGGATGAAATCTTCGTGAGCACCGTGCTCATTAAAGAGCGGTGCTCCTCCGAGAGCGCGGCTCTCTATAGAAGGCCCGTCAGTACGTCCGGCCAGACACTGAACTGTGCCGGATCCTTCTCATCACCCCCCGTGGGAGCCAAACGCTGCGGGCTCAGGGTGACTGACGTGTTCGCTGCTGGCTTCGCCAGATCCGGACTCCTCCATGACAACACCTCCGTGTCGCCCGCTTCCTGAAGCGGAGAGGTGGGTGGAGTCTCACTCTCCATCATCTCCGGACGAAGGTCCCCCGAAGACGAACTCTGTCGAGAAGAACTGCTCGCCGGACTACAAAAGACGAAGTCCTGGTTACAGATCTCAGAGTAACATCACACCTTCGAATTAATGAATAACTTACGGCTCGGTGGAGGGCTGGCCCGTTGGTGGGCACGACGTGGTGAGGGCGCCCGTCGCGGCAGAGCCCCTTGGTGATGCTTTCTTCCCTTGCTTGGGTGTCTCCGCCTCCAAATCTTCAGAGGCGGCCCTCTTCTTCCGGCATGGGGAGGAGTCTTTGACCTACCCTTGCTGGCTATCCTCCATAGGTGGGTTAGCGACTTCCCCGGTCTGGATGCGCAACGCGTGAAGTTCAGCTTCACTGCCCTTTCCTTCGCCTTTCCCTGAAGGGATTTTGCTGAGCACCCGGTCCAGCATCTTTGCAATGGTTGGACCAGGCGAGCCTTCAGGAAGTGGCGCCGGACAACTGATTCTCTTTGCCTTGTCGAGCCATTCCTAGCCACGGAGGAATTGTTAGAATAATAGTCATGATAAATATAAATGAAGTGTCCGGCTTTAAGGTTACTTACTTGGGCATCTACGCGATTGCAGCTTAGGCCCGCATCCTCATTGGTGTCCGGACACTTTACCTGTGGTCCGAAGAATAATTTACACATTCCTTCGAGCTTCAGGCCGAAGAAGTGCTTATAGTCCGCTGACCCTCCGGATTGAACTCCCACATCTGGAGAGGTCGACGTTTGCACGGCAACATCCGTCGGACTAGCATCGCTTGCATTATGCTGACAAGATTTATGTCCCTCTTGATAAGCTCCCGGATACGATTCTACAGTTCTGGTACATCGCCAGCAGGCCCATAATTCCGTCCAATGTCGGTCCAAGACGCTAACTGTGACGGAGGGACGGAGCGGAACTCGGGGGCAGCGAATCACTTTGTGCCTCTTGGAGCAGTGACATAGAACCATCTCCGCTGCCATACGTCAGATACTTCTGGAAAAGAACCCTCTTGCCATGGGGCATCGGCGTTCCTTCTTATTATAGCGCCTCCAAACTCCGTATGTCGACCCTCGATCATCTTCGGCTTCACATTGAAGGTCTTAAGCCATAAGCCGAAGTGTGGGTTGATGTGGAGAAAAGCCTCGCACACAATAATGAAAGACGAGATGTGGAGGATGGCGTCTGGAGCCAGATCATGAAAATCCAACCCATAGTAGAACATGAGCCCCCTCACAAAGGGGTCGAGGGTGAGGCCTAGGCCTCAGATGAAGTGAGGAACAAACACGACGCTCTCGTTGGGCTCCAGCGTGGGGACAACTTGCCCCGAAGCGGGAAGCCGGTGCTGTATATTGGCGGTCAGGTATCCGACCTCCCTAAGCTTCACAATGTCCTCCTCTTGAATCGAGGAGGCCACCCTCCGGCCTGTTGCGTCGGATCCGGACATCCTGGAGGATCTAGGGCGTTGGAGCTTAGGTCTTGAGTACTGGAGCTCGAGGTGCTAGAAGGAGCAGGAGAGGTGGAGAAGAGGCGTAGGCCTTGACCCCTTTATAAAAGGGATGAATACCCTAGAGTGACCGCTTGAGACTTATCTAAAATACACGGAATCATACCAACAGTGGCCGTGGGGTCACATATGCCCACATTGATGAAAATCCTGTATTAAGGGGAATACGATCTCTACTTTGGCAGGACGTGCCAATAAAACCGCCTCGCAACGCGAGTCGAGGTGGAGCAGGAGACGCCGGTCCGTGTTGGACCAGGCCATGATGCAATGGCATGATGCATAAAAATTGCCAGCAGAACGGATTTATGATATGTTCCCTACTATGGTGTGTGAAGATCATCTTGCAGATCCGGACACGGTCTACATGTTCGAT
This sequence comes from Triticum timopheevii, assembly GCA_963921465.1. Lineage (NCBI taxonomy): Eukaryota > Viridiplantae > Streptophyta > Magnoliopsida > Poales > Poaceae > Triticum > Triticum timopheevii. Next base: position 15,611,940 of record OY997272.1, on the reverse strand, counting down.
AATCATCTTGGAGAATTCGGAGGAGGAACCCGCCTTGCAATGCCAAAGACAAGACTGCGCGCCGGAATCATCGTCATTAAAGCCTGGTTCAGGGGCTACTGAGGGAGTCCTGGATAAGGGGGTATCCGTATAGCCGGACTATATACATCTGACTATAGAAGCGTCAAGATACAAGACTCAAAACTTCGGCTCGTGTCCGGATGGGACTCTCCTTTGCGTGGAAGACAAGCTTGGCGACCCGGATATTATATTTCATTTCTTGTAACCGACTCCATGTAAACCCTAGCCCTCCGGTGTCTATATAAACCGGAGAGCATGGTCCTTAGAAGGTCGATCACAATTACAATCATACCATCATAGGCTAGTTCTTAGGGTTTAGCCTCTACGATCTCGTGGTAGATCTACTCTTGTATTACACATACCTTCAATATTAATCAAGCAGGAAGTAGGGTTTTACCTCCATCGAGAGGGCCCGAACCTGGGAAAACATTGTGTCCCTTGCTTCCTGTTACCATCAGCCTAAGACGCACAGATCGGGACCCCCTACCTGAGATCCGCCGGTTTTGACACCGACAGCGGCCAAAAGTTTATTCCCACCTCGCTAGTTGAGAGGGGCTCGGAGTTGTTTATAAACCCCACTGCCGCTGCCCTCTCGAGCTCCTCTCCAATGCAGGCTTACGGGCCTAATCTTTGTCATGCAGTGCCTGTGGGCCTACTGGGCCTGCTGTGGGCCTGAATCCTGGCCCATGGTGGGTTTTCTAGTCGTATTCATGTCGTGGTGGCCCAGTAGGTGGCACTTTTTTTAATTTTTTTGTTTTCTTTTTTTCTTTATTTATTTTATTTTGTTTATACTTACAGCAAAATACTTACTAGTTTTTCATGTAATTATTTTAGATTTTAGGTAATAAAAATTATAAACTTTCTGTTAGTGCCATTTGTTTTCCAATTTGAATAGTTTAAATTTTATTTTTTTTAAATTTGTGTTAACCACTAGTTTTTGAATAAGTTTACTATAATAATAGATTATTGAGTGATTCTTTTTCCTGCTAGTTAATATTACTGTGTTTTATCATTATATTCAAAAACATATTTTGTTGTTTTAGTTTCTAACAAGAAAAATCTTTATGATAATTCTTTTTGCTATTAAAGTTTCTAACAAAAAAATTCTTTATGAAAAATCTATTTTTTAATGTTTTGAAAATTCTTTGTTTTTACTTATTTATTAATGTTTATTTTGTTTCTACTTATTTATTTTCTTTTATTTTTTGCTTTTTTATTTATTTTACGAAAATTCTTTCTTTTTTGATTTTTTATTTTATTTTGTTTCTACTTACTATTGCTATTTTGTTTCTACTTACTATTGCTATTTTTTATTTATTTTGTTTCTACTTACTAAACACCAACCTTTCGACCTGGTTCAGGGCACCAACCAGGGCCAATGGTGGTGGGCCAGGAGCGAGGCCCATTGGTCCCGTTTCGTCCCACCAACCGGGACCAAAGGTGTCAGACGAACCGGGACCACTGCCCCCACGAAGCCCGGCAGCCCCCTGGCCTCACGAATCGGGACCAACGGGCCCATGGGTCCCGGTTCGTGACCAAACCGGGACTAATGGGCTGACCTGGCCTGAACGTATGCTCTGTTTTATACTAGTGAATGCGGCCCCCACTTAATAGTACTGATTTCCTACGATTCAAGTCAACCAAAAAAAAAATGCCGGAAAACCGTCTTTGCTCTTTCAGAAATGCTCAATGCACACGGTTAGTCCGCAAAACACATTGTCATCAATCATCTAAACCATTATAGAGAGACATGCCCTAACACAAGGGTTTGAAGAGAGATAGTAGCATTGTGTCTCAAAAACAAGTATCGGTGTTAAAACAAAAACACGTGTGCTTCCCGTCTAACGCCTTCCTCGATGACGAGGACAATATACTAAGCACAAGAGAAACCCGACACCCCCTACAAGACCTAACACCCCCCCCCCCCCCCACACACACACACAACCTTAATTGTATCTAGCATGCTTCAAATACAGGTACTCGACTCTTCCATGGTGTGCTTCAGCGTCGTTGGTGAGGAAGAATAATGCATGCAAGCATAATTGAAAAAAAATCCCAATAGCAAAATGAGATGAAAATCTGATCGAGTTACAATCATAAGAAAGAGCAGTTCTGTCATTTGTGTATTCTGTCCTCAAACATGCAGTGCTGACTAAAATGGACTCAAGTCTAGATAAAGAAGATGAACTTCCTATGGCACAGCACTGTAGACAAGTAATACCCTCATGTTGCGTGCAAATTAATTAGCTGGCTTTGTCGCTGAGCTTTGGTCTTGCTTCTTTCGATTTCGGTCACTTTTATATCACGGCTCCAAGGTCTCTCATCACACGATCCATGACAAGTACAAGTTGATCAACAAGGTCGAAAGCATCGTTCATGCGCCATGTCCTCGGCTCTAGTCCTTCCATGAACGAAATCGATTTGCTGCAGTTTGTAGGAGCCAGAGAATGGGAACGATGTATTTGCAGGAATTATCGCGAAACCAATGAGGACGCAGAATCGTTGACAGTGGTCGGATTGCCATACCCGCAGCTGGTTAATTAAATAAAAGAAGGGGTGTGCCTGAAAATCCGCAATACGTAAATTCAGAGTTTGAAACCATGTTGACACTTGACGATATACTAGAAGGGTTGGGCGAGCTTTGCTGTGTCGTTGATGTTGTTGAGATTCTTAAATTTGTTTACTCACTCTATTTCAAAATATATGGTGTATTACTCTTTTGAAAAGTTATACGTCTTTAAGTTGGATCAAGTTTGTATAGAAATATTTCAAAATCCATAATATGAAATCGGTGCTATCAGATTCATCATGAAATGAATTTTCATTTTTTTTTGTTTAATATTATGGATTTCGATATTTTTGGCTCTAAACTTGGTCGAAGTTAAAGAAATTTGACTTTCCAAAAAACTAATCATGTTGAAGAGCTTTAAAATTAGGTAATATGCAGAATTAAATAATTCGATGGGGGGAGGGCTCTTTAAGAAGTTGTTGACCTGGTCAAAATCGGGTGACCCAACTTTAAATTGAAGTATCAATTAATTGTGAAGATTTAAAAACTAGAAATAGTAGTGTACTGTATAAACGGTTGAATGAGAGACTTTTGAGAAATTGTTGACTCGGTCAAAACTGGGTGACCAAATTCCAATTGAAGATCTCAATTGATTGTGAGGCCTCTAATCCTAGAGAGCTTAGTGATATAGTTGGATATTTTGCTATTTAATTAGGTTCGTTTTCGTAGAAGAGATATGGCTCTGCTAGTGAATCGCAGCCCCTCTTGTCACTGCCATTAAGCGGTGTGGCTCCATCTACTTCAAGGCATGGCCACCTCCCCTTTAATACTTACCATCAACCAAAGGGACTATAAGGCAAAATATGAGATCTTCAGCATGAGAAATTATTGCAGCGTGTGTTCATTAATGAAACGCCGCAGCTCTATAAATTCCAAACATGGGGCTATTTTGATAAGCTACCAGAGAGCAACTTGTAGATTTTTCTCTTGAGTGATGCATCATGCATGGAAGTAAGCTGAACCTGGTGAATACTAGCAATGCCCGCGCGGCGGCACGCCGCGCCCCGTCGATTCATTGTGTTTATATATGTTGTTTGTATGTATTGTTTACAGCGAAACTCAATTACAGCAAGAGACCTAGATAGGTGAGTGATGTTTTGGTTTGTTCAAAAGTCAGACCTCTTCATCATATATATGATTATTTCTCCTTTCTTTTTTCATAATAATTGCTGAAAGGTAATTGATATTATGAAATTAAATATCCATCAAACAACAGTGAGAACTCCAGGATACAACAGAACTAATATATGTGCACAAATCTTTATTCAATGTTGCAATAATGCGTAAGTAGTAAAAGAAGATGTCACAATATACCTGAAAAGAAACATGCAAATCCTTGTTTGGTTTTGTTATTGCATACAATTTCTTATTTGTATCTACTATTGAGCGTGTACTTCTTTCTTGCTATATTGGTCCATATTTCCTTTATATTGGTTGAAGGAAGCAAAAGCTTAAAATGTTTCCTTGGCTATGTTTGTTGGGCTAGATGCTCGCTAAAAGTGTTGGAGTGTTTTAGTAGAATAGGACCCCTTGACAATTCTTCCTTGTATTCAAAACAAACGTTACAGTCTGTCTGGGGAAAAAAATAATCCCGCATCCCCTCTCCCCCGCGAGCAAGGCGGACTTCTCACTCCATCATGATGCTCGGTGTAGTACACTTTTCCGTATGACCATGTCTCAGACAAATTGTAGAAATTTTGTGAAAAAGATGGTGAATTCGCATATGCTCTTTATGTAGTGGTGGTTGAATGCTATGATTCTCCTTTAAAATGTGCACGCTTACATGGATTTTGAAACAAATTATCCAGATTATATATCTTGCTTCCATGCCTTCAGAAGTCATATTTGTCCACAGGTTTAGACGAAGCATTATTATACATACAAAAAAAATGTTGAAACCCTAGTTGACCAAATAAATTCACTACCCTAACTATTGACACTGCTAGTTTGCCATGATATGAAATCATTCCACACTGCCACTTACCTTATACCAAGTTGCATCAACCTGCTAATAAAACATGGTTAATACCAAGTGCATCTACCTATTTATAAAACATGCAAGCTTTGGCACTGTTAGTTACAGAAAAAATAGAAAAGGCTGGAAAGCATTTAGGTTTAAGAGTTTCTTGGAAAACTTTTGAAGAGAAAGTATTGAGAGGCATATCCACCAACATTGTAATGCAGCCAGAAATGGAGTAATTTACACAATCATGGAGATAGGCGTATAATTACTTTCTAGCCCAATCTTAGAGGGAACATCCAACAACTAATCTTGATTGCTAAAGATGTTTAGATAAACTACATTGATATTAGAAATGCATTTGTTAACTGAGAAAAAAATTGTAGCTTAATGTTGAAATTCATTTGCATACACCACTTCCGTATACCAAAATCAATTAATATGAACCATCATCCCAGCTCCCTCTCTCTCCCACACACAATAATTGATAAAGAGAAAACAAAATAGGATTCCAGAGGTATGTTTCCCCAATCTGTGGACTCGTCAGGACCGAATTGCCCGGACAGAAACACGCACCACCTATCACAATAGAGCATTACCACAGCACATCCCACCCAGCAAAACATAGAACAAAAAACAGAAGGAAAGTTTCCAGGAAGCCTACTCCTCTGAACTCTGAAGTCGTCACCTTTGCTTGTCTTCTACTCCTAAATTCCTCCTGCACTGCATAAACCCCGCACGCAACCAACCATCAATGTCCAATGACTCTTTTCTTTCTACACTTTCTTCTAATTAATAGCAGCTAGTAACAGAGAGACATCAGATCGGGCCGGGATGGAAGAAGGAAGTCAGGCGGCGACCAGGGCTTGGAGGAGGCGGTGGCGGTGGCGGGATGGCGACGGGGATGGGGATCTCTTCGACGGGTACTCGATTGGGCTGACCGGGGATTGGAAGCCGACGGTGACAGCGTCGTGGATGCACCAGTAGAACGCCAGCTCACCGCATGCCCGCCGTAGTCGCAGCCTCACAGTCTGGACAGGGCATCAAGCACGGCGCAAAGACCACCGTGCTTCTCTCCCTCGTCCTCCTCTATGTCTCCGTGGCAATCAGCTCCGGCGCTTCGCCACCGTCACTGCGGTTCCACTATTTTGATCCAGACAACATCATCGGTGACATCGCAATCCACACAACATCACCGGGGACATCACCGTCGTTGCTTGACGACACCGTCTGCGACGTGCCATAGCCGTCGAGGCGCCACATCGTGCTCAACCTTACGGCAAGAGACGACGCGCGGGCAGAGTGACCCGTCCATGTTGGCGTCCTTCACCGTGTTGCTGTGTAGCTTCGGTTTTTGCCGGACGCTGCCCAGCGTATCCTCCGGCTACGCCATCTCCGACCGTACCGGGACCAGGTGTCGTACGTCGACGAATCGTGCACCCAGGGGTGTGCTTGCTTTGGAGATGCCCATCTTCGGGGGCAGCACACCAGTGCAAGGCGTCCGCATCAGCTGCGTCCACCGCAAGCGCGACCTGTTCATCGTAGCGTCTAGGCTGCTCGGCTTGGGCTGGGGGCCTGGGGCCACATGTCCCTCGTCTTGGCGGTATGTTGAGCTACTGTCTCGCGAGCCGATACGCCGACTCGGGTGCCAGGTGTCGTCTGCTCAGCAGTGCCGATGCCATGACGGTAGTCACAATTTGCCCTACTCCCGGTACTCCACAACGTGCAGGCGCCGAGCTTCTAGCCCGTGGTCACCGTTTTCCCTACTCCGTTGTGTGCAAGCGCCCAGTTTCTACAATGTTGCCCTGACGCGGCTGGTCTCGGTGGCGACAGGCTCCCAAGAGTTTCTACTATGCCAGCCTTACAGGGCTGGGCATCGGCGGCGAGAGGTTCTGGATGGCAAGGAGCACGGGGATCCCCGTATTTATAGGCCAAGGAACAGGAAGGCACGATCCTCCGAGACGTCGAGAAGGCACGACCAAGGACCAGGCTAGAAGGTGCAATTATTCTCCAAGACATCCAGAAGGTACGCCGAATACGAAAGAAGCAACACGTATCAAGGGCAAGGATAACACGTCTACAATGCCTTACCATCTGACGACACCCATGCATTGCAAACACAGGGGAAAAAATGGCAACTACCTACACCAGCCAGCCACCGGGATACATGCACGGGATTAGTCACCACATGCACGCACGTAGTCAAATCTACAACCTCATGCATGCACCTGGCGACACCCTAGGAATCAGCCCCGACAGATCACATTGTTGACCAGAGACCAAATCAAAACAGAAAAACGCAACGCGCACCCAACGAAAAGCAAATCACGTTCAAAAAATTTAGGCTGGGAAACTAAACTCACAGTGAATTTCTACACCCCCACATCCCAAAGTAATACACGTGCCTGCTAGCCACACACTTTGAAGTCACTTTCACCCAAGTGGTGAAATATGGTGGAGAAATCATCCCCGGAAATAGAGGCTTGGGTATGACTAGTTAAAACATCCTTTCGCATGGCCATTTGATCTCACCATACATGTTGCAGCTAGCTTGCTAAGCATGAGAGGCAATCAGGATTCAAGGGGCGCTGCTAGCAGTCGTGGCTCCTGTGAGATACCATTGCATTGTCGAGTGTGTCACTAGTATGCCACACTGACATTGTACAGTCGAGCGATCATGTCCACGACATCTACCACCTCATCTGCTGAGGCCAGTTGCCGATGACCGCGTCGAAGCAAGAGTCATGCCGAGTACATGAAGCTAGACCATTCTGTAAGAGGTAACAGGTTCTGATGCGTACGACCCTTCAAAACTGGAGTGATTGAAACCAATGTTTTGGGTACCCAATAGGGCATTTTTACCGAGGGGGACCGGTAAACGTGGTTACCACGGTTAAAGATAAATACCTAGGATATTTTGAGCAAATTTTATACTTGAAATTTGAATTCAAATAAGTGCATGAGCTGGCTAGTTTGATGCAACCAGCTCCAGCTGACCTATTTCATGCGGCAGCAATGAAGGCATGATCTTCCTATCTCCTTTTTTTTGAACCAAAGACCGTAGAACAATCGTTCTACGGTAATTTTCATTCAATTATAACAAAGTTATGTACAAACAAGCAAAGAAAAACAAAGTCATGGCATCTAACCAATACCAGCTCTAGGAAAGTCCATGAAGAATTAATTTAGATTATCTGTAGTCCATCCTCTGAAAGCCTCTCGGTGCTTCTCTTTGGTTCTCAGAAGCATCAACTTTAGGTCATCTCTGAGTAGCTTTCTCCATCCTTGAACCGATGGGTTTTGAGCTTTGAAAATTTTGGAGTTTCTCTGCATCCAAATATGCCAGCAACCCATGGTGATGATGCTCATTACAAACTGCTTGGGCAGATGGCATAACAATAATTGGATCATATCGAAAGCATTGATGCCTCTGACTTTGGAAGGAACAATTGAATCCCAGCATTGCAGAGCAAATGGGCAGTCCTAGACTAGATGAAGGCTGGTTTCTTCGCAAGAACAGTTACAGAGCTCACAATTGTAATTGGGCACATGAAAGTGCTTTCTGGCAAGTAGATTCCTGACATTTACTCTGTCATGCAGTAGCAGCCATAGGAAAATCTTATATCTTAACATGGCAGCACTTTTCCAAATCTTCTAAAAGAGTGGAGAGGCTACTCCTTTTCCTTGCAGATGGCAATACATTTTGATAGCAGAGAATTCATTCTTATGGTTGTTCCATGGGAGGCACCATGTGTCTAGTGAGTTATTCAGGTGTGTAGTTTGCATGAGAGCAGAGAGTTCTTGAAATTGCTGATGGGCCTGAATTGAAAGTGGAGTAAAGAAATGCTCAGATACATCCTCCAAACTTTTAATTTTCTGGACTGAAATTTGCTCTTGCCCGCTGAAAGAGAACAGATGTGGGAATCTGTCTTTCAAAATGCCCTGATTCTAGTTGTCAATCCAGAATCGAATAGTGCTACCAGAGCCAAGCTTAGGGACAGCTGCCTGTCTAAACTCAGGCACTAACTTGAGAATACTTTTCCACCAAAAAGATCCTTGTGGGTTAGTGCTAAGCATTCTGTCTGGATAATAAGCCTCCCATATCAATTTGACCCAAGGAATATCATGTTGATTTAAGAATTTGTGGACATGCTTCATAAGTAAACATTTATTGTGACTGGAAATATCCAAAACTCCAAGGCCTCCTTTTTCTTTTGGTTGGCAAACTTTGTCCCAAGTAATCAAGGCAGTGCCTCTGTCTTCCATTCCATATTTCCTCCAAAAGAAATGCTTAAGATATTTTTTAATCTTCCTATCTCCTTTCCTTCCCTAGAGTTACTTTTACAAGCATCTTATATAGGACTACTTAATATTTATACAAGACAAGAAACACTATAACAAAACACGACATTACCCATGTGTCGTTCTCTCCTTATGCCTCCCATCTCCCCCTCCCTCCGGCCTCCTTCTGCACCATTTCAGTGGCCGGCAGTGAGTGGGAGGGAGGTCCTCTTGTCTTCGCTTGTGAATAGCTATAGGTTTTCTATCTTCCTGTTCCTATTCCTGGCGATGGTAGCCAAAACGGAGCGATCTGAGGTGTGCTGCTCTGATCATTGTGGTGGCTGGGAGAATGAGGGGTGTAGGAGGGATCATGCCTTATCCATGCAGGAACGGGAGCCTCAATTTTTCAGCTTTTGCTGTCACATGATTGGTTCTTGGTCTAAAGATGCAAGCGTGGAGGATGTTAGAGGTGGCATACTATAACTATCAAAAAGATGGATGTAGATTCCGGAACATGAAGTTAGCATGCATATACCATCCTTAAGAAGTTGCAATAAAGTACTCTCACCAGTTTCAGCCAATGCAACAAGCCAGTTTCTTGGCCCTGCAACAAGCCAGTTTCAGCCATACTAAGATCAGCAGTTGCAACATAGTATACATTCTTGTTGAGGCCGGATGAATTTCTTCTTCTATTACTCTGGAATGCCTGAGTTTACATCGATGGGCATTCGGCCCTTGAATAGCCATACAAACTGAGAACGAACGTGTGGCTCTCGGCCTCCACGGAGTCCTTTTTTTGAAACAAACAAATTTTAAACTTTTTGGTTTCAAAAAATTCTGAAAAAAACTGTGCAAGTAAACAAGGATGTTATGTGCATGTGTCTAAAATTTCAGGATGAAAAACGTTGAAATGCGATTTGTACAAAAAAGACAAATCCATGACCTCGGAGGATGAATTGTACCATGTGTTAAAAACCCAGATTTGTCTTTTTACATAGCCCTCATTCCAACGTATTTTGCCCTAAAATACTACACACATGTGTGTTATGCCTTCACGTATATCTGTGTTTTTTTCAGAATTTTTTGAAACATAGAAAATATGAAATTTGATGAAATTCCAAATTTTCAAAACCAAGCTCCATGGAGCTCACCCTCCAAAGACAATATTCGGTACCAACCGACTTACATAGCTCATGACTACCTAGTGACATCATTGCTGACCAACACACTACCGGTTTTACTCCCTAGTACGTACAATACCCAAGCATCTATTCCAGGCAAAGTTTTTGCCTCAAGGTTGTTCCACTTGTTTGAAAAAGACTTCTAGTGAATTATGCATGTGACACGTGCTATTAATTTGGTACCTGCCGGGGTAGAAATGCTTTGTGGATTCAGGTTTTTGTTTCAAAAATTTTGAACTGGTTTGGTGGTTCGTTTGGTTCATTTAGCATTTCTTGACTGCATGTGGGGCTGGCGTGGTTGTTCTTCTTACGTGCTTCTTTTCATTTCTACTATATTGGCCATCGCTCTCGCCCGATTCTTTTGAGCCGCTGTTGGTCCGTTTGTGCTTGGCCATCGCTGTCTGCGTATGTCGCTGTCGGCCGATTCTTTTGAGCCGCTCAGCCGCTGTTGCCATTCGTGTCGTCGCAATGTGTTTCTCGTTCGAGCTGTCGCTTTCCTGCGTGTTGCCGTCCTTCTTTGTCAGCGAGCAGTGCTGCTTTACATGCCTCGGTTACTCTGTCTGTGTTGTGATAGCGCTGCCGCTGTCGATGCTGCTTCGGGATGTTTTTTTTTTTTTGAAAACTTTAACCTGGCTTTATTAACATACAGAAGCAGAAGCAGCTAGATCGCTAGCCACCACAGAAAATACAATGTCAGGAACAGCGTCATGCCAATACATGGTACCTCCCTGGGACATATGGGCACCATGGGTAGCCAGAACATGTGCCACTGAGTTACAGGCACGCTTACACACATGCACTTTAAACTCAATAAAGCTAGTAAAAAGAAGAAATTTTGCCTCCCGAAAGAGAATTCCGATACGAGCAGTATCCAATTCATTGGAAAGAAGAGCTGTGGCTAGCACTGTGGAGTCTGTTTCAATGATGATACGCCCAAACCCAACTTCAGCAGCAAACTCAATCGCCTTCAGACAAGCTATCGACTCTGCATGCAAAGCATCCGACAGGAAGTGGATTTGGCCCATGCCAGCACCGACGACATCTCCAGAAGCATCCCTAACAGAAAAACCCCAACCTCTTGTACTGTTATCTTTTAGGAACGAACCATCAATGTTTATCTTTAGGAAGTCGTCAGGAGGCTTAGACCAGTGCTCGTTAGGGGCAATAACTGAACATGAAGGTATATGAAGATGTTCAGAAAATTCTGTAACTTGTATAGCAGTAGAGGAAACGATAGCCGCTGCTGACGGACACCTATCACCATTATTAACTGCATTTCTAGCATTCCACAAATTCCACATCAAACAAATGCAGAACATGGATGTCGCATTCTCCAGGCTTAGTAGAGTTTCGACTGATTGTTTTGCATTAGTACAACTGAGAAGCAAACCCCTTACATGCTTCTGTTTAGCTTCCCGCCAAAGAGCCTTTGCAAATTTATATTTGAGGAAGGCATGGCCACCATCCTCGTCAAGGCGATTGCACATCGGACAGATGGTATCCAGGTCAATTCCACGACGTTTAAGATTTAACCGGACAGGAAGGGTGTTGTGACTCAATCTCCAAAGGAACATGATGATTTTCCTAGGCATTTTCAAACTCCAAAGCTTGGTCCAAACCTTTGTTGCATTTGTTGTCGGATCTGCTACAGTGGAAGTTGATGTTTGACCTGCAACAACATCGTCCAACTGAAGTTTGAGTTTGTAAGTTGAACGAACCGAAAAGTTACCTTTCGGGTCGGGATGCCAGGCTGGAAGATCATCAAATCCCTCCTTAATAGGAATACTCAGAATGTGTGGGACATCATCATCATTAAATACTTGTTGAACAAGATCTTGGTCCCACTGTCCAGAAATAGGGTCGATCAGATCACAAACCTTCTGAAGTAAAATTTGGCCTCTAACTGTACTAGGTCTTCTAGTACTCCCTCTTGGTACCCATGGATCTTCCCAGATATTAACTTTTTGGCCATCACCTATACGCCAGATCAAGCCTTGTTTGATAAGATCGCGACCTTTAAGAATACTCCTCCAAGTGTAAGAGATACCCTTTTTTGGCATGACCTTCAAGAAATCCTCGTGCGGAAAGTATCTCGCCTTGAGTAGTTGAGCGCATAGGGACTCTGGATTTAGAAGGATCCTCCAGGCTTGCTTTGCTAGCATAGCAATATTAAAGGAATAGAGATCTCTGAAACCTAAACCTCCATCCTTCTTCGCTTAGATAATTTGTCCCAGGCAACCCAATGTAATTTATTTTCTTCATCCATTTGACTCCACCAAAAACGACATATCATGGAAGAGATCTCCTCGCAAATCCCTTTAGTGATATCAAAGCATGACATGGCATAAGTTGGGATCGCCTGAGCCACCGCCTTAATAAGAATTTCTTTTCCGGCTTTGGAAAGTGTTCTCTCTTTCCAACCTTGGATTCTTGCCCAAATTTTCCCTTTCAGATATTGGAAGACTCTTTTCTTAGACTTGCCTATATGAACTGGGAGCCCTAGGTACCTCTCATTTTGTCCCTCACAGGAAATATGCAAATAATCCATAATTTCTATCTTCTGCCTATTATTACAATTTGGGCTGAAAAGCACACTGATCTTATCCCTGTTGATACTTTGTCCTGAGCATTCCTCATATCGGTCAAGGATACGTTGAAGTTCTGAAGCATTGTCACAATCAGCCTTTAGGAGGAGAAGGGAGTCGTCCGCAAAAAGCAAGTGTGACACACTTGGTGCCCCTGGACAAATCTGAATGCCTTCAATCAACCCTTGATCCTCAGCAGTATGAAGTAAGGAGGAAAATCCTTCAGCACAGATTAGAAAGAGATAGGGGGAAAGTGGGTCCCCTTGTCTCAGACCCCGTTCGGGGTATATCACCTCTGTCAGATCACCATTCACTTTAACTCTGTAAGTCACTGATCGAACACACTTCATCAAGAGAGAAACCCACTTATTATGGAAGCCAAGCTTGATCAACATTGCTTCCAGAAAATTCCATTCTACCCTATCATATGCTTTACTCATATCAAGTTTGATTGCCATGAAAGCATCCTGTCCCTTCCTTTTGTTTCTTATATAGTGAGACATCTCGTAAGCCACCAAGACATTGTCGGTGATCAAACGACCTGGAATGAAGGCACTTTGATTTTGCGAGATAATGTCTCCAATAAAGACTTTCATTCTACTAGTAAGAACCTTGGAAATAATTTTGTATAGCACATTGCAGAGACTGATTGGTCTGAAATCCTTAATCCTTTCTGGATTTTTACTCTTTGGAATTAGCACAACTGTAGTTCTGTTCCATTCCTCTGGGATTGGGCCTCCATTTAGAACTGCGAGTACCTCACATCTGACCCTCTCACCAACCAAATCCCAGAATCTCTTATAAAAAATTGCTGGCATCCCGTCTGGGCCTGGAGCTTTTAGGTCCCCGATATTTTGCAAAGCTTCAAAGATTTCATTTTCAGTGAAGGGAGAACAGAGGGAAGCATTCATATAGTCCGAAACCCGTGGTTGCACATGTTGGAGCAAATCAGCCAAGTTTGTAGCAGGCTGTGCAGTGAAGAGAGATTTATAGAAATTATGAATGTGCTCTTTTAAAGCCCCTTGACCTACAATAGAATTCCCATGGTCATCACACAGTTTAATGATTTTGTTTCTCCTTTTCCTCTCTGTACAACAGTTGTGGAAAAATTGTGTATTACGGTCACCCTTTTTCAACCAATCTATGTGAGCTCTTTGTTTCCAATAGGTGTCCCTCTGATCTTCCAGTCTTTCAAGTTTGAACCGAAGCACATGCTCACGATGTACAGATTGTTCACTAGTTGGACCACGTAGGCAACATCTAAGATCTTTTTTTAGTTTTTTGATCCTCTTCTCTAGATCTCCCAAGACATTTGTGCTCCAGTTTCAAAGTAAATCTGCAACCTGTCTAACAACATCCGATGCACATAAGGCACCGTTCATAAAGGCATTATTCCAAGACTCTTGTACCACTTGAGCGCAACCTTCTTCTTGCAACCACATAGCTTCAAATCGAAAGGTTGGGTCACTTGGTGGCTCGAACACAGGTTCACAACTAGAGTCAAGAATCACCGGGCGGTGGTCTGAGTGGCGAGGTTCGCCATTGATTACTTTGAAAGCCGGATATATGGTACGCCATTCACGATTGCCAACAGCCCTATCCAGCCTTTCCTTGATGTATCGGTCATACCTGTGACTATGGTTTCGCCAGGTAAAAACATCTCCCATGAAACCAAGATCTTCAAGCTCACAGAATTCTAGCACTTCCCTGAACTGATCCATTTGTACACTAGGATTAAGTTGACCACCAAACTTCTCATGCTGAAATAGAATTTCATTGAAATCACCTATGCAAAGCCAGGGTCCAGAACCTTGATGTTTCAAATTCCGTAGAGCACGCCAGGTCATATCCTTTTTCTTTGGATGGCCATAGATTCCTGTAAACCTCCATACCTTCCCATCATCTCGAATATAAGCATCAATATATAAGCGCTTAACATCACAGACCGAGACATCCACATCGCGCTTCCAGAATAGAGCTAGGCCACCACTCTTTCCGTTGCTGCTGTGAATCGCCATATTGGGCATATCCAGTAACCAACAAAAAAATTTCATTCTTTTCTCATCCAACTTGGTTTCAGACAGAAATAAAACATCTGGATTCTCACGCCTTTGGACGTCCAAAATCCCTCGAACTGCTTTGTGATTGCCCAAACCATGACAATTCCAGGCCACTATCTTCATTGTTGTTTAAATATTGATTCAGTTGTCCGACTCTCTTCCCTCCAAAGTAGATACAGAGGACCTGCTACAACACAGTTCTTACTGAAATTGAAACAACTGACTGATAACTGGACCTACAGGAACCACTCTGTTCCCTCTGAAGCTGACAGAACAGAGAACAAAAGGAAATCCCTAATCCAAGATAGATTAGATTCCCCCAAAAGATTGGCCGGATGGATTGAAGGGTCTGGACAAAAGAACACGAGAAAGGCACCAGGGTTAGAAATCGGCACGAAGTCAGAAGGGAGCAAGGGCGGATAAAGGAATTGAAACAAAAGGAGAATTGGGGACAGAGGCGGGGAGAAGGGGAGCCCGAGGAAGAGGATGGGAAGCTAAAGCAGGTTGGGGAGAAAGAGAAGAAGCGGATCTGGAGGGAAAATACCAGAGAAGAGATGGATTAAAGGAAGGAAGCAGGACTAGGGATTAAGGAGGAAAAATCTAGGCTTGATGGCAGTCACGGCCGGACTCCAAGGATGGAAAGATGAAATTGGAAAAGGAGGCTAGGGGAAGGAGCAGACCAGGATTGAGGAGAAACTACGGAAAGGAGCAGATCAGGAGGGAAATTACCAAGAAAAGGAATCAAGGAGATGGGAAAACGGCATAGCGCCGGTCGCCGGCATTTCGCCAAATCGCCACTCCTGGGCACTGTAGCAAGAGCTCTCTAGAACTGCTTCGGGATGTTGCCATTCCCTCTGATCGGTGCGGTCTTTCTCGTTTTCTCTCTATACTAGATCTTCTCCGCGTGTCATATCTGGAAGACTCCGGTCCAATCCAATCCCGTCCACCGCCGATCTATCGCCATAGTCTCCTATAAAATGGCTCTCTCCCGCATCAGCACTACACAGCTCCCTCCCACCCCCGTCGCGCCCTGCTGCCGCACCGCATAATTCGCCGGCATCGGCACACCACCTGGACAGTCGAGAGCCACCGGCATCAACATGCCTGCACCCAGCCGTCATGACCAACTTCACGACGATGCCCCTGGCATCCTGCTCGCCATCGCCGCCTGCAGGATCGGACAACCTCACCTTGACGGTAACGTCGACGGCTCGGTCGTGCCCCCACACCTCCCGTGTCTGCGTGTTCGCTGCGCCCGGACGCCCACGCACTGCGCCCTGGATCTCAACGTGCTGGCTCACCTGAAGGTCAGATCCCGTCCTTTTTCATCTCTGCAGCTTCTCGCCCTTCGCCTCTGACCTCCTCCAGCGTCTTTCCTCCTTTCAACTGGTCGCTTACAACCTTGGCGGTTGCCCAAGGCCACCATGCTTTGAAATTAGTCATTCCTGGCATATTAGAGAGACAGACTAATTACTTTTCCTGTTGTGTTCACTGAATACAAGTACGTTTCAAAAGGATTTGGATTTGGTGTTGCAAGCTTTGGGTGGATGTGAATTCGAAGATGCAGTATAGGGTAACTACTCAGAAACAAAGTTTAGTTATGGTTTGACACATCAACCAGTCTATTTCAGTCTTCTGGTGTTCTGTTAATTTACGTTAGCTACTGTACGTCTGTACGGTACCTAGGGTGTTGGCTGACGGCGAGAACTGCACCGAAGTGCACGGTCGCAAATCTGGTCGGCCTCCTCAGGATGTGGACAGCAACAATAGATGGCTGGACCCCAACCCCTTATATCCTGGTGCTAATTCCTATTTTTTTATGGATTGAACTCTCTAATCATCCCATGATTTTTGGCTTGGGGGCTGTGCTTATCAGTTTCAGGCTCAAGTTGCTGGTCATGCTTGCAGCTAAATCTGAGAACGGGTTAATAACTGGACCAAAACTAAACTATACCCGTACACGTACCTCTCAAGTTGCAGCCATGTCGCTTGATGCCTGGATGGTGTGTACGGGCTGAACGAGTTCACCACACAAATTCTTGGTATGCTGCTGTCGTATACTTATTAGTACTTACATATACATTTGGCCGATTTTATTTTGCTTGGCTTGAAATATTAACAGCTTTTTGCTCATACTATTACTGTCAACAGCTGGGTAGACTATACTGCTGTGTGTACTAGAGCTTAGCCGGTGAACTGTAATAGAAATTTATAGAATGAGTCCCAAGAAGATGCAATGTGTGTGTTCATATTATTTATGTTCTCTGTTCAATACTACATGCACTATCTCTGCTTGATTTAAATTCCATTTTACTTTTGTCACCAATAGTAGCATTAAAATTCAAAGAAAATTCATCCGTTTGTTTGTTGGCTTAACAATGGATACTGTCATACAATCCACTTAAGAATATACCAATTGCTAAGGCTAGCTCTTCCTAATTCCTTGCGTCACATAACTACTAGACAGGTCCCGTTTGGTTTTATTTGATTTAAGGATTTGGTTTTCCTTCACTGTGATGGATGTGTAAAGCTTTGAATTTAATGACCATGTTTGTTTTGAGTGAAGCTTCCTGGTATCTCATTTTTCCTGCTTATTAAATTCTCTTGGATGGCAAGCATATGTTTACTGAAATTTGTGGAAGATAGGTATATCATTGTTTGATCTGAAAGAACAAAGTGTTCTATTCTTAACTAATGAAATATGATGAGAACTCTTGATCATATGGATTACTAAGGACAAAACTATATAGTAGCAGTACTTAAATTGAAAAAGCCACCTGTATACATCAACAGCAAGATATGATACCCAAGTACTGATCCGGTAACAATCGGTTTGTTTTTCACCGGATCTATTCACATGAATAGCACGAAAGATTAGAGGAAGAAATATTTCTTTATAGAAGCAAAGAGGAATAACCGAATGTACTCATTTTGCACGTAACAAAAAACAGAATGACACTGAACCCTTACAGGCTCAGAATGACGCGACCTACCCGCTTTGCTATCACAAAACTGAAACTATTGACCATCTCCTCGCTCAGTGTAGTGTGGTCTGACAGGTTTGGTTCCTCTGATTGTGTGCTACTCTAGGAAAAGCCTCTTGCACATGATTTCTGATGCTGTTAGCTTGTGGTGGTCGTGGCTTCATGCAACCTCAAATCTAAGAGAGGTGACCAATGTGGCTTCAACGAAATACCAGATTGTCCAGGATTGAGTCAAAGTCTATCAGTACCCTTGTTGCTTCAATATAATAAGCCAGTTGTACTAAACTTGCCACGAGTAATTTGGATTGGAGGGAGTATTAAATAATACTCCGTTGACTGATGTTGTTGTACCAACAAATCCATCTATCTATATATATTTTACTCTTTGTCGGCATAAATCTATGTGCTAGGATATAAGTAATGTAAACCTACTCCACAACAATTCTTTCGGGATCAACTAGAATGATGTAGACCAGAAATAATAATGAATGATTGCAATCATATGTTCACTGAAGTTTGTGAAGATTGGAGGATCTCTGTTTGGTCTAAAAAAGGAACTGCTATGTTCTTGATTAACCAAATATGATAAAAAGCCCTATACTTTCATTACTAATTAGGTGAAAACTGTACATTGATGCCTTCCATCTAAGGTGACAAAATTTCCCCTTCGGCCTTCCAAGAAGTTAAAATTAGCTAGACTAGCGCAATGATTAGGAGTTCCAATGCTACCAATGTCATTGCCACAGTTGATATGAAATTAGTCCACATAGTATTGTTCCTTTAATTTGAAATTCACTACACGTATCGACGGGGTATCTCTAAACACCATGTGTCGACAGGGCGCGGCGTGCCGCCGCGCGGGTATGGCTAGTACTAAACTATGTTTTACTAATGCCTTGGCTAGCAAGGTACGCAAGTCCTCCTCACCTGCCCTCTTATTCCTAGCGGAGGAGTGAGTGACGTGCCACTCAAGGTAGGCTGACTTTGGCAGCCACAAATAAGTCATGCATGACCTAAAAACTACTGTAAAACCGTAGTACAGGATTTACTACTACAAAGAACACGAAGGTAAATCTGGACGGATGAACCAAGTTTTTGTGCTTCGCCTAGAC
Organism: Triticum timopheevii; assembly: GCA_963921465.1. Taxonomy (NCBI): domain Eukaryota; kingdom Viridiplantae; phylum Streptophyta; class Magnoliopsida; order Poales; family Poaceae; genus Triticum; species Triticum timopheevii. Next base: position 15,593,148 of record OY997272.1, on the reverse strand, counting down.
ATATAGCAGGCTTAGCCTTTTTTTTTAATGATTTGATTACCGAGTACCGACTCCCCTATTCAAAGCGGTGTGTACATGGTTGGAGCAGGGTGCTATAGACATTTTTACCCAATATGGGCCGCAGTATAACCTTCGGATCGGTCCACCTCACCTTCCGACATACGCATAGTGTCGGTCTATCGGACTCTAGTTTTGCGAATTTTCAGTTTTTGTTTCTTTCAGGTTGCCATACTTTTGGTGTTTGACTGTGTTTATATTAGCTATGCATAGAATCCACCGAATAATATCAACACGTTATTAGAGACGTGGCTTGACGGGATAGATTCCCAAGTAGCGAGACACATTCGTGTAGGAGTATCTGTGATGTAGGGCGGAACCCTAGGGTGACGATCTTTTACGTTTGGAGTGTTCCTACGGGGAAACATGAAGAACGCACGGAAGAACACAAAGGAAAACACGGGGAGGAACAAGAGAAACACTCAACCGACAAGTAGTCGATCACACGAGGGCTAGATCACCGAACACATAAGGTAGCACAAGATTCAAAGTCAACAAAGGAAAGATACAATAGTAACCGTTCTTCTCCGTGAGGAGGTCTTGAGGGTCTTCCTTTGAAGGGGTCTTGAATCCGCTTGGGGGATCTTCTCCGAAGAGGTCGTGATCTCCGAGGAGAAGTAACCAAGTGGATGAGCAAGGCTCTCACACAAAATATGAGCTAAACCTATGCTGCCCTATCTAGGAGGTAGGAGAGACCTATTTATAGTCGTAGTGCAAATGGGAGTCAAAGTGAAGGGATACAAGGGCTTCAGCCCGTGGGCGCAGTCACTCAGGTGCCGGACGTCCGGAAGGCGTCAGACGTCCAGAGGCTCGGGACGGTCCGGACGTCCGGGAGGGCTCAGACTTCCGTAGATTTGTCTCGGTCGGGGAAGCGTCGGACGTCCGGAGGTGACCGGTCATCTGGAGCTTCGGGGCGGTCCGGACGTCCAATGGCCGTCGGTCTTCCGTAGATTCGGTTCGGTCGCTGGTCGCCCGGTCGTCCGGTCCTCCTCGGACATCCGTAGTTTTGGTTCGGGTGGTGAAGTACCGGACGTCCGGATGGCTCGGTCGTCCGTGTCCTGGGAGTCGTCGGACGTTCGGACGGGGTCGGTCGTCCGATGCCTGTAGCTTCCAAAGCAGTTCTTCTTCTTGTCCATCACGCTTGGGGTCCTCACCATCTTGGCCCTTGCAAGTAGTTGTTCCGTGGCTCTTCTCCGAGTACCTGATCACACACAAAGTTTCCGAATGAGGTAGTAGCCATGTCTCGTGAGTAGGAAGAGGGAGTTCGGAGAGGAGCGAGTTCACCTTATCCTCAATAGCCTTAGCTCGAGCTCTTGTCATGGGTCCAAGTGGTGTTGAGGGAGATGTAGGTACGTCCATGGGGATGAGCGAGGGATGCTCCGCATCATCTCCCTCCCCCTTGGGAGATATCCGACCTCGTATCAAAAGATTCATCTCCATGGTATGGCGCAAGGTCCTTGACGTTGAAGATGTCGCTCACATTGTACTTGCCTCGTGGTCGGTCGATCTTGTAGGCGTTGTCGTTGTAGCGTGCTAGCACCTTGAATGGTCCATCGGCTCGAGGTAGAAGCTTGGACTTGCGTTCGTTGGGGAAGCGGTCCTTGCGAAGGTGTAGCCATACGAGATCACCAATGTTGAAGATCATGGGTTGCTTGTTGACGTTGAGCTTGGTCGCTAGTCATTGTACTTGGTGCTCGATGGTGTGCCTTGTATCCTCATGCATCTTCTTGATGTAGCTTGCCCGTGCACTCGCATCCATGTTGGTGCGCTCTTGTAGAGGAAGAGTTAGAATGTCCAATGGTGACAACGGGTTGAAGCCGTAGACAACCTCGAAGGGGGACTTGCCGGTACTCGAATGTCATGCACGGTTGTAGGCCTACTCGGCGATGGGTAGACACGCCTCCCACTCCTTGATGTTCCTCTTGATCAACACGCAAAGTAGGGTCGAGAGTGTACGATTCGTCACCTCCGTTTGGCCGTCGGTTTGAGGATGGTATGCCAAAGAGAACAAGAGCTTGATCCCTAGCTTGGCGCATAGCGTCTTCCAAAAGTAACTTAAGAACTAGACGTCACGGTCCGAGACAATCGTCTTTGGCACTCCATGTAGTCACAAGATTTCCCTCCAAAATAGATTGGCAATATATGAAGCATCGTCTATCTTGTTGCAAGGAATGAAATGTGCCATCTTAGAAAATTGGTCCACAACAACAAAGACAGAATCCTTTCCATTTTGAGTTCTAGGTAAACCAAGTACAAAATCCATGCTAATGTCTTCCCAAGGTTGATAAGGAATAGTAAGGGGCATGTAAAGACCATGGGATTGAGCTTTAGACTTAACTTTGCGACATGTAGAGCAACGGTTGGTGAAGCGTGAGACATCGCGGAATATCTTGGGCCAAAAGTAGTTCTTGGAGAGCATGGCGAAAGTCTTGTCGCGTCCAAAGTGTCCCATGAGTCCGCCTCCATGAGCCTCTTGCAAAAGTAGCAAACGAAGAGAAGACTCAGGAATGCAAAGTTTGTTAGCTTTCATAAGGTAATCATCCTTTATGTAGTATCGTTCCCAAGACGTGTGTGTCAAACACTTAGCATAAGGAGTAGCAAAAGAAGGATCATGCTCATACAAGTCTTTTATATGCTCAAAACCAATAACATTCAACTCGAGTTTAGTGACAAGTGTGCAAATGCATGAAAGTGCATCCGCAAGTACATTTTCCTTACCCTTAATGTACTTGATCACATAGGGTAAAGATTCAATGAATCCACTCCATTTGGCATGACACTTGTTTAACTTAGTTTTTCCTTTTAAGTACTTAAGCGTTTCATGATCGGTATGGATGACAAACTCATGAGGTCGAAGATAATGTTCCCAAACATGTAGCACACGCACTAAAGCATATAATTCTTTGTCATAAATGGGATAGTTAAGTTGTGCACCGGAGAGTTTTTCACTAAAGTAAGCAATGGCTCGTTTTTCTTGCATCAAAACTCCGCCAATTCCGGTATCACTTGTATCACAATGAACCTCAAAAGTTTTTTCAATGTTGGGCAAAGCAAGAATTGGAGCATGAGTAAGAAAGGACTTGAGCTCATCAAAAGCGGTGGATTGCAAAGATCCCCAAACAAAAGGAGCATTCTTCTTTGTCAAAGCATGCAAAGGAGCAGCGATAGTGCTAAAGTTTTTCACAAAGCGACGATAAAATCCTGCAAGACCAAGAAAACTACGCACTTGTTGCAAATTGGTGGGTTGGGGCCAAGTTTTAATTGCCTCAATCTTGGATTCATCAACATGGACACCCTTGGAAGAGACAACAAAGCCCAAGAAAACCACTTTGTCAACACCAAACGTGCATTTTTCCAAGTTTGCATAAAGACGTTCCTTGTGAAGGGTTTGCAAAACTGCCCTAACATGATTAATATGCTCTTTCATGGTTTTGCTAAACACAAGAATATCATCGAAGAAAACCACAACAAAGACTCCAATATAAGGTCGAATCACGTAATGCATAAGACGCACGAAAGTACCGGGAGCCTCCAATAAACCCATAGGCATAACTAACCACTCATATAAGCCAAATTTGGTTTTGAAAGCGGTTTTCCATTCATTACCCTCTTGTATGTGGATTTGATAATAGCCACTTTTAAGATCAATTTTTGAGAAAAAGTTGGCTCCGCTAAGCTCATCAAGCATATCATCTAAGCGAGAAATGGGATGCCTATAGCGAACGGTAATAGCATTTATAGGTCTACAATCGAAACACAAGCGGAAACTTCCATCTGGCTTAGGCACAAGTATAACGGGAACGGCACAAGGGCTTAGGCTTTCACGTACATGACCGTTGTCGATGAGTTGTTGTACTTGCCATTGAATCTCCTTGGTTTCTTCGGGGTTGACGTGGTATGGATCTTTGTTTGGAAGTAGCGCTCCGGGAATGAGGTCGATTCGATGCTCAATGCCTCGTAGGGGAGGTAGACCCGGAGGTAGCTCATCAGGGAAAACATCTTGGAATTCCTGCAAAAGAGATTGAAACACTAAAGGTAACTCGTGAGAGTTGTTAGTTTTTGGTTCCCTATCCTTCCACACAAGGACAAAGTGCATCACACTCGATGGGTTCTCACACACTTCTCTCATCTTACTATTGGTGGCAAATAGGACTAGGTTTTTCTCTCTAGGCGAAGAGTCGCTCAAGTTTGGCTTGTGGCTCTCACTCACTTTTTGGTGGATCATTTTCTCACTCTTCTCTCCATGATGGGTGGCTTGTTTGTCGGCTATCAATTGACTAGGAGACATAGGTCGTAGCACATATTCCTTTCCTATCATCTTGAAGCTATAGTGATTAGTGCGCCCATTGTGGATGACACCACGGTATAATTGCCATGGTCGACCAAGTAGGAGGTGGCAAACGGTCATTGGGACCACATCACACTCCAAACTATCTTCATATGCACCAATTTTGAAGGAGACTTGGACCGTATGCTCGACTCGTATAGTGCCGAGTCACTTAGCCATTGGATCTTGTAGGGGTGCGGGTGCTTCCTCTTGACCAATTGAAGCTTGGAGCATAGTTCTTCACTTGCCAAGTTGTGGCAACTACCTCCATCGATGATGACCTTGACGGACCTTCCATTGATGCCAGCCCTTGTGTGGAAGATGTGGCATCGTTGGTCTTCTTCTTGGTGATGTTGAAGAGTCAAGACCTTGGATACAACGAGAGAGGGGCTTGGATCCTCATCACAAAAGACTTGATCATCTTCATCCTCATTCACGCGCCGGTGCATGGCCACTTGCTCAAGAGCTTCCATCTCCTCTTCACTCATGGAGTCATATGTACCATCGTCGTTGAGGATCATGGTGCGCTTGTTCATGCATTGGTAGGACTTGTGGCCTCGGCCGCCGCAAGTGAAACACTTGAGGAGCTTCTCTTGACGATCTCATCGGTCGGAGTAGATGATGAAGAACGCGACTTGAAGTTGCTTGTAGTAGGAAGATGACGACTTGAGCTTGTCGAAGTTTTCTTGGAACTTGACTAGTTGTCATTGCTTGTAGTTGGTTTGGTTGAAGTAGAAGTTGGAGGAGTCGTTGAAGCTTGGTTGTTGGAGAAGCCGTAGGTCTTGGATGAGTACTTGGCGTACTTGAAGTCATCTTGCACTTGACGTTCCGCCTTGGTAGCTTGATGTACTAGCTCAATGAGGTTGGAGTAAGGTTGGAAGTCGGCGATCTTCTTGATGGGATGATTGAGTCCATTCAAGAATCATGCCATTGTTTGCTCATCATCTTCCGTGACATTGGCTCGGATCATGGCTATCTCCATTTCCTTGTAGTATTCTTCAACACTCTTTGTTCCTTGCTTGAGGAGTTGGAGCTTCTTGAAGAGATCGCGGTTGTAGTAGGTGGGTATAAAGCATGCTCGCATGGCATCCTTCATTTGAGCCCAAGTGGTGATTGGAGGTTCACCTCTTGCTTGGCGGCGCTCAAGGACTTGTTCCCACCATATGAGCACATAGTCTTGTAACTCAAGTGATTCCATAGCGATCTTCTTCTCTTCCTCATAGTTGTGCAAACGAAAGATCTTGTCGACCTTCAATGCCCATGAGAGGTACTCTTCGAGATCATTCTTCCATTGAACTTTGGCATTGTGAACTTGAGCTTGCCATAGCGTTGCTCTTCATTGTGTTATTGGCGATGGTGATGATGACGCCACTTGACGTGGAGGATAATCATCCTCATGTTGCTCTTGGCGCGGAGGAAGTCCATGATCAACTTGCTCTTGTTGAACTTGAGGTTGAAGTGGAGCTTGACGAGCTTGTGGGGGAGCTTGATGAACTTGACGTTGTACTCGCGGTTGGTAGTTCCTCTCTTGGATTTCTTCTCGAAGGGCTTCCTCTTGATTGCACCTCTCGCGATTCCGGTTGGCGATAGCTCGACTTGATTCTTGAAGGGCACGTTGCGCCTCAAGAGCTTGTGCTTCACGTTGTTGTTGTTGAAGACGTTGAACCTCGGCGTCTTGTTCCTCTTGGTGTAGACACGCTCGTTCTTCCTCTTGGCGACGTAGACGTTGTCGTTCTTGAGCTTGTGCAAAAGCAACTTGGTGTGGCGGAGGATGAGGTAGATGCTCGTCGACTTGCTCTTGTGAATGCTTGTCATGTAGCGGATTGCGAGCTGCATGGTGGTCTTGACGCGCGGCTCGTCGAAGAGTGTTCGATGACGGTGTACTTGAGTCGAAGAAGGTGTCATCGGTGTGTCGACTCGAGCGGTTCCGTCTTGAGGATGAAGAAGTGGAAGGATGGCGGTTCCTCATCAAGGCGCGGATCTCATCCATTCTTGCATCATTCTCTTGCTTGTGAGCGTTGAATTTGTTGTCGAAGTAGTCTCTTGTACGTTGCTCGGAGAGTCGCAAGTCGGTGGCGAGGTTGTCGATGCGGTTGCTCATTGCTTGTTGCTCTTGGTGTAACGCCCTTTGAGCTCCAAAGAGGTGGCTCTTGGTGACGAATGATGACATGTCGTCGCCGTTCTCGATAAGGGGTGGATTGGTAGAAGAACTTGGCCTATCCATCATTCCAAACAAAATGTAAGTGGTAGATGAAGAAGAACGTATACCAAATGTACCTTGACCGATGTTCAAAATGAATCAAGTTCACTCAAATGCGGATAATGAAATAGCAATTTTTGTATCAATTCTTGTCGGTTCTCACACCTACACAAGTAAAAGTTTATGGTGGAGCTTGGTTAGGATGGTGGCACAAAATTTGATGCAATTGTAAGTGAGCTTCAATAATGTTGGAAAAGATTCACAAATTTGCAAATGCAACAAGTAGACCAAGCAAGTAATGGTACACGGAAACACACATGCAAATAGATAAATGGGATTGTGCAAACCAAAATTGAGCCAAAATGTGGAGTCCACAAAAATGCTCTTGTTGCACAATACTAAAGAGACGCTAGCACGATTGCACAATAGGCGGATACGTAAACTTGTGCACAACCTACTAGGCAAAAATGCAACGATCTATATTCCAAGTATGCTATATGTTTGGTGTTTCGGTGCTATGATCCAAGATGATCGGATATGACAATCTTAATGTAGAATGATGCTATGGTTCTTACTTATACGCTACTAGGGAAAAGCCTAGCAGCAGCGCGGGTTTTTGGCCTATTAGTAGCGCGGGGGCCGGCGCTACTAATAAGGCGCTACAACTAACTTATAGCAGTAGCGCGGGTGCCACCCGCGCTACTACTACGTCCTTTAGTAGTAGCGTGGGTAAAACCCCACGGTACTACTACCAACGCGGGTTTTTTTTGAATTTTTTTGAAAAAATATTTTGATTTCTTCCCTAATTTTCAAATTTCAAAATTATTTTAACCTCACATCTCTAATCACCCGTCATCATTCCAAATCATCAACTTCCCGGACGGTCACCCATCCTCTCACTACTCCAGCCTGAGCACGCTTAACTTTCGGGTTCTATTCTCCCTCGCTTCCAAGTCTGCACTTGTTGTTTTCCTGACAATAGTAAGATGTCAATCCTATTAACCTCAGGAATTTAGCTTGAGCATGAAGTCACACATTTCACTATTTGAGTTTGAAACTATTGTTCTAAAAAATTAGTAACACTAATATTTCTTGGATAATTAGTTTGACCATAGTTTGCCCATAGTTTGACCAGATTTGACCAAAATTCAAAAAAACTAAAATAATTATTTGACCATTGTTTGACCACAAAATTTGAATTTTTTTCGATTTTTTCCACTCTAGATCTTAAAAGCCCCGTAACTTTTTTCCAACTATTTGTCGCTCCATGCGGAAAAGAGAATTTTTCCAGTTGCGTGCGCAAAGAAAATAAGTCAGCTGGCTTCGCTGCGCCAGAGCGCGCGGCCCATGTACGAAATTCTGGGAAAGCCCTTTTTCGCAAACGAATATATAAGAAATTAGTACCACCTCAGATAGAAAAAAAATTCAGCGATGAACGGATGAAAAAATTGGCGAAACGCAACTTACTTTATTGGTAGATATAAATATAGATATAGATATATGCAACCTACCATGGCCGAGCTTAGGCAGCAGCAAGGCAGGAGCTTTTTTGCACCCTATACTCTCCTAAAAGCAATCAAGCACCTCTCCTCTCATTCTTTCTTGTGATCTACGGTGACTAGTTGGTGCGATTTGTTGCAATTAGTCACGACTAGTCGCCAATTTTATTTTAGTTTTGCGAATGACTAGTCGCCAATTAATCGGACGAACCTCTGAGCCGGTAGGCAGGCCTGAGGCGAGGCGATTCACCTTAACCTGCTTACCAATGAATATGCAGGCACCACTAATTTAAATTACATGCTTGTTGTCAGTTTATTAGGCTCATTTAGAAACTAAACAGTGAACAACATTGAATGATCTAGAGAGAAACGGTGATGGCGAACATATTAATTTATTTCATAAATATGAGTATCTAATGTCGCTACATTTTGGCTTCTAAATTTGCATTACAAAGTAAGTCCAGTAAAATATATGCAACGTCAGTGAACACTTCAGCGAGCAACACTACGAGGCACCTGCACTCTTTTCCTTAACTTATACAAATGAACCGCTAGCGAGTTTACAAAATATTCACATATAATTTTCAGAAGAACAAAACAAATAGGAAGTGGAAGGGGATACATATTGTGGACTTGCTTGACAAAATATGGCAGTTCATAATGGAGAAGTTTGACTTGAGACAGCAGATTGCATCCGCCACATACATCAGGCACATTATAATCCAAAAAACGATGATAATGCTTCATGCTAAATCTAAAGACAAGGATATGACCTCAGTATAAAGAAGCACAATTGAGGAAGAAATATATAATCTATAATACCTAAATAGTTGATCCCCAGGGCTGGTCCTGTGATTTTAGGGGCCCGGGGCGAACCCAAACCTCGGGGCCCCTAGTATAAACGTCACATAACAATTATAAGCAAAATCGCGTACATTGTTATTGGCATTGTTGATGTCAGTATTTTCATCTTGTTAAGATTCAGAATTCCAATTACATAGTTGGTTTCTCTTCCTTTGCAAGAAGTATCCACAATACTCAACTCATCATTAGGGTTCTTCGAAGCACCAATGATCCACACGCTGCTCCATTCCATGTGATATACCTGAAATTGTTCAGATCGGCGTTGGCGACCACTCATCGGACGCTCGGCACGGCAATGTTGCGATGTGGACTGTCGTCTGCCGAACGCCCTCAACGATGTGCGTGTGCTTCAGCACCTAGGGACAGGGGATCGGAGTTTGTCGGTGAACTACGGCGGTCGGGGGTCAGGGCCTCAGGACCTTGGCGCAAACCGTCGAGCGCCTGCAACGCCGGAACTAGCGATCGGGGCTCAGACGAAGGGATCGTAGCAACCAGATATGGGAACTCATGATGGAAAGAAAACAAATTTGGCAATTGCCCCGGGAGTAGTAGACGGGATTCTCGGGATGGATTGTAGGCTCCCTAATGTACCTACTAGCTCGACTGTTTTGCATAGACAAAATCAAGGCTGCTTAGCCTGTTACTGCGAGGCTGTGTATCGGGCCAGGGTCAAGGGCTAGCTGCTGCATAGGGCGTACCACCTGGCACGGGGCCCCTGGATATCGGGGGCCCGGGGCGGCCGCCCCCCTGCCCCCCCCCCTCAGGGTCGGCCATGTTGATCCCCATTATCTTATTTCGCTTGACATGCAAGCTATCTACATCACTAATCAACATGCAGCCACTCACCTCACTGCACCTCATTAGTCTAGCCACATCATCTTATTTTTGTGATGATTTAATTTCTCTTCTGTCCACTTCACCTTTTTTTAAACTCCATCTATTTCATTTTGAGGCATTGACTCCTCCGTACCTTAAAACTGGACCCACAGAAGCAGAAGCGGAAGCTAACCATCCTCCCAATCAAAGCCTCCTTCATCGGTCGTCCCATTTTCTATTCCAATTTCCCCATCTCTCTCCCCCTCTCCCCGAACAACACGAACCCCATGATGCGCCTGCTCTAGAGTTTGCGGCCACAGGTGAGGGTAGAATTGGCGGCTACATCAGCAATAGTGGGGCATGGTTAGATTGCAGGACAATCGATCTGGAGGATGGGTGGAACTTCATGCACATGGCATCTACAATCTCATCAACATCCTCAAGGTCAAGCTGGAGCCGCAGTTCAGCTGCGAGGACTCATGATGTTCTACCCGTAAGTCACCTCTGTCCCCGCCCTCCCTCTGGCCATTCCTAGGCTACGACCGATCTGGTTCTGATCTAGGGTTTCCGCCCCTGTTTGTCTCCTTTTGTCATCCGGCATGATATAGAACAACAGGATTGTACCTATGAAGCGGCAAGAGTTTATCAATGTGAACATTCCAGCAATTTTTTTAGCCGAATAGAGTTATTTGATCTGAATTGTAAGGTAAGCATGCACAATATTGTTTGTAACATATTTAGCTGAGCTCAGTTTATGATTATGATTAACTGAGCACAATACGTGTGTACCTCATGAAACTGCATAAAAAATTCCTATTCAATTTTGGTTTGTCTCCAACAGTCAGATCCACTATATGCACTACCGGTTATCTGTCCACAAATGTCGAGTCATCTCCAACAGTTATTCCCCCTGATGTACGCCCGTCAGGTGATCTGTCACGAACATACGTCCGTCAGGTGATCTATCACGAACATACTGTAATTTTTCTAAACCTGCCATGTTTTTTAAAATCTATTCCTTACTTAAGTCTTCTTTGACTATGTGCCTGCAATAGCTGACACACTTTTGTTTTACCTCAAACTGAATTTTTGTACAGATCAATGAGGTGGTGTAGCTAGGAATCAAATATTTATGATCTATCGACTGAGAAATAGAAATTAGATACCACAACTGAGTTTTGTAATGTAAATTGTTGCATTTTGTTCTTTTAGAAAATCCTAGGAGAGCACTCAGACAATGATACATATGTCATCCTTTCATCCATAACCTCTACACTAAGTGTCATCTTCGCTCAATATTTTTTCGGATTAAAAGTTCAATAAAACATAGTGTTACTTCTATTGTTATGGTTCCTTGGTATTTGACTGCAACAAAATAACTAATGTTTCTTTGTATCATATTTCTTACCCACAAAAGGTAGTTCACGGTCGTAGTATTTTCCGAACTTTCTCACTGAATTGCCTTGAGCATTGAAAGGGGGTGCAAAGAAGATGGTGCTGGTGCAACTCTGGCATAGTCCTGTATTGAGGCTGCAGATGAGGCTTTTGAGGAAAGAAGTTCTAAGAAATACTTACCAAGGTAAAAAGCAATTTTTTGTACTATAAGCTATGGTGCAAGGTGAAGGTCTATGATGTGCTGACCTTTACATTATTCTGTTCTGTCGGTTCGATAGCTCTCTCACGCATGTGGTTACTAATGATGATGCCATTCCCACATATTAGTATGATGGAAACTGAAGCATTTTTCTTATATATTTATTTGAATTATTATTTGTGAGCATGTGGACATCATTATTTTTTTGTTCAATATATTGTGCATTCCACTTCAACTTTCTGGTATGTCTGTCCTTAAGGCTTTCCTTTCCTCTCTTCTTTAGATTGCCACTATCATATTGTGTTTGTCCATCACAATGATGCAAGGACGGGGGTGATCCTCCTTTCGTAAAAAAAACATATTGTGTGTCAACTGCTCATAAATTGGATTTGCAACAGGGGTGTATTTTAGTTTTGGTCCTATGACGTTCTAAACCTCAATGGTGGTTCAACATGATTTGTGTGTCAAACCATCTTATCTAATTTTTCCATGGATTGACGTTCTCTTATATTTGCCGATTTGGGTCGTTTCATAATTGACTCCAGAAGACTAACATTTGTATGCAGTCAACAATTTTCATCAATCAGCCATCGGTATCTATAGTAATCCTTTTATTGCAATTTAAAAACTTTATTCTTTCTTCGCACATTAAGGATCTCCACTCTTTATAAAGAAACTAATTGAGTTTGGTTACGTACAAGTGTATAGTGCATGGTTTACTTTTTTATTTTGCTCGGAGGAACGCAAGATTATCTTAATTGAAAACATGTATTTTTTAGGGACCAAACTCATGTATTTGGTATTCCTTTAGATAATTCTTCCATATATCCACACTGAATTGCTTACTCATATTTCCGCAGCAACGCGCGGGGTATCATCTAGTTACTACAATTGATAAAGAAAAAAGAGAGTGGAGATATCCTGTTAATTTGCAAACAAGGAGTTGTAGTTGTAGAAAGTGGCAAATAACAGCACAACCATGCATACATGCTATATTCTTTGTCACTTCAATGAGAGATCTAGTCCGTGAGGTTGATCAGTATGTAGACGAGTATTTCTCCGTGGGAAAATTCAATGCAACATATGTTGATAATTTGCCACCCTTGGAGGATAAGCAACAATGGGATGTGGTAGATCCAGGATTCAAATTTTGTGCTCCAGTGCAAAATAGGCCCCCTGGCAGACATAGCAAGACTAGAATTAGGGAAAAATAAGAGGGAAAATGACTTCAAGGAAGAAATAAAAGGTGTTCAAGCTGTGGAAGGCTTGGGCACCGTGGCAGCCACTGCAAAGAGTCCATTGACCCTGCACTTGGAGAAGAAGAACACTGGGGTGCTGATAATGCAACTGATGAACTTCTAGGTACAGATGATGTACATGAAGCTGTAACTGATGAAGCTACAAATATTGAAAATGCTATAGATGTTGATACTACAACATATGTTGCATATTCAACAGAAACTGAGCATGCACTACAAGATGGAGATGCGCCGGGTCCTGTGGCAAGTCTAACAATTGAGCTTGTGGCAAGTCAGGATGAACACTAGTTGGTAGTGAAGTGAGGTAATATTTATTTTTTTCTTTTTTTGAGTGTTTGCTAACTGACTTCTGTCATTTCTTTATAACTTTGCGGCCCAAGAAAAAAAATACAAAAGACCAGCTGAGAGAGGACAATCACCACTAAAGAAGAAGATGGAAACTGCAAAAGAGGAGACTTTAGGTTTTGTCACTGGAAGCAACAATCTAGGCAGGTCTTCTACTCCAGTTCTAAACAAGAAAGTGAGCACGAGGAGGAGTTCTAGGCTCTCTTCAACCCCAGCTTGCAATACCAGGAGCAAGAAGAAGTAGTTGTGAAGTGTTTGTTGAATTTGTGAACAAATTGTATGGTGATGTACCATATTTGTGGCAGTGTGCTCTTCAAACCAACCACATTTGTTGAATTTGTCTTTTTCAATTCAAAACTGTATGGTGACGTACCATATTTGTGGCAGTGTGCTCTGAACCATTTGTTGGTTTTGAGAACTCTTCGCTTATGTTCCAAATGTGGAATTGGCAACTAATGTTGAACTTCTATCTCATGTGCTATCTGCTATCTCATGTGTCATGTGCTATGTGCTATCTCATGTGGTAAAACTACTCTTTAACTGTGAAGTTTGGTCATGGGAGCACATTGGAGCAAACATACTCAAAATAGAGACAACATTTTCCTGATGAAACATGTCACATTACATTACTAGTACAACTAGTCCAAACACTTCACAGCTACTTGACATAGTTCAAAACTCACAACACTACCTTACATTACATACCATCATCCAATTAGTAAGGATTCTTTGACCAGTCAGAAAACAACGTTGCCAAAATGCTAATGCAAAGAACTATGAGAAATCCCCATGTTTGCATGAGCACATTTCTCTTCTTCATCTTCAACTTAAGTTTCTTGTTCTTCTCTGTTAGATACATCACCCTGCGCTCCAAATCATGATCTTTTAGCCATATTTTCTCCAATCCTGCATGATGTTCCTCAAATGCACGAGCAACACGATCAGTCGGAGATGGGTCGATCCAAACAACCTGGTCACATTCATCAGGGAGCTACAAAATAATAAGTTGGATTCAAAAAAAGAATAATTTGAAACCCAATGATGCACAACAGAGAAATTACATCAAGAGGGCACCCTAGGAACCTTCTTCCCATGCTTGCTCCCTCCCAGGCGACACGACGAGTAGGAATAAGCCCGTGCCCTGGGCACTGCCATGTTGTACCCATATCGAGCCCATCAAATGTCAGATCAGGGAAGTAGAACTCGGATTCAAACTGAACAATCCCAAGACCATCCACCTAAATTCATAAAAGTTCGCAAATTGATGAACCCTAATCTGCAAGAGGGCACAAAATAAAAAATCACCAAATTGAGTTAGAACAGTTACCTCGCCGGCCACCGAAGGGATCGAGGAAGACATGCCCGACGTGCACATCAACAGCCTAGTGTCGTCGCCCTCCAGATCCACGACCTCCCATTGCCTCCAGCTGTTGTCCAAAGTGCCCCTGGCGCCGTCGAGAGGTTGAAGAAAGAGAATGAGAGAGAGAGAGAGAGAGAGAGAGAGAGAGAGAGAGAGAGTGCATTGAACAGGTAAGTTTGGGCCCACATGTAAGGACGAAGGGGCAAATATGTCAAACTAACGGCCAGTTAGCGGTCAAAGAGCCTTGGCTAGACACAAACGACACAGAGGGGCATTTCTATAAGTGAAACTAAGGGCAGAGGGGCAAATTAGGGGCAAATCTGAGTAGGGTTCGAGTTAGGAGTGGAAATGTAAATGGCCCAAATATATATAATTGATTTCACATTGAAATGTAGTTGCCACTGGTCTTCCACCTGGTGTTGCTGATCGGGGAGGCCATGAGTTTCTCATACTTGCTCTCTGCCTGTCTTGCCATATTTTATCTGCAGTTCAAAGGACATGTGTGGTGTACTTATGGCTACATGCGAAACCATTAAGGACTCCAATTCCATGTCGTGCTCCACCAAAAAAATATATGAAAATGAGCAGACTGAAGACGTATATATTAATACATCTAACCTCTTTGGAAACTATGTATCACCTTCTCAGATGCCTCCTCTTTTATTATCTCTAGCTAAAGCTATAGGATAAGTACCAAGTATATATAACTTCTTTCAGAAATTATGGTCGGTGTGTATTATTGAAAAACGAGAAGTTGTGTAGCTCTAGAAATTGCAAATGTCTGGGAGTTGTTTTGGCAAGCTAGGGAAAACAAATAGGTTATTGTTTTGTTTTGAGTAATGCATCATACATGGCTTTTCCTCTCTATTCTGTCACGTTGGAGCTAATTGGGTAGGCTTGAGGGGCAATCTGGAAATAAGGCACGCTTTCAACTCAACCATAGTGGGTATCTAACTGGCTCAACCAAACTTAATTTAGATGGCAAAGTAGAATTCCCTAGATTTATTTGGGTTAGTTGATGATGAGTCCATCGAGGCTATTCTTCAGAAGTAGAGGTATTAGAACGCTCGCTTGTCACTATTGACCAAGCAGTTCAGCTACACCGGCATACCGTCGCCAGTTGGCTGAGCTGACAACGGTGATTGGATTGGCAAGGTTAGCGTCTACTTCCATGGAGCTATCCGCAGCAGTTTCGTCTAGCGTCGGCAAAGCCTTCAAACTCGTCCAGCCGATTAGGAGGGTCTTGAGCGTCTCTGGTCTTTTTATCTCCTGCAAGGACGGGGTGAAATTTTTGCTATGCGGTAACCAAAAATTACCAGACGAAATTTCCAAATGAAACATGACTCTAGCTCGTTTACCAGATAAAATAGGTAGAAACCTATGTGATTAAACGGTTACCAGAAATCACGTGGAGGATATACCTTCTACTTTTTTAATACTAAAATACATAATCCTTCTATACTGAATGCAGGAAAGTATTTCCTAGTCACCATGCTTTTTAAATCGCAGTTTATGTAATCAGCATTACTCCACCCAGTTCAGATAGAGGTTTTTTAATTCCGATCGCAAAACCACTACCCAACCTGCTGGGGTTAACGGTTCTTCTGGCCACCCTAAGTAGAAACAAAATTAACATCTGCTATTAGCAATTAGGATAAAACTTATTTGAATTCAACAATTTCTGTTGAAATTTTTTATGAATGTTTTTTGCTGGAAAATTACTGAGATATTCAAGATTTACAGAAAACTGGTTCTTTCAAGCCATCCGGAAGAAACCGGTATCTAGGAAAACAAATTTGATTCAGACTACATGAATAGGAAACATCCATTTAGAAAAAAGCAAATTTGTTTCGAGCCATCCGGAAGAAACCGATACAGCGACATGCATGTTATGCTGCAATTACCATACATGAAGAAGGCCAGCAAGGTTGTGATTTTTTTAATATTTTTTATTTCCATTGAATTACTAGTATTTTAGTTAGTATTTCTTATCTCGGAGATGCTAGAGTTTCAAAAACTGCCTAAATTATAGTATATGTATTTAGAAAAAAGTCTAACTTTGACACAAGCAATGTACTGTAGTATGTTGCACGTAGAAAATTTGGTCCATTTAAGATAATTATTTTTCATTGTTTTACTTTTATACATGGTAACTCAAAATTGATCTATCAAAAAAATAGTAAATACAAAATATAACATTACAAGATAGAACATGAAGCTACATTAGTGTATAATAGTGTAAGATAAATTCTATTCCAAAATTCATGTTCAAATGATGAAGAAAATCTGATGTGCGCTTCAATCTGCACAATTTTCCATTAAATAATAGAGAAAAGTATACTTTTCGTCCCTCAACTCTTCGTGGAGTTTATTTTTCGTCCCTCAACTCCAAAACCGGACAGAGTGCATCCCGAACTAACGAAACCGGAAAAAAATCGTCCCTTCTCTCGGCTGACCCAGTATCGGTGCTGACTAGGTGTGGTTTTGACTAGTCCACGCTGTTGTGGCAATGTGACCCCACAAAACAGGCGGCCCTCTCCCTCACTCTGTCTCTCTCGCGTTCTCCCATAGATTTTGTAGGATGCTATGGTTTTCAGCAAGGATGAATTACACATTGCCACGTCAGCATGGACGAGTCAAAACCACGCCTAGTCAGCACCAATACTGTGTCAGCCGAGAGAAGGGACGATTTTTGTCCGGTTTCGTTAGTTCGGGATGCACTCTGTCCGGTTTTCGAGTTGAGGGACGAAAAGTAAACTCCACGAAGAGTTGAGGGACGAAAATTATACTTCTCTCTAAATAATAAGATGCTTCATTGGAGATGCTTGAGTTAAAAGCAATGCGACCTTGGTAGGAGAGGCCTCATAGATGTAGCGAATTTGCGCAGTCACTGTATATTTGTTCTGACTAATAGACGTGTATTAAATATAAACATAGTAACTCGAGGACTTAATATTGCAACATTGTAGATTCAGCTATCCTTTTTACTTTTAACGGAAAATTTGCTGAGGAGAACCTGAGAAAATAAGGATTTGCTTGCTGTCGTGTCAAATATATACTCAAAAATATTGTAGAGTAATCCATGCATGTAGCAGTTTAACTTTAACACGCACATGTATTGCTCTACATTCCGCACTGAAGTACCAGCAGCTGAATCAGTCACGCACATGTGCTGTAGTACGAGAGCTTTATTGCTTCCAACTAACAGTACTGCTTACTGGTTATTCGATGTTCATATATATGCACATATTCAGAAACACAAATGACCGACTTCTCCACCGCTTAGATATCCATCCGTTGGAGGATCATCTTTGCTCTCATGTGCCCAGATCGATCATATTATGGTTCTTGGGTTATGGCTTGGGAAGCACCGGGAATTCTGGGTGTGTCCGTGGGCCACCTGCAGCGTGCTTCATCAGAGATATTTTTCTTTGCTAACATCTCGCCACAAATAAATTAACGTTCGTTGTGATGCTTACACTGTCGGATAGTCTGCATGTCCTCCAACCAATGGCCCACCTTGCAGCCTAACTACGTTTCTTTGGACAAACTTGTTCGGATGAGGCAGTGCATACAAGGAGCTGAGATGGTAGAACGCCACCTATATTACTTCAGTAATTATTTTATTTCTGGGCCCAATAATCGCCATGAGTAGATATTAGCTGTATTTTAAATGAGCTGTACTATCCCTGTTGTACTGACAGGGTCTAGCGGAAATAAAACTGTTCACCCAGCTTGAACCAAATGCTTGCACTGAATTGTTCAAATATATGTAAATAACAATAGAAATCTTTAGCAACCACAAATGCATGGAAGCTGTGTGGCAAAATCTACGGCAGGATTGTGGACGACGCATGATGCAGGGCTTGGTGAGGTGGAGTGCCTCCTTACTCCTTAGGCCCCGCTTGATTTTTATGTGTGCTTGCTGGAAGAATTTTATAATTTACTGGATGAAAACGTCCCTTTTTCTCCATTTTTATTCTTTTTATGTTTGCCCAGGCAACTACTTAGCTGCTGTTAAAACAGAAGTTCAACCGTATGGTTCTAGTATGCCATCTATTTTTCTCTGTAGTTAGTGTATACTATTTCTATCTTCCAATGTGTATATATACCCACTACTATCACTAGATAATATAAATCTCTATTCGGAGCTTTGGAGGAGGGGAACTACACCCTAGATGTGATCTGAACGGACGATATTTCACAAGTCATCAAAGAGGAGAACGATATCCTTACGGTGCCATTCTCTGACGACGTGGTGATAGCTAGGTTGTTCCATATGGAACATGACAAGGCTATCCACTAGAGTTCTATTAGAATTTCTAGGATATCATGAAGACTCATCTATTTGAGTTGTTCAATTTTCTTCACACGCCAACTTCACCAATCCAGGCTTAATTTTGGCATGATTGTTTTGTGGCTGATGATTAATGAGGCTGAACGGATCCAATAATATAGACCGATATGCCTCCTTAATGTTAGCATCAAAGAAATCACCAAAGTTGTTACTAAGAGGCTCTGTTCTTGCAAGCGCCTCCGACAAAGTCGAGTATACGGAAGAGGGGATTGGCGAATCCTCGGACAGCCCACTAGCGGCCACCACGCCCTCAAGCAAGAGGACGGCGACCTCAACCTATGACATCTACATGGTATGCACTGGTGACAACGGCGATCCCTACGTGTTTGCTGACCATGTTCTTCGGCCATCCCAAAAGCGTGCCATGAAAGGAAGGAATATACTCGATGGAGTAGTGATCCTACATGAGACCATGTACTAGATGGACCAAAAAACATGAGTGAAGTACTATTCAAGATTGACATTGAAAGGCTTACGATAAAATCAAATGGATGTTTATCAAATAGACCTTGGGAGTGAAAGACTTTTTCGAGAAAGGGCGCAAGTGGATCATATTTTTTTGCCCCTCGAGGCAGCGTGGTTTGTCAATATCAATGATGACATGGGCCATTACTACCATGAAAAAAAGGACTATGACAGCATGACCCTCCGTCCACAATCTTGTTCAACATTGTCGCTGACATGTTGGCTCTTCTGATATATATAACATGCCAAACATGATGCCCATGTTGCAGGAGTAGTGCCACACCCTGTAGATGGGAGCCTCTCTATCTTTCAATCTGCCAATGATACGATTCTTTTGATGGAACATTACCTGGATAAGTCTAAGAAAGTGAAACTCTCGCTTTTATTGTTTGAGAAAATGTCAGCTCTTAAAATTATTTTCCATAAAAGCGAGTTGTTCTATTCCAGAGAAGCCAATGACGTGGTCCAAAATACGCGGTTGTGCAGAAGGCCTATTTTTTTTAGAATTCTGATTCATTATCTGTGTCTCACTAATGTGGAGTGGGAACTTGTAGAAGAGCGCATAAAGAAACAATGGAGGAGTTGAAATGGGAAGTTGCTTTCTATTGGAACTGTTTTGTCTTGTTCAATTTCTGGACCGACAAATATGGTTATCCACAAGCTCTTAGTTTTCCAACTTTCAAAAGAGGTACGTCAAAGGCTGGATATGCCCCCCCCCCCTTTTGTACCAGTTCAACACGAACCGCCACTAAAGGGCCCCACGTGGCACGGGCCAGGACCGAGGGCGGGGAGACCTTTAGTACTGGTTGGTAAGGATTTTTTTGTTTGAAATAAGCAAAAACAGCCCACCTACTGGGCCGGCACGGCCTGCATACTACTAGAAACCCAACCTCTAGTTGGGCCAGGATGCCGGCCCATATGGCCAAGTAGGCCCCACAGGGAAGAAGACTTGCAATAGGCCCACAAAGGCCTGCTTGGAGAGGAGCTCGACACGGTAGCCGCAGCGGGGCTTATAAACCGGTGCGAGCTTCTCTCAACTAGCGAGGTGGGACTAAACACTGTGCATTGCGGGTGGCAGCGCACCCCTATAATACCAGTTGGTGGCATGAACCCGTACTAAAGGGGGAGTCTTTAGTACCGGTTGGAGCCACTAACCCGTACTAAAGGCCACCATCTCTTTAGTACCGGTTCGTGGCACGAACAGGTACTAAAGGTTCGCCATGAACCGGTATTAACGAGCGTGGACCGCCTAGCCGTTGGAACCGGCACTAATGGTCACATTAGTGCCGGTTCAATTACAAACCGGGACTAATGAGCTTCACATTAGGCCCTTTTTATACTAGTGCAACACCGAGGTCTCCGTCATCATCCGATTTGGGAGACCCAGACCTAGGGTTTCCATGAAGCAGATGCAAGCTGCAGGGAGAAGGGCATGTCATCTGCAGCTGCCAACGAGCTCAAACGGTTCCCAGCGCCACAATCCTCTCACGCTGACACCTTCAAGAAGGACATATCACCCTGAGCCACGTCGCCGCCCTTCGCCAGTTAGTGGTTTTGCACAAGAAACAGTGAGGTGGGAAGAGGTAGGGCAGACCCAACGGACATCCCAAAGAAGAAAACTGGCGCCCTTAGGCGTCATCGCCATCGCGGTTGGCAGTAGCCGATGAGGGAGTTATCCAGATCTGGATCCCCTGACTACTAGGAAATACCTTATAGGTAGATGATTATCAGTAGCGAGGGGATAATGGGCAGCGCTACTGTTATTTAGTAGTAGTGCGCGATTAGCACATGTACTGCAGGTGGCCATCAGTAGTAGCGTGGGAAT
The DNA here is from genome assembly GCA_963921465.1 of Triticum timopheevii. Lineage (NCBI taxonomy): Eukaryota > Viridiplantae > Streptophyta > Magnoliopsida > Poales > Poaceae > Triticum > Triticum timopheevii. The sequence goes on along the minus strand of OY997272.1, from coordinate 15,572,180 downwards.
GCCAAACATGTGCTACTACTATGAGGGCCCCATCATGCCCCCATGGGCTGGCCATAGTAGCAGCGTGGTTCTTAGCCCAACGCTACTGCTAAACACATTAGTAGTAGCGCCAGCCCACGACCCGCGCTGCTACTGTGGCCAGCCCGGGCCCAGCTGCCCGTCCCCACTTAGTAGCAGCACTGGGCTGGAACATGCGCTACAGCTTAACCGAGTTAGCAGTAGAGCTCGGTCGTGACCCGCGCTGCTGCTAATCCAGCCTTATCCTCCCCATCCCGCCCGTTCCTCACTCTCCCTGTCTAACTCACTGACCGTCGTGCTTGTCCTCCTCCTACCATTGTCGCTGTCGCAGAATTGCTGCTTTTGTCGCTGCCATCCCCCGGCCTTGGCAAGCCTCCTCCTCCCTCCTTCCTCTCCCCTCCTCCTCCCTCCTCCTACCTGCCCACCCACGCTCCTCCCTCCCCTAGCCGCCCCTCGTCCTCCCACCTTCCTCCTCGCTGCTCCTCCCTCCTCTAGCCGCCCCTCCTCCTCCATCCACTGATCCACAGGCCCTCCTCCCTCCCCTACTCCATCCACAGCCCCTCCTCCCCCCGTCATCCATCCACACAACCCCTCGTCCCTCCGACACAACCATTGCCAAAGCACCATCACCAAAATCACTGATCTCAACATCCTTTGCCGCCCACACGACGAAAACATGCCACCAGCACCGCCACCAAGACGCTTGCTGAGAAGCCAATCTGATGGACTGACACAAAAGGCCACCGCATCGGCATCTAGGAGAACCCACCACATTGCGACACCATTAGTCGACATGAATGTGCTAGTCAGAGATGGCACAAGATGACCCTTGCAGGCACCACCATCTGTCACCCATGACACCAAGCTAGGGAGGTCATCCCGGCGATTGGTACACCGACCATGAGTGGAAGATGGCGGTCACAACTCCCTTTTCCACGACCACGATTCCGTCTCAGCGCTCCCCACCCGGCCTCAGAGCTGGGTATGCATGAGCACCTCAGGCGACATGCCTCCAGACACAGGCTAGAGAAAGTAGCCACCGGCACCCTTGTTGTGGCAATCTCGAGAGGAGGATGGCGGCAACAGCCACCGGCTGAGCCTCACAGTCAGGCATAGAGCCCCGCTAGCCCCATATCTGGGCCATAGCAAGCTCCGAACTGGCGTGTTCCCAGGTCAAGATTGGGTGCCACGCTGACCCTCCTAGCTGCCAACACCATCACCCAAGGAGCTCCACCTCCTTGGAGCATCGTGAGAGCCCCACCGGCAACGTCTAGCCAACCACAATAAACGCCACACGGATCTGCCCGATCCTGAACCGGTGTTACCATGACAGACCACACCACATAGCCACTGGGAAAGCATGAGACAACCCTGACCCTGCCTCCCATGTATGGCAATGCTAGTTAAGAGCAGAAGAAGGAGCAATTCTTATATTTGTTATATACTATCCTTGAACGTCCATTTTGCTGATTACAATGGTCTCATGAGTCATGACTGGTGATTCAGACCTAGATAAACCAAATGAACGGTGTATGTATTGCATAGAGTTGTAGACAAGCAATACCCATGTTGTGAGTACATTAATTAACTAGTGTTGTCGCCAAACTTTCGTCCAACTCCTTTCAATTTCGGTCACCTTTGTTTCACGGCTCTGAGGCCTCTCAACACATGATCCATGACATGTACAAGTTGATCAGCAAGGTAGAAAGCATCCTTCATGCACCATGGCCTCAGTGTCTATTCCCATGATGATTCAATTTGATGTTCTGCAGTTTGATGGACCGATAGACTGGGGAAGATGTATTTGTAGGCATTATAGTGAATCCAATGAGGACTCCGAATCCTTGTCAGTGGTCGGATTTACCATACATTAATGAAATGGAAGAAAAAGGTGTGTGGTGTGACTGGAAATCTGTAATACATAAGTTCGGATCATGAAACCGTGTTGAAACTTGACAATATATACTACTCTGGACATTTTTTCTATTTAGTTTCATTTTGGAAAAGGAGATCTGGATCTGCTAGTGACTCGCAACCCCTCCCGTCGCTGTCATTCAGCGGCGCTGGTCAATCTACTTTAAACCATAGTCGCCTCCCCTTTTGTACTTGCCACCAACCAAAGGGACTAAATTAGTACCAGATTTCTTATGAGAAATTATTGTAAAGGTGCATTGATTAATGAAACACGGCAGCTCCATGAATTCCAAACTTGGGAATATTTCGAGAAGCTAGCAAACATGGTTTTTCTTTTGAGTGGTGATTCATGCATGGTATGCATGGAAGTAAACTGAACCTAATGAATATGGCTAGCTCAAACATCCTTTGCATCCCATTTTGATCGCACCATTGATGTTGGAGCTAGCTCTGTAGGCATGAGAGGCAACCAGGATTGAAGGGATGATGTTGTCGCAGTCATGGCTCGTGCGAGATGTCTTCGCATAGCCAATAGGGTCTACTGTTGTACGATATGTTGACATTGCAGTCGAGCCATCGTGTCCATGAGATGCAATACCTCATCTGTGGAGGCCAGTTGCCGACCACCACGGTAACTGCAGTCACACCAAGACAGATATCACTTGCAAGCAGGAGTCGCGACGAGAATGTGAAGCTAGACCATTCTGTATTGGGTAATAGATTTTGATGTGTACGACCATTTAAAACTGAAGTGATCAATATACAGCTGGCTAGTTTGATGCCTATGGTGCAACCCAACTGACCGATTTCTTGCGGTAGCAATCAAGGCACAATCTTCCTATCTCCTTTCCTTCCCGGGGGTTACTTTTACAAGCATCTTATATATGACTATTTAATATTTGTACATGACAAGAAACACTATAACAAAACAAGACATTACCCCTGTGTCGTTCTCTCCTTATGCTTTCCATCTCTCCCTTCAACCGGCCTCCTTCTGCACCATCTTAGTTGCCGGTGGTCAGTGGGAAGGAGGTCCGGTTGTCTTCGCTTGTGAATAGCTATAGGTTTTCTATCTTCCTGTTCCTTTTCCTGGCGACGGTAGCCAAAACGGAGAGATCTGACGTGTGCTGCTCTGATTGGGGCTTTGTTCGTCCGATTTGGCTTCTCTTTGCCACCATGGTGGTGGCTGGGAGAATGAGGGATGTAGGAGGGATCCTGCCTTATCCATGCAGGAACGGGAGCCTCAGTTTTTCAGCTTTTGCTGTCACATGGCTGGTTCTTGGTCTAAAGATGCAAGCGTGGAGGATGTTATAGGTGGCATACTATAACTATCAAAAAGATGGATGTAGATTCCGGAACATGAAGTTAGCATGCATATACCATCCTTAAGAAGTTGCAATAAAGTACTCTGACAAAGCATAGGTTGTACACATGGGATTAGGACATCATGCAGCTCCTTGGCCCTGCAACAAGCCAGTTTCAGCCATACTAAGATCAGCAGTTTCAACATAGTATACGCTGTACTCTGACACAGTGCTTTTGCTAGTTGCTAGAACAGAAAAATGTTCGTGTGGCAATTGCAGCAGTTGAGTCGTTGAAGTGGACAAACCCACATAATCCATTGCCCACAGCGATGCCAGCACTATAGGGCAAAGAGAAGAATATAGTGCAAGCTCAATAACTGCGGCTGGTGTGACATATAGAAGAACGAGCTGCAAGCTAGCTTTTCATACAAATTGCTACATATCGTCCTTCATTTGAAGAGTGACACCGGCCCTTCAACAGCATATAGGCAAGCGATGTGTACGCCAACTGATACCACAACATACACACAAAGCCGTTGATAACCTGCAGCATGCCTAAGCTTAGATCTGTGAGGCATCATGAAGTTCCACATCTCAGGCTAAACAAGTACTCCCTCCGTAAACTAATATAAGAGCGTTTAGAACACTGCTTCAGTAATCTAAACGCTCTTATATTAGTTTACGGAGGAAGTACATGTGAGGATGCAAAAGAGGTTGTGTATGTTCACACTTTTGTTGTGCAACATACTCTCCGCTGCTAATCTCGTAACCAAGGAAGAAGAGATCCTACATCACGTCACTCAGCTGCAGTTTCAGACCCTCCCTCAGAATAGTCTTCTGCCTCTGCAGTTGCTGACGTGGACGCAGTTGGGTTGGCCGATATAGAGTGAGAAGACTGTTAGCCCAAACTACATAGTACCAAGCTTTCGAGGATCGGACACAGCGGATGCTGGAACAACTGAGAGACGAAGTAGTACGAACTAGTAGAACACCGCCGCTATGTTCTACACATACACATGAGCTGAAATACTAGTACTCCCTCTGTTCACTTTTGTAAGTCGTTTAAGACAGCTGAAATAGAGCTGTTTTAGGTGCTGTCTTAAATGCCTAAAATGTCTTACAAAAGTGAACGCAGGGAGTACTACTACTTTGCTAATCAAACTTGAGTGCTCACGGACACACACAATAGTAGTAGTGACGGGAAACACACCGGGTCGCTGACTTGTACAGGCCTTGGTACTATATGCAACCTGTGCCAAAATGCGGGCTATTAAGGTGCTTGTTCCTAGTGGGGTTACACACCGGCTACTAGGTGGACACAGGACCAACATTTGTGCAACACGGGAGCCAGGGCGTCAAATACTACCTGGTGTAACTCAATGGCAATGTTATTATACACGGATGATTACATGATGATTGTTGATCCATATGCAGGACGTGGTTGGGTTGGGGAGTAAAGAGTCAACCCAAAACTATGCGCCCCACTCTCCTTTATATAGACCTTCCTAATGTGCTTCTACACTGATACACATTAGGCTCTAATTCCAGTATAATCATATCCTGATCCGAATTAGGATTCAGCCCATTAAGCGTGAGACCTTATAGCTTCACGTACACATAGACATGACCCGTGTCGATAGCTGGTAGCGGCTCCTAATAGAACACTAGATCAGGAGCGCGCCTTGGCGCGAGGGTGCCGGTCCCAACGTTTTAGTTGGGCGGGTAATGCTAAGTTTAATAGGAATTCAAGTTTAGCATCGAGTTTTGTGCTTTTATGAACCACAAAAGATAGCAACTCAACATGAAGTTCGATAACGAAAGCGCAGCCATTCAACATGATGTTCAATAGCAAAATTGTGAATATAGGAGAGGGAGTAATAAGAGCATGAATATAATAAAGGAGAGATAACTATGAAGCCGTAGCTACTAAGCATACTAATAAGTGGCTTCATTCAACCACCTTGTCGATCAACTTCATTGGTGTCACTTCATACTAATAAGTGGCTTTCCTTTTTTGATAAACTTGACAGGCGCCACTTCACATGAAGCTGATGCAAATAACTTGTGATATATACGGTATATCATGATTTGTGAAATTTTCAATCCAGCAAAAAAAAAAATACAAACACTCGCGGACTGCTGCATGCATTGTACAAAGAATAATGGCCAAGGTAGCATTTACAATCCATTTAGTTTGCTGCAAAGGAAATCCCAAGGACAAAGAGGTTACATAGAGTAGCATACTAACTGCAACATGTGCTTATTCTTGAACAAAATAACAACATGAACTAACCAGATGCGTCCAATCCATAAATAAATGTATATCAGACAACACGGCACAATAAAATCGAAGCTAACAGAGCCACGTGGCACTGTCCTAGAAGCGACACCCCCTTAGCCAACCATCCTTTCTTCACGCATCCACAAACAAAAGGATAAGGTCCTGCATATATAGATTTCCAACCCGTACATAATCAAGATGCTCATCACAAGAGTCATTGAAGTGAGAAAGAGAAGATCAAACAGGCGTACAAAAAGGGAGAGCACATAACAACATCTGACCTCTCTTGTTTCAGTGGCGCATGGCCTTCTTGGTTTTAATGGAGAGCACATCATCAGCCAACGGCACATCCCGCAGTTCACTACGGAGAGGGAAAACAGGCAGACCCACTTATGAAGTACTGATGGATCAAATAGGAAGCACCGGAGGCAAGTAGAAGCATATACCTTACCGTCCACCTCGTCACCTTGAAGACGCACTTATGCAGTAGTGAAACTTCTGGTGTCGTGTCTGGTGCACCAACCTGCCATGGATCAAGAAGATTTTATCAAAGATGGAAATGTTTGAACTATGCACACAATGTTAAATAGCTAGTCAGCAACTTAACATGACAGATGGTGAGCAAATACGCATAGAAAAAGAAGGTACAAATGCATTGCTTGGTTCACGCATGCACAAGGCATATGTTTCACCCTCCCCACTCTTCTACTCCCTCTCCAATATAATGTATATGTATATGCCTTCATCATCATTGATGTATATCGGGTAGCGCCTCCTTGGCGCTGTCATACTGTAGTTGCTATTATAGTCCTAGAAAGAGTGAGAACACATCAATGCATTTACTCATACTTACACAGAACAAAGTTCAATGTAAATGTATATTATTATTTGTACATGCAGTTTCTATTGGAGTCCTAAAAAGAGTGGAATCAGTGTGAGGTGAGACAATGGACCAAAACAAATTTAAAATTTATTTCTTGCACAAGTCTATTTGCATATGATTTTTAATTTGGACAAAAATAAAAGAAGCCATATGTCATGATATTTAACTGAACTAAATGTTCAATACTATGTCAACAATAAAACCTGGCATTGACAAAAACTCATGGGATTACTAAAATTATATTTGTATCCGAAAACCCAGCTATCTATAGAAAATCAGAAAGAATAAAAAAGGACCATCTGATCAAATCTTCTCATACGACATAGTCGACTATGCCACAACGATGTGCATTCTACTTTGACACTATTTTTTTTCTTCCACTGAAACATGCGACTAAAAATACCAAACCAGAGTTTACAATCAAATACCAAACCAAACAACTACACAGGAGCCATCGTGGCTATATCAAAATCGTATTAATATCAAATTTCTGGAGCAACCAGTAGCCACTTAAATAAATGTTTCTGAAGCTCAAGTGAAGAAAATATCTCATAGGAGGAAACCAGATGGGAAGGAGTTGCAATACCCGTGGGCGGGTTGGAGATGACAAGGACGCCAGCAAGGAAGGCAAACCAGGTCTCTTTCTTCTTTTTGTAAGCGTTTCTTCTACACGATTTTGAAGGTGTGACAAAAAAACATCCAGGTGTGAGCTTTTGAGCTTTAGCCCATCAGTTTCCCACATAAATCAGTCGTTCCAATTTCCTTAGGTTGTATCATGTAATAAAAAGACAGAAGAATTTATATGTTTCTCTAACAGAGGAGAAATTTCTAGAAAATATAATGTATGTTCAGAAAAAAAATATACATGACTCGGTGTAATGAACGTTGGGCAGAACATATCAATACTTCAGTTGTGACCTAGAACAAATAGTTTAATCGGAATGGTCCATGTGCTTGCTAATCCTTTGAGAGCTTATTTGGGTGAAACATAAGAAAAATTTCCTAAAGTATGTGGTCTCGGAACGGAGTTCAAACAAACATTCGCGAAAGGTATTTAAAAAACATCATATCCTAAATCACTGTTCTACACTTATATAACCTCTACATTAGTTGTGTAGGCCACAAAATTAAGTCACGAACATATCACCTGGAACGAAATGCCTTCAGATACATCATCTGCTGGTTGTTTTTAGTAGATTGTTTATTTTTTGAAAGAATGGTGTGATCAAACTATTTATGATTATCAAGTAGAGGTGCATACATGAACTATATAGTGAAAAGAGTCTTCCAAGCATCTAGTTTATTAGTTGGTTTGAAACAAGGATGAAGAAAACAATTTCATTTCTTTTAGTAGCAATAATTTTCTACACAAATGCAAACTCACTGGCCACATACGCATGGTGCTTGGATGGACAGAACTCTCCAAACAAATCTACAAAATAAAACACACGAATCAAACTCAAAGATGATCACATAAATGTAATTCGCTTGTTTGGTGACACTTTTTATATATGATTACCTAAAGGTTACCGATTAGCATATCAGGAACTTGAACAAATGGAAAGTCTTCAATGATATATAATGCTTGCCACCATAAAGCATGCATGCCTGTAACCGCTGATAAATCAACCTCCATCCCTAAAATCAAGACGCGAAAACCAGGATCCCAAAGTAAATTAGAGTCAGTAATGTCTACAGAGCGACACTCTGGTTGAAAACAAAGACCACCACCAATTGGCAATGCGCACAATAATCCCAGGGGGACTACTACCAATCTAAAAATGATAATTTTATCTGGTCTCAGGCATCTAGTGTGCTTGCGGAAGTCGTCCATGAATCGCTAAGCTGTTTATGGTGGATTTGTAACAACCTATACAATGTTCCTTTAGATCACAGTGCACCAAATATTTGCCAACACACTTTCTAGCACACTTATTCAAATTGAAATCTGCTTCTGCTTGCACTTCTCCCCTAAGTGGATACTAACAGTTCTAAGAGGATAAAACACACATATAGTTGGCTCTAATTACATCCTCTGAAAGATGCAAGCAGCTAGCGTACCTTAGTCCACAGTTGTCCTAGAACTGGGTCACAAGTTCTTGAGTTAACTGGATCAGTGAGAAAATTAATTTGAGTCATTGGTGAACATGTGATCCCGCTAAATACGAACTGGAACAATTGAGGATCCCAGTGAAACATGACCATATATATACATCCCTGCAAAATCTGTACAAATTGTAGTTAGCGGCGGGTGGCACTATGTACTGTGTGAACAAATAAAGAATCAACCTGTTCCAATGTTGCATGAAACGTGTTTCGGTTTGTAGTTTAAGAAAAAGGGTAAGCAAACATAGTTGCATCACGTCAAAGAAAATCTGTGTAGCCCACACAATGTACATTAAAACACACGCTTGTAAGTTGTAACCTAAAACTGCCGAGAGAGATGATCATACAAGAAGACGAACTGATCTTTCTCTCCTCTTATAGAATCTGTATAAACTCAGTGGAGAGCAAAACGTTTATAAATAGCATCATCTAGCTTCTCACCCTCTTGGAGGCATGCCTTTGATATAATTAGCATTCAAAAATAAATGAAATTATAAAAAGCGAGGCCTTATTCTATTTTTGTATTTTTGGTTTCTGAAGCTAACTACAAAAGATACAAATGGTGGAAGAAGCAAATGGAAAGAATACTTAGCTTTTCTTCTTATACTTGTTCCTTGTTGGTTAGTCATTTCATTGGTAAATGTTGTGATTCTCAATGTTTAATACCTTTATATGGAGTTGTCAAGTTGTACCAACAGCAGCCACGCATATAAGCATATACATACTTTAAACGCACTGGACCCGTGGTAATCCATATATGAGTTATCTTGCACCCATGGACCATGGTATCCCGCCTAGTTCAGAAACTCACTACAGAGAAAGATGTTTAGTTTCTTAAGACTGCACATGGCATTATTCTAAGTAACGCATATGTATTTCTCCATGAGAAGAAAAAATAGAGAGAGATCAATTAGCATTAATCATGGAGCAACCAAACTGAAAAGTATCGGCAGAACACCTTCATATTAATGATTCGTTCTTCAATTAGAGACTGGAAATACACATCTCCAGCTCCATCACCTTGTAGAGCTTTGTATTCCTCCTCCGAGGACTTCGTATCCATCTCCTGTAATGCAGCCTACAGGCACCAGAATGAAACAACACACATTGAGAATGACTTGATAACAGAATGATATTTCTAGTTAAGAAACATACTGAACTTACAGGGAAGCTAGCAGTCATGTTGCTCTCTTGCTCAAGGGTCTGCTTACACTGCAAAGTTAATATTTTTTTAGTTTGACTAAAACAGCAATTGCAACTGCTTGGCATATCTAGGCCATAAGAGTCCAGAATTAGAATAGTTCACTGATTTGTAAGAGGAGCCGTGATCCTTTTGCTTTGATATCTAGTTGCTTATTTCCAACATCAGATTCCTATTTATTACTTAGTGATCGACACATGACAGGTTGGATGTTCCTTTGCTACATGAGGAGAATGGGAAGCATGGAATACCTTGTGTATGCTCCCTCTAAGTTGGGAATTTCATACCTCTTCCCTAAAATAACAAAACAGATCAATATTCAGGTGAACCTATTAATTACAGTTTCATAATTTGACAAAAAATCCTACTTATGTTATCCAATGTTGCATTTGGAGAAGTTAAAAGTTAAGATGATATCTAGAATGGTGCGGACCTGATAGTAAGCTAATAGTTATCAACGACAGGCCATAATACAGGATAAGCCAAGCCATTTTATTTTACAGGTAAGTGCCCACCTTCCCAATAAAATCAGCTAAATATAGCGCACCGCTGCTCAACCGAGTTACGTCAACTGCTGAGTCCAGGGCATTCTACACAGGCAGCTTCTGCCCGTACTTGCGCCACGAGAAGTCGTCCGCGGGGATCTCCGCCGCCTTCGAGCTGATTGCCGGCACGCGAGTCATCCGCCGAACCCAAGACTTCCTGCCGGTTCCATTCATTCAATCTTTAGCAACATGGATAACACCGACAGACGAAGAACGGAACAACGAAATCCATCCCTGGGTGAATCGAATCTGCTAGACTACTAACCTGCGCTTGGAGTAGTGGCAGCGGCCACCGGAGGAGCCGTACTTTCCGCCGGCGACGTTCTTGGAGTGCGCGTGGTCGTGGCACTTGCGCTTCTGCCCACCACCGGCGCCAGTGGATGCCGCGGAGGACGCCAGTGGCGGCTTCCCGCAGCTGGCCGAAGGTCTTCTTCTCCCCTCCTCCTTGCCCTTGCCCTTGGCCTCCACCGATCTGGAGAGGTGACCTGCGGCGCCCACGCCTCCGGCAACCGTGGCACGAATCCGCGGAGGCACATTCACAGCCGGCGACGCCCTTCCTCTCTGGTCGCTTCCTTCACAGCGGGAGGATGGCCTGGGCGAGCGGTGGCGGCGGCGGCCGGCGGGCGCCGGCCTAGGGTTTGGACGAGGGAAGGGAGAGAGGCGAGGAGGGGGAAGAGGAGAGGGGTTCGCCCGAGTGGGGAGGCGGGTGGCGGCGGCGGCGATGTGGCTCCGGGAGGCGGGGGGAGGAGAGGAGGCGCGCGGGAGGGAGGGAGGCGGCTGCGGGAGGGAGGGAGAGAGGAGGAGGCGGCTAGGTCTCTGGACAGGAGCGCCCCCCTTTTATACCCCCACCATGTGAAATTACCAAAATGCCCTGGTGGGGGCATGGTATTTACATTATGTTGCCATTACTATTCATTTCGGCAGTGTTTCCTCTGGATCCGACGACCTAGATCCTCCCACCTCTCGATCCAACGGACGAAAGCGCATCAAGGGAACCGATCCGACGGCCAAGAATCACTAAGCTCTGAGGAGGCTTGGTGGAACACTCTTCTCTTATCTCTTGATACCAACTGCCATGTGTGCATAAATCATTTAACGAACCATGGCGATATGTGATATGTGACATTCATTTTGTCTCGTGATATATGTTATGGAGCTCAAGGTGAGTACTTGGAACCCTTGTTGATACCTCGATCTCTCTTCTCGAACCTGTAGTTCCCGAATCAAGTTAACACTTAACCGACGTCGTATGACTCGTATACTAGTCAAAGGATGTGTGTCCGCATAACTTTATCAACTAGGGACTATCAGTACAATCATCATACATTATATAGTAAAACAACAACAACAAAAACAACAACAAACAAAAACAACAAAGTCTTTAGTCCCAAACAAGTTGGGGTGGGCTAGAGGTGAAACCCATAAGATATCATGACCAACTCATGACTCTGGCACATGGATAGTAAGCTTCCACGCACCCCTGTCCATAGCTAGTTCTTTGGTGATGCTCCAATCCTTTTGGTCTCTTACCGGACTCCTCTCATGTCAAACTCGGTCTACCACTAGTAGAAAACAGGGCTTTGGTTACAGCTCAATGTACACATTAGTCCCGGTTCGAGCGGATAAGGCATGGGGAAGGCATTCGTCCCAGTTCAAATGGGACCTTTAGTCTCGATTTGAGACACGAACCGGGACTAAAGGGCACCACAGACCTTTAGTCCCGGTTTGAGACACGAACTGGGACTAAAGTGTGTTCAAACTCTACCCCCCTGTGGATCGCCTTTTCAGTTTTGTAAAAAACAAAATAAAAAGATAAAAACTTCAAAAATTAAAATCCTTCGAGATGTAGTTATGTTACTACATCTACTAGTTAGAAAAAATTTAAAACTTAAATTTGTACATGTTTTGCAAAAAAAGTGTTACGAAAAAGTAAAACGGCCATATTTTTTGCATGCGATGTCGAAAAAAACCGCATAATATATCAAAAAAATCATCACGAAAATCCGCATTCAATTTTGACTGCCTACGGTCTGTTTGCAAATTTTTAGAATCCTCAAATTCTGAAAGGAAAAAAAGAAATTTCAATTTTTTTGGTTTTTTGTTAAACTGTGGTAAAACTATGGTCAAACTACTTATTCAAGAAATATTTGTGCATTAGTGTCAAACTATGGTCAAACTACTTACGAAAATACTTATTCAAGAAACTATGGTCAACCTTCCTGAGTTGTTAAGTAGCACTAAGGTTGAGCCACTGAGCCAGGGTGCAATTACAAACTTCTCTGTCCCATGTGTGCAATTACAAACTTCTCTGTCCCATGTGCTCCAGCCCCACGTATTTCCCATTGCGTGGATACATATTCTACCCAATGTTCACACATACAAAAGCAAGCTGGTTCCATAAAAGCAGAGACGGTAGTACCTTCTAGCTAGTAGTAAAAGATTGTAAACAGGAAACACAAAGGATGAGCTAGTGGCTTTGAAAAGTTAGAGAATAATTGAACTAGAATTAGTGAACTAGAAGCATTCAGGAGTAGGAGGCATCAGTGACAAGAGGAACATCGATCCAAATGTGTGTATGTGATAGGGTCGAAAATATGATAGAGCTAGGGCACATGGTCATTGCTGGCAATCTCGAGCTAGAGCAAAGTGCCGACGTCGACAACCAAGAGCAATAGGAAGCTGCTGATGAGTCATAACACTACTAGAGCTAGACTACACGCTTGTTTCTGGAACTTTAATAGCGGGAGACACGGAGTTGTCTCCAGCATAGTCTTTAGTCAGGCATTGCCGCAAATAGTCATTTTCTTCTATTTGGCGGTCTGCTCAGATAAGTGGTTGTGCTACTCCCTTCTCCCTTCCAACTTGTGTATGTGATAGCTGACCATGGTATCTATCTTCTATGTTTACTTGCGAAAACTACGAAAACAATAAATTAATGTGATAAATAAAGCAGTAAATGGTTGTTCTGAACTCCTGCACCTGCTTAAGTTTTTAAAAATTGCTGATTTCTCTTGGCGATCAATAGTGGGTTTTGTGGTGAGAAGGTTGTACTGATGGTGCCTTACTCCTTCCTTCCTGCTTGTGTCCTGCTACCCATCTTTCCGTGTGCTTGTGTGCACTTTGTATCTAACCGACTAATTTGTTCCTATTTCATATTGAATTACAAGCTTCCTGTTAGATTTGGATTTCATTTTGGTTTTATTTTTTATTTATCATTTTTTCATTCTTTTATTTTTCATTTTCCTCAAATGCTTGATTTTTTAAAATTCAAAAACTTATTTTTGCAAACTCGTGAACCTTTCCAAATTTCATTTTTTCTCCTAAAGTCCGAGTTTTCTTAAGCAAATCATGAACCTTTTCACTTTTCAAACTTTTTCAAGTTTTGAACTATTCAAAGTCTTGAACCTTTTCAGATTTGTGAAGTTTTTACCAAATTTCATGAACTTTTTCCAAATTTACGACCTTTTTTCAAAACAATTGGTAGTTTGTAAGAAAAAAGAAATTATTTTAAAAAATTATGAACTTTTTGGTATTCATAAGTTTTGTATTCATGAATTTTTTTGCGGCCTTCTTTATTTTAAAAAATTCGCGGCCTTCTTTTGTATTCATGAATTTTTTTGCATGTTAGTGATTTTTTTATTTGTAGTTTTTTTTCAAATGGTGAATTGTAAAGTCAAGGTCAACCGGGTTAAACTTTTAGTGGTCAAAGGTCAAATGATCAATGGACGACTGAACTGGCGATCAATTATGTCAAAGGATCGAGCGAGTGATGGAGTATGTCACTTTTAGCAGAGCAATCTAGTCTGTCAAGCTCCACAAGGACCGGCCCAGACGCGTTTTCCCAGACATGTTTTTAAAAAAGTTACTTCTTCACTTTTCCGTTTTTTTGTACTTTAAAACATTCTGAGATATATATTAAAAACTTATTTGAAAAATATTGACCACACATTTGAAAAATATTAAAATATGTATAAAGAAAAAGTATATCACATATAACGAATATGAATAAAAAATTGATCATGTATTTGAAAAAAATTAATCAAGCATTTGAAGAAAATTTGAACATGTATTAAAAAAGGTTAAACTTGTATTTCAAAAATGTTAATCAAAAACTGCAAAAAATATTAAATGTGTATATAAAAGATATTGACCATGTATGCAAAAAAGGTTAATTTTGCATTTAAAAAACAATTAAATGTGTATTAGAAAACAATTCCTGGCATATAAGAAAAATATAGAATTAAAACCAAAAGAAAGAAAAAAACTAAAACAAATGAAATAAAAAAGAAACCAAAGGAAAAATATTGAAAAACGAAACCGAAGAAGCTGATGTAAAAAGAATTGTAAAACTATGAAAATCAATAAAGAAACAAACAAAAACAAAAAAAAATTGAAAACCAAGAAAGAAAACAAAAACACGAAGAAAAAAGAGAAAGAAAAAAAGGTATACAAACCATGAAAGAAACAAAGAGAAACCAAACAAAAAGAACAAGAAAAAGGAAAGTATAATGAAGAAAAAAGGAAAACCAGAGAAGAAATAAGAAAACCAAACAAAAAATGAAAACAACAAAAGGAAAAATAATTGAAAAAAACGGACATGGAGTATGTGAGCTCGAGTTCGCATGCACCAGTAAAGTAAAAAATATATTTTAAAATTTCAAAAACAATCTGATTTCTTCTGGCAACAAACATTGTTGTGTGTTGCACATGCATGCCAATTTTCCATGGTGAAGTGACATTTGTGAAAACACTGCAAAAAAGGAAAAATCATGCTAAAAAGTGTTTTTGGAAGCATTTTGCATCATCGATTTTTTTTTCTGTCACCTGCACGATTTTGTCACAAAATTATGCACGCATATGAAAAACATATCAATGTTTGTTGGCAAAAAAAATCAGATTTTTTTGAACTTTTTTTTCAAATTTTACTATGGCAATGGGTGCATGTGAGCTCGAGCTCACAACAACACTTTTGGATTGTTTCCCCCTAAGTTGTTGGCATCTCCTTTCTTAACGCGAACCAGACCCTAGCCACCTAGGATCGATGCCCGGCGAGCTCTCTTAATGCGTGACATAGCTCTCGTGCTGATTAGAGTTGTTCTCGTGGCCTAAGTTGTTACCTAGTGGGCTAGCGTAGTCAAGACCTACAGATTTAGGACCAAATGAGTAAAACCATTAAATAACATTTTCAATGTACTAAATATTATAATATAGAAAAATATTAGAATAGAAACACATACAAATATAAAATTAATGCGTGCATATGCATAGCTTGTAATATGTGCACGCATGCATGCATATTTGGACCAAATTCCTCTGTTAGTTTTTATACTGTCCATGCATGCATACGCTTTAATATGTGATAATGATTAGTAATTTTGAACAAAAATACATTATTTTTAATAGCATTTCTAAACTTTTGTAGGAGTCCGAAAATATAAACCAATAATAATTTACTTGCCCTGGCAATCATCAATATTTCCAAGAAACAATATGCATTTCTTCAATTCTGTTTCATAATTTGTTGATTCCCACCAAATTGAAAAACTTGGGCTTTGAGATAGCATGAAAGTGATATTGATGCTCTATATATGCATGTAGGAATAATAAGTAAATTGTAAAACATAATTTGAACATACCTTTGTGATGTCCTTCATATATTGATTGAAAACCATTATGGTCTGTTTAGAAAATAAATAACTGTGACACAAATAGTAAGTTAACTATATATGTGGTGTTGGTACTTCATGTTGTCAGGATGCATGATAAATGTATTACGACCATGTAACCGAATTGGAGAATCCTGTCACAACTTTTCTTTGATACTAGATGACCCGTTGCGCCCATGGCGCAAAAAGCGAGAGTGTGCCGAGTATTCAAACACAATTGCTCTTGCCTTATTTTAGAAATAAAATCTACACCATGTTGATATGCATGCTCGTAGTGAAGCATATCAACACGGTGTAGATTTGGTTTTCCCAAAAAAGGCAAGAGCAATTCACAAAAAAAAATCTTGTCACAAGAGGGCCAGAGATAATATAGATAGCAAATCATCAGCTGAACTAAGATGTTGGGCACTAAATGTTATTTACATAGCAGAAAAAATGCATAACACTATTATATACATCTCTAGTAAGAAAAAAGAATTAGACATGTTAATCAAGACTGAAATGAAGAAGGCATTCTTAATTACTTTGCTATCAAATATCTGCATACCAAAGGTACATCAAGTTATCAGATATCAGCATACCAAAGGTACATCAAGTAAGGATCACTTGAAAACAATAGAAAAACTTTAATCCAACAGAAGGGTGAATAGTTGAGAAACAACTATGGATATAGACTCTATTTGACTATTATAATGTAGGGATAGCAAAGTTTCTTGAGAATACCTAGTGTATAGCCATCGAAGTCGTCATTTCACATGACTACAACAGGAGGACCTGAAATGAAAAGGATTTGAGCATAGCAAGTAGTAGTCTTATTACGTATAATAGCATGCCTATGCCATACAACCAAGGCACTACAATAGGACAATTATCTTGCTATCATGTTCGTGTGTGGTTGTGCACTTTATAAACATTCATGCATACTAAAGTTCAAATGGGTTAAATAAGGAACACTAACAAAGTGCAAATACGGTGCTCCCTGATTATGTCACTACAAGAAATATGTCAACTTGTGACCTTGACTATTGGTCACTGAAAGGTCATTGTTTTTCATTTGCGACCTTTTTGTGACCAAAAACAGAAGGTCAAAAGCTGGAAGTCGTAAACTGAAATTAACGACCTTCTCTGTGAGAAGGTCATAGACGTTTACGACCAAAACAGAAGGTCGTTGAACCCATGACCTTTTGTTTTGGTCACTAGCTGTCTGCCCAGGCCACGTCGGATCCGACGTGGCAAAACTACGACCAATTAAAAAGATCACTGACAAGATTCAGCCCGGCCCGATTAGGTGTTTTACATGGGCCAAGCCCACCAATTCAGCCTTTTTAATCATCATTTTTTTCGTCATTCTGGTTGGCTACATGGGCCTGGCCCAATATTTCAGCACTTCTCTTTCTGGGCTAAGGCCTTTCTAGCTCAATGTTTTAGTTTTTTTTCTTCAAAAAATGGGTCCAGTACTCAAATGCGTCCCGATTGTCAGGTTGTAGTATATGGGTCCACGTTTTCAATTCATCAGTAAACGAATAAACAATATTTAAATCAGAGTAGACAGAAAGCACACATAATACTTCAAATAACAGCCAAAATAATTCTGTTACATCATATAACTTAGATACAATGCTAATCACAGCCACAAGCTCTACAAATGTAATCATAGCTACAAGCTCTACAAATGTAATCACAGCCACAAGCTCTACAAGTGCCTTTTGACAGCTTCAAGTCCCTTCATGGCGGCAAGAAGATGGTTCCTATCACCCTTCAGAGTGATGCAGCTGAACATGGCAGGGAAAAGGATTACCTACAAAAGCCAAATTTATACAAGATATCAGCCTTTCAGTCATGCAGAATATCAGAGACACATGCTTCATCATTACAGGGCATGGAAACGTAAAATGCATTTCTTACAAAGGACGTACAATTAAATTAGAAAAAACAAATAAAACAGTGAGGATTAAAAGATGTCTGCCTTAGTGTTTCTACTTCCTACAAATGACCGAGACCATGCTGTTTCAACCTTTTGTAGAACACACTATTCTATAACAGTATATATTGAGCATGCTACAACAGAAGCTTGAATTTACAGTTTTTATACTTCTACACTATACATCCTTAGTAATATAGACCAGTTTGTTAAACTTCAGAGGTTGAGATCAAGGCCTATCAACTACATCATATATATGCATTAAAAAACAAGGCCATATGGACCAATGCATCATAATTATTAGTTTTAAACACTACAGGACTAGAAAGTAGGTGCTGCTTCAAATTGAAAAACTTAACCATTCATCATTAAGATTAGTAATTTAATCTTACTAAACATAGGGGCATGTACAACGTGAGCGCACACTACAGCCAGAACTTACATGCAAAGATCCTGCAATTTTATGCACAACAGTAGCTGGTTAGCTATATGAACAGAAACATTAAGCACTAGCACTCACTGTTATCTTCAAATTAGCTAACAGAACATTTGCTAGAAAGCATGTACAAACAACACTAGAATATAAAGTACTCCCTCCGTAAAGAAATATAAGAGCATTTAGATCACTATTCTACTATTCTAAACGCTCTTATAAATCTTTGCAGAGCTAGTAACAAATATGTACTTGACATTTGCCCACAATAAATATCTCAATTCGAGCAAAAGATCGAACAAAGCATGAATGAGAAAGAAACACATAACAGAAACATTTACAATAGAAACATCTCAATTGACAATCTTAGACGTGAATATGGATATAAGTGCACATCAACTGCTTTTGCATAAACATTTACAGGAGAAGGGATTCTCTCCTAGGATAGCAACTCGGAAAACAAAAAACATGATTAGGGAGCTAGTACATAAGAAAGGAATTCATGCATGAATGACATATACAACTAAAAAATCAGGATATGAAATATTATTAGAATTGCATATTAGAAGGCTGCAAGATAAATGTTGCTTCATATAAAGTAACTAGAATTAGCACCCAACAGCTAGATAGCATATGGTGCAGAAACTAGTTTCAACTAAATGGGTCGTCCAAATTGGAGGGTATCTGACTTCATTATCCAGAACATTATCCAGAAATATAGGAGTGTTGTGCACATCAAGATAAAATCCAAGACCAAGACACTTGGAGCAAGCAACTAACATAGTAACAAGCTTTGAATCATAAACTCATCCTTGTGGGGCAATAGCTCCTGGCAGCCTCTCATTCTAAATATATATGCTAATTTCAGTGTAGAAACTGAAAACTTAGTGCGTAAAGTGAATATACATGGCATCTTTGTGTCGAAAGTCCGAACTTTACTTTGTTTTAAGTGAAGAAACTGAAAAATTGATCATATTCAGAGCAAAAACAGAATGTATGGTGTGTTCAAGTGCAAAAACTGAAGATTGACTTTTTCAAGTGCTACAAGTGAATGTACATGCTACATTTGTGTGCAAGACCATAGCATTAACTCTGTGTAAGTGCAAGTAATGAACATCTGCTCTCTTTATGAGAAAAAACTGAATATATGCTCTATTTATGTGTAGAAACTGAATGAACCCAAAACAAAAGCTAGCTTGGTAGTTCAAGGTCTCAAGGAAATCATGTAATTTTTCAAATTACTTTCTCTCTGCCATTCTAGTGTTAGTAGTGCATTTCTGGACTTGTAGTGGATCACTAGTTTTTCACTAGCCTTTTGTGAATGTTGTTACTGATAATCTTTAGAAATTGAATGTTCACAATGATGAAGGATAACGAGTCTATGAAATCATGAGAACAATAATACCATTTTTCAAGTGCCAAAAATGAGTTTTTTTTAAATAACCTAGCAAATAATTGTCAAAAAATTGGACCAAATAATTTTTCTAAAATACTAGGCCATATTTAATGCATAATTGACCAAATAGTTGGGCGTAAAAAGTTTTGATCCACCTCTGGTGAAAAAGGCAAATTCCCGCCGATTCAGCTGGAAGCGGGTCAAATTTGAACTGCAGCTGCCTCATAGTTTGCTATTTATTTTTTCCAAAAATCATTTCTAGGTACATAAGTATCTATTTAGTCAGAGAAACATCAAAATTTTTCCAAGATTCAACCACTAGGTAGGAACGGTCAAGCCCGCCGTTTTGACCGCATTTTGAAACGGGCATAAAAAATTCAAAAAATCAAAAAAATTGGAAAATCGTTGCATTGTGTCGTTATATGTGACCGAGTTTCCAGGAAAAATAATAAACTTGTAATATGGAAATTATTTTAAAAAAGTGTTCTCAGAAATGAGCTATCATGCGTGAAGATTCATGGCTTTCAAGCCAAATGATCAATCTTATGGCCACATTCATGGCATAGTTTGTTCAAATGATCTCATATTGTGCACAAGGGTGCATCTTGGAATGGCAAACAGTGTTGCCTAAGGAAGTTTTCATTTTCTTTGCACAGAAAATTGATTTTCCATTTTTCGAGTGCCACAAATGAGGTTTTTTGTGAAGGACCTACCATATATTTGTTGAAAAATTGGACCAAATCATTTTTCTGAAATACTAGGCCATATTTAATGCACAATTGACCAAATGGTTGGGTATAAAAAGTTTTGATCCACCTCTGGTGAATAAGACAAATTCCCGTCGATTCAGCTAGAAGCGGGTCAAATTTGAACTGCAGCTGCCTCATAGTTTGCTATTTATTTTTTCCAAAAATCATTTCTAGGTACATACGTATCTATTTAATCAGAGAGACATGAAAAAGTTTCCAAGATTCAACACTAGGTAGGAACGGTCAAGCCCGCCGTTTTGACCGCATTTTGAAACGGGCATAAAAAATTAAAAAAAAAATCAAAAAATTGGAAAACCTTCGCATTGTGTCATGATATGTGACCAAGTTTCCAGGAAAAATAATAAACTTGTAATATGGAAATTATTTTAAAAAATTGTTCTCAGAAATGAGCTATCATGCGTGAAGATTCATATCTTTCAAGCCAAATGATCAATCTTATGGCCACATTCATGGCATAGTTTGTTCAAATGATCTCATATTGTGCACAATGGTGCATCTTGAAATTGCACACAATGTTGCCTAAGGAAGTTATCATTTTCTTTGCACAGAAAATTCATTTTCCATTTTTCGAGTGCCCCAAATGAGGTTTTTTTGTGAAGGACCTACCATATATTTGTTGAAAAATTGGACCAAATCATTTTTCTAAAATACTAGGCCATATTTAATGCACAATTGACCAAATAGTTGGGTGTAAAAAGTTTTGATCCACCTCTGGTAAAAAAGACAAATTCTCGCCGATTTAGTTGAAAGCGGGTCAAATTTGAACTGCAGCTGCCTCATAGTTTGCTATTTATTTTTTCCAAAAATCATTTCTAGGTACATAAGTATCTATTTAATCAAAGAAACATCAAAAAAATTCCAAGATTCAACAACTAGGTAGGAACGGTCAAGCCCGCCGTTTTGACCGCATTTTGAAACGGGCATAAAAAATTCAAAACAAATCAAAAAATTGGAAAACCTTCGCATTGTGTCATTATATGCGACCAAGTTTCCAGGAAAAATAATAAACTTGTAATATGGAAATTATTTTAAAAAAGTGTTCTCAGAAATGAGATATCATGCGTGAAGATTCATGGCTTTCAAGCCAAATGATCAATCTTATGGCCACATTCATGGCATAGTTTGTTCAAATGATCTCATATTGTGCACAAGGGTGCATCTTGAATGGAAAATAATGTTGCCTAAGGAAGTTTTCATTTTCTTTCCACAGAAAATTCATTTTCCATTTTCCGAGTGCCTGAAATAAGTTTTTTTATGAAGGACCTTCCATATATTTGTTGCAAATTTGGACCAAATCAATTTTATAAAATACTAGTCCATATTTAATGCACAATTTACAAAATGGTTGGGTTCCAAAAGTTTTGATCCACCTCTGGTGAA
This sequence comes from Triticum timopheevii, assembly GCA_963921465.1. Lineage (NCBI taxonomy): Eukaryota > Viridiplantae > Streptophyta > Magnoliopsida > Poales > Poaceae > Triticum > Triticum timopheevii. The sequence continues at coordinate 15,550,362 of OY997272.1, read as the reverse complement.
AAAGACAAATTCCCGACGATTCAGGTGGAAGCGGGTCAAATTTGAACTGTAGCTGCCTCGTAGTTTGCTATTTATTTTTTCCAAAAATCATTTCTCATTAGATAAGCACCTATTTAATCATAAATACATGGTTTGGTGGTGATACGTTGAGGTTTGGACGGTGGCCGAGGGCCCCTACTCTAGAGCGTGTAAACTCGCATGCCTGCCGCGTGGTCACCACGTGATCGTGGTGTTGCCATGTGTTCTGGGATGCCTAGGCATGTCTAGTGGGTTGGGCACTACCCAGGTAGGTGCTAGGAATAAAATCACAACATAAGATTCTCACGAGGAGACCGATCGATGCTCAAACATGAATAAGCAGCCAAGTGTTTGATTAGCGGTACGGGAAATGCACATGGCTAATGGGCGTGAGTTTTGGCTGAGGATGATCAATTACTAAGAAGACCGTCTTCATAGATTTTCAGCTCCAAAGGAGGAGCCTAGGTGGTACTTGCTTTGCAAAGTACCACACTGGACATAAATACGAATGTTGAAGCCAGGCTCAAAATAATGAATGGATTGAGCGGGCATTTGGTGGAGGATGGTTATTTGGGTAGAGGAAAGCACTGTAGAAAATGGATACCATTTGGACATGCCAAAGTGGTACCTCCTTCACAAAGTATTTTTCTGAACAGAATAGGAAAATGAATATTTTTGAATTATTTTTGAACTACACAAGGAAGGCTTTTTACATATTTGACGAATATATGACCCAAAGAATTTATGAGATTTTTTTGGGAATTTTGGGAATGACAGAAATATAGGTTGCTTCACAACCTAGGGCAAAAACTGCCACATGGACATGACACATGGGCAAAACTGATGAGGTGGCGCCTAGTCATAGCAACCCACCACAATTTACAAGGTTATGACCATCTATATTGGTCATGATCAACTAGAAATAAGGTAGCAGACCTGTGCTATCTGCTTTATGACCATTTTGTGTAAGGAAATTATGACCTTTCTGACCAAAATGGTCGTTATTGTTTAGGGTTTGGAGCCCCCCGAACAGCTTTTAACCAATTTGTCTGAAATGGTCATAGATCTATGACCAATTCTTCCAGGGTCACTGACATAATGTCACTAGTTGACATATTTCTTGTAGTGTGTCAAGATGGTGTGGACAAATGGACCATTTGATTCAGCAATATTCAATCTGAACAAACTCACTACCCAGACATAATAATTGCAAATGCTAGAAACATGTCAAAGATCTCACATCACACAAAAGTATGTCCTTATCATGAGACAACTCACCTTCCTTGCACTCCAAATAATTGCGCCTTCTGTAGCAACAACAAACAATTTTATTTTAGGAAATTAGAACTACGTTAACAAATATCTTAACAGCTAAATCAAAGTCATTTTTTTGTATGAATAGACTTACAAAGATAAATCACTTAGGCAATTACCAAAAGCAAACCTAATAAAAGGTTGTAATCCTATAGTTCCTTCCCCATACAGTCCTTGCTCCGATGATAGCAGAAGACCATCACAAACATCGATAGTATGTAGAGGGCGGTAGGTAAAATGCCTTGGTTGAGGAGTAATTTCCATTCTACCATTGTCATAAATGTAAAATCACTGCAACTATAGCTCAAAGTACTTGATGATGTCATATATGAGACATGACAAGTAAAAGATTGTGTTTGATCATTTCAAAATTTGGATGGCAACATACTCAAATATTAATTAGCAACAGATACAGGTCTGTCCAAACTTACATGGACTAAAAGAAGTTGTGTAAATCAGATACTCATTGTTGTCAGTAATCAAAGAACTCAAACTTATAGTGAAGGCTCTTGCGCCCCTGGCTTAGAAACCCAAAGTTGTTCAAGTATTAGAACCATTAGACGTTTAATTAACCATGATCCAAAGTTTGATACATAGATGGCATCTTGAAACATAATGAATATTCAGTGGATTTCTATACATAATGGTCTACATTCTAGTCAATGGCAGCATGATAGGCTAAAATCATTAAGCTAAGCAAGAAGAATGGTTTAAATGCAGTTCATGATAAAACAAGGCATTAGGGTTATTTACAATAATTTATTTGGACTGCTTTTATAAGGCAGAGTACTACATAGAAAATTAGGCAAACAAAAGCTACCGCAAGAGGTGTTTGACAACATAAGATGATTATGAAGAAATTTATTCTCTTTGAGCTAAACCATTCTCAAAGTAAATATAGGATGCACATCAATAATAACAAAATGGTCATGTATCGTGGAAAAGCTTATTAGCCAAGTACTGCTATTTTTATGCATCAAGATATAAATGGAAATTAAAGTAAACTACATGGCTAATATGACAATTCCATAGACTGAAAATAGAGTAGAAAAGACATAGAAGCACACACACATACAAAGAGGGACACTACTTGCAATTCAAATTATCACACCGAGCTGTTGCCAATGGCATCACACAATTTTACTGTAGCGCGCGATGTGGAAAGGTATTCCATTTATTGTCCTATTGATCACTATGAAAAAAAACTGAAGTATGAATAGACCCACCAAGATTTAGAAATTACTGCTAGTTTCCCTTCAATGTGTCTTCATGAACTACAAAGAACAGATCCAAGCTTAAGCTTGCTGCATAATGCTCGATTGCTAGTCCTCCTTTGTGATCTAAAATATGAGAAATAAGCTCAAAGATAAAATGTTGTGTCTCGCCTTTTAAGAAGCAGAACAAATGGTAACCCGGAATCTACAACCTTTCTTGAAAGCTGAAGAAACCAGGGGCTAAAATGCTTTACTGGGCATAAACTACGTGTGAATGTGGATGCTATCATGCAACGCAATTGGGTAGCAAACAAGATGTAAAACATTAGAAGCTTGCGACTAACAACCGATTATGGCTATAGAAAACTAAATGCAAGATCTTCCAATAGATGAACTGAACAGTGTACATTTACTCAAGCTCAAGGTAATTGTATGGCACTGAACACTGGATCACTAATCATAAAGGTCATACACGCACATGAATAAAACAAATTGGAACCTTGTTAGAGCTACAAAGAGGAGTAAGTAAAGAAGAGAGAGGAAGTGAAAAAATTAGTGCACTCCTACCGATTAATTGAAGACAAGAAGAGCTTGTTGCAAATTATGTATCATATTTAGCAGTTAGCACTGATATATGCAATGATAATCCACTCGCCGCCTGTTTGTCAGCCATTGCTCCACATAACCAACAATTAAATTTTTATAAGAGACTATATATAAGAACCACAAACAATTAGGATTTGAAAACAACTTCCAGAAAATATAGCAGCCATAAACATACACGCCAATCACTTAATATCCATGAAACAGATCACAATTATAAGGTACTATCGTACTACTAAACCATCTCTACTACAGAGCGCATAACATCATACATTCCATCTCGTTAACTTCCTCAATACATCAGATTCAGAAAATTCTTTAGCATCTTCAGAGTGTGTCCATTTAAAAAATAGGACAAAATGTATATGTGCGCAGAGACCCAGTTTACAAAATCAGAACACAAAAGTTAGCATAACAACAAAAGCAGACACACAAGTATCAGTTCTCAAAGGAAAAAAAATGGTGGCATCGAAGATCCAAAAGCAATTGAGTATCAGCTATTAGCAAAAGAGCACAGTTTTATATATGTTTTCATAATTAATCATCACTCAGAAGCAATACAATAGGATATCATACAGTGGAACAATCATGTACACAATTGTTCTTATAAGTGAATTAACACAGCAGTAAAGTCTTCAAATAGGAGAAAAGTGAACACGCAATTGTTCCTATCGTACCGTTGCTCACCTCGACAGCTCGTCTGCCTCTGCTGCGCCGCCGCCGACACATGAGGAAGCCGAGGTGAGCCAAAATATATGAAGGAAGCACGTAGACACAGTAACACAACTATGAATAGTACTGAACCAAGCATATACATATCATATAGGATGCTGCAAAGTATATCTTTTCAGATGAAAAATAGCTGCAGAACCACTCTAACATTGACTGACACCCACGAACGGATCTCATACTCATTGCCCCGTGAACTGTATGAATAAAAAACAATAAGGATGATCAGTAGTCACCAACAATTTGCAATAATAAAAATCTATGATTTTGATGCATATATCAGAGGCCCCAAGTAATAAGCTGGATTAACATTCAAACTTCAGTCGATTTTGCACTTCTGGCTGTTGCAATGAGAAAGCGGAATTCTGTAGAACATATAGGACATATACTAACCTGCTGTTGGACGGAAGCTTTATTCTAGTTGCATCTTCTCAGCGTATCTATGTGCACGTCAAGAATCCAATTATCCAAATTTGCATCCATACATCATGAAGGCTAATCGCATCTTAACTCAAAGAAAAAGTATATCTAAAGAAGAACATATGGGATTAAGTGAGAAGTAGACCAAACCTTCTAGACCTTGCTAATCACATCTGAATTTATACAGACATTAAAAGATTGCCCGTTCAGTTATTTCTCCTATGGAAAGGAGGATCGATGGTTCTATGTGTGCTTCCTGCTGTCTGGGCACTTTGTGGCACCTGGACGGATGTGATTAAGTGAGAAATAAGTGAACGGACAGTCTTTCAATTATTTCCCGAAAGGAATGATACAAGTATAGAATACACACAATATCTATTGTTGACGAGAGAAATAAGAATATAAGTTTCAACTGGACAACATGGAAAAGAATTTATCGGGTCCTCATTTCAAACACCCTAAACCCTCCAAGCCCTCTAGGAGACTCGGAACTATCTCTCCAGCTTTTGTACCTCACTAGATGACTCGTTGCGCCAATGGCGCAAGGGGCGAGAGGGAGCCAAGTATTGTGAGAATATTTAGACACCCAAGTTGAAAGCCAAATGTGACCAACACTCCCGCATCCTCTGCTTTGAAGCCACATTTTCTCACCGGATCTAACGCAAAGAGAAAATTTCAGAGAAAATATAAAGCATGGAAGGCTTTAAGTTGTACTATTGAGACCATACCACCATATCTTCATTTAGTTTCTTTGGGAATCTAAAGGTCTAAGAGGATGGTACATGTGAGAAGCTGTGATTCCACAACAAAAAACTAAATTAACTTCCAAACAAAGTTTGGAAGCCACAAAGAAGCAACCCAGATCTCTCGTTGTAGTGCAGGTACATGTCCTTAATCCTGCATCCACAACCCATAATTTTTCAACACCTAAGTCTACGAAATCCAACCGAAGAAAATCATGGCAGAAACATGCGCTGTAGCTTACGTGATTATATTAGTTAAAAACAGAGGCAAATACAAAACAGAGTCAAACATTGCTCATTGCTCGGCTACCAAATTATTTGGCCCCATGAAAAAATATATGGTGAAGGGAGCAACTGGGTACTATAAAGCTATGAAGTACGGAGTATAAACCAAGTACAAAATACTGTTTTTCTACTTTACCACTTAAACTCTACAAGTGTTGATACTCTGTACTGGTAACCTAGAATAAACTAAACCACTATTAGAGTTATGATTCAATACCACTCTCACGGGTGAAACTTTCATACTCAAATGTGTAAACTTCTAAGTATCTATCTTTTGTTATCTATGGATTATTGCACAATTAAATAATATAAATACAAGACCCATTCTTCCTGAAGAATCTGAACTACCATTGACAATGGAGAGTGTTATAAAGCTACAGATAACTAATAAACAGTCTGGTAACGTAAAAACTGCCGTATCTTGTCTCCAAATACAAAGAAATGAGCATAGTTCAACTTAAATACGCCCACAGATTATACAACTGACCAATGGAACAAATAGTGAACTTGTTATATGTGAACACCTCTAGCATAGACCATGCGACGCCCCATTCACCAGTGTGACTCCAAAGTTAAAAGTAGTGTACTCTTAAACATAAGTAACTTAATTGGTCCCATTTATTCTCCTTGCTGATATTTCAGTGCCTTCCTTGATCGATCAGTGAGCAGAGAGAGCATTTAGATTAGTCAAAGAGTTAGCTCAGAACAGTAGCAAGAGAGCTCTCCTCACGCAACTCTCTCCCTATGTATAGTTGCACTACACATCAGGGGAGAGGAGCAACACATGTAGATCATCAACTTAGTCTACACTCGTCAGTTCTGCAATCTGAGAAATAAATGAACAAAAGGGAAAAAACAACTGATTCTGACAAGAGAATTCACAATCCAAAAAACTTTGGCACTCCCTTATAAGATAATATACCAAAACACCTGATAAATCACTTCTATAGGCGCATTAGGAAAAATGACAATAAGGAGCATAAAGAAAGATCACTGAGAATTGAATGGTTTCCTTCAAATAAACATATAGCCAAGGGAAAAACATCATGTTTTGATTGGATTCTTTTTATCGGTGTTCATACTGATGGTGTATCCCGGATTTCTTTTTGGAGAGAGAACATAGGAAACAAAACTAAGGAAGACATCCTACCATCATAAAAGTAAACTTTTTATTCTCATTTTTCTAGCATAATCGGATATACAGCTTGTCTATTAGCCTGCTTCCAACTTTAATATCGTATGGAACATCTAGGAAATGCAATGTTTTTTGCTTGGCTATTCTATAGATATATTACCAGTTAACTGATCAATAATGTAAAGCATCGATTCCTCAGTCACATTGCTGCTGCATGATCTGAAGAAATAAACGCAGAGTGATGGGGCTCACCTTGCTGCTGAAGCCTGACATAGCTTGGCCTTGGGGAGCCACTGGCCATGGACTTGGAGGAGGATGGCAGGGGCGCTGGTGATGTTGTCGCCGTGGAACGCGTGTGCGAGCATGCCGCTGGGGGCCTCCTCCCGACCCCCCCCCCCCCCCCCCCCCACGGATCTCCCGTTGCAAGTGCCGTTGGGAGACACATGTGTCGCGCTGTCGGGTGTATCATCTTCCTCCTCCTCAATCTCCCTCTCTGACTGCTCACGGCTCTCAACAGCGGAGGCAGAGCATGGTCACGCCCAGCCGCTGCAAGGCTCCATCGGGGCCGGCCGACAACTGAGTGCACGAACGGCATAAAATTAATTGATTTCCATTCAACTAATATGACTACCATTAAACTACTAAATATGTAGTAAGTCTGCGTCAATTGATATGGATCGGAGGGAGCTCTACTACAACAACAACGCACATGTGTATGCGATAGAAAACTTGTCCAGGTAGAAGAAACCCAAGGTCAATCAATCAGCCTACAGGAGTAGCAAATTAACAGTTTGGAGGGTTCTATACAATTAAGAAGCTGAACTCTGGTAAATTATGCAGAACATACACATGAGAGAGACCTGTTTGGAAGGCACACAACAACTCTTCTCAGAGATTGTTGGCCCAAGCTCCATCTCTCAACCTTTTGTCTGAAAATAAACATCAAAATACACTATAAGAAACTGGGGAAACAGAAATAAGGAAAAAGAGACAAAGAGAAATACGGCATGTAGGATAAAGTTCTTATAGGGATTTTTGTCAACCAATGCCCATAAGAACATTAATACTACTCCACACAAATGATTAAAATGACAAAACGCGTGATTGTCGTGGCACGTGTACTTTTTTGTGGGAAAACATGCTGTTAGGTGCAGAAGTAAAGAACATATCGCATGGATGCTTGTTGGCATGTATAAAATCATCAGACCAAGACAGAAGAACCATGATTATCATATCTAGTGGAACTAAGATTTACATAGTGGCAGCCATTGATCTAGTTACTTAGGGGTAGTGCTACTGTTAAAAAACAACTCTAAAGCAAAGTTATTGAATCTACTAAAGTAGAAGAGAATTCAGTTATTTACCTAGGAAGCAACATCACTTCATTTCCAATAGAAATATGACCAGCTCATTTTCAAAGTAAAGCTACTCATCCTTGAAAACTGCAGAAGAGCAAGGTGTCAAAATCAGATGAGAAATTAGATATTGGTAGTGAAACAAACTCACAGAACCACATCACCGAGAAGGTCGCAGGAATGAGCCTCACATTGGGAACAATTATCCACAAGTCATGTACCAAAGATTCCAGGACAGTTAAGAGAATCTACTGGTCTAAAAATAATGCAAAGCGGAGCCATGAAGAGGTATCTATTAGCAGTGAAAACTGAAACGACAACTACTTTATTGTGAGTTGTACTCTATATGTATTTATAGTATTCTTGTTAATACAGACCAAGGAAAGTGTGTATACTCACATTTAAACTGTTAAACTAAAATCTGGAATGAAATTACCTAAAGCAAATAAGGAACATGAGGTATGTCACATGCGTGGAGCTAGCACATGTCAAATGGTATGTATAAGCTTGGATAAAATTAACTGATATGGTACCAATGAACATAACATACAGTGAGGATTACAATCTAATATCTTCTTGATGAGCTTCTTTGTCTTGTCGATAACCAAGATGGGAAACCGGAGCTTACTTTGTATATATGCATGAACAAGCAGGTTATCGTTCAGGCACTTACTTATTTTTCGCGCAAAAAAGGAACTTACATTTGGCAAAAGAAAAGTAGTACAAGTTATTCACCGTCTTGTAAAGCGGCATGAGATTTTAATCTCCGGACGGAATGACGACAAAAAAATCACCCTACATGACCACGGATCAGCCTTGGCACCATCAGAACCCTTGTTATTTTTAACTTGTACATCGAAAAAACTACTGAAAAATTGAACAAAATATTCACTTGGGTGAAAATAAGTACATAGCTAATTCAAGGCATGGATGCAAATTAAGAACCTCGGGAGCAACATAATTGGGAGTTCCACAAATCGTATGTAGTAACCAATCCTCCTGAAAGATAGCAGAAAGATATGCAAAAATAATCAGCAGATTGTATTGGCTGATTTGAGATAGGCATTGCTATTAGATAAACAGCAAAACGTAAAATAAAGCCAAAAGCGCTGGAAAAATCACTGAATTTTGCACCATGATGGTTTCCATCAAGCTAGAAAAAGAGAAAGCAAACAATATACGTACTCTGACTTGCTGTGATAGGGAGCTCACTCCAAAATCACCTTGAGAGTGTCATTAGTACAAAGTAGAAGATTTTCAGGATGATATACGCCAATAACACATCAGTTAAAAAAATAACACTACATGAAGTAAGGATTCATATATTGATTAAATAGAAATAACATTAAAGGAAGAAAGAACCTGTCAATTGATTTAAGGAAACACAACATACAAATAAATTCAATTAGGCTAATGTTTTTCCAAAGATAATCCCGTCAACTCAGTTTAACTGCACACATCACATTTTGAAGCGGTAGGTGTTATGAAATAAATAATTCCAGTAGGCCTTCATAAACCTCTCCCCACCAAACTTCCTTCTCTGTGTATATTCATAATGAGCAGGTACAACTACTACTTGCTGCACACATTCCCCCCAACGCGCTAGCCCAAACATGTACTGCGGTGCACCGAAAGCAGGGGACACACATGTTTCCCCAAGCAGCAAGCAGAAAGCAAATCAGCAGGGTAAACATACGCAAACAAGAACATGCAGCAAGAAGCAATCAAGCGGGACAATTAGAGCCTGAGAGCACATCTAAACTTGTTGAGTAATGACACAGACGTCAAACAACCTGGACAGGAAGGGAAACAAGAGCATCGGCACAGAAGAATGGTTTTGGTACAAAACTATAGTTGTTTCTATTAACCAATTCAAACATGGACTGGATAAATTCTGCGGACGACAACTGCAATGTAATAAATATGTCAGCTATGAAAAACCTACCCTACCTGGAGGTCCCTTTGCACTACCGATATGGATTTCAACACTGCACATAGGAGTGAAAACAAACCAGGGAAGATGATTACTTGCAAGATTCTTTCACAATAATTATTGATGATCCCTTTCTACCAATAATACATCCCATTTTTCCAGGAGGCACAACCAAGAGCGAAAGGATATCTACCTCTGGAACACAAGCTTCAGCTTCAATGTCATTTGTCAACAATGTTTAATCGATTTTGTTCTATAAGTTGAATATATCGAAAGTTCATAAAATGAATTAAAAACTGCAAAGCAAATAGACCCATTGTCATTTCATATTAGTTCTTATATGACGATTCTGCACCTACAAGGCAACAATGCTGAACCATGAAGCAAACCCCAATCATTAGGTTACAAATTTATGATTTATATCTGGAGAACCAAAAGTAAAACAGATTTGGCCATACAGAAACCTTCCTAGATTTGAACGGAAAGGGTGTAAACAAACTGACCAGGGACAGTTGGAAGAGGCGGCCAATCTTCATGTTGGTTGTCATTTATGCAAAAACACCTACAGTATACCTCACTTTGTATTGCCAGACGCCATGAAGATACTTTGCTCAACTTCTCCATCATTTTCTCTTGTATATTGAGAAGGACGCGCACATCATCTGTTGCTGCTCGAATCATCACTTCAGATAAGGGCCTATTTTCCAGAAATTTGGGTCCTAAAAATCCATCAAATTACAATAAATTGTTAGTTTCAAGAAAATATAGCGGCACAATGGAAATCATGTGCCTGTCCATTATCTGTTCAGGCCTGGAGAAAATAATATTCTAAATAATAGCTCTATAATTTTCTTCACAATTCTAACCTGCCTTAGAAGGGCATGGACTTCTTCCTTTTCAGGATATGGCATTCCTACACAAAGAAGTACAACAGTATCACACCACACAATCAATCAAATGCAAAGCACAAAAGAAATTGAGGTTCAATCCTTCATAGATTTAGTAAACATCTGCATGGTGATTAGAGCAGAAAGACTATTTGGCATGATGTTTTACAGAAGCAACAAACTGCTAGCAAGAGTAATGGAACCACAATACATTACTTCCATATTTACTAGATTTGCTATAGAGCACTAGGAATCTTGTATACCACGCAATATACATTTTAACGCAAACCCACTGTGTGAAGGATTCGAGGGGGCTGTTTGGATTCCATCAAACAGCTTACAAGCCAAAATATTGGGCGTTGACCAAGGGCTGGGCGCTCGTTCAGATGGTGGCCAAATATTTGGCTCACCCCTGCTGTCCTGCCTGCTCTAGTTCAATTTGATGCCAACCCTCGTTGAGAACGCGGGTGGCTGGATGTTACACCAATATTTTGGCTCGCCAACGATTTGGCAGGGTTAGCTAGGGCAGCATCCAAACACACTCCAGGTTCCCGGCAATTTGGAAGAAAATGCAGTCTACTGAGAACCCAAACACCTTACGCTCAGTCAAGTCAAGCATTTGATCGAACAGGAGAGGCGCAAGAAACACCATACCTGTGAGTGCCTGGTTGAGTCTCGGAGAGAGAGAGAGAGAGAGAGAGAGAGAGAGAGAGAGAGAGAGAGAGAGAGAGAGAGAGAGAGAGAGAGAGATGGGGATCGTACCGGATCCAAAGCAACATGAGCCAAGCTGCGAAAAATCAATCAACGGTGGCTCAGATCTCGCGCCAGCCCGACCAACCCCTCGAACGGAACGCATCAAGGGCCCCGCCTCTCGGTCCACAACCCTTGCCTCCGCGGACATCTCGAGCCCCGTAGAGTGCGCCGCGACGGCGGTTGTCCCGCTCATGGAGTCGTCCATGGCCGCCGCCGCGTGCATCTCCTCGTTGACCCCGACTATCGCCAACCGGAACGCGAAGAGGAGGGAGGGGCTTGCGACGCGCGGGGGGTGGGGGGGGGGGGGGAGGGGGGAAGAACGGGAAAGGAAGGGGTGGCGGCACCAGGAGGCAGCGGGCGGATGCAGCGGCTAGGGTTTCTCCACGGGCTGGCTGCGTTTTATATGCTTGCGTGTGAAATGACTAAAATGCCCCTGGCAGGGAACGAAATTTACAGGCAGTGGCACAAGTACTGTTCATAGCATTTAAAGGCAACGTGGCTGGCTTCGTTGTGACTACGAGTCCATGAGGGTTTGTATGTTCAATGGCACCTGCCAAGGCTTCTTGCCAAGGAAAAAAAGGCTAGGGTGCCTGAATACTGCTCAGGCCTAGCAACAAGGTAGAAAAAAAATTCTTCGGACGATGGCTAAACTTTTTTACAGCTAAGAAATATGGCAGCTTGCACCGGAACTTGTTTGATGGAGAAGCTTATTAAGAAATAGTTTAATCAAGGAGCATGGAAGCACCATGAGCATAGTGAAGGTAATAAATATGTATTAAAGAGCAGATGATCCTCCTCTTCAGTTTAACAGAACAATTCGGTTTGCATAAACAAATCAAGCAATGGAAAAGCTCACGCCACTGCGACCATATCCTCTCCGATATACAAAACTATTTGGCCAGTCTAACATTCCAAAATATAGCTAGAAAATTAGAATGTCTTCTAGCGCTCCAACCCAACAAATGAAGGTGGAAGGAGATTGCTGCAATACCATAGCTGAGAGGGAGGAAGGTCTAATTGTCGTGGACTGGGGTATTTACTCTGCCACATGGTTTGTGAGCGGAGAATCGTGAGCAGTCCTCAGTCATGACACCCACATCATCGATGCCATAGCAGACCTCGCGCTAGCCTCGGCGGGCCCTCTAACCTGCAGATTGTACGAACAACATTATGTGCCTCAAGAAATTGTAAACAGGCCAAAAAAATACAATGGGCAACTGACCGAGTTAATGTGATATGTTCCATATTTCACACTTTTTACGTTGCAGAATAAACCATAAAGACCTTTTAGGCAATCTTTACTTGTAACTATGGCACTCTCACAAGGTAAACTTTGGCCTTCAACAACTCCTCTATAATAACAAAAGCATCAGCCTACAGGTTTAGCACTGTTATGTGCATTTAGGACATCTTCAATTGTTCAACAGCCATAATTGCACTAAACAGAGGTAAACAGGGAAAAAACTCACCATAAACGTTCATCTCCTCCAGCAAGAATCCTAAAAAAGCAATTCTTAGTTTTCAAAGGCACCAACAGGATACAGAAAAAAAGACATGCTAAAACACTGCCACTAAGCTATGAACACTGCCACCCAAAAGTACAGCTACGCCAATTAGTAAATATGATCACGTTACAGAAATTGTTGTCTGCATATGAAACAAGGATCATCTTGGAGCGGCCTCAAGGAATAGTAACACGCAACAAAACAGTATATATTAAGGCATATATCTCAACTGCTTTCAACTTAGTAAATGATGTAAAAGTAACCATGCCAATGGAGAAACCAAAATGTATTGGCTTTCTTACCAGACATGCAACAAACACACTTTATTTTTTTCAGAGTGAAAAAAATAGTAATCGCAAAGCATGAATAAAAAATCGTGTTATTGTGGTAATCAGCGGACACCTAAAAAGTAGTTATCCAACCAATTAGATAAAAGACCTTGATTTAGGTATACCTGCAATCAAAGCTTTCATAAACAATCGCTTGTTCTTGGTCTGCACTATGAGCAATAACCAGATTGATCAACTAACCTCTACGGCTAACTATTTCTGTGAAATAATATTAGCAAACTTTAACCATGTCACACATATATAAAAATGTGATGTGCAATAAAAAGGAAATACCAAAAATGCAAACTTAATGGATTGTAACCTTAAGTTAAGAAACTAATCTCCAACAATCTCTCTCCAAGAAACTCCCAAACATTTAACACAAGAATCAAATTAGTCACCCAGATTACCCAAAAAGAAACAGTCACCCTAATTAACAGGAGATGCATGACAGGAGGCAGGTACATGGCAGAGAGGTAGTGGATGAAGATGCAGACGTTGTGGCAATGGCGGCTATGGCATCCTAGTCCACCACACCTCCGTCCTCCTCTTTCGCCTGCACCTCCGCCTCCTTCATCGTTGTTGCCACCACCAGCTCAGGCCTGTCCTTGGGTCCTACCCCCTTGGCGGTCGGCTGCAGCTCTTTGGTCTTCCCCGCCATAGATCCCTAGTGGCTGGTGAGGCGATGCGGAAAAGCACGGAGAGAGGAGGACACCGTACAGCTGCCCACCACTTCTCACCTCAACGGCTCGACCACCTCTGCTGCGCCACCGATGACATAGAAGGAGGCCGAGGTGAGCGGACTTGCAGGGGCAGAGGACCATCGATGGGGTCAACGGTGCTCACCCCGACCCCCTTGGGAAGGGGCTATGGCGGTGGCGGCACTGGGAGAGGAGGTGGCGGCGCCGGCGCTCGGAGTGGAAGCGGCGATGGCATCGGCGCTGGGCTGGGCCATGAGGCGACGGTGGCGGCGCGAGCGCGAGGGAGAAAATAGAAACGAGAGAGAGGGGAGGGAGTCGCTCGCTCGTTTTAGGTTTTCATTGACCCGGTGAATACTTTGGCTACTAACAACCAAAGAAAACCCACACGATTTTGCTGATGCCCCACTAAACAGGGTCCACCAGTCATGCACATAGAAGTGAAACTTATATGTAAAGAAGGATGGATGGCTCAGCTTTTGACAGCGCTGTAAAATTACAGCGTGGGATAGATCGTGCGAACGAGAAGAAGCAGCGAACGCAGATGCCCCAGGATGGCGGGTAGCATAGCGTCGTTTATATGTTCAATTATTTGATCAACCCAACACTGAAATGGGAAGCGAAATGAAAGTCAAAGACTAACTCCCAACCGATTTATTGGTGTCGTGCATCTAGGTAAAGGCTAGCTGTTTCACCGCGGGATACGATTTCTAGCACTACAAAGTGCGAAAGGTATGGGCTTGAGTCTAAACTATATATATTGTATAGTAACAAAATGGGATTGTGCATACCAAACCAAGACACTTGATCAAAGATTTATTTACTATAGTATATTATTGGGAACTAACATACCCGGATCATTTCAACGATGATATCCATCGCAGAATTGCACTTGATCAATGATATTTACGCAATAAGAACATGTGTTGAATCTGTAAAAGCAAATGTGCATTTCAACCTATCAACACGTCCCTCTGTACAGGCTAAAAACAATAAAGTGATACCTTCTGTAACATTTTGCAATATAGGAAAGACTATACAAACTCTGAATATACTGAACCAAATGATCCGCCATTAAAGAGTATCACAAAATATGATTGTGCTTTGGTGAATGGGAACCAAGTGTACTTTTGAATGACTTTACTGAAATTAAGAAAAAAATTGGTTCCATAAACATATTACAAAAAATAGCTACATTTCTTGGTTTTGCTCCTGATCAGGAGTTAATGAAACGCGGATTGTTTTTTTATATATATATATATATTCTTTTCTCAGTCTCTTAAGGTAAAAGTTACAAAACAACTACAAAACTGGACATATTTTGCTAAAAAGACAAATGCCACAATACTCGCCCAAAACAAATTAGTGAACTTGCTTATATGTTGCTAAAAAGAATAAGATGACACTTCCGTTAAGTGGAGATGGGATTTGGATGTTTTCCAACAATAGTGTAGTCCTTCTTATGCATTTGCGTAGTAGATCCAAGTTCCTTTACCAATGCCACAATCTATATGTAGAATTATCCTTTCCCAACCTTCTATCATTTTCCCACAAATAGCAGGGTGTCCATTCCTCTCAAACTCAATCTTTTAGTTCTCTAGTGCAGTTCTGCCATTCTTCAATCATTTGCCGACGCATCACTACTCAGAAATTGCATGCGGATTCTTATCACATTGCTTTGATTCCTTTCTTGTAAATTGATCGGCTTTCTTTCATCCAATCTTTGGAGTGTGCAGTTGATATGACCGCCAGCGCGAATTGGTGCCATCATCGATCGCGCACGAAGCTGTCGCTGGATGCGGTCCGGCATGACTGCCTGTGAATAATTTGTGGTGAAGTCAAGATCATTTTAGCCAATATACGCCTGGGTTAAGAAAGCTATGGGAGCATTTTCTGTTTTGCATCTGCATGTACCAAGTGTACGTACATGTCAATTAGAAAATAATTTTTGACTTGGCAGCCTCGTCGCCAATGACGACGGCTGTCAATCTTCTCCAAAGAGTCTCTGTACACCTTCTCCTCTGCTGCGTTAACCATGGTGGGATAAATTCATCTTGTGGAATAAAAATAGACGCCATACTACACGATCATGACTTGAAAGCTGATGGGATTCCGTATTTCAATGCTTGAGTAGGAACATGCTCACTTGATAGAGCAGACTCTGTTTTTAGATTGCTTATAACATGAATGGAACAGCAGGGAGTCTTCTGGATGATGTAACCGGTCTGAATGCATGACAAAGCAAAGTCTACAGGGGAGATCAAAGATTTCTTTTTAGCAGCCTACAGGGATCATTTCTTTTCTTTTTCGTAAATCATGCAGTCCACCACTGGAGACATGCTTGTGGTGGAACCGGCAACAACACCTTAGGATATTGATCCTTGGACGTTGTAGGGTATTGATCTAACGGTTACAGTTAGATAATAAGCCGATCCTATGGACAATTATCTAATTTTTTCTAGAATAAATATATAAGATATAAAATATAAATATATGATCAAGGAAACGGCATGTGTGCATAGCATATAAATGAAAAACTGAACTTGCGCACTAATGATAAGTAGAACTTACTAAACAGAGGATATTTTATATTGCAGTGGTTTGTTTTGTTCACGCGTGCAAATCTAATCCCACAACTAAACATAGCATGCATCACATTGGGGCTTCAAATAAATCATAATACCTAGACAAAAGGAGCATCAAAAAATAAATATTGGGGTAGCTATTACCCATCCTGCAAATATAAATTGTCCATGGATTATCAGTAATTACATATGCATTGCACAATGGAGTAATGGCCAGAAATCATGTGCGAAGAACAGAGATGGCGGACAGCCTGCAAGATAGTAGTAAAATGCATCAATAATAATTCTTGCAATATGAATCCATTTATTGTTGCAGATGTGGATGGCATAGTATCCTTCTGAATTCAGAGTGCAATCCGGTTAAAGTAGATGGTGGTTCAGCTAAATGCAAATATGGGGAAAAGGGAAAACTATTGAAACTGAATCCATGTAATGACACAAATATATAAATTTTCTGGACGGTGCCGTCGGCAGCTTCGGCATGATGGCCTCCTCGCTGTAATACTTAATTAACATGAAATTGCAGAGACACTCAACATCCTGTTGGCGGAAATCTTCACATGGATTTAATTGGTATGCTGAACCTGAAGGACCCTGCCGCTATTCATGATGTTGGCAATAGGAGCATGCATGTTATTTCTGCACAGATGTGAGGAGGTCAGGAAAAGGGCTGAAGGAGTCTGCCGTAGTTCTTCTATGACCCGTGGCATCATCAGGCTGTCGTACTTCCTCCGCAGCCTTAGCAACAGTGGCGGCTGTCAGACCGATTCAGAGTGGTGTGGATGCACGTCCTTCTCCATTGCATCGTCCATCATAGTTTGTGAGAAATTGGATCTTTTGCCCCACTTTACTTCTCCATTTGATCATTTGCCCCCCCCCTCCCCCCCGCCCGAGAGTCTACCAGGTGGGGCCCGGGGCCACTGTCATTGAGACAATCAAAGGGCAATTCATCAAACCCCTTGTAAAGTGGGGCAAATCATCAAATCCATCTTGATAAGTAGAACTTACTAAACATCTTACATTATGTACCAATACTGTAGCTATGTAGTTCGAGAGGCTGTGTGGCAAGTTATGACGTTAGAGCCAACATTAACTGCTTGGAGATCTGGTACATCATAGATTTTTGATATGTTCGTAGAAACTGAAAATACAACCAACAAAACATATCCTTCGTATTGAGTACATGTATTAGAACCATGCTACTAAATAAGACAGACCCATGTGAGATTTTACTACGGACTATACGGATGTATATAGACATATTTAGAGTGTACATTCACTCATTTTCCTCCGTATGTAGTCCATATTGAAATCCCTAAAAGGACCTATATTTAAGAATGGAGGGAGTAGTAGTGAAGTACAATTACTGCCAACTACTACCAATACTAATTAGTTGATGCTCCTATGTGTATGCTTATAAGAGAGAGCCACGAGGGGCTTTTGGAATCCAAATCATATGTGTACGTTTTAGATAATAAGACCATGCATGTATGATCGATATCCCTACTGCTTAATTACATCCATCGTCATCAAGAGTGTTGCTACTATATATGCAAAATGCAAGAAGCTCTTCTTGGCTCTCGTATGCACGGCTTGACCATATTAAGGTCGATGGGTTTGGGCTTGAGAGACATAGGGAATTCTTGTCAAGCTCATGCACCAGGTCCAGGTTGTAGCACCAAGTCATAACGTGTTTTTTTTACACTATGCTTCGTGAGGAGTTGAGAGGACACACCAGTGGTATGATTCTTCCAGCTTAGTTGGATGATTACATGGTCCTTCAATCTACAGGGCGCACATTTAAGAAACAAGCTCTATGAGGGAATATATGAAACGCGATTGCTAAATCCCAATGGACTGAGAGTTAATCAATTCTTAGTCGATTGAGATCTAGGCACACCCTATAAGAAATTTATCCAAGTCCTCGATCATAAGGCTAATCTGCTGAAGATGATGTTCACAGAGAAACGTTGGTGTTCAACCGTCAGGTCTGCGGCATGTAGATAACCGCCCCAGTGGAGTATAATTATGGACGCTTCAGTGCAACTGGTCGCTCCGTGGCTCGCAGCCTCGCAGGTTTCCAAGAGCTAGCTCACATACTTCATGCACGACCTTGCAGGCATGGCACAGAGCGTTCTCATGAACAAGGAAGAATCTAATAGCCAGCATTGTCTATGTTTTTAATCTTTCGATGGTCAATATATATCCATAAACGGCAGGTAACACATGTTGATTAGTTATTTGGAAAATTTTGTTTGAGAAAAGTCAATATTACAACGCTAAACTATCCACTCGGTTTAATATTACAACGCTAAACTATCCACTCGGTCTAATAGTCAGAAAATCAACCATCCTGCCAATTTTAACTAAGTCAAGTAGTTTTGATCGTGTTGACCATTGACTGGATAGTGCCTAGTCAGCAGGGCATGCCAACTAAGCCTAGGGCTCCATCTCTCTCTATCTACCCCTGTTCACTTTGCCCGACCCACACATCAGCCGCCACCCTGACTCCATCCACTACCTGCTACCAACTACCGGGAACACTGCACCTCCGCCGTGGTCTCTCGTTTTCCCCATAGCTCCTGAGCAGCCACAGTGTTCTAGCAGTGCCAACTAATGAATCGGTTGTTAGACTGTATATACGTAGCCTCTGTATATCTGTATTGTAACATTGTATTGTACCCCTTGGGTACCTCTATATAATGAGATAGCCACACCGCGGGTTAGGGGTGTCGAGCAGTTCCCAAATCATATGTCTTATATGGCTCGCTAGCTCATGCCTCCGTCCCGTTTCGGTTCTGAAGTGATGCTTTCTCTACAGCTTGTTTTCTCATAAACAGGCTTCCCTCGAGACTTCTGAAAATGCAAACCCCTCTTGAACTTCTGCTTAATGAGAATCCAGACTACACATTCTTCAAAGTGTTCGGGTGTGCATGTTGGCCACACTTACGTCTTTACAACAAGCGCAAGCTAGATTTTCGGTCTAAGAAGTGCGTTTTTCTTGGGTATAGTTCTCTTCACAAAGGGTGCAAGTGCTTGCATGTTCCTACCAACCGCGTCTACATCTCTCGTGACGTTGTGTTTGATGAAAATGTTTTCCCTTTTCATGCTCTTTCGACTAACTTTGCCACTTCTACACCATCGGTGCCCGTGTCCACACCTACGCCTGATCAATTTGTGGATGTTGCATATGCCCCTGCGTTGCTTCCTAATCATGCTGCAGGTATTGGACGCGGTGCCCAGCTCGATCTACGTGATGAACAGGTCACCGATGAGCATCCTGATCGGGACGTGCATGCGCCATGCATGACGGGCAGCACCCGCCAACCCGTCCCCGTATCGCCTATGGAGGCTCCACCGACTGCCTCGCGGGCGTCGGGTCAGCCTGGCTCCACGCTGGCCCCGTCCAGCCTCACGCTGGCCCCGCGGGCGCTGGGTTCGCCAGCGCCAGCCTCGCCTAGCTCGCTGGCCTCGTCAGCACCAGCGGCCTCGCCAGCACCAGCTTCGCCCGGCTCGCAGGCCTCACCAGCGCCCGCCTTGCGTGGCTCGCCCGGGCCACTGGTGCATCTCTCGCCTAGGCCGGCTGCTACTGCCACTGGCTCGGAGGCCCCGTCACCTGCTCTGGCCGGGTCTGCCTTGGCGCCAGGGTCGCCGACTAGCCCTGCTTTGGTCACTGGTGAGCCCGACACGCCCCACTCGGTGCCGGCTTCGTCAACATCCTCTGTTGCACCGACTTTGCCAGCAGAACCTGCTGTCACTCTCTGTCCTCGCACACGGAGCCAGTCCGGTGTCTTCTGTCCGAAGGAGCGTACGGATGGGACGTTTGTGTGGCTTGTTGCGTGCATGGCTCACAC
Organism: Triticum timopheevii; assembly: GCA_963921465.1. Lineage (NCBI taxonomy): Eukaryota > Viridiplantae > Streptophyta > Magnoliopsida > Poales > Poaceae > Triticum > Triticum timopheevii. The sequence continues at coordinate 15,530,002 of OY997272.1, read as the reverse complement.
TGCTGCTGATCCCACTCCAGAGCCTCGTCACTTTTAGGCTGCACTGAGTATTCCTCATTGGCGTCACGCAATGGAACAAGAGTTTCAGGCCCTCCAAAAGAATGATACTTGGCGTCTTGTTCCTCTAGTGTCTGGCGTCAACATCATTGATTTCAAGTGGGTTTTCAAAGTCAAGAGACATGCTAATGGCTCCATTGAATGCTACAAGGCACGGTTAGTTGCTAAGGGCTTCAAACAGAGGTATGATCTTGATTATGAAGACACTTTCAGTCCAGTCATCAAGCCTACGACCATTCGATTACTACTGTCTCTTGCGGTTACTCGCGGATAGTTCCTTCGTCAGCTTGATGTGCAGAACACATTTTTACATGGCATTCTGGAGGAGGAGGAGGTTTTGTTGATCCGACACGACCTCGTCATCTCTGTCGTCTGGTTAAGGCACTGTATGGACTCAAACAGGCTCCTTGTGCATGGCATGCTCGCCTTGGTTCTGTTCTTCGGGCTCTTGGGTTTACTCCCTCCGCTGCTGATACGTCACTATTTCTCCTGCGGTGCCTTGAGGTTACGATGTATCTCTTGGTTTATGTTGATGATATCATCCTCATCAGTTCCTCTGCCGCTGCTGCTGATCGCCTTGTGATTGCTCTTCGTGATGATTTTGCTGTCAAGGATTTGGGTGCTCTTCATTTTTTCCTTGGTCTTGAGGTTTCACGGTCCTCTGCTGGTTTGACTCTCACTCGGAAAAAGTACTCCTTGGACTTGTTGCGTTGTGCTGGAATGCTCAAATGCAAACATGTTAACACTCCGATGTCTGCCACTGATCGGAAGTCTTCTCTTGATGGCGACTCTCCCTTGTCTGATGATGCTACTGAGTATCGCAGTCTCGTTGGTGGTCTGCAATATCTTACTATTACCAGGCCTGATATCTCCTATGCAGTCAACCGTGTCTTTCAGTTTTTGCATGCACCCAAGACGTCTCACTGGTCAGCTGTGAAGCGTATTTTGCAATATGTCAGTCTTACTACCTCCTATGGTTTGCTTCTTCAGTCTGCACCATCGTATGAGCTCTCGGCTTTCTCTGATGCAGATTGGGCTGGTAGTCCGGATGATAGGCGATCCACGGGGGGTTATGCGGTATTTCTGGGTCCTAACTTGATCGCCTGGAATGCTCGCAAGCAAGCAACAGTGTCTCGCAGTAGTACTGAGGCTAAGTACAAAGCTGTTGCTGATGCGACTGCTGAGATCATATGGGTACATTCTCTATTGAGAGAGTTGCGTGTTCCTCAAGCTCGTCCTCCGGTCCTATGGTGTGACAACATTGGTGCTACATATCTTTCTTCTAACCCGGTGTTTCATGCTAGGACAAAACACATTGAGGTGGATTATCACTTTCTTCGGGAACGTGTTGCATAGAAGCTACTCTATATCAAGTTCATCTCGTCAAAGGATCAACTTGCTGACATCTTCACGAAGCCTCTTCCACAACCACAGTTTGTAGGCTGTAGGCGCAATCTTAACTTGCTTTGTACTTCAAGACATAGTTAAGATTGAGGAAGGGTGTTAGACTGTATATACGTAGCCTCTGTATATCTGTATTGTAACATTGTATTGTACCCCTTGGGTACCTCTATATAATGAGATAGCCACACCCCTGATTAGGGGTGTCGAGCAGTTCCCAAATCATATGTCTTACACCGGTCTCATCGCCCACTATATATGGCGCGAGCGCACCGGCTTGGTGAGGAAATATGAGAGAGAGAGACAGAGAGAGTGCACCCCGTGCTTGTCTACACGTGTCGGGCTAGCTCACCAACATATCGGACTGCATCACTGTGCATTGTTGCTCCTTCTTGCTAGAACTGTTGGAACTAGTGGCTGCCAAACGCGGACCTACTTCCTCCTGTTAGCCATCAGTGCCCGTGGGTTGTCCAACATCCTCCTGCTGGCCTTCACTGCATGCGGCGCCATCCTCCTTGGTAATCTCAGACCCAACATCTAGATCCTCGCCATCTACGACATGTTCCCCGTGCCCACGCACACTCTACTCGGTGCGGAAGCCGACTCCTGGAGTGCCCTAGTCGGAGCAGAACATGAGGAAGGCGCACCAAATCTATTTCACCTGTGGCTACCCCCAATCTTCTTGGCCCGATTGGCGCAGGTGCGGCCCCAACCTCTTAATCCCACCGCAGCCTCCGTGCCAGGATGTGGTGGGCAAGGCCCAAGCTTGTCATGCATGTCCATGGTGGCAGCGCTCGCCGTGGATCGGGGTGTGGTGACCACGAGGGGAGCAGGAGGAAGATGGGAATGGGACGGAGGAGTAGGGAGTAGGTTGGCTCGTGGTGGGTGGGCGGCCTCATAAGGAGGAAGTACTCCCTCCGTCAAATAATATAAGAGCTTTTTTGACACTAATAACATAAGAGCATTTTTGACACTAACACACTTACATTATGCGACGGAGGGCGTAAGTTGGAGGTCAGGCGGCAAGGAGGAGTGCTGTGATGCGGGAATGGAGCAGCAGTCAACGTGACAACACCGAGAGAGATAGATCACAGAGAAAGGGGTTTTTCTTGGGTGGATCCCATATGGAAGGGGCGGTTAAAAGGTGACATGGCACTGCTTAGTCAGCGATCAAGGCAGTCAAAACTGCTTGACTGAGTTAACACATGGATGCGGGTTGATTTCTGGGCAGCGTAGTTAGTTAGGATACCGGTCGACTGGCTTTGTAGTTAGGGGTAGAATATTATACCTCGTAGTTAGTCTGGGGTTGAAATGTGGACTTTTCTCACCTTGTTTTCCTTTGAGATGCCAGCACACACTCACATTGTCCTCTCATTTTCATATTAGCAATTTATTCACCCTTGAAATATGAAACTGAACTCTCGGGATGCGTGATGAGCTAAGTCAGTTCATGCCATTAGCTCAGCTCATGGGCTAAGTCAAATGCAGTGTGGCTTGTTATTTTTATTACCCAAATTATTTTTTTGTGATATACGTACGAAACAAAAGAAATTTACTAACCCCTAAGTCATGTGGGTACGACATCCTAAAAAATGCACATTATAACGCCCGAACGTGAGGTACGAGCATATGGCAACTCTAAATATTTTTGACGGCAAGTTTACTTATGCGAGGAGGACAACTTTAAATGGATAGCATGGCAATCTTCGTGCTTCACGTTAATTTTAACAGAAACCTGCCGTATTTCACTAGAATTTGCCATCCTTGCGTAACTGGAATTTCCATCGATGTACGTTAGGACTAGGACGCCATAGAGGTTACGTGTCACACTTACCATTTGGGTTAATTTGAACAACGACTACAAGGTGCTGCCCGCTCAATAATTACGGCTGGGTGGTTACATATATAGAAGCAGCTGCCAGCTAGGTTTGGACCTATAGTTGGCAATATATCCTTTCTTCACTTCAAGAGTGAGCTAACAGCTCCTCAATTAGCCCATAAAAAAGGAAATGGTGTGCGTCACTTGAAACCTCATGTGATGTGTAGACTTGATTGCTCTGCCTTGAAGCCCGCTTAACAATGAGGTTGGGATTGTGAGGCATCATGAATTTCAACATTCCAGGCTTCTGCGCGTATGTAGCTCGGAGTGCACGAATCTGTGCATGATTGTCAATCTTCCTTTGCCACGGGTGAACAATTTGGAACGTCTGAAGACATTGGTTAGCTACCCAGTTTTACAAGTCGTCATTCAATTGTTTACGCAGAAGGTGGCAACGTAATTAAACAGCTGCTGCAAGCATCTCTTCTCTACTGCTGTGGCCAAGATTCACCTCCTTCGAATTCGCAACTGCTAAGAGTGGCTTCCGCTCTCCCCCTACCCTGACTAGAGCAAGCTCGCGCGAGTAGCTTTGCATCATTCGGGGGTTGATGCGGTGCATTGCTTATTGGCTATCTCAATTGGAATTGGTGTGGTTTGCACCATCGAAGTCAATGTGTTTCCTTCGTCCCATATTAGTTGACGCATAAATGGATGTATTTAGCACTGGAATACGCCTAGGTACATTTATTTTAGTATAGACTAATATGAGACAAAGGGGGTCACTAGTAGGAAAAAAAGGCTAGTAGCGGCATCACGAAAACGTAGACACCAGTAGTATAACACCAGTGCTATGTCTCAGCACTGGTGTCAATTTCCAGTGCCGCTGGCTTGGTAAATATTACCGACAGTGCTATAGCAATTACCACTGGCGTTGAAATACAAGACGCAAGAAATATGTTACGTGTTAGTGGCGTCTCCTTCACCTAAACGCTGGTAGATTATCATTAACAGTGGCATTGGGCTTATCCCTGACACTGCTGATGAATGCTGATGGTTTAAAAAAAAAAGAGACTGGATTTTCTACTCTCGGGCCCTAGCCAGCTATTTTTGTGATTAATACATATGCTACTACATAACCTGAAGTAATGTGACAAGTAAACCATAGTTATGCTTCCACATCAATTAGTAATTCATATTACTAGTAGTACTTGTTACCAACAACTGCAAATATAATGGCATACAGCCCAGCTCATATAAAAACAACACTTAATAGCATGGCGCGTCCTTAGACCTGAGCTGCTGCTTATGCATTCTAGGAGTAATCTTCCTCTCCGTCTTGAATCTTTCAATATCAGACTCTTTATCTATTAGTTTTTGCTCAAGCATGAGCTTCTGGTTGGCAAGTACGGTCATAACACTTCTAGACCTCCCCTCCCATTCTTTGTCAACCCATCTTATATCTTATCTTATATATATATATTTACTAATCGGAAGCACCATACAAGACACCACGCTAATCCTAAGAATTAATAACTTTTAGCCATCCAATTTATTTGTTGAGTGTGGGAGTGTCTATATCCGTTGGATGAAAGCTCTCCTATTTTTTCAGCAAAAAAATAGCTCTCCTATTTCACGTACACCAATCGTCATCTCTTTGGACTCTGTATTTCCTTCGATGAAAAACAGAACCTCTCCTATACCACGTACTTCAATCGTCCTCCCCTTGGTCTCTCTCTAATATCTATTTGGAAAAGTCTTAAAAACAACCGGCTGATTTTACGCCCGCATCATCCGCGCGGTGCACCGTCCGATGGCGCTTATCGCGATTTCATTTCGCGGGCGCGCTGCACAGCGTTCACACCACGACGTGCCTTTTTTAGCTGAGTGGTCACCTGTCCTCAGTACGTACGTCACCCTTGCTTATTTTTGAATATTCAGCACTCCAGGTGAGAGTGTAGTGCTATCATACGATAGCACATTTTAGCTAGCTACTCGTTGTATTTTGAGAAAAAAATGGCGCCATTGTTGCTACTATCATTAACTCAACCAAGCAAGCATAAAACAGCAACCTATATTTAGTAGTCACGTTGTTTGTTTTTGGCCGGCGCTATGAGTCAGTCGACTGATTTCTATGCAAGCCGTTAGATCTGCCTCATGTGGCCGTTGGATTGCAGCTTGTGCCACTGCAACTTTGCCACTGTTGCGGTCGTCTCCATTGCGACATCACCACTGTTTGCGATACTGACTGGTGTTGCTGCGTCCTCGACCCGGCGACAACGCTGCCACCATTGCATGCGTCGCTGCGCAACATCATCTCGTTGCAATTGTCATGACACGTTGCAACGTCATCACAGTTGCATTCGCTGCTACGCAACAAATTCCTTGCTGCACGGCGCCGCCACAACATCATCGGAGTTGCCATCATCGTAGGGGAACATCGTCGGCGTTGTATTAGTCGCCACACAACATCGTCAATGTTGTTTCTTCATTACACAATATTGTCGGTGTTGCCCCACCGTCGCAACATCACCCCACATTGCTGTCGTGGGGTGACACCGATGCGGTGGGGCATCGCTATGCTGCAAGGACTGCCGCCGTGTTGCATGGCATGCTGCAAGCCGGCGTTGCGGTCGTCTCCATCGCGACATCACCACTGTTTGCCAAGTTTGGGCCTGGCAGCCCTTGAAAAGCCTCGACTACATGGTTTTATTTGCTTTCGCCAAGTTTTTATCCTTTGATAAATTTTATGTTGAACCGGCGTCTATTGACCCGGCATGACTATCAGTCATCAAATTAACCCGATATTCCTTAACCCGGCTCGACTTTCAACTACAAGTTGTCAGTACATAATCATTTATAATCCGGTGTTTATTGACCCGGCCTGGCTTTGGACTATAAGTCGCCAGTATATATTTCGATTGCGCCATTGGAATTTTGTGCTTATAAAACATTGGGTACATTATTCAAATAGCCAACATGGCTGGATTTTTATTATGGTTATCAATAACCAGTATTATGATTAAGGTTTTTAAAGTCGCTTTAGCGCAATGGCTATCATATTATCAATAAATATGATTTATTCTACAATTGATGGAATAGTCCCGAGTTGTTGCAGGCTTACAACCCGGCACTTGGAGACTACATTATTTCACTTGGAATCACATCAAATACACAAGTCTCATGTCACTGTAAGCATGCACCATGACACTTGGGGGCTAATGCAAAGTCATTTTTGCTCACCTTATTGAAGATCCGACTCATCACATTGTAATGAGCCGGCCCTTGGGGGCTACCAATTGCTCCTGTAAACAATTCAAGGTACAAAGTTTTTTATCCATTACATTAAAGGGTCCACTGCTCAGTTGGTAAAGCACAAGGCTCTTAACCTTGTGGACGGGGATTCAAGCCCCATGATGGGGGTTACATCATATGATGTTATTTTCATTGAAGTATATATCAAAGTCCCAGCTCAATATTATCTTACTAAGCCGGCCCAGTTGGAAATATGCCCTAGAGGCAATAATAAAAGTGTTATTATTATATTTCTTTGTTCATGATGATTGTCTTTTATTCATGTTGTAACTGTATTATCCAGAAATCGTAATACACGTGCGAATACATAGACCATAATATGTCCCTAGTAAGCCTCTAGTTGACTAGCTCGTTGATCAACTGATAGTCATGGTTTCCTGGCTATGGACATTGGATGTCGTTGATAACGGGATCACATCATTAGGAGAATGATGTGATGGACAAGGCCCAATCCTAAGCATAGCACAAGATCGTGTAGTTCGTTTGCTAGAGCTTTTTGAATGTCAAGTATCTCTTCCTTAGACCATGAGATCGTGTAACTCCCCGATACCGTAAGAGTGCTTTGGGTGTACCAAACGTCACAACATAACTGGGTGACTATAAAGGTGCACTACAGGTATCTCCGAAAGTGTCTGTTGGGTTGACACGGATCGAGACTGGGATTTGTCACTCCGTATGATGGAGAGGTATCTCTGGGCCCACTCGATAATGCATCATCATAATGAGCTCAAAGTGACTAAGTGGTTAGTCACGGGATCATGCATTACGGTATGAGTAAAGTGACTTGCCGGTAACGAGACTGAACAAGGTATTGAGATACCGACGATCGAGTCTCGGGCAAGTAACGTACCGATTGACAAAGGGAGTTGTATATGGGGTTTGATCGAATCCTCGACATCCTGGTTCATCCGATGACATTATCGAGGATCATGTGGGAGCCAACATGGGTATCCAGATCCCGCTGTTGGTTATTGACCGAAGAGTCGTCTCGGTCATGTCTGCATGTCTCCCGAACCCGTAGGGTCTACACACTTAAGGTTCGGTGACGCTAGGGTTATTAGGAAGACTTGTATGTGATTACCGAATGTTGTTCGGAGTCCCGGATGAGATCCCGGACGTCACGAGGAGTTCCGGAATGGTCCGGAGGTGAAGTTTTATATATGGGAAGTTGTCATGCGGACACCGGAAAGTTTCGGGGGCATATCGGTATTGTACCGGGGCCACCGGAGAGGTTCCGGGGTCCACCGGGAGGGGCCACCCCTCGCGGAGGGACACATGGGCCTAGAGGGGCAGGGAACCAGCCCCTGGAGGGCTCGGCGCGCCCCCCACCTTGGGCCCATGCGCCTAGGGTTGGGGGGGGGGGGGAAACCCTAGAGGGGGCGCCCCCCTTGCTTGGGGGGCAAGTCCCCCCTCCCTGGCCGCCGCCCCCCTCTAGATCCCATCTAGAGGGGCCGGCCCCCTTGCCCCTTCCCCTATAAATAGAGGGGTGAGGGGCGGGCTGCTGGAGACAACCCAAGGCGCAGCCCCTCCCCTCCCCAACACCTCTCCTCCTCCGTCACGTGCTTGGCGAAGCCCTGTCGGAGTACTGCTGCACCAACACCACCACGCCGTCGTGCTTCCGTTGGAGCAATCTTCCTCAACCTCTCCTTCCTCCTTGCTGGATCAAGACGGAGGAGACGTCTTCCGTCTCGTACGTGTGTTGAACGCGGAGGTGCTGTCCGTTCAGCACTTGGTCATCAGTGATCTGAATCACGGTGAGTACGACTCCATCATCACCCTTTCCTTGAACGCTTCCGCACGCGATCTACAAGTGGTATGTAGATGCAAACTCACTCCCTTGACTCGTTGCTTAGATGAACTCATAGATGGATCTTGGTGAAACCATAGGAAATTTTTTAATTTTCTGCAACGTTCCCCAACAGTGGCATCATGAGCTAGGTCTATGCGTAGTTCTCTATTGCACGAGTAGAACACAATTTTGTTGTGGGCGTAGATCTTGTCAACTTGCTTGCCGCTACTAGTCTTATCTTGCTTCAGCGGTATTGTGGGATGAAGCGGCCCGGACCAACCTTACATGTACGCTTACGTCAGACCGGTTCCACCGACTGACATGCACTAGTTGCATAAGGTGGCTGGCGGGTGTCTGTCTCTCCCACCTTAGTTGGAGCGGATTCGATGAAAAGGGTCCTTATGAAGGGTAAATAGAAGTTGACAAAAAATCACGTTGTGGTTATTCGTAGGTAAGAAAACGTTCTTGCTAGAACCCAATTGCAGCCACGTAAAAGATGCAACAACGATTAGAGGACGTCTAACTTGTTTTTGCAGCAATTGTCATGTGATGTGATATGGCCAGAAGTTGTGATGAATGATGAATGATATATTGTGATGTATGAGATCATGTTCTGGTAATAGGAATCACGACTTGCATGTCGATGAGTATGACAACCGGCAGGAGCCATAGGAGTTGTGTTTATTTTTTGTATGACTTGCGTGTCATTGAAGAACGCCATGTAAATTGCTTTACTTTATTGCTAAACGCGTTAGCCATAGAAGTAGAAGTAGTCGTTGGCGTGACAACTTCATGAAGACACGATGATGGAGATCATGATGATGAAGATCATGGTGTCATGCCGGTGACAAGATGATCATGGAGCCCCGAAGATGGAGATCAATGGAGCTATATGATATTGGCCATATCATGTCACTACTATATAATTGCATGTGATGTTTATTATGTTTATGCATCTTGTTTACTTAGAACGACGGTAGTAAATAAGATGATCCCTTACAACAATTTCAAGAAGTGTTCTCCCCTAACTGTGCACCGTTGCTAAAGTTCATCGTTTCGAAGCACCACGTGATGATCGGGTGTGATAGATCCTTACGTTCACATACAACGGGTGTAAGACAGTTTTACACATGCAAAACACTTAGGGTTAACTTGACGAGCCTAGCATGTACAGACATGGCCTCGGAACACGGAGACCAAAAGGTCGAACACGAGTCGTATGGAAGATACGATCAACATGAGAATGTTCACCGACGATGACTAGTCCGTCTCACGTGATGATCGAACACGGCCTAGTCGACTCGGATCGTGTAACACTTAGATGACTAGAGGGATGTCTAATCTGAGTGGGAGTTCATTATAATAATTTGATTAGATGAACTTAATTATCATGAAGTTAGTCTAAAACCTTTGCAAAATATGTCTTGTAGATCAAATGGCCAACGCTCATGTCAACATGAACTTCAACGCGTTCCTAGAGAAAACCAAGCTGAAAGATGATGGCAGGAACTATACGGACTGGGTCCGGAACCTGAGGATCATTCTCATAGCAGCCAGGAAACAATATGTCCTAGAGGGACCGCTAGGTGACGCTCCCGTCCCAGAGAACCAAGACATTATGAATGCTTGGCAGTCTCGTGCTGATGATTACTCCCTCATTCAGTGCGGCATGCTTTACAGCTTAGAACCGGGGCTCCAAAAGCGTTTTGAGCAACACGGAGCATATGAGATGTTCGAGGAGCTGAAACTAGTTTTCCAAGCTCACACCCGAGTCGAGAGATATGACGTCTCTGACAAATTCTATAGTTGTAAGATGGAGGAAAATAGTTCTGTCAGTGAGCACATACTCAAAATGTCTGGGTTGCACAACCGCATGACCCAGCTGAATATTAACCTCCCTGATGAGGCGGTCGTTGACAGAATCCTTCAGTCGCTCCCACCAAGCTACAAGAGCTTTGTGATGAACTACAATATGCAGGGGATGGTGAAGACCATTCCTGAAGTATTTTCAATGCTGAAGTCAGTAGAGGTTGAAATCAAGAAAGAACATCAAGTGTTGATGGTCAATAAGACCACTAAGTTCAAGAAGGGCAAGGGCAAGAAGAACTTCAAGAAGGACGGCAAGGAGGTTGCCGCGCCCGGTAAGCCAGTTACCGGGAAGAAGTCAAAGAATGGACCCAAGCCTGAGACTGAGTGCTTTTATTGCAAGGGGAAGGGTCACTGGAAGCGAAACTGCCCCAAATACTTAGCGGATAAGAAGGCCGGCAACACTAAAGGTATATTTGATATACATGTAATTGATGTGTACCTTACCAGTACTCGTAGTAACTCCTGGGTATTTGATACCGGTGCCGTTGCTCATATTTGTAGCTCACAGCAGTAGCTGCGGAATAAGCGGAGACTGGCGAAGGATGAGGTGACGATGCGCATCGGGAATGGTTCCAAGGTCGATGTGATCGCCGTCGGCACGCTGCCTCTACATTTACCTACGGGATTAGTTATAAACCTTAATAATTGGTATTTGGTGCCAAGTTTGAGCATGAACATTGTATCTAGATCTCGTTTGATACGAGACGGCTACTCATTTAAATCCGAGAATAATGGTTGTTCTATTTATATGAGAGATATGTTTTATGGTCATGCCCCTATGGTCAATGGTTTATTCTTAATGAATCTCGAGCGTAATGTTACACATATTCATAGCGTGAACAACAAAAGATGTAAAGTTGATAACGATAGTCCCACATACTTGTGGCACTGCCGCCTTGGTCACATTGGTGTCAAGCGCATGAAGAAGCTCCATGCTGATGGACTTTTGGAGTCTCTCGATTATGAATCATTTGACACATGCGAACCATGCCTCATGGGCAAGATGACCAAGACTCCGTTCTCCGGAACAATGGAGCGAGCAACCAACCTGTTGGAAATCATACATACCGATGTGTGCGGTCCAATGAGCGTTGAGGCTCGCGGAGGATATCGTTATGTTCTCACTCTCACTGATGACTTGAGTAGATATGGGTATATCTACTTAATGAAACACAAGTCTGAGACCTTTGAAAAGTTCAAGGAATTTCAGAATGAGGTAGAGAATCAACATGACCGAAAGATAAAATTCCTATGATCAGATCGTGGAGGAGAATACTTAAGTCACGAATTTGGTACACACTTAAGGAAATGTGGAATCGTTTCACAACTAACGCCGCCTGGAACACCTCAGCATAACGGTGTGTCCGAACGTCGTAATCGCACTCTATTGTATATGGTGCGGTCTATGATGTCTCTTACCGATTTACCGCTATCATTTTGGGGATACGCTCTAGAGACAGCTACATTCACTTTAAATAGGGCACTGTCTAAATCCGTTGAGACGACACCATATGAATTATGGTCTGGGAAGAAACCTAAGCTGTCGTTTCTAAAAGTTTGGGGATGCGATGCTTATGTCAAGAAACTTCAACCTGAAAAGCTCGAACCCAAGTCGAAAAAATGCGTCTTCATAGGATACCCTAAGGAAAACGTTGGGTATACCTTCTACTTAAGATCCAAGGGCAAGATCTTTGTTGCCAAGAACGGATGCTTTCTGGAAAAAGAGTTTCTCTCGAAAGAAGTAAGTGGGAGGAAAGTAGAACTCGATGAAGTACTACCTCTTGAACGGGATAGTAGTGCAGCTCAGGAAAATGTTCCTGTGATGCCTACACCAACTGAAGAGGAAAATAATGATGATGATCAAGGTACTTCGGATCAAGTTGCTACTGAACTTCGTAGGTCGACAAGGACATGTTCTGCACCAGAATGGTACGGCAACCCTGTCCTGGAAATCATGTTGTTATACAACGGTGAACCTTCGAACTATGAAGAAGTGATGGCGGGCTCAGATTCCAACAAATGGCTTGAAGCCATGAAATCCGAGATAGAATCCATGTATGAAAACAAAGTATGGACTTTGACAGACTTGCCCGATGATCGGCGAGCGATAGAAAACAAATGGATCTTTAAGAAGAAGACGGACGCAGATGGAAATGTTACCATCTATAAAGCTCAACTTGTCGCTAAGGGTTATCGACAAGTTCAATGGATTGACTATGACGAGACATTCTCTCCCGTAGCGAAGCTGAAGTCCGTCCGAATCATGTTAGCAATTGCCGCATACTATGATTATGAGATATGGCAGATGAACGTCAAAACGGCATTCCTCAACGGACATCTTAAGGAAGAACTGTATATGATGCAGCCGGAAGGTTTTGTCGACCCTAAGAACGCTAACAAAGTATGCAAGCTCCAGCGATCCATTTATGGGCTGGTGCAAGCATCTCGGAGTTGGAACATTCGCTTTGATGAGATGATCAAAGCGTTTGGGTTTATGCAGACTTATGGAGAAGCCTGCATTTACAAGAAAGTGAGTGGGAGCTCTGTAGCATTTCTCATATTATATGTAGATGACATACTCTTGATGGGAAATGATATAGAACTTTTGAACAGCATTAAGGCCTACTTGAATAAGTGTTTTTCAATGAAGGACCTTGGAGAAGCTGCTTATATATTAGGCATCAAGATCTATAGAGATAGATCGAGACGCCTCATAGGTCTTTCACAAAGCACATACCTTGATAAGATTTTGAAGAAGTTCAAAATGGATCAGTCCAAGAAGGGGTTCTTGCCTGTATTGCAAGGTGTGAGATTGAGCTCGGCTCAATGCCCGACCACGGCAAAAGATAAAGAAGAGATGAGTGTCATCCCCTATGTTTCAGCCATAGGATCTATTATGTATGCCATGTTGTGTACCAGACCTGATGTAAACCTTGCCGTAAGTTTGGTAGGAAGGTACCAAAGTAACCCTGGCAAGGAACACTGGACAGCGGTCAAGAATATCCTGAAGTACCTGAAAAGGACAAAGGACATGTTTCTCGTTTATGGAGGTGACGAAGAGCTCGCTGTAAAGGGTTACATCGACGCAAGCTTCGACACAGATCTGGATGACTCTAAGTCACAAACCGGATACGTGTATATGTTGAATGGTGGAGCAGTAAGCTGGTGCAGCTGCAAGCAGAGCGCCGTGGCGGGATCCACATGTGAAGCGGAGTACATGGCAGCCTCGGAGGCAGCGCATGAAGCTATTTGGGTGAAGGAGTTCATCACCGACCTAGGAGTCATACCCAATGCGTCGGGGCCGATCAAACTCTTCTGTGACAACACTGGAGCTATTGCCCTTGCCAAGGAGCCCAGGTTTCACAAGAAGACCAGGCACATCAAGCCTCGCTTCAACTCCATCCGTGAAAATGTTCAAGATGGAGACATAGATATTTGCAAAGTACATACGGATCTGAATGTCGCAGATCCGTTGACTAAACCTCTCTCGCGAGCAAAACATGATCAACACCAGAACTCTATGGGTGTTCGATTCATCACAATGTAACTAGATTATTGACTCTAGTGCAAGTGGGAGACTGTTGGAAATATGCCATAGAGGCAATAATAAAAGTGTTATTATTATATTTATTTGTTCATGATGATTGGCTTTTATTCATGCTATAACTGTATTATTCGGAAATCGTAATACACGTGTGAATACATAGACCATAATATGTCCCTAGTAAGCTTCTAGTTGACTAGCTTGTTGATCAACTGATAGCCATGGTTTCCTGGCTATGGACATTGGATGTCGTTGATAACGGGATCACATCATTAGGAGAATGATGTGATGGACAAGACCCAATCCTAAGCATAGCACAAGATCGTGTATTTCGTTTGCTAGAGCTTTTTCAATGTCAAGTATCTCTTCCTTAGACCATGAGATCGTGTAACTCCCGGATACCGTAAGAGTGCTTTGGTTGTACCAAACGTCACAACGTAACTGGGTGACTATAATGGTGCACTACAGGTATCTCCGAAAGTGTCTGTTGGGTTGACACGGATCGAGACTGGGATTTGTCACTCCGTATGACAGAGAGGTATCTCTGGGCCCACTCGGTAATGCATCATCATAATGAGCTCAAAGTGACTAAGTGGTTAGTCACGGGATCATGCATTACGGTACGACTAAAGTGACTTGCCGGTAATGAGACTGAACAAGGTATTGGGATACCGACGATCGAGTCTCGGGCAAGTAACGTACCGATTGACAAAGGGAGTTGTATACGGGGTTCGATCGAATCCTCGACATCCTGGTTCATCCGATGACATCATCGAGGATCATGTGGGAGCCAACATGGGTATCCAGATCCCGCTGTTGGTTATTGACCGGAGAGTCGTCTCGGTCATGTCTGCATGTCTCCCGAACCCGTAGGGTCTACACACTTAAGGTTCGGTGACGCTAGGGTTATTAGGAAGACTTGTATGTGATTACGGAATGTTGTTCGGAGTCCCGGATGAGATCCCAGATGTCACGAGGAGTTCCGGAATGGTCCGGAGGTGAAGTTTTATATATGGGAAGTTGTCATGCGGACACCGGAAAGTTTCGGGGGCATATCGGTATTGTACCGGGGCCACCGGAGAGGTTCTGGGGGTCCACCAGGAGGGGCCACCCGTCTCGGAGGGCCACATGGGCTGCAAGGGGTAGGAAACCAGCCCCTGGAGGGCTGGGCGCGCCCCCCGCCTTGGGCCCATGCGCCTAGGGTTGTGGGGGAAACCCTAGAGTCCCCCTCGCCCCCCTTGCTTGGGGGGCAAGTCCCCCCTCCCTGGCCGCCGCCCCCCTCTAGATCCCATCTAGAGGGACCGGCCCCCCTTGCCCCTTCCCCTGTAAATAGAGGGGTGAGGGGAGGGATGTTGGAGAAAACCCAAGGCGCAGCCCCTCCCCTTCCCAACACCTCTCCTCCTCCGGTACGTGCTTGGCGAAGCCCTGTCGGAGTACTGCTGCACCAACACCACCACGCCGTCGTGCTGCCGTTGGAGCAATCTTCCTCAACCTCTCCTTCCTCCTTGCTGGATCAAGACGGAGGAGACGTCGTCCGTCCCGTACATGTGTTGAACGCGGAGGTGCTGTCCGTTCAGCACTTGGTCATCGGTGATCTGAATCACGGCGAGTACGACTCCATCATCACCCTTTCCTTGAACGCTTCCGCACGCGATCTACAAGTGGTATGTAGATGCAAACTCACTCCCTTGACTCGTTGCTTAGATGAACTCATAGATGGATCTTGGTGAAACCGTAGGAAAATTTTTAATTTTCTGCAACGTTCCCCAACAGGCCCTTGGGCACTACACGTTGCTGTTAAAAGTTTACAAGATTATATTTACAAAGTCCCTGCTCATTATTGCATAAAGACCCGGCCCTTGGGGGCTACACTGGTTGATGTTTTATTGAGCATCAGACAATTACAAGTCTCAGGTTGCTGCAAGCATGACAACCCGGCACTGGGGGCTACATATGTGGATACTCAATTCTGACTAGTGATTGAGATGAACAACCTGGATTTCTTCAAGATTGTGATATTTATATTAACACAAGTCTTAAGCTGTTGCTATGCTACTTTCTTAAAACTTGGGGGCTACAAGTGATAGGCATATAAGAGGTATATTTTCAAGCTGGATGTTAACTACAAGTATGAGTCGGTGCTATCAATATTTATAGACCGGCAAGTTCTACGTCCTCAAACCTGCTGAAGATCAGATGAGTATTTCAAGGACCAATATTGTTTTTAAGCATTGGGAGCTAAACCAAAGGAGTTATTCTTCACAATATATTTTCTATGAGAAACCAATGTCAGCAAGTTGATTATGAAGCTGGCCTACTAAACCTGATTTTCTAGAAGAAGGAAGTGACAAGGACTTAAGGATGATCAGGGTCAGTTTAACATGGATAAATCCAGATTAAACTGGGGGCTAATGTTAGGGATATATCCCGCGGAATGATCCAACCAGAGTCATAACCCGGATGGGACTTGGTAAACCGGCGAGTGGTAAACCGGCAGACAGTTAAGATAGATGGCTAAGACAGACGGTAAACCGGCAAGTGTTAAACCGACAGAGTTAAGACAGATGGTAGCACCGACAGGTGTTAAGTCAATCATAACCCGACAGACCATGTTAAACCAGCAGACAATGTTAAACCGGCAGACCATGTTAAACCGGCAGACCATGTTAAACCGGCAGACAATGTTAAACCGGCACACGTTAAGAAGCCCAGGAAGGGAAGTCAAAATAGTTTAAGTCTTAGTCCGAGATGGACTCTACATGTAACCCGCCCCTTTAACTTATATAAGGAGGGGCAGGGCTCCCCGAAGAGGGACAAGCAAGAAACAATCTCTAGGGCTAGACACAACTAGAGGAGAGCCAGTTTACAGAGACTTCCTCATGATGTTAATGAGATCTAGCCTCAAACAACATGTAGGGTTGTTACCGGATGATGTTTCCCGGGGCCCGAAGCTGTCTAAATCCTCATCTTGTGTGTTGCGTTTTTCGATTCCACTTAACCCCTCTCAAGTTACCACATAGATGCGTTGGCCTCACGACTAAGTCCTCACAGTAGGACATCTGACGTGTTAATTCCACGACAGTAGTCATTGTCGTTGTTGTGTCCTAGACCCAGCTGCAGCAGCACCGCTATGCAACATTGTCCTCTTATAGTTGTCATGGCACGCCGCAACGACATCACATTTGCATCGTCGCTACGCAACAAAATCCTTGTAGCACGACACCACTGCAACATCATCAGTGTTGCATGCATTATCGCTGGGCAACACCATTGGCGTTGTAGTAGTCACCACACAACATCGTCGATGTTGAGGTCTTCATTACACGACATCATCGGCATTGTATCATCGTCGAAACATCATCCCATGTTCCTGTTGTGGGGTGACACCAATGCAGCGAGGGCCTCGCTATGCTGCAAAAGGGCCACCGTGTTCCATGCCTTGCTACAAGTCGTTGTTTGGCAGCCATGCTACAGGAGCATCGCCGGTGCAGCGAGCTTGTGCTAATGGAGCGTCCGAGATGTTGTGAGCCATTTTTGTGAGTACCGACCACATGTGCTGCGAGGTGGAGGTAGCCAATTAGGGAACCACAATATGTATTGAGCTTGAGACACACTGCCATGATAGCACGATCTGGAGGCTTGACATACTGCAAGGGGTGGTCGTACCTGCCACAAGCGACGCTGCCGATGTTGTTACGAACGACCAATGTTACAACAAAGCGCACTATTGTTGTATAAAGCCTTGATGCGCAACACCGGGCAGTCCGAGTTGATGCAAAGCCGACATGCCATGCTTCAAGGATGCACTAGTAGAAAAAGGGCCATTCGAACCGGTTCGTGAGGGCCATTTGTCCTGGTTCCCGAACCGGGACTAAAGGGTCGTAACTAAAGCTCTATACCTTTAGTCCCGGTTCGATCAGGAACGGGACAGATGGGGCTCCACGTGGCCAGAGCGTCTTGCCCAGGCAGGGGGGCCTTTTTTACCGGTTGGTACCACCAACCGAGACCAAAAGGCTGGGCTGGGTTTTTTTTCTGAGGGGGGGGGGGTGTTGTAGGGTTAATTTAGGGGTTTCATATATTGTGTTAGCTCGCTAATAGAGATGAGTGTCTTCTCCTATCTCTGTGCTTGGTCAATGCTACGTATAGACTCGACGCGCTAGCTAGCTAGTAAGCAAATGAAGGAAACCATTAAGTATAGAAGATCGTCATGAACATATATACAGAGAGAAGTGATCGGCCTCTCCTTCTCCGATAGATTGGTCGAACAACAAGTTTTCGTATATCTATCCGATGCTACAATATAAGATCTCTTACGTCCCCTAACATCTGAACTCGACTTCCACATGGTATTCTCCATGTTTGTCGATGATGTGGTCAAGAAAGAATCCCTCCAATTCCTCTTGAATTGCCTGTATGCAGTCTTGTGGTAGGAGTTCATCCCGCGTCTGCCACACCTAATTTCAAGAAGGGGGTCAATACATATATATGAATGAAACTGAACACAGATGATGGTAACAAAATAAAATTGTGAATATTATTGCTTACGCACTTCATATTGTTGATTAGAGTAGCCCCGCTCACAGGTGGTGTGGTGGCTGAACTCGCAAATGTAATATCCACACAAATCATTCCCGCGTTCCTACCACAACCACTTTACAAGAAATAGAGGTCAATCAAACTGATAAGCAAGCATGGTAAATGGTATTGATGAAACTAGATACAATCAAAGGGAGATGCACGGAAGTAGCTAGTAACTAGTACTTACATTCGGGTGGTCAAATCGCAGTTGCGCCGGCAGTCCCGGAGCTTGTGCGGTGAACTTTTTCCATACCCTGCCAGAAAAATAAAACAATTACTTGATATCAGGAAATGAACAAAGTTGCCGATATGGTGTGATAATGATCGATTGAACTTTCTTCTCAAGCATTTTAGTCATGGTCGCTGAGGGAGTCCTGGACTAGGGGGTGTCCGGATAGCCGGACTACCACCATCGGCCGAACTATCATCGGCCGGACTATCATCATCGACCGGACTCCAAGACTATGAAGATACAGGATTGAAGACTTCGTCCCGTGTCCGGATGGGACTTTCCTTGGCGTGGAAGGCAAGCTTGGCGATACGGATATGTAGATCTCCTACCATTGTAACCGACTCTATGTAACCCTAGCCCTCTCCGGTGTCTATATAAACTGGATGGCTCTAGTCCATAGGACAACGAACAACATCAACCCTTACAATCATACCATAGGCTAGCTTTTAGGGTTTAGCCTCCTTGATCTCGTGGTAGATCTACTCTTGTAAACATCCACAATATCAATATCAATCAAGCAGGACGTAGGGTTTTACGTCCATCAAGAGGGCCCGAACCTGGGTAAAACATCGTGTCCCTTGTCTCCTATTACCATCTGCCTAGACGCACAGTTCGGGACCCCCTACCCGAGATCCGCCGGTTTTGACACCGACATTGGTGCTTTCATTGAGAGTTCCTCTGTGCCGTCACCAATAGGAAGGATGCCTCTTCCCGTCTTCAAGGACGGTATCTTCGCCAAGGGAGCCATGGCCGCCGGCCAAACTATCCGGCTAGGATGTTTTCTTATGGCCGCCTGTCCGGCCACCGCCTCCGCAATGACCTCTCGAGTCATCGAAGCAATCTTCACGTCAACTCGGAATTCGCCGAGCATCTAGATCCAGCAGAGCTCTCGTCTGTAAACGAACTCTTGGATCGGATCGCCGCCCTGGGAGTCGCTACAGACTACGATTAGATCGGGCTTAAAACCGATCTGTGAGAGATTAACTCTCCCCAGGTCACCCACCACGTTACGGTGGTAGAAGAAAAATGCGGCGACTCTTCTCCTATATTGAAAACTAGTCATGTCCGGGCTCCCAAACCCTCCACGCCGGATTCCCGCGGAGGGGCGGACTTCGATCGAGCACTGAACTAAAAATCAGGCCTCATTCCGGACTCGGTGGACAATGTCCGGCGACCAAAGCTTCCGAGCTTGGAAGCTCTTCGGCCTTCGAGCCTTGAGATGGGTAGGGTTCCGGACCTAGTTCCACCCACCCGACCAGATATATGCGATCTATCTCTAATCTGGCAAGAGCCCACTGAAACAGTACATCACTACTGGGCCAGATTCCTCCTGGTTATGGACAGGATGAGAGACTGCCGAGAGGAAAACGCAATCTCAATTTTCTGCAACAATTGCATGGACGAGGGAATCCTGAACGCCGTCAGCCGTCGTGAAATCACACGCTTCGCCGACCTGGCATCCATAGTACAGAAGTACTGTGCGATAGAGAGTTTCCGGAAAACCGAAAATAGGTTTTGGGACAATTCGGCCCCGGATATAGACCCAGTCCGCAATAAAAGGGTGCATCACACTCAGGCACCAGGTGCAAGAACCAAAAAACAGAAACCCCTTAAAGGGAACGGAACCGTACTGGAGGGATGGCTCAGCAGACCCTGTACAATTCACAATACAGAGGGTGCCGTCCCAACACATAGCCGTCGAGCATGTTGGATACTACGGCAGGTGGCCAAAAGTGGCGAGGAGCTTCTAGCCCCGGGAAACCACACCAACAATACCGGTACGGTATTAACAGTCTTCGAGACTTTCGCATCAAATAATATGCGGAAACGAACAATCCGCAGCCTTACCGAAGCTTACCAAGTAGCCACAGCAAATCCTTGGAGTGACGCGGCCATCACCTTCAACGCCAGCGACGAACCAAAATTCCGAACATCCCTAGCACCAGCCGCATTGGTCCTCAGCCCGATAGTGGACGGCTTTCGGCTTACCAAGGTGCTCATGGATGGCGGCAGCGGATTAAACCTCATCTACGAGGAAACCCTTCAAAAAATGGAAATAGACTGGAGCCGCATTGAGCGAAGCAGCACAACCTTCAGAGGAATAATCCCTAGCCGGGAAGCGTGCTGCACAGGAAAAATCACACTCGATGTGGTATTCGGCTCGCCGGACAATTATAGGTCCGAAGAAATGACGTTCCAAGTGGCCCCGTTCAACAGCGGATACCACACTACATTAGGACGAGAGGCATTCACAATCTTCCAAGCCATACCCCATTACGGGTACATGAAGCTCAAAATGCCTGGGCCCGGCGGAATAATCACTCTCGTTAGTGATCCGGACATAGCACTCCGCGCCGAAAACAAGACGGCCGCATTAGCCCTGGAGGCACTATCCGAAGCCTTAGCGGCAGAGGAACTCACCGCGCTGCGCTCTATGGTGAATAGGGACGATGTGATACTCGATAAGAGATCCAAGTCCACCTCTGTCGGTGTCAAAACCGGCGGATCTCGGGTAGGGGGTCCCGAACTGTGCGTCTAGGCAGATGGTAACAGGAGACAAGGGACACGATGTTTTACCCAGTTTCGGGCCCTCTTGATGGAGGTAAAACCCTACGTCCTGCTTGATTGATATTGATATTGTGGATGTTTACAAGAGTGGATCTACCACGAGATCAAGGAGGCTAAACCCTAAAAGCTAGCCTATGGTATGATTGTAAAGGTTGATGTTGTTCGTTGTCCTACGGACTAGAGCCATCCGGTTTATATAGACACCGGAGAGGGCTAGGGTTACATAGAGTCGGTTACAATGGTAGAAGATCTACATATCCGTATCACCAATCTTGCCTTCCACGCCAAGGAAAGTCCCATCCGGACACGGGACGAAGTCTTCAATCTTGTATCTTCATAGTCTTGGAGTCCGGTCGATGATGATAGTCCGGCCAATGATAGTTCGGCCGATGATGGTAATCCGGCTATCCGGACACCCCCCAATCCAGGACTCCCTCAGTAGCCCTTGAACCAGGCTTCAATGACGATGAGTCCGGCGTGCATATTGTTCGGCATTGCAAGGCGGATTCCTCCTCCGAATAGTTCATAGAAGATTGTGAACACCAGGATAGTGTCCGGCTCTGCAAAATAAATTCCACATTCCACCGTAGAGAGAATAATATATATATATACACAAGTTCAATCCGCTGACGTTTTTTGCGGCGTGACATCACACCACTACCAAGCCATTACGATTTTTATTTTACCACCCCAGCGCATTTAGCGAAGCGGTTTCCTTGGCACGTCTTGTCGAAGCAGAGATCGTGTTCCCTCTTAATCCGGGATTCTCATCAATACGAACGTGGGTAACCCAACCGCGCCCGTCGCCACGCCCCCTCTATCGAAGGCGAGTCCCGAACGGTCACGGAGACGGCTCCTGGTATTTCCCTCCTTTATAACAGGACCAAGGCTCGTTTCTTTTCTTCAATCTTCCATCGAATCCTCCTCCCGCCCCAAGTTCCAGCACCTAGAGCTCCAGATTCGAGCGCTTCAGACCTTCAACAATGTCCGGCTCCGACCTCCAGGGCCGGTGGATGCCTTCCTCCGTCACGGAGGAGGACGTGTTAATGCTGCGGGAAGCCAAGTACCTGACTTACGAGATTTCGCACAGGTTGCCTGCAGAAGGGCAGGCCATCCCCACCCCCGAGCCCGGCGAGTATGTCGTCTTTGTATCCCACCTCCGTCGGGGTTTAGGCTTCCCGATAGATCCTTTCGTGAGAGGGCTCATGTTCTACTATGGGTTGGAATTCCATGATTTGGCTCCGGAGTCCATCCTCCATATCTCCACATTTATCGTCGTCTTCGAAGCCTTCCTCCGCGTCACCCCTCACTTCGGCCTGTGGCTGAAGACCTTCAATGTGACGCCGAAGATGATCGGGGGGCGTCAAGCGGAGTGCGGCGGGGCGGCTGCTAGTAGGAGGGCCGATGCCCCATGGCCCGCAGGCTCCTTCCAAGAGGAGCTCGGCTTGTGGCAGCAAGAGTGGTTCTATATCACCGTTCCAAGGGGCCGCAAACAAAAGCCGCCGCCCTTATTCCGCCCGGGACCTCCACAACGGTTGATGTCGTCGGTCAACCAAGGGCTCAACTGGGGGCCGTCAAAGGACGTGCCCCTATTGCAGGGCGGATTCGAGATCTCCAGGCGAGGGAGATCGATCTGGTCGTGGTGATGCAGGTTATGCTGATCAGGCGTTATTTGCCCTGCAAACGATGTCCTCTCCGACTATGGGAATTTAATCCGGAGGGACCTCGGATTCTTCAACATTTCATGGGTATGACACCCCTGGATATGTACAAATTATTCTTCGAATCGCAAGAGGTGCGTCCGGAACTGACCGAGGATGCTGGCCTAAGCTGTAATCGCCAGGATACTCAGGTAAGTAGCTCCGAGTCCGGACACATCATTTGTTTCCCTTTTGGTGGTCCGCCTTATGACCAACTTCCTTCTAAATAGGAGTGGATAGCGGGAGCAAAATTAATATGGTGTCCGGCCCCCCTCCCAGAGACCGCGCCGGATTCCGCGCTGGTCTGGATGTTGGAGGTTGCGCCTCCAGAGGAAGGCGAAGGGGAAAGTGAAAAGGCTACTACCTCACCTAAGGAGGCTTTTGAAAGAGGGGGGATCGAGAATCCCTCCCTCCAAGGGGAGAAGAGGATTGCCTCCGAGCATCTGGGGGCCAAGGCCCCTAAACGGGGGAAGAAATCTTTGCCGGAGGGTACTGCGTCCGGGGAGGCCCCGGCCGCACAGTCTCCCTTAAAGGATCAGCCCTCAAACGAGCCATAAGTAAAAAGAAAGAATTTTTATAGTAAAGGGCATCCCTATTTGTGCTTCTGAGGATAACTAAAGTTTTTACCTTGTAGTTCGGATCTCCGTCCTTCGCAAATGAGCTCGACTTCGGGGGACCTCCGTCCGGATATGGTGGAGAGCGAAACGCCTCCGTCCGGGGCACCGTCGGATAGGGCGGACAAGCCTGAAGTGTCGTCAAGGAGGGAGCCCCCGGGTTTGGCGAAGCCGGATAGTTCGGCGCCAGCTAGTGTATGGCTGAAGGATCTGCTCTAGAAGGCGTCTATCTCAGAAGATCACCACGCACTAATGAGTGCGGTGATTGAAAGGATTTCATCCGCCGAAGGCGGGTTGCATAATGCCGTCAGTAGTTTGCTGGCGGGGTTTGAGGTACGTAAAAATGACACACCTTTGGACAGTTTTGCATATAGAATGCGCCTTGTATGGGTAGTAGACCCTGAGACTCGGTAGGTTGTCGAAAGCAACAGCGTGCCGAGGATCAAAATCGCAGGTTTAAATTTTCGCCGTACCTATGTAGGCGGCGGATCGTCCGGGGGCCAGCCAGACTGATGAAGTTGCCGAACTAAAGCGGCAACTCACTGTTGCGGATGCGGACATCACGCTGGTCAACAGGCGACTTGATGAGTCGCAAGGTAAGTGTTCCTGTGCGGTTACTTGGTAAGAGAGCCGAAGCCGTCTCCTTACTACATGTGTGTGAAATGCAGATAGTGCCGCTACTGTGGAGAGCCTTCAGGCCGAACTTGCTCAAGCCAAGGAGCAGGCCAGAAGGAGTGATGCGGCGGCCTCGAGGGCGGCCGAAGAGTTAGCGGCCGAAAGGGCCACACACTGCCGAAGCAGGGAAGAGATGGCCGAAATGGCCGTGAAGTTGAAAGATGTTACCGACCACCATGAGGCTCTTGAGAAGTTGCGCCTGGTGGTGCAAGAAGACCTGGGGAAGGCCACCGCCGAAGCCAAGGATGCCCGCTCTGCAATGCGGGCTATAAAGGAAGAGCTGCGCCAGGCCGGAGACATTGTAGCTGGCAAGCCTTTTTTTCTGCGCCGAAGTTTTACGGATCCAAAGTATGCTCAGCTGGGCCAACTTTTGGGTCCGGAGGACCCTTATATGGACTTAGCAGCGAGTGCGGCGGATGCCGTTGTGCATTTTCGAAGCCAGAAGGATCACGAGACGGAAGAGCTGTTTTGGTCTCAATTCCATAGTCCGGAGCATTCACTTCCGCTGACCGACTGGTTGGCCGAGTGGGCTGAGCTGAATAGGTTATCCGGGCTTGCCATGACGGATATCGTGACCCATGTCTGTCCGGATAGGCCCAAGCCGAAGAGTTACTTTGGCTTATTGCAGCAATTTCTTGGGGCGGTGCCGCATATGAAGGCGATGAAGCGGTCGGCATGTGTAGAGGGTGCGCGGATGGCGCTTGCCCGTGTGAAGACACATTGGACAGAGATGGATGCCACCGCTGTTGCGACCCTGGGTTCGGACGATAGCCGGTTACCCGCCGAGCACTATTTTGGCGAAGTGCTGCGTGGTGCTCGTGTAATAGAGTCGCAGTGTTCAAAAAATGTTACGTTCAAATGAACGTTTAATGTTGTAAAACAATATTTATGATGTAAGCGCCTTTTATACTTGTGCATTCAAGTAATGTAATATCTCCTATGCGGCCGTTCATGTATACGTGTGTATAACCTGAAAGATGGCAGTCGTCGGCTTCAGCCCCCACGCACAAGGTGCGGGGGTGTTCGCAAAAAATAGCGTGTTTTCACACTTAATCCGACGTCTCGGTCCTGTAAAGGAGGTGGTAGCATAGCAAACGAGGCAACCGGACTATAATGCTTTATCACTTTCACTTAGCCATGGAGTTCGAGGGTGCGGCAACGACATAGCCCCTGGGGGCACCGCGCTCTCCGAATTCGGGGCGCGTATGTGCCTGACCGGGAAACGGCCCTTCGTCAAAGCGGAGGAATTCTAAACATTCCCTTTGTCGATCGAGTGGTTGACCAGTCTCTCGCTGTATCATGACTTTCAGTTTTCGGCTTTCTCTAATGAGGCGCTCACCCAGCCGAACTGGGGCACAATCGCAGTAGTTCACCTGCTGCCGCATTAGCCGATGATACGGAACATAAGGCAGCAAAACACAGGAGCCGGGCTAACCCAACATTTGACCAAAGACATGATTCGAAGCTGATGCATATAAGGCCTAACTCGAGACGCCGAACACTCCCGAAGGTGTTCGGTCTTTTACAATAGCGGGCAGAATAATGCCCTAAGCCCCTTGTGTCCAGGTACGGGCAGGTTCCTCTGGCGCGGCCGATGCCAAAACGCCAGCCTCCACTCTGGTTATAATGGGAAACCAGGGGATTATAGCAACAAGAGACAGTAAGAAAGGTTTACGTAGGGTCTTAGTCTGAAAAGAGTCCTTGAAACGGGTCCCTACTGCACGTCTGTGCCTGTGTCTCCGTTGTGCCATATCCTGGACGGGTGTGCACGTAGTTCATCTGTGAAAAGAGAGGAACTTAGTTTGAAAAAGAAATCGTGCAAAAAAGGTACATAAAAAATTGAAATATAAATGTAGAAAGCTGAGTCTGTGGTAGCTCGCTATGGCTTACATGCACAAACCCTTGTAAGGGTGTGCGGCTAGGTAGCCCCTAGCTTATTTATTCCGGACCCGTCCAGCCGTGTCCGGGGTCTTAACCGACCTTGTTAATGAAATGATGCCACGTGGACCGGGCATTTTAAGCGTAAGAGACGCGTAGTGTGGTATTGCGTTAAAGCGGACGAAAGCTTCACATCCCAGTAGTGCTTGATAGCAACTTTTGAATGGGGCGACGTGAAAGGTTAGCTCTTCTCGTCGGGAGTTGTCAGGTGATCCGAACACCACTTCTAATAATAATGAACCTGTGCACCTGGCGTAAGGGCCTGGCGCCACTCCTTTGATGGAAGTGCGGCTATGCCGAATTGTAGTAGGGTCTATCCCCAATTTGCGGATTGTGTCCGGATATAGCAGGTTTAAGTCGCTGCCGCCGTCCATCAGGACTTGCGTAAATCGCAGTCCGTCTATTATGGGATCCAATATCACAGCAGCCCTGCCCGCGTTCCGGATACTTCTGGAATAATCCAGATGGTCGAAAGTGATTGGTTTTGACATCCAATCTCGGTGTTTCGCTGGGGTGGACCGTTCGACACTTGTCTTAGCAGGTGCCGTGTTGTACTTCCGTACTATCACGTGAAGTGAGTTAACTGTTTTGACTTCTTGTGGGAAAGTTTTCTGAATTCCGGTGCTCTGTTGGTGGGGTTCATCATCGTCCTCGCTTGGCGCATCGAGCCCCTTGTATTCGGCGTTGAGTCTGCCGGACTATTTAAAAACCCAACAATTTCGGTTGGTATGGTTCGCATGTCTTCCGGTGGTACTGTGGATTTGACATATCCGATCCAAAATTTTGTTTGAATTGGATAGCTCGTCACTATTGTCCTTAAGAGGCAGTGTTTTATTGTTTCGCCGCGAGCTTTTGAATCCGGCGTTGACCGTCGTGCTCTTTGGGCTTCTTTCTTTATTCCGGTGCTTATCTTTCCTGTGCCGTGATTTTCCGTTTCCATCTCTGATCTCGGATGTACTCGGGTCGCTGGTGCTGCATCTTGCTAGCCAGCTGTCTTCTCCTGTGCAAAAGCGCGTCATGAGGCTTGTGAGCGCGGCCATTGTTCTTGGCTTCTCTTGGCCGAGGTGTCTGGCGAGCCATTCGTCTCGGACGTTGTGTTTAAAAGCTGCTAAGGCTTCCGCGTCCGAACAGTCGACTATTTGTTTCTTTTTGGTAAGGAACCTGTTCCAGAATTTGCGCGCTGACTCTCCGGGCTGTTGAGTTATGTGACTTAGATCGTCTGCGTCCGGAGGGAGGACATAAGTCCCTTGAAAATTTGCTCTAAACGCGTCCTCAAGCTCTTCCCAACTCCCAATAGTGTTTTCTGGGAGGCTTTTGAGCCAATGCCGAGCTTGTCCTTTGACCTTGAGGGGTAGATATTTTATGGCGTGGAGATCATCTCCTCTAGCCATGTGTATGTGTAGTATGTAATCTTCTATCCAGACTCTGGGGTCTGTTGTGCCGTCGTATGCCTCTATGTTTATGGGTTTGAACCCTGCTGGAAATTCATGATCTAGCACCTCATCGGTGAAACATAGCGGGTGTGCGGCGCCCCTGTATTTGGGTGTGCCGCTATCTTCGAACACTTGTCGTGTTGTGTTACTTCCTAGGGTCCTCTTTTTTGGCCCGTAGATGGACCTAGTTGGGCCGTCTATTTTTCCAGGGTCATAGGTCGGCTTGTGTGCGGCGCCATTTGCCGTTTTTGGCCTATCGTCTGGCCGTCTATCCGGCCAGGCGGCTTCTTTATTTTTTGTTTGTGAGGGCTCTATGACTTCCTCGTCAAATTCTGGCAGTAGCTTGCGCTTCGGATAGCTCTTTGGTTGATGGCCATTGCCATACTTGCTTGCGGTCTTGAGTATTTTGTTCCACTTCATTCTGAGGATGTCTTCCGCTGTTTTGAGCTTCCGTTTCTCCTTCTTCAAACTTCTTGCAGTGGTGGCGAGTCTTTTGTGAAGGTTCCTATGCTCCGGTGGTGACTCCGGACTGTTGGTTTCTCCGGGAAGGGGTTGATCATCCGGTTCGTCTTGTTCGGAAGGTTGCTTGTTTGCATGTTCGTCGTCCACTGGTTGGCCCTGCTCTAACGCTGGGTCGTTGGGAATGTTGTTCTTGGCGAGGCGGGGTTTAGGGCGGCGCTTGTGTCGCTGTTTTGGTTGTTTATCGGCGGGATTATCCTTTGCCGCGCCCCGTTGATCCTCGTCGTTGCTTCCCTTTGGGGTATCCACCATATACACGTCATGTGACGGGATGGCCTTCCAGTGCCCTGTAGGTGCTAGTTCTGAATTTTCTCCGTCATCGTCGTCCATACCATCGATGTCTTCGGAGTCGTAGTTTAGCACGTCGGTTAAATCCTAGACAGTGGCTACGAAGTGGGTGGCGGGTGGGCTTTGAATTTCTCCATCGTCCGCGTCCCAACCATCCTGGCCATAGTCCGGCCAGGGCTCTCCAGATAGCGAGAGATGCTTCGGAGAATTTAAGATGTCGCCGAAGAGTGAGTGCTGAAAGCTGTCCGCAGTGGTGAATTCCATGATCGGCGCCCAATCGGATTCGACTGGCAGGGGCGCGGGAGGTTCGGAGTCCGGTAGTGAGTCCGGTGCCTTGGAGTCATGAGTTTTATGCGGGACAAGGTTAGTGTTTGGCTCCATCGCCATGGAAGTTGCAGCTCCCGAGGCGGCGTCCAGCCATCCGTCCTCGATCTGCGCGATCGGCTCCGGACTATAGGTCGGAGCGGAGTCGTGTGCGGCCCCCAAGGCGCTGTCCGGCGGCAGAGTTAGGTCCTGCCCATCGTGACAGTGCGGCATGCTCAGCTGTGGCTCGGATCCGTCGAGGATCAAGTCCCCGCGGATATCGACCGTGAAGTCTAGGCTTCCAAACCCGACCTGACGGCCAGGGGCATAGTTTCGATCTGCTCCAGATGGCCAAGTGAGTTGGCCCGCAGTGCGAAGCTGCCGAATATGAAGATCTGTCCGGGGAGAAAAGATTCACCCAGGACCACGTCGTTGTTCATTGAAGAGGCCATCAAGCCTATCGGTGACGACACAGAGGAACTCTCAATGAAAGCACCAATGTCGGTGTCAAAAACGGCGGATCTCGGGTAGGGGTTCCCGAACTGTGCGTCTAGGCAGATGGTAATAGGAGACAAGGGACACGATGTTTTACCCAGGTTCGGGCCCTCTTGATGGAGGTAAAACCCTACGTCCTGGTTGATTGATATTGATATTGTGGATGTTTACAAGAGTGGATCTACCACGAGATCAAGGAGGCTAAACCCTAAAAGCTAGCCTATGGTATGATTGTAAGGGTTGATGTTGTTCGTTGTCCTACGGAATAGAGCCATCCGGTTTATATAGACACCGGAGAGGGGTAGGGTTACATAGAGTCAGTTACAATGGTAGGAGATCTACATATCCGTATCACCAAGCTTGCCTTCCATGCCAAGGAAAGTCCCATCCGGACACGGGACGAAGTCTTCAATCTTGTAGCTTCATAGTCTTGGAGTCCGGTCGATGATGATAGTCCGGCCGATGATAGTTCTACCGATGATGGTAATCCGGCTATCCGGACACCCCCCAATCCAGGACTCCCTCAACCTCCTTTAAACCAGCCGAAGAAATAGTAAAATTCCAGGTCCACCCAACGGACCCGACAAAGACAGCCTCCATCGAGGCACAATTGAACCCTGATGTAGACGCCGCACTGCGAGAATTCCTTCGGGAAAATTGTGACATTTTAGCAGAACACAGCCTAAACATCCTAAAAGGATTCAAGCCAGTCAAACAGGCTCTTCGACGATTTTCCGAACCCAAAAGACAGGCAATGGGAGAGGAACTAGCCAAACTATTGGAAGCCGGATTCATCAGAGACATCAAACATCCGGATTGGCTAGCAAACCTGGTAATGGTACCAAAGAAGGACAAATCCTGGCACCTATGTGTCGATTTCAAAGACCTAAATAAAGCCTGCCCAAAGGATCCCTTCCCCCTCAC
Organism: Triticum timopheevii; assembly: GCA_963921465.1. NCBI lineage: Eukaryota > Viridiplantae > Streptophyta > Magnoliopsida > Poales > Poaceae > Triticum > Triticum timopheevii. The sequence goes on along the minus strand of OY997272.1, from coordinate 15,499,944 downwards.
CCGCATCGACCAAATCATCGATGCCACTGCAGGGCACGATTCATTGTACTTCCTGGACGCATACTCCGGCTATCATCAAATCAAGATGGCAGAAGCGGATCAAGCCGCAACGGCATTCATTACTCCATATGGACCATTCTGCTTCAACACGATGCCCTTCGGACTTAAAAACGCTGGCGCAACATATCAGCGTATGATTCAGACATGTCTGGCTACCCAGATCGGCAAAACAGTAGAGGCATATGTAGATGATGTAGTCGTCAAAAGTAAACACGTCGAAACTCTAGTAGACGACTTGAGGGTCACATTTGACAACCTCCAAGAATATGATATCAAGCTGAATCCGGAAAAATGCGTTTTCGGCGTACCAGCCGAAAAGCTCTTGGGCTTCATTGTATCCGGTAGAGGAATTGAAGCAAATCCGGCCAAGATCCGAGCTCTATCACAGCTGGATATTCCAAAAAACCTCAAACAGATCCAGAAATTGACGGGATGCGTGGCGGCCCTCAGCCGCTTTATCTCCCGCTTAGGAGAAAAGGCATTGCCCCTCTATCGCCTCCTCAGGCACACCGAACACTTCGAGTGGACGGATGCTGCCACTGCCGGACTCGAAGAAATAAAGGCCATATTGGCAACGAATCCGGTCCTGGCTGCGCCCAACCAGGGCGAACCAATGCTGTTATACATCGCAGCAACACATCAAGTTGTAAGCGCAGTACTCGTCGTCGAACGAGAGACAGAAGGGCATAAATTCCCTCTTCAAAAACCAGTATACTACATATCCACTGTGTTAACCCCCTGCAAGTCCCGTTACCCGCACTATCAGAAGATCGCGTATGCAGTGTTCATGGCATCTGGGAAGCTCCGACACTACTTTCAAGTGTGTTTGATAACAGTGGCCTCTGAAGTACCACTCAATGACATTATAAACAACCGTGACGCAACGGGCAGGATTGCAAAATGGGCCATTGAGCTCTTACCATTCGATATAACCTACAGACCTCGGCGAGCTATAAAGTCACAAGTTTTGGCTGACTTTGTCGCTGAATGGACCGAAGCCGAACACCCTAAAGAGTACGGCGCATACTCCAATTGGATTATGCACTTCGACGGCTCTAAAATGTTGGCCGGACTGGGAGCTGGCTTTGTATTGATGTCTCCGACCGGTGATACAGTCCAATACGTACTTCAAATAATGTACACGGACTCCAACAACACAGCCGAATACGAGGCCCTTTTACATGGTCTCCGGATGGCAATCTCCATGGGCATTCAACGCCTAGAGGTGCGCGGGGATTCAAACCTCGCAATATCCCAAATAAATGGAGATTTTGATGCCAAGGATCCGAAAATGGCAGCATATCGCAAAGCTGTCCTAAAAATGTCAGCTCAGTTCAACAGACTCGAATTCCATCTTGTAGCCAGGGATAACAACCAAGCAGCCGACGTATTGGCACGCATCGGCCCAAAACGTGACGCTGTCCCTCCAAACATCTTCCTGGAACGGCTGTTCAAGCCATCCATACTATGGGAAGAGGAGTCCGGAAATAACAAACCGGAAGCAGCCACACCAACCGACACAGAGCAATTTGACATAAGCGGCAATTCCACCGCCGAAATAACACCCTCAGCCCACGACATAATGGCCGTAATCGCCCTGTGGACGGAACCATTCCTAGCCTACTTACTTAGGCAGGAACTTCCCGAAGACCAAAATGAGGCCCGTTGCATAGTTCGGCGATCTAAAGCCTACAAGGTCCACGAGGGAGAAATTTATAAGAAAAGCACAACCGGAGTCCTTCAAAGGTGTATCTCCGAAGAGGAAGGGCGAGACCTCCTGGCTGAAATCCATGCCGGACTAGGCGGACACCACGCAGCAGCCCGGGCCCTCGTAGGAAAGGCATTCCGTACAGGATTTTATTGGCCGACGGCCCGGGCAGATGCTCAGGACTTAGTCCAACGATGCGTCGGTTGTCAGCTCTTTGCTAATCAGAGCCATATGCCACCCACCGCCCTCAAAACTATACCATTACCTGGCCGTTCGCGGTCTGCGGGCTTGACATGGTTGGACCACTTAAAGGGGGAACCCACAAGCAAAGATACCTATTGGTCATGGTGGATAAATTCACCAAATGGATAGAGGCCAAGCCAGTTAAAACGGCAGAGTTTGGACTAGTGATAGACTTTATATCCGGCGTAGTACACCGTTACGGTGTCCCCCACAGCATCATCACCGATAACGGCACGAATTTTACGGCCGATGAGGTTAAATCATGGTGCAAAAATATGGGCATTAAGCTCGATTATGCTTCAGTCTATCATCCTCAAACCAACGGTCAAGTGGAACGAGCAAATGGTCTAATAATGAGCGGCATCAAACCCAGGCTAGTGCGGTCACTTACGAAATCTGACACGCACTGGGTAGAGGAGCTCGACTCCGTACTCTGGGGGCTGCGGACAACGCCAACCGTACTACCGGATTCACGCCATTTTTTATGGTGTACGGCGCAGAGGCAGTTTTGCCCTGCGACATTATTCATGACTCACCTCGAGTGCGCATGTATGAAGAAAGAGAGGCCGAGCTAGATCGGCAGGACAGCTTAGACGCATTGGAGGAAGAATGCGACGTCGCCAAGGCTCGTTCCGCATTATATCAGTAGCAGGCTCGAAGATATCAAAGCAGAGAAGTACAGGCCAAGACTTACAACGTGGGCGAACTAGTTCTACGCCTACCGGACAAGAAAAAGGACAAGCTCAAGCCCAAATGGGAGGGCCCCTTCATCATCGATCAAGTCCTGACCGGCGGAGCGTACCGTCTACAGAATGCATCGGATAATCGACTCGAGCCGAACCCATGGAACGCAGCCCGCCTCCGAAGATTCTATGCCTAGCGCCGGATTAAGAGTTCGTCCCTTTCTACCGTCCAAATTTTTTATACTTCAGCTGCCTTTTTGTTTCTCTTTTTTCTCTCACCCCTATTCATAACAGCCTTAAAAGGCTTATTTGCGCATAGTCCGCACGTAATTGATGTGCTATCCGCACTCACTATACCTGGGGGCTTCTTTACCAGAAGCTTAAATTATAAGGGCTTCGTGCCCAGCACATGTGTCAAGCTCCCACATGTACCTTTTATTCACCATTATATGCATCGATATGACTTAAGTTTTGGCCAAGCTGGGTTGCCTGGCTCCTGTGCTTACCCCTACGTTGCCGATTGTTCGGCTAGGAGGTAAAGGGAGCACTCTGCGATTGTTACTGCCGGGTCAGCCAGATGTGTACCTCAGACTGGGTGAAGCCGAAAGCTAGCGTTCTTAAGGGAATATTCGACCGGTGACTTGAAAGATGATTTTACCTACTTATTTATCTGCGCCCAGATGCTTTTCTGCTTTTTTTGCAGTCCGGACATGCACTTTAGGGCATGCCACCCCCAGAGGAAAGGAACCCTTAACGGAACTATTCTCCCTGGAAGATGTTTCTTACTAACCATGTAATATAACATAACTAGTTGGGCACTTGTCTGATAAAGCACTAATGACCCCTACGCCTGGTCTCCATGCATACCTCGGTTGTTTCATAACCGAGAAGGTATTCGGACACACTCCGGACTCTAGGGTCCCGAGGTCGAAGCGAAAAGGTCGGCAAAGACAAACGATCTACAATCCGGCTAGAAGCGAAAACATGTAATTTTGTAATACATTGTCAAATTGACTGACTGTATTCTTCCTCAAACCCGTCTAACAGGCTGTCTAATTTACAGTCCTGTTCGGAAAACTTAGCGGCCAACTCTACTTGGCTGTATACTAAACTTAAAGGGATCTCCTTCCCATCGGGCCCCACAGGTCCGACTTCGGCCATGTGGTTGGGATCCGCCTTCTTGTACCGCGTCTTCACCATGGCCCAGGCCTCCCTAGCACCTTGGCGGCAAGCTGAAATCTTCCATAAATGGAAGCGCTGCCGCACTCCCTGAAGCTTCTCCGCAAGCTCCCCAAGTCCCTCGGGTAGGGAGAAGGCTGGCCATAAAGCCTGGACGACGCCGCTCATTGCCTGCCGAACTCGTTCGGTCAGTTGCAACAACACGGGAAGTTGATCACCCGTTGATACGGGCATCTCCTCCGCGGGGCGACCTGTGAGTATACCTACAGACATATTTTGTCAATTGACTTCCTCGCCGAACTCTTCTTTTCAAAGGAGTTCGCTCAAGCACTTACTATAGATGCCGCGACGAAGCCGCTGATTCTCCTTAACGGAGCCAGACAGCTCGGCCCGAACGCCTTTCAGCTCTTCTCCAAGCTGGGCATGGGCATCCTGGAGCTTGTTCCTTTCATGCTGCACCTTATGCAGCACCCTCTCGCCGGCCTTTAGCTGGCGCAGAAGTTCTTGCCTTTCTGGATCTTGTCCGGAAGAACCTACAACGTCATTATCAGACTTGCACACAGGACAAACACTACTTATCTTTTTTTTAAAAAAAATGTGTTACCAGGAGAGGTCGCTGCGTTTCCTCCTGCGGCAGCGAGTGCGGCTTCAAGTTGAGCCTTACACTCTTGCAGCTCCTGAGACAGTTGGGTATTCTTTTCGGTAAGACCCTGCGTTTCATATGATCCTCAAATCAGTTAATATAACTACTTTAAGTCTCGGGGGCTACTGGCATATATACCTATTAAATTCGCTTACCCGTATGTCCTTTACATACTGCTCCGTGGCTCTGGTCAAACCATCTTGAGCGGCACGGAGGTGCGCGCCCCCTGCGTTAAAGGCATCCAACGCCTCAGGGGAGAAGCACGTGTCACGATAAACAGCCCGGCGGCGCCTATGGTTCATGGCACTCTCCACCTCAGAATTGGTGGCGGACAGACGGTCGGCATCCTCCGTTGGAGGAGTATCCGGCTCGCGCCTTGCGCTCGCCTCCCCCTCCGGACCAGGCGCTGGAGCTTGGCTGGTAGAAGCCGGATTGGCAGCCTCTACACCCGCAGTCCGGCGGGCGCTTTTTCCCCTACAAAAAGGCATGAGCATTCGAACGCTTCCAAGGAACGTTGCTCCAGATAATCAATTGTGAGTTGTACCTTTGCGGTGATGTTTCAGTCCGCACCGCGCTCCTCTTCTGTCTACTTGTCCGGACTGGCCTTTGATGGTCAGCCGCCGCGGGCTCGGCTTCCCGCCCTAGAGGCACCTCCTGCACAGCATCATCATGTACGGTGGTCAGAAATAAGCAAGGAAGGACTAACGGTGTCAGGACTTCGGTCACAAGCACCTGGGAAGCCGGATATAGTTCGGGATAGTCGGCCGTAATGGCGACTAAAGCATTATCCATGCTGAGCTGGTGGAACACCCCGTCGATTAGCTCCACTCCTATGTCCGGATCCTCTTCGGAGGCCGGGTCCCGGGATCTCTCTGGATCCTCGGGTTGCGGAGCTGGACTTAGCATGTCCTCCACCGTCCGACGCAGCTCCTGCGTCGAAAGAAGAACACAATATAAGAAACTTAAGTTTCAAAGGCATGGGTTGGACACGTGAAGTGTTTGCTTACCCAAGGTCGGGGATTATTCATGGAGAACCCATTTAACGGGTTCGTCCGAAGGAAATCCTCCTTCTCCCCCTTATACAGGCCGGACAGGATCTTCACCAGGTCTTCGGCCGAATCCGGCCCTTTGCGGCCGTGACGGGTGGCATCGTCCTCCCCGTTGAAATCCCACATGGGGTGGACCCTGTATTGTAGTGGCTGCACTCCCCTCATAATGCATGTTGCCATGACTCCAATCATGGTCAACCCGCAATGGGCCAGTAACCTTATCCGGCCCATCAAATAATGGACGCTCTTGTCTTCCTCCAGTTGGGGGCTCCGTGGGCGCCAACTAAGGTGTTTCTTCAGAGGAGCATTGTTGAACTCCGGGAGGCCGATCCGGACAGGGTCCGGCAGCGGAGCGTCTTCTATATAAAACCATAACAAAGGCCAGTCTTTGGACGCCTTCTTAGGGGTTCCGGATGGATATCCGGTCCCGGCAATGCGCCATATTTCGGCGCCGCCCACTTGAATTATTAACCCCTCGTGAGAGCGGGGTACAAGGCAAAACAACCTTTTCCATAGCGCAAAATGGGGCTCGACGCCCAGGAATAGCTCGCAAAGAGCTACATAACCCGCAATATGCAGGATCGAGGCAGGCGTGAGGTGATGAAGCTGGAGTCCGTAGAACTCCAGGAGCCCTTGGAGGAACGGATGTACGGGAAATACGAGCCCCCTTATCAGATAGGGGATGAAGCATACCCGCTCCCCTTTGTTGGGATTTGGGGTAGCCTCCGCTTGCTTCCCACCTTTATAGGTGGCCAGCCCGGCTCGGACAGGAACCATGAAGGCCGGAGGGAGATATCCCCCCATTTGGAGCTTCACCAGCTCGTTGTGCGGAACAGAGCATCTCCTCCAATCTCCTGGCAGAGGGCTGGGAGCGCGAGAAGAGGAGCTGCGTTGGGGATCCATGATGGAATGGATTCTGGGTCGAAAGCGCTCTGATGAGTATTCGCGGGAGGAAGATGGTGATTTGGATCTGGATTCGTGCCTCTCTTATAGGCAGATTACTCGCACAACTAGGGGGTAAAACATAAAATACACCCTGGCTTTTCGCATTCGTGCGACACGTGGAAGAAGGCCATTATTGGGCGTGGGAGCCAAGAAACGCAACTTTAATGAGGAAGCCGGACACTGTTCGGCAGGTACATGGAACTTGAAGGAGAACCCGCCTTGCAACGCCGAAGACTACACACATACTGTACTTATCGTCATTGAAGACTGGTTCATGGGCTACTGAGGGAGTCCTGGACTAGGGGGTGTCCGGATAGCCGGACTACCACCATCGGCCGAACTATCATCGACCGGACTATCATCATCGACCGGACTCCAAGACTATGAAGATACAAGATTGAAGACTTCGTCCTGTGTCCGGATGGGACTTTCCTTGGCGTGGAAGGCAAGCTTGGTGATACGGATATGTAGATCTCCTACCATTGTAACCGACTCTATGTAACCCTAGCCCTCTCCGGTGTCTATATAAACCGGATGGCTCTAGTCCGTAGGACAACGAACAACATCAACCCTTACAATCATACCATAGGCTAGCTTTTAGGGTTTAGCCTCCTTGATCTCGTGGTAGATCCGCTCTTTAAACATCCACAATATCAATATCAATCAAGCAGGACGTAGGGTTTTACCTCCATTAAGAGGGCCCGAACCTGGGTAAAACATCGTGTCCCTTGTCTCCTGTTACCATCTGCCTAGATGCACAGTTCGGGACCCCCTACCCGAGATCCGCCGGTTTTGACACCGACAGTCGCATACTCCTCTGGATTTTTCCGTTTGGAGTCTATGACGGTTACTAGTCCCTGCTCAAGCATAATCTCTAGCAAAATAAAGTGGAATCTGCGCATGCATGCATAACTCATCAATTACATAACTATAACCTCAAGTAATAAGGGAAACCGAATATGCAGAAGACAGTAACACTCACTTGAAGTTGTAAGGAAAGAGTATTGTAGCTTTGCTTTGATTTTGAAGTAACGATGCGAGCAACTTGGCCTTGGTTTCTCTGGCATCATGTTTAACACTCCATTCATCCATGAGATTTGTGTTAATGAACCCAATATCACCTACTTGTCTTTTCTCCAATTCGGTGATCTTCAATCTGCATAATATAGTGAGGGTAATTATATATACATGCAATTAAAAAGCTGAGCTATATATAGAGACTTAACTAATTACAGAGAAGTAGTACTTATAGACAGTAGCAAGTGATGATTGTTTTATCGAGGGCCTTTCGATTGAAAAACTGGAAGAACTCCTCATGTGCAACTAACAACACATCAATTCCAATGAGGTCGTGCTCCTCTTTAACCACTAGCGATAAAGTATTTTTCCCAGACTTCCTGCAGATGTCCATGTACCAATCATGGAATCTTTGCATCTTGGAGCCGACGGAGAAGGTAGCCAAGCAGCCCAAAGTTGCTCCTCCAAAGGTTCGGAAGACTTTGCCACGGATCAAGATGGACGTCCCTGTTGCTTCAGGGTGAGTATCTCGCTTGCGTTTACGTAGGTCGACTGAAGATTTTCTTGTTTCGACCAACCGATTCATGTATCTTTCTAGTCCCACCTCTGCTGCCACTGACATGGACAATGACAAGGCGCGAGGAGACGAAGAGGCCACCTCACGAGTCGGTAAGTCCGATCGACCAAGCTTCGTTAAGTTGAGTAGATCGCCCATCGGCAGAGTTTCTGACATTTCTCTCTTTCTGTAGTTCTGCAAGAAGTTGTTGTGCTTCCTGATGATGAAGAAGAGGTTCCTCTACAGGAGAGGAGGAAGAGGAGTGGGAGCTCTGGCAGGAGGAGGCTTGAAGTTCATGTCCCTCAGTCGACGCCAGTGCTCGAGGCGGTGGTCGAACGTTCCGGAGAGCCTGTTCGGACCAGCGTCACATTCGCCAGCCCACTGACGACTGATCGTCCATCAGGCTCAACTACACCGACTCCTGCTGCTCCAGTGCAACCCCACACCTCTGACCCAGCGACTACTCCGGTTGCTCTGCAGCCATCGCTTTTTGCTGCATATCAGACTCCGAATGACTCGTCGAGTGCCGCTAGGGAAGCTCTTCGCTAGGTGAACCTTGTCATGGTGCAAGTGAAAGTGATGCACGAGGCTAGCCAAGTGGCTTACAACGCCAGCACTACCCTTCAGGCCAATGTTTAGGTCAGCAAGGCTCCGACTGAACTTTCAAATGTTTTCTTATATCTGATCACCCACTGGGGTGTTTCTTTGCTTTGATCTAGGGAAATTTTCCATGTCACTCAACTTTCTGAATCAGTGGGGGCATGCCGAGTACACCCACTGGATGTTGTCCCCGAGACCATAGTCGACTGCTGGCAGTCGACTGAGGTCTTAGAATGTATCTCTTTCCTTTCCTTTTTTAACTCACGCTGGGCAGACCCTGCTGAGTATTGATCTGAACCAGTGGGAGCAAGCTAAGTGCACCCACTAGGTGTAGTCCCCGAGACTACTTGTTGAATATTTGATTCGGCAGTAGTCTTAGAGTAACTTTTCTCTATCTATGTCTCTTATTTCTGTCGACTGACATATCACTCTTGCTGACTGCAGAGGTCATGTGATCTTGGAGCTCGTCTTTCCGAGTTAAAGAAGAAGCATATCAGCGTTGAACTTGACCTTGAACTCGCAAGGAAGAATCTCAAGACTGCTCAACAAGAGACGACCATGATGGGAGGTAACCATTCGATCGTCTTGTCTGCATAGTAGTTCACACTTTCCACTTCTTTTCATTCAGTCTCTTTGAACCGAGTGACTTCACATAAGCAGATGTGCGTAGTGAAAACCGCCAACTTCAGGCTCGTCCGAAGAGTGTTGTTTCTTTAGAGAGAATGAAGGAGGCTTTGGATAAGAAGGACCTGGACCTTGCTGCTGCTCAGAAACAAGCACATGAGAAGATGACGCTTGCAGACCAGAAGCTAGCTTTAGTCTGCAATTTGGAGGATGAGAACGCGAAGTTGAAGACTACCGTCTTGGACGCTAATCGGGAAGTCAAACAACTAAGGAAGGACAAGGATAGCCTGACCACTGAAGTCGACAGCCTCAGAGCCAAAACGGGCAAGCTAGAGTCCTATTTGGAACAACTTGCAGCGAAGCTTGTCTTGAAGCTTGAAGGTATGGCTGTTCAATTAGATAACTGTTGTCGACTGAAATTTGCAATAATGTCGACTCATTGTTTTTTGCGATGGAACAGAACTTTTCCAGGACTTTGAAGCTGAAACTGGACGGGTCGAGAAAGGTCTCGACCCCATCAACTGTCCCGTGAAAGGTGAAGTTGCGATGAACTTGCTTCGATAGGAATCACGCTTGGACAGCGCTGTCGACTATCTGGCTCGGCTGAAGGCTGCGATGACCCGAGTGGACGCCGAACTCTGGCCTCAGGTAGAACTTTCTCAAGGCCTCAAGTCGCTGATGACTCGACTCAACCAGATCCCTGACCGAGTGCAAGAGTGGAAGAAGTCCTCTGCTCGCTGTGGTGCTGACGTCGCCTTGTCATTGGTTTGCATGCACTACATGGAGGCTAAAGAAGAGAAGGTGGTGGCCCTCAAGGTAGCGAATACTAAGAAGCAGTCCTTCTAGGACATCACGGACACCTTCCTCGAGGCAGCTACCCGCATTGCCGACAACATCGATCTTGACAGCTTCTGCAATCCATCCAGCCCTTCTCCCGTCGAGTGACGGAAAAAACATTATGCCCCACTTTTATTTGTCTCGGAATGCCGAGTGATTTTGTAATCGTTAAAACTCTTTCAGGCCTGAAGCCCAAGTACTTTTAATCTGCGGTTAGGAACCTCTAGATTTATCTTTGAATATGTTGGGTTTATCTTCGAGTGAAATCCGTTCTTCTCTTGGATCGGTTTCTCTTCGTTTGATGCTTGTGGTGAACAAGGATCAGCAGTCGAACAGTTGGATGAGCCTTGGGCAGCATTGATCAGCTCATCAGCAAGGTACTAAACAATGGTCTTGACGTTCCTGTCATCAGCAAGGGGCCAATCGTTGGATAGGTGCACACAATCTCGTCCTTCTTCTTGACGGTGCAGCCCCCAGGGGAGGGGTGGGTTGTGGTTGACCCGCAGCCCCGCTCACCACTCGGTAGAGTTTTTCGAACTTAGGGGAGTACTGCACTGCAGCTAAGTCCCCAAGTGGGAGGACTGCTCACCACTGGGTAGGAATTTTCAAACTTAGGCGAGTACTGGACTGCAGCTAAGCCCCCGAGTGGGAGGACTGCTCTCCACTCGGCAGGATTTCTAAAACTTAGGCGAGTACTGGACTGCGGCAAAGCGCCCGAGTGGGAGGGCTGCTCACCACTCAGTAGGATTTCTCAAACTTAGGTGAGTACTGGACTACAGCTAAGCCCCTGAGTGGGAGGGCTGCTCACCACTCGGTAGGATTTCTCAAACTTAGGCGAGTATTGGACTGCAGCTAAGCCCACGAGTGGGATGGTTGCTCACCACTCGGTAGGATTTCTCAAACTTAGGCGAGTACTGGACTGCAGCTAAGCCCCCGAGTGGGAGGGCTGCTCACCCATTGGTAGGATTTCTCAAACTTAGGCGAGTACTAGACTGTAGCTAAGCCCACAAGTGGGAGGGCTGCTCCCCACTCAGTAGGATTTCTCCAACTTAGGCCACCACTATCTCGTCCTTCTTCTTGACGGTGCACCCCCCCCCCCCCCGAGGGGGGGGGGAGGGTCGCGACCGACCCATACCGTTTGGTAGGACTTTTTATCGCTTAAGCGAGTACTGGACTGCAGCTAAGCCCCCGAGTGAGAGTCAGAGTCACCACTCGGTAGGATTTTTATCACTTAGGCGAGTACTGGACTGCAGCTAAGCCCTCGAGGGAGAGGCAAACTCACCACTCGGTAGGATTTTTATCATTTAGGTAAGTACTGGACTGCAGCTAAGCCCCCGAGGGAGAGGCAGACTGACCACTCGGTATGATTTTTATCACTTAGGCGAGTACTCGACTGCAACTAAGCCCCCGAGGGAGAGGCAGACTCACCACTCGGTAGGATTTTTATCACTTAGGCGAGTACTGGGCTGCAGCTAAGCCCCCGAGGGAGAGGCAGACTCACCACTCGGTAGGATTTTTATCACTTAGGCGAGTACTGGACTGCAGCTAAGCCCCCGAGGGAGAGGCAGACTCACCACTCGGTATGATTTTATCACTTAGGCGAGTATTGGACTGCAGCTAAGCCTCCGAGGGAGAGGTAGACTCACCACTCGGTAGGATTTTTATCACTTAGGCGAGTACTGGACTGTAGCTAAGCCCCCGAGGGAGAGGCAGACTCACCACTCAGTAGGATTTTTATCACTTAGGCGAGTACTGGACTACAGCTAAGGCTCCGAGGGAGAGGAAGACTCACCACTTGGTAGGATTTTTTTCTTTGTCTTAGGCGAAACAGATTTGCAGCTAAGCCTCCGAGTGAGAGGCAGACTCTCCATTCGGTAGGATTTTTTTTTCTTTGTTTTTGGCGAAACAGATTCACAGGTAAGCCTCCGAGTGAGAGGCAGACTCACCACTCGGTAGGATTTTTTTTCTTTGTCTTAGGCGAAACAGATTCGCAGCTAAGGCGATATGTAAAAAGGAAATAAACAACAATCATTCGGAAGACTGTAAAATTGTGTCTTTCGATAACCAAACTAAAAAGGTACTTCTTATTACGTCTCATCAGCCTAAGTACTTAAGAGTAAAAAGGGCGAAGCAGTTCTGCGTTCCAAGCGCGTGGTTCATCTTTGTTGTGCTCGACGTTGAAGAGATGATATGCTCCGTTGTGAAGCACTTTGGTGACGACGAAAGTGCCTTCCCAAGCGGGGGCGAGCATGTGTGGCTTCTGCTGGTCCACTCGGAGAACCAGGTCTCCTTCCTGAAATGCCCGACCCCTCACGTTTCTGGCATGGAATCGATGCAAGTCTTGTTGATAAATGGTCGGCCAGATCAAGGCCATCTCTCTTTCTTCTTCCAGGAGGTCGACTGCATCTTGCCGAGCCTGCTCTACTTCCACTTCTGAGAAGAGTTCGACTTGGGGCGCGTTGTGGTGCATATCGCTCGGGAGTACGGCTTCGGCTCCGTAGACTAGGAAGAACAGAGTCCGTCCAGTCGACCGATTAGGAGTTATCCTAACCCCCAAAGCACTGATGGCAGCTCATCAAACCAAGCTCCTATTGCATGCTTGAGGTCCCGCATCAACCGGGGTTTCGATCCGTTGAGAATCAATCCATTCGCTCGCTCAGCCTGCCCATTCGACTGAGGATGGGCGACCGAAGCGTAATCGACCCTCGTGCCTTGGGAAGCACAAAAGGCTCTGAATTCATCACAGTCGAAGTTCGATCAGTTGTCCATGATGATGCTGTGCGGTACACCATATCTGAATATCAATTCTCTGACGAAACTCACAGCAGTACTTGCTTCAAGGTTTTTAATGGGCTTGGCTTCGATCCACTTGGTAAACTTGTCGACTGCTACTAGCACATGGGTAAATCCTCTCCTGCCGGTCCTCAGAGGTCCAACCATGTCCAATCCCCAGACAACAAAAGGCCAGATGATAGGAATAGTCTTCAAAGCTGATGCGGGTTTATGGGACATGTTGGAGTAAAACTGGCAACCTTCACACTTGTCCACTATTTCCTTTGCCATCTCATTGGCACATGGCCAGTAAAATCCGGCTCGGTATGCTTTGCCCACAATGGTCCGAGAGGACACATGGTGACCACAGGTCCCCGAGTGCATATCATTGAGGATCATTCGGCCTTCCTCTAGCGTGATGCACTTCTGGCAGACTCCAGTTACACTTTCTCTAAACAACTGACCTCTCATCACAGTAAAGGCTCTAGACCGTCGGACGATCTATCGAGCCTCTTCTTCATCCTCTGGAAGCTCTTTCCTAAGAATGTACGCAATGTACGGCACTGTCTAGTCGGGGATGATGACCAAAACCTCCATGACCAAGTTGACCACGGCTGGGACTTCTACTTCATTCGGATCTGTGGCGCACTTGGGCTATGGTGACCCTTCAGCGAAAGGATCCTCCTGAACTGAGGGTGAATGAATATGTTCCAAAAACGCATTACAGGGAATGGCCTATCTTTTTTAACCTATCTTTGCCAACTCATCTGCAGCTTGATTTTTCAGTCGGGGTATGTGGTGAAGTTCGAACCCTTCAAACTTCTTTTCCAGCTTTCTTACTGCATTGCAATAACTAGTCATGGCCGGGCTCCTGACATCCCATTCTTTCATCACTTGATTAACCACTAGATCCGAATCTCCGTAGACCATAAGGCGGAGGACGCCGATTGAAATGGCCATACGCAACCCGTATAAAAGTGCTTCATTATTGGAGGAATCAAAGTGGATCTGGAGAACATAGCATAGCCTACTACCCCGGCACCTGAACCATTCAGCATCTTGGAGCCATCAAAAAACATAGTCCAATGCTCCGAGTGAACTTGAGTCGGTAATTGGTTTTCAATCCACTCGGCGAGGAAATCTGCGATCGCCTGGGAACTGATGGCCTTCTTTGCCTCAAACTTGATATCCAGGGGAAGGAGTTCAATCACCCATTTTGCCACTCGACCAGTTGCATCTCTGTTATTCAGGATTTCAGATAATGGTGCGTTGCTGACGACCGTAATGGAGTGATCAGAGAAATAATGTGCAACCTTCTTCATGGTCATGTATATTCCATAGACAAGCTTCTGATAATGTGGATATCGTTGCTAGGATGGAGTTAAAACTTCAGAGAGATAGTAAATTGGGCGCTGAACCTTGTAAGCTTTTCCTTCCTCCACTCGTTTGACCATGAGTACTGTACTGACGACTTGTCCAGTGGTTGTAATGTAAATCAGTAAAGGGTCTTTGCTAATTGGCGCAGCAAGCACCGGCTGGGTGGACAACAGGGTTTTGAGCTCTACAAACGCTCCATCAGCTTCTTCAGTCCACTCGAACTTATCAGATTTCTTCATCAGTCTGTAAGGAGGCAAGGCCTTTTCACCGAGATGAGAAATGAATTGACTCAAGGCGGCCAAACAACCAGTCAGCTTCTGAACGTCATGCACTCGCACAAGGCGCTTCATTTGGAGGATGGTATCAACTTTTTCTGGATTGGCATCGATCCCTCGTTCAGAAATGAGAAAACCGAGTAACTTTCCACCTGGAACTCTGAATGTGCACTTTGATAGATTAAGCTTGATATCATACCTTCTTAGGTTGGCAACGGTTTCTGTGAGGTCAGTCAGTAGGTCGAAACCTTTACGTGACTTGACCACGATGTCATCCATGTATGCTTCTACATTCTGAATGATTTGAGTGAGCAGGCACTTCTGAATCATTCTCATGAATGTGGCTCCAGCATTTTTAAGACCAAACGGTAAGGTGACATAACAAAAGCACCCGAATGGGGTGATGAAGGCTGTTTTTATTTCAGCGAGACCATATAGTCAGATCTGATGATACCCGGAATATGCATCTAGGAAAGACAAGCACTCACACCCTGCAGTCGAGTCAACAATCTGATCGATGCGAAGGAGAGGGAAGTGATCTTTCGGGCAGGCCCGATAGATATGTTTGAAATCAATGCACATACGAAGTGAATCATACTTCTTAGGGACCATGACTACATTGGATAGCAACTCGGAGTGGTAGATTTCACGGATGAACTCTGCTGCCAACAGCCGAGCCACTTCTTCGCCAATTACTTTCCTCTTCTGCACGGCGGACCGCCGAAGGTGCTCTTTGACGGGTTTTACCTTGGGGTCGACATTAAAACGAAGCTCAGCCAGTCCCCTAGGTACACCTGGCATGTAAGTGGGTTTCCATGCAAAGATGTCCCAGTTCTCACGGAGGAACCGAATGAGCGCTTCTTCCTATTTGCTGTGGAGTGTTGTTGATATATGAGTTGGTGCAGCATTGGGATCGGTCGGGTGAATATGAATCGGCTTCTCTTCACCAATCGACTGAAATGCCGAATCTGTAGCAGGCTTCTTGGCTCGGAGCAAATCACTCGGATCTGCATTCTTCTGATACTCTTGGAACTCAACTCCTGCCATGTGCGCATCGACAATTTTGGAACCTTTCTGGAAACATTCCTCTGCCTTCTGCCGATTGCCAGTAACTTGATCACACCTTTGGGGCCAGGCATCTTTAGCTTGAGATACACATAACATGGTCGAGCCATAAAATATGCGTAGGCTGGCCTACCCAGAATGGCATGATAAGCACTCTGGAAATCCACGACTTCGAATGTCAACTTCTCCTTACGGTAATGCTTGGAATCACCGAAAACCACGTAGAGGGCGATCTGGCCGAGTGATTTCGCTCTCTTTCCAGGGATAACTCCATGAAAACTCATGTTGCTCTCGCTAAGTTTGGACATCGGAATGCACATCCCCTTCAAGGTTTTAGCGTAAAGGATGTTCAAACAACTGCCACCGTCCATCTGTACTTTAGTCAGTGCTTGCATCCCAGGGGTGGCTACACGAGCAGGATGGTCAGACTGGTCGAACGTGATGGCTGTCTGAGACCATTTCAGGTATGTGGTCGTCGCCGCCGGACCGGCCATATTCACTTCTTTGTTGATGACCTTCAATCGACTCTTGCTCTCAACATCAGCAAAAATCATCAGAGTTGAATTGACTTTGGGGTAACCATCGTCTTGTTCCTCCTCCTCGTCTTTGTCCGACTCCTTTCCTTTCTCACTGGGTTGATCACCTCGGAACTGCTGGATCAGAAGACGACACTGTCGAGTGGTGTGTTTAGGGTAAATCAGATTCCTCTCTTCGTCTTTCTTCGTGTGGATGTGACACGGTAAATCGAACACATCATTTCCTGCCTGATCTTTCAATTTCTTAGGGGGCCAGGGCCCCTTAGGTTTTCCCTTAAACTTCCCTTGAGCCACCGCTGCGATCTCACCGGGTGCTGCGGGCTCAGCCTTACGCTTCTGTTTTCGATTGGAATTACCTCCACCGATCTCTTCGCCAACTGGCTTACTCTTTCCGCTACGGAGTCGATCCTCTTCTTCCCCGTTAGCGTACTGGGTGGCTATTTCCATCATCCGAGTCAGAGTAATAGCGCCAGTCCGACCAAACTTCAGGACCAACTCTCGATATTTGACACCCTCCTTGAAGGCGCACACTGCTTGATGCTCTGATACATTTTCGATGGTGTGATGCAAAGTGGTTCACCTCTGAATGAAATCTCTCAAGGTCTTACTCGGCTTCTGCACACAATGCTACAACTTGGTCAATCCTGTTTGTCGTTTGCACGTGCCCTCAAAGGTTCTAACGAACACTCGAGCCAGCTCTTCCCAACTGTATATACTGTTCGGAGCTAACAGAGTCAACCACGCTCGGGCTGACCCTTCCAACATCAAAGGAAGATGCTTCATTGCTACTTCATCGTTTCCACCGCCAATCTGCACAGCCACTCGGTAATCCTCAAGCCAAGTTTCAGGCTTGGACTCTCCAGTGAACTTACTGACTCCGGTCGCTAACCTGAAGTTGGGAGGAATCACCGCCGACCTGATGGCCCTGCTGAAACACTCCGGACCGGATACATGCACTCAGCTGCCACTCGGACGATCTCTGCCAGGGTCTTCTTTGTGCGCTCTGTTCTGGTCGACTAGGCCTTGAACGAGGATGGAACTCGTGTCGAAGCCTGGTTCTCTTTGGTCGACTAAGGCTCTGCGCTCGCCACCGTGACGGCGTCTGTCATTGTTCTGTTGAGGCCCATACGACGCACTCCTCGGAGGAGGCGTGGGTTCTCGGCGACGATTGTGGCAGTCGAGTGGATGATCATACTGTCCACGGCCCTCACGCCGCGGGGGCGATTTTGGGCTGTGGGTCGACTGGACCATGTCCACTACAACGGATCTACTGTGAATCCTATTCTGTTGCTGAGATACTGTTGTGTTTTGCTCTCCTGCTGCCCGGAGCAAGGCCCGGATCTGCATCAGCCCTCTGCCAGCCTCCGACTGGGAAGGTTGAATCGACTCTGCTATTCGGGCCGCAGCTGCGAGGTTCTGAATCGGAGTAAGGTATACCTTAGGTGGAGGCGGAAAAAGCTGTCGTCGACTGGACTCATGGATCCGCTCTTGAGCGTGCTCATCGAGAGCATGCTGAAGGTTATTCAGTCGAGTGCGCTCAGCCAAATTGGCTAGGCGCACCTCCTCCAAGGCCCGAGCCTCGGGAGTTTCTCCAACGATGGGCGTGTGGAGTGCATCCATGTTGCGGCAACGAAGTTCTTCCCTCTGCTGTGAAGAGAGTGGTTCGGGTCGGTATTCCTCGTGGACGCGCGATGGATTGCCGCCTCCATCTCCGCCGCCCTCACGGCGAAAACCAGGCGGACTGTGAGGCCCTTCGACGATCGACGATCAAGACTTCTGCCGCAGGGTCGCTGCTATCGCACTCGAATGCGGTCTCCACGGAGCCAGTCGACGGATCGAACAGGCCGTGGAGGGTTTCGTTGGGCTCGATTGCCACGACTTGATGGGTAGCCGAACGCCGAGCCACCACGTGCTTCACCCACCGATGGAGCCTCGATCGACCGGATCGCTTGCAGCGGCGAACATCGGGGTGTGAAAACACTGTCAGAGCCGACTGATACTGAGTCGATGGCTGGCGGAGAAGGACGCCACGAACGCATGCACGGAAGTGCGTCGCCCCTCGGATGGGGGGCGCCTCAACATCAAGGAGAGCTTCTTGAAGCCACGCGGAGTCATCGGCAACGATAACGAGTGCGCCGAGACGGATCTCACGACCCTCAGCCAGTCCGCCGCCGGAAACCATGATGATGATGATCGGTAAAACTTGCAACCTCACCAACAAGTCGCCAAGACACCTGCCCCATGGTGGGCGTCAACTGTCGTGGTCCTAAGACTGATAGTAGAAAGGGGGCTAGGTATGGAGAGGCAAGATCTTAGCTATGGTGAAGGTGTACACACGAGGTTTACGAGTTCAGGCCCTTCACGGTGGAAGTAACAGCCCTACGTCTCGGTGTCCGGAGGCGGTCGATTGGATTGTGTGTGTGATATTATAGAGGGTGTGAACCCTTGTCCCAGAGGAGGGGGTGGCTTATATAGAGTGCGCCAGGACCCCCGCCAACCTTCATTACAAGGGGCTTAATGTACATAAAGTAGGGGCGTTACTGGTAACGCCGGCCTTAAGTGTTGTTAATGCTTATAAAGACTACGGAGTGAACGCCCGACCATTGCGGTCCCTTCTAACTCCTTGTCTTCAATAGGTCGAGTGACTCTATGTATGGTCGAGTGACGGTAGGGAGGAGGACCTCCGAGTGACATGGTCATCGAGTGGATTTCACTCGACGTATTCGACTGGCGTTCTCCTGTTGTCTCTTGGTCCTTTTATCTTCTAGGAAAGTGACCTTGGGTAGGACGTATAGGTCAGGCCTATGACCCTACCCCAGGTCTGTATCCTCATCAGAAGCTACATTGCTTCTCCGCTGAGATGGCGGGGTAGCTTCTGGGGTAGCATCTTAGGCAGGACTTCGCAGCTGCTAGTTCTCAACATCTCGTTCCTCTAGCTTTCTTACCCTTGCCTTAAGCTCCTGCAGTTCGCTCTGCTCCACTTTCCTCCTCCTCTCTTGGGTTTTGTAACTGCCTGCGTGGGGAAACCCAACCTTCCATGCAATGGAGCCTGGCGTGCCTCGTGTTTGTCCAGGGTGCTTAGGATTCCCGAGGGCCCTTGTGAGCTTGTCGTTCTCTCTCTCGGGAATGAACTTCCCTTCCCGCACTTCGTTGATTGCTTTCCGAAGCTTCGTGACCGGTGTTGCATGTTGCTCGTCCGTCCAGCAGCACTCCCCTGTTTCAGGGTCCAATGTTTCACCAGCCTCGAAGAACCAAGTACTACAATGGTCTGGCCAGTGCAATGTCTATGGTTCAACCCCTTTAGCAATCAGATCCTGCTCAGCCTTGTCCCACAATGGACGGGCTTTGAGGTAGCCACCTGACCCCATGTGATGGTAATGCTCCTTCTTTACAGCATTTATCTTGTGAGTCGGTGACATCTTCTTACTCCTCTTCGATGTCTTGTTGTCCATTGATATGTCTCCAACGTATCTACTTTTCCAAACACGTTTGCCCCTGTTTTCAACTCTAACTTGCATGATTTGAATGAAATTAACACGGACTGACGCTATTTTCAGTAGAACTGCCATGATGTTGTTTTATGTGTAGAAAACAAAAGTTCTCGGAATGACCTGAAAATCCTCGGAGACAAGTTTCGGAAAATATAAAAAATACTGGCAAAAGATGAAGACTAGGGGGCCGACACCCTGTCCACGAGGGTGGGGGGCGTGCCCACCCCCTCTGGGCGCGCCCCCCTGTCTTGTGGGGCCCGTGCAGCTCCGCCGACCTCAACTCCAACTCCCTATATTCCGTCTCGCGGAGAAAAATATCAAAGAGGAAGTTTCATCGCGTATTACGAAATGGAGCCGCCGCCAAGCCCTAATCTCTCTTGGGAGGGCTGATCTGGAGTCCGTTCGGGGCTCCAGAGAGGGGCATTCGTCACCATCATCATCATCAACCATCCTCCATCACCAATTTCATGATGCTCACGGCTGTGCGTGAGTAATTCCATCATAGGCTTGCTGGACGGTGATGGGTTGGATGAGATTTATCATGTAATCAAGTTAGTTTTGTTATGGTTTGATCCCTAGTATCCACTATGTTCTGAGATTGATGTTGTTATGCTTAATGCTTGTCAATAGGGCCCGAGTGCCATGATTTCAGATCTGAACCTATTATGTTTTCATGAATATATGTGTGTTCTTGATCCTATCTTGCAAGTCTATAGTCACCTATTATGTGTTATGATCCGACAACCCCGAAGTGACAATAATAGGGGTACTTCTCGGTGATGACTGTAGTTTGAGGAGTTCATGTATTCACCATGTGTTAATGCTTTGGTCCAGTACTCTATTAAAAGGAGGCCTTAATATCCCTTATTTCCGCTGGGACCCCGCTGCCACGGGAGGGTAGGACAAAAGATGCCATGCAAGTTCTTTTCCATAAGCACGTATGACTATATGCGGAATACATGCCTACATTACATTGATGAATTGGAGCTAGTTCCGTGTCACCCTATGTTATAGCTATTACATGAGGAATCGCATCCGACATAATTATTCATCACTGATCCATTGCCTACGAGTTTTTCACATCTTGTGCTTTGCTTATTTACTTTTCTGTTGCTATTGTTACAATCACTACAAAACCCAAAAATATTACTTTTGCTATCGTTACCATTACTATCATACTACTTTGCTACTAAATACTTTGCCGCGGATACTAAGTTATCCAGGTGTGGTTGAATTGACAGCTCAACTGCTAATACTTAAGAATATTCTTTGGCTCCCCTTGTGTCAAATCAATAAATTTGCGTTGAATATTGTACCCTCGAAAGCTATTGCGATCCCCTACACTTGTGGGTTATCAGCCACAAATGCGGGCCACTGATCTCTTATCTTCTCAAATCAGAGGTGAATTCTGGAGTCTTGTCTTGGTCGACATACGTTGTTTTCAACTCATTCTTCCACCTTCTGAATAGATCTGCCATCTTCTTGGGAGCAGAGGACTTGATCAATGGCTTTATAACTGGATTCTCCGGATCCTCCTCTTTCGGTACGGTGAAATTTACATTCACCGCTTTCCAAAGATCTTCTTTCTGTCTATCTTTGACAAAAGAAACTTGAATAAGCTCTTCTTTCTTAGGCTCATTCCACAGCTCGATGCTGATCGGGATCATGTCCCTAACAAAAACACCGCACTGAGCAGAAAATGCTTCCTTGGTCCGGGGGGGTTTAATCGGTTGGCCATAGCGCGCGATTTCTTTGATCGTGAACCTTTCATCCGGGTGCCACTTTTTCTTTGGGCCTTGTTTCTTTACTAAAGTATTATTTGATCTGGAGGGCTATATATATTAAGCATGTGCTATCTAGCTAACTAATGCGTTAATTGTATTGGTATACATATATTAACTCTTCTTTCTTATTTTATATAGCCCTTATATATATACCTCGCCGGACTTTGCAGCAACTGATCCCGACTCCGTTCGGTCACCGGAGACGTCATCACGGTCGCCGGAGCCACCATCACGATCATGACCCTCCTCCATTGTTTGATCACCGCAGCCTCCTTCCTCTCCTTGCAGACCTTCTTCGAGGTCGTTGAGAAACGACAAGACTACATCACCTCCGTCGTGGATTATGTCCCCCAATATCTCTTCTTTATCGAAGTCTCTTTGATGATCCATAGTTTCTGCAAATATTACAACATGGCAATTAATATACAAAACATGAGAGATGGATATATCGAAATTATTGGGGAGGGGGTATATCGACAATGACGACATGTACATAGAAAAAAATGTTATCGAGGAGCAGGTATATCGACCCCCCTCATGTTGATGTTATCGGAGAGGGGGTATATCGACAATGATGACATATACATAGAAAAAAATGTTATCAGGGAGGGGGTATATCGACCCCCCTTGATGTCGAAGTTATCGGAGAGGGGGTATATCGACCGCTCGACGACCCTCGACTCTCGACCCTCGACCCTCGGCGACCCTCAACCCTCGACCCTAGCTAGTTCACGACCCTCGACCACTCGGTGATCCACGATCCTCTACCCTAGTTCCCGACCCTCAACCCCTCATGTCACGTTTGTTTAGTGTCAAAGGATTCAACAAAACCATGTCTTCATCATTAGGCGAAAGTAACAGGCGCATGATGGTGTGAAGCTCTCCAAAGTTATTTTGGAATGGAATGCCAGATAGGATAATTCACATTTTGGTACAAAGTACAGCAAGAGCTTTCCGAATATCGCTATTGGAAGGCCTTTGCTGAAATTTCTACCAAAAGGCGGATTATCCTATCCGGGACTCGGTTTCATAATAACTTTGGAGAACTTCCGTACCATCATGCCCCGCTTACTTCCGGCTAATGATGACGCCATGGATTTCTTCAATACTTTGAAACTAGGCAACATATCGACCAGTCGACGATCCTCGACCCTCGACCCTAGCTAGTTCACGACCCTCAACCGCTCGGTGATCCACGACCCTCTACCCTAGTTCCCGACCCTCGACCGCCTCATCTCACGTTTGTCTAGTGTTAAAGGATTCAACAAAACTATGTCTTCATCATTAGGAGAAAGTAATTGGCGCATGATGGTACGAAGCTCTCCAAAGCTATTCTTGAACGGAATCCCAGATAGGATAATTCGCTTTTTGGTACAAAGTACAGCAAGAGCTTTCCGAATATCACTATTTGGAAGGCCTTTCTGATATTTGTACCAAAAGGCGGATTATCCTATCTAGGACTCCATTCCAGAATAACTTTGGAGAACTTTCATACAATCAAGCACCACTTACTTCCGGCTAATGATGAAGCCATGGATTTCTTCAATACTTTGAAACTAGTCAACCTCTCGACCCCTCGCCGATCCTCGATCCTCGACCCTAGCTAGTTCACGACCCTCGACCGCTCGGTGATCCACGACCCTCTACCCTAGTTCCCGACCCTCAACTTCCTCATGTCATGTTTGTCTAATGTCAAAGGATTCAACAAAACCATGTCTTCATCATTAGGCGAAAGTAACAGGCGCATGATGGTACGAAGCTCTCCAAAGTTATTCTGGAACGGAATCCTAGATAGGATAATTCACTTTTTGGTACAAAGTACAACAAGATCTTTCCGAATATCGCTATTTGGAAGGCCTTTGCTTATATTTGTACCAAAAGGCGGATTCTCCTATCCGAGACTCAATTCCAGAATAACTTTGGAGAACTTTCGTACCATCATGCCTCGCTTACTTCTGGCTAATGATGAAGCCATGGATTTCTTCAATACTTTGACACTAGGAAACCTCTCGACCCCTCAGCAATCCTCGACCCTCGACCCCAGCTAGTTCATGACCCTCGACCGCTCGGCGATCCACGACCCTCTACCCTAGTTCCCGACCCTCAGCCTCCTCATGTCATGTTTGTCTAGTGTCAAAGGATTCAACAAAACCATGTCTTCATCATTAGGCGAAAGTAACAGGCGCATGATGGTACAAAGCTATTCAAAGTTATTCTGGAACGGAATCCCAGATAGGATAATTCGCTTTTTGGTACAAAGTATAGCAAGAGCTTTCCAAATATCGCTATTTGGAAGGCCTTTACTGAAATTTGTACCAAAAGGCGGATTATCCTATCCGGGACTCCGTTCCAGAATAACTTTGGAGAACTTTGTACCATCATGCCTCGGTTACTTCCGGCTAATGATGACACTAGGCAACCTCTCGACCCCTTGGCGATCCTCGACCCCTCGACCCCTCGACCCCTCGACGACCATCAAACCCTAGAACCCTAGAACCCTCGAACCCTCGACCGTCAAACCCTTGACCCTCGGACGGCCTCGATGAACCTCTAGCCTAGTTTCCGACCCTCGACCCCTCGGCGATTGTCGACACCCTCGTTCTGGATAAAAAGAAGAAGAAGAACAAGAAAAAAAAGAGGAGAAGAAAAAAAAAGAGAATAAAAGAAGAAAACATAGAATAAAAAAAAGAGGAGAGGAAGAAAATAAAATTCTATTTTTTCTTCTTTTTTTCTACTTCCTCTTCTTATTTTTCTCGCCTCTTCTTCTCCTTCTTCTCCTTCTTCCTTCTTCCTCTCTTTTATTCTTTTTTCTTATTTTCCTTCTTCCTCGACGACCCTAACCCTAACCAGTACAACTTCCTCGACGTCCCCGGCCGCCTCCCTCATGAACAAAAAATAATCCATGAATAAAAAAAATCATATTATATGAACAAAAAAACATCGTATTCCATCCACATCCATGCATACATCACAAATTTGATCATCTATGAACAAAAAAAATCATATGATCATCTATGAAAAAAAATGTCATATATACATGCAAAAAAAAACATTACATCAACATATATGAAAAAAAGCATCATACATATGTCCATACATCGACATATATACATGAACATATAAAAAAGCATCACATACATTAAAAAAGCATCATACGGTGGCTGCGGCGGCGGCCGCGGCAGGGGGGCAGGGCAGGGGGCGGGGCTCACTGTGGGCGGCGATGGCATCGAGGCAGCGGGGGCGCGGGGTGGCGACGGTGTCGGGGAAGCGCAGTGAGGTGACGGCCACGGCGCGGGGTGGCGACGGGGGCGGCAACGGGGGCGGTAACGATGGGCGCAGGCGACGGTGATGACAACGATGGGCGCGGGCGACGGGGCAGAGGGCGGTGTCGGCGACAGGAGAGTGAGAAAGTGAATGAATATTTACAAGTCCTGTTATATAGGCACACCTTTGGTCCAGGTTCGTGGCACCAACCGGGACCAATGCCCACCTTTAGTCCCGGTTGGTGCCACCAACCAGGACCAAATGTCTCTTTTTAGCAGCCCAAAGGGCGGGAAGCATAGGCCATTGGTCCCGGTTGGTGCCACCAACTGGGACCAAAGGTCTCTTTTCAGCAGCCCAAAGGGCGGGAACCAGAGGCCATTGGTCCCGGCTGGTGGCACCAGCCGGTACCAAAGGGTGGCATTGGTCCAGATCTTCTTTCTGTCTATCTTCGACAAAAAAAACTTGAAGAAGCTCTTGCTTCTTAGGCTCATTCGACAACTCGATGCTGATCGGGATCATGTCCTTAACAAGAACCCCGCACTGAGCAGAAATTGCTTCCTTGGTCCGGAGGGGTTTAATCGGTTGGCCATCGCGCGCGATTTCTGTGATCGTGATCCTTTCATCTGGGCACAACTTTTTCTTCGGGCCTCGTTTCTTTACCGAAGTATTGTTTGATTCGGAGGGCTATATAAAAGAAGAAAGAAGAGTTAATATATGTACATACCAAAACAATTAAGGCATCAGTTAGCTAGTCAGCATAGGCTATATTATATATATATATATATATATATATATATATATATACACACACACATAAACACTATTCTGATCACGGGATCAAAATAATATTCTGATCACAACCTGACCTTCCCAATTAACGCGCCTGAACTTCCCTCTGTACTAACCTGACCTTCGGGCTATCTTTGCAACCGTGGCTTCCCCTGCGAGTTTTTCTGATCATTCGTGTTGTTTGAGGTGTAAGTGTAATGCGGACACATTTTTTAGAGTCTAAATGCTTGCTTTGATTCGGATTCTAGCACTTTGGCGGATTTGCTCTCGGGGTCGTGATGAACTTCTGTCTGTTACAAGTTTAGTGCATGTCTTGGATGTTGTTGATGTTCTGGAACGATGCGGATTAGGTTTTGGTACGAGTTTGGAGCACAAATTCTTTGTTATTTCAAAAAAAATTGAAATCGCCCGTGTTCTTCATCCGCCCAAGTGCAACCCGCGTTTCTATTGATTTCTAGTTTTTCTTTATAGTTTGCTTTCTGATTTGCGTACTTTATTGAAATTCGAGGCTTACTAATCCTTCATTTTTGATCGGGAGGGTCCTTACGGTTTGATTTCTAGCAATTCGATGTTTGGACTCCCGCGGGTTTACTGATGTTATTTTAGCGGGCTTGAATTTTTCCCTCTGGTCGTTCCAGTTGTCGAAAGGTAGTTGCCAGATCATTTCCAAGGGGTGTGCGGACGTGTTGCAATCTTGGGCAGATGATTTTATGCTTCGGACGAATTTGTTTGTTCATTATTTTTAGATCTTATAATGGTCGTTGTACAAGCTGGACTTCTGCGTTTTCATACCTGAACTTCTTCTTTTCCTTCGTTTGATTCTGTTGGGGCTGGGCCGGCTCGGATCAGGATCGGGGGAGGATCAGGTGGATCGTGTTGGTTTTTGTCCGGGTTTCTCGCTGGACTTCTGCGCTTTCATACCTAAACTTCTTCTTTTTCTTTCGTTGCAATATAATGCAGCAAGTCATTTGTATCAGAATCCGTTACAGGATTTCTTCTGGAATTTTTTGTTGTAGCTAGTGTGTAAGCGTGGAGCTGTAGTTCAGTATGATGCTGGACTTCTTGCTAATTGATGGTTGAACTTCCGGTTTTCCACATTGCATTCCATATTTCGGAAGGCAAAGGTGCATCATGCTATATATTTTGTCTTTTTTTTATAATTTTAGTTCCTGAGATGTTATTTTTAGAGTTTGTCTCGCGGGCATTCATGGGATTAGTCCAAGTATGCATGCACCTTTTTTTGCAGATCATCTAAGGGTCGTTGTACAAGCTGGACTTCTGTACTGTTCATACCCGAACTTCTGTTTTTCCTTCTTTTGCAATGTAATTGAGCAAGCCCTCTGTATTTCTTTCTGTTTTTATGTTATTTTTCGTACTTTTGCGTTTGCTTTTTATTTTTTTTGTTAGTCCCATGAGCAACCATGTAATTTTCGTACGGATATGCGTATATTTTCTTATTTTACCTAGTATGTTTTCGTACTAATAGTAGTTGGTGGCCTTCAGTGAATAACTACCCTGAACTTCTGTATGCTAATCGTTTTTATAATGTTAATTTTGAGGTTTTCACAAAAACCCGAACTTCTTTTAAAATATAATTATGTTTTGTTATTTTAAGATTTAAATAATTGTAGACATTGAAATAGGCGTTGGGCCTATTGACAAATGCGGTAGCGCGAGGCCGAGTAGGGGGGGGGGTGTCGGGACCCCCCTCCCCTCCCCCTGCGAGGCCGAGACAGGAAAGAGCCGGAGCAGGAGACGACGCGGCGTGCCGCGTCGTCGCATGCGGAGGCGAGTCCGTCACATC
Source organism: Triticum timopheevii (assembly GCA_963921465.1). Classification (NCBI taxonomy): domain Eukaryota; kingdom Viridiplantae; phylum Streptophyta; class Magnoliopsida; order Poales; family Poaceae; genus Triticum; species Triticum timopheevii. Next base: position 15,472,643 of record OY997272.1, on the reverse strand, counting down.
CATGACCCCACTATCTATCTTAGGGTTTTTAGGGTTTAGGGTGCGTGCGGTGGGGGTGGAAACAGAATAACCGCATTGCGTCCTGTCAAATCCTAGCGCGCAGCAATGCGGTAGCGCGAGGCCGAGCAGGGGGGGGGGAGGGGGCAGGGACCCCCCTCCCCTCCCCCTGCGAGGCCGAGACAAGAACGAGCCGGAGCAGGCGATGACGCGGCGTGCCGCGTCGTCGCATGCGGAGGCGAGTCCGCCACATCCATGACCCCACTATCTATCTTAGGGTTTTTAGGGTTTAGGGTGCGTGCGGTGGGGGTGGAAACAGAATAACCTCATTGCGTCCTGTCAAATCCTAGCACGCAGCAATGCGGTAGCGCGAGGCCGAGCAGGGGGAGGGGGGTCGGGACCCCCCTCCCCACCCCCTGCAAGGCCGAGACAGGAACGAGCCGGAGCAGGCGACGACGCGGCGTGCCACGTCGTCGCATGCGGAGGCGAGTCCGTCACATCCGTGACCCCACTATCTATCTCAGGGTTTTTAGGGTTTAGGGTGCATGCGGTGGGGGGTGGAAATAGAATAACCGCATTGCGTCCTGTCAAATCCTAGCGCGCAGCAATGCGGTAGCGCGAGGCCGAGCAGGGGGGGAGGGGGGGAGGGACCCCCCTCCCCTCCCCCTGCGAGGCCGAGACAGGAACCAGCAGGAGCAGGCGACGACACGGCGTGCCACGTCATAGCATGCGGAGGCGAGTCCGTCACATCCGTGACCCCACTATCTATCTTAGGGTTTTTAGGGTTTAGGGTGCGTGAGGTGGGGGTGGAAACAGAATAACCGCATTGCGTCCTGTCAAATCCTAGCGCGCAGCAATGCGGTAGCGCGAGGCCGAGCAGGGGGGGAGGGACCCCCCATCCCCTCCCCCTGCGAGGCCGAGACAGGAACGAGCCGGAGCAGGCGACGACGCGGCGTGCCGCGTCGTCGCATGCAGAGGCGATTCCGTCACATCCGTGACCCCACTATCTATCTTAGGGTTTTTAGGGTTTAGGGTGCGTGCGGTGGGGGTGGAAACAGAATAACCGCATTGCGTCCTGTCAAATCCTAGCGCGCAGCAATGCGGTAGCGTGAGGCCGAGCAGGGGGGGAGGGGGGGGGAGGGACCCCCCTCCCCTCCCCCTGCGAGGCCGAGACAGGAATGAGCCGGAGCAGGCGACGACGCGGCGTGCCGCGTCGTCGCATGCGGAGGCGAGTCCGTCACATCCATGACCCCACTATCTATCATAGGGTTTTTAGGGTTTAGGGTGCGTGCCGTGGGGGGTGGAAACAGAATAACCGCATTGCGTCCTGTCAAATCCTAGCGCGCAGCAATGCGGTAGCGCGAGGCCGAGCAGGGGGGAGGGGGGGTCGGGACCCCCCCTCCCCTCCCCCTGCGAGGTTGGGACAGGAACGGGCCAGAGCAGGTGACGACGCGGCGTGCCGCGTCGTCGCATGCGGAGGCGAGTCCATCACATCCGTGACCCCACTATCTCTCTTAGGGTTTTTAAGGTTTAGGGTGCGTGCGGTGGGGGGTGGAAGCAGAATAACCGCATTGCGTCCTGTCAAATCCTAGCGCGCAGCAATGCGGTAGCGCGAGGCCGAGCAGGGAGGGAGGGGGGGTCCCGACCCCCCTCCCCTCCCCCTGCGAGGCCGAGACAGGAACGAGCCGGAGCAGGCGACGACGCGGCGTGCCGCGTCGTCGCATGCGGAGGCGAGTCCGTCACATCCGTGACCCCACTATCTATCTTAGGGTTTTTAGGGTTACATATGAACTTCATCTGTTTTTGTACTTGAACTTCTTGTTTTTGTTTCTTTGTGGTTTATTTATTTTTATTGCTTTACTTCTTTTATTAGAGTACTTGAATTTCTGTTCTTTATCTTTTGAACTTCTTTTCTCCTGTTTTTTATGGGCATATTTATGTATGTATGTTTCTTCCTTTAGTAGTGTATTTTGCCATCTATTTTTTGGTTTTGAGGATATCAGCTTTGCTGTTTTTATGATCTTATCTCATCATAATAGATGCATTCAAATGGTGCATTAGGGGGGTAAAACTGTAAATTTGGTGTGGCTGCAAGTCGCACGACAGATAGGCATTAAATGGCCATCTCCCTCGCCACCACGTGTCAGAAATTTCCTCTCCCTCTGTCGCTCGCTCTCTCTTCCCTCTCCGACGCTCCGCTGCCTCCTTCAACTGCTACTCCCCACGATCCCTCCGCCCCTGTCCCGTGCACTCGCGAGTGGAGTAACCGGCGCACTCCCCTGCTCCTATTACTCCCCCGCCCCGCGCTTCCTCGCCCAGCCCGCTCTCCTCTGCTCTGAATCGAGGGCGGCAAGTGCTTGTGCGTGGCGTTGTGGGGAGTGAAGAATCGCCGCGGATTCGTGCTTGGAGAGGTACAAACGCTGCGCCCCGCCCCCTTCCCCCTAGTGCTTGCATTCTCTTTCGCCAAATCTGTGGAGGCCTGCCCTGTTTGCTCTGTTTGCTCTCGCGTCCGCCTCCTACCCCCTTTTTCTGATGGTTTGGTGGGACATTAGGTAGGGTTCTTGGGCGTGTGTTGGTTGGAATGCATTCCCCCGCGGCCAGATTTGTTTGTGACATGCTTGTGTGTGGATTTTCATTTCCCCTTTGTTGATTTTAGCAGTCAGGTCATGTCATAGAGGTTGTGGTGTCATTGTTAATGCTAGATCTGTTGTATCTAATGGCATTAGTGATGTGGATTTGGAGGTCTAGATTATGTTTGGGACATTGTAGTTAGTTTCTGGATAAGTTTTTTGTTGTGCTTGCCTACATGTGCTACTGTCATCTATTTCATGCTTGTTGGTTCTAGTTGTTTGTAGTTGGTTCTAGTTGTTTGTAGTTTGTTCTAGTGTTTGATTCAGTTTGTTGTATGTTTTTGTAATTGCTAACTATATGGAATTCATCTTCTGTGTTTACAGGTTGTTCTAGTGTTTGGGCATTCATTGAGGCGGTTGTGTTGCCATGGCTTCAAAATCATCTCCGGGTATCTTAATGTAGTTCTATATTTTTTTAAATAGTAGTTTTGTTATATGTGTCTGCCCATATCTTCATTTGGTATTTATGTTGGACTACCAGTCTTAGTAGTGTGAACTTCTAACAAGTTTTGTGTGTATGCATTGTTAGACAAAGTTTATGTGTGTGCCATTTCATGTTTAAAATGTATATCTTTGTTTTTTGTTTTGTTGTTATCATCTTCATGGCATTGATATTTAGTTTGCCTGTGAAATACTATTCGTGGTCATGCTACATCTTTTTTATGTGCTATTTGCTTGGGTCACGTAGTTTAATTTTGGTTGATCTTCTGTTATGAACATTTTGATTTACTGCTTTGTTATGTATCGTTGAACTTCTAGACATTCATGATGTATGTAGTAGCACCTCTGGTGTAGATTGTTTTTATGTTTAATTTGTAGATTTTTTGTTAGTTTTTTGTGTTTACTGCTTTGTTAGGTATTGTTGAACTTCTGGGTATTGGACATTGTTGTAAAAGTAGAAGTCCTTTTGGTGTAGGGTTGCGGATTAGAACTCAGCTGCCTTTTTACTTGCATTTTTTGTAGTTGGTGCTGAGTTGAATAGTTCTGAAAAAAATGCCTGTGATCAAGATGGAGCTTCAGAGGTTAATACTGATGCTCCAATATCTGATGCGGCTAAATCACCCATTATCCCTTTGACTGTGATTGCCGAGGTTGCTTCGAGCCTTGAGAATATTTCAAGCCTTGAGGTTCTTGCTTCTGCGGCTCTTGCTTCACCTTGTATGTGAAACGCCTTTCCTTTTCAATGTGTTAGCAGGGGTTTCTTGTTTTTGTTCCTCACTTTTTTTTAATTTTTGCTTCGATTTTTAGTGTTCTTTTGCAGATGTGTCGACAGAGGAGGAAGCTTTGAACACCATTAACGATGTTTTATCTGATTTGGGTTTATCAGAAACCCCTGCTGCTGCTGAAGAGGACGCTCCGTCAGTCAAAGGTTGTGATCCCGTTCAGGATCCTTTGTGCTCTCTTCAGATGTCAGAGACGCAGTCGTAGTCTGTTGATGGCACTGAACCTGTCATGCAACCCGAGGATGTGCCTCTTCAGCTTCTCTTGGAGGACCAACGTAAGAGGAAGAAGCAAGAAGATTTTGACAAGAAGAGGGCGGCCCGCCTTGACAAAGGTTCTGATGTTCCTGGATCTGTTCTTGCGGCTGAGCTCACTGTTGAGGAAGACGTGCCATGTGGTAGTGCTGGCACTGTTGTCCCTCTTAAGAAGAAAATCAAGAGGACTGCTGCGAGGAAGCTAGTAGTTGGTGCAGTTACTCCTCGGTAGAGCCCACGTGTTTCAAGGCCTGCACAAGTTGTTGAAGATGAAGCGTTAGGCCTTGGTGGTATGCCACGCCGTAGTCCTCGCGTGCTTTCCACTGCCGCGCCTACACCTTCTCCGCTTGGTGCTGGTGCATCTGTAAAGGGGAAGAAATGCGGCGTGAAGCGCAAGGTTCCACCTGCAAAGGTCAACAAGGGTGCAAAGAAGCGTTCTCATCTTAATCCAGAAGAAAAGGATGATGCTGACTTCAATGCTGATGATGAGGACGACGTCGATGATGACGCTGCCGCTACTCAGGTATGAATGTCTCATGTTTACTGTTTTTTAGAGCATTTGTTGCTATTGCTGTAGTTTTATTGTTTTTAGCACTGCCTTGGCGTACATAGCTGAGCTTCTGCTCCATCTCTGTATAGACGAATAAATTAGCCGACGTGCTTTTGCTTTTACGGTATTACTGCCTTTGTGTACATAGTCGAACTTCTGGGTATATACATGAATAAATTAGTTTAACTTGTTGGTATAGATGTTTGATTACTGCCTTAGTGTATATGGTTGAACTTCTGCTTTTTAAATTTCCAACATTCTTGAAAGAATGTTAACTAGTGTTCGTACATGGTTGTACTGCCTATGTAGACATAGTTGGACTTCTGGTATTCATTTTTTATTATTGCCTTGTTGTACATGGTTGAACTTCTGCTATGTAAATTTCCAACATTTTGTTAACATGTTAACTTCTGGTCATAGATGGCTATACTGCCTATTTAGACATAGGTGGACTTCTGAAATGTACTGAGCGTGTAATTTTGTAGGCACTAGTGGAATTATGGTGTAGCTTGTGTGTCACATTGTGTATCTCATTTTTTCCACTATCAGCTTGTGGAGCGGCCTGAGAGGAGGAAGAGAGGATGCAAAGCGCCCGAAGAAGGTGGCCAAGGAGGAGGTGTGGCGAAACATTTTAACAAGACGGTTCGCTGCTCACCAGGAGAGGTGAAGACATGTGCGAAAATGCTACAGCCTAGGCACAAGACTAGGGTTATTGAGGCTGGTTTTGGTTGTGTGTTTGACCTGAAGGTTGATTCGAACATTTCTCGTCCTTTGACGGGCAACATCTACATGAGGATTGACCCTGCAACCATGGTTCTTGACATGGGTGAGGCGAACAAGGTTCTGCATATTACAAGTGATGCTATTCACCATCTGTTTGGATTCCCTCAAGGTAATTGTAGCCCTCCTAGGCCTTTGAGTGATGGGTTTGATGACGCTGTTATGAGGTTGAAGGGCAAGCTTGGGTACGCTAGGAGTGACGACCTCAAGACAAAGGATCGGCGGAATATCCTCGCGGATCTTGTGAAGGATGAGACGAAGGATGATCTTGCTCTACAGGTGTTTTACCTGATTGTTTTCATGAAGGTGGTTATCCCTGGAACGTCTACACGAGTGTCTAGGGAGGCAGCAATGGCTGAGAATCTTGTGTTTCAGGATATGACAGATATGGACTACTGCCAGTTGGTTGTTGATGACCTTCGAAGTGCTGTTATTAGGTATCAGCAAGGTACTAGCAGAGGAAAAGCTGTCACAGGCTGTGCCATTGCGCCTCTTCTTATGTACCTGGACTGCCTTATCATTGGAAAGACACCTATTGTTGACTTGAGGACGCCTCGCATCAATTACATGGATCAGGCCAAGCTTCTTGAGCTCACTGCGGCTGGTCAGGAAAGGTGATGACGACCCAGCCAACTGGGTGTTTGGGAGACTACCTGTGAGTGTTTCTTATTTTCTGTTTAGTTAGTACTGCCTTTGGTGTGCATGGTTGAACTTCTGCTATGTACATAGATGACCTTCTGTTTCATATACACGGGGGTAAATTTGCTGAACTGCTTGGCTTATATGGTATTAATGCCTTTGTGTACATATGTGAACTTCTGGATATATTCATATGAAATAAGCTAAACTTTGTTGTTGCACATGCGTGTTTGAACTTCTGCTATGTAAATTTTCTAACATTTTTGAAAGCATGTTAACTTCTGGTCATACGTTGTTGTACAGCCCATGTAGACATAGTTGGAATTCTGAAATGTACTGCGTGTGTAGGCATTATTGGAATTTTTGGTGTAGTTTGTGTATCTGATTGTTCTTCCTTTTTTTTCCTTGTCATTTTTTTTTCAGTATCAGCTTTTATGGTACTAACTTGAACTTCTGCTACTGTCTTCTGTATTTCTGCTACCATGCTTTTTCATTTGTTGTGTGACATGTTGATTTTTGTTTTCATATATGCAGTGGAAGACACAGGCTGAGGTTGTGTTCTTTAGGGTCATCGAACGCCTTGTTCTTACTATGCCTCGTGCCGCCGGCCTATGTAGTGGAAGTACTCCGAGATTTGAATTCTTGCAGGATGTTAACACTGGTGCCCTCCTGTAGATCCAGGAGGTTCTTCTGCCCGTGTGAGTGCTGCAGGTGGCGTTTCTTCCGAGAGTTTGTTTGATGCTGTGAATATTTCCCTTTCTAGGATTGATGGACTTCTGGAAACTATTTGTGGAGGGATGGCTCGTGTTCCGACAACGTTTGAGCACCTTAGTCGTGTGGATGGTATTCTTCCTCCCGGCCACGGTTTTGATGCTGAGTCTTCGAAGGAGCTTTTGTTGATTGAAGCTAAATATCTTGCCGAGCTTTGTCAGAGCACTTCCCACCTCCGGGCTAGTTTTGTGCTGTTCAAGGAAATGCAGGACGCCCGGTGCAAGCCTTTTGAAGATGAGGCGAGTGTTGTTATGAGAGAGATTTAGAGGCAGGATCCCATTCATTTGGGTCGTGAAGGAGGCCATGTGGAGCATACCGAAGAGGTTTGTTTTATGTTGGCTTTTGATATTTCTTTTTGCACTAGTGTTCATTGTTAGCTTTGAGTTACTACTGTTATGAAGTTATAGGGTGACCTTCTCTGTTTATAGGACCTGAACTTCAAGTGCTTATGCAGCTGAACTTCTATGACTTTGATGACTGGCCCTTTTTGTTCCTTTTTGTATCTTATGGTAGTTTGGTATGTTATCTGCTATGTTTACTGTATTTGTACTTCCATGATGTGTCAGTTGTGATAGCTGACCTTCTCTGATTATGTAACGTGAACTTCTGATGATTAGGTATTTGTTTTCTACATGATTATTTTGTAGTCTTTTTTCTTTTTGGTACTAGTATTTTTTTTCCTGGGTGACCTTCTCTGTTTATATGACATGAACTTCAAGTGCTTCTGCACTTGAACTTCTATGACTTCTGATGACTTTCCCTTTTTGCCTTCTTTTCATCTTAATGGTAGTTTGATATCTGGTCTACTATGTTTACTGTATTTAGACTTCCATTATGTGCCAGTTGTGATACCTGACCTTCTCTGATTATGTAACATGAACTTTTTGCTGATTAGGTATCCGTTTTGTACATGATTGTTTTTCTAGGCTGTTGATGATGGTGCTGGGGTTAGGGAGGATGTTTTACCTGTGCATGAAGATGATCCTGTGCATGATCCTTGCCCCTCTAGTGATGTATTAGTTGATGTGGTTCATGGCTGTGAAAATAAGGTACCATTTTTTCTTGTCCATTTGTCTTGTTGCCCCTGAGACGCACTTGCTGCCCCTGTGCATGAGGTTCAGTCAGCCCTTTTTAATGACTTTTTGTTTCTTTTTGGAGCAGCAGAATGATGATGTTAGTGTTGCTCCAGAGAAGGCTGCAGACATGTCCGCCTCAGGCACCAGCTGTTCCGACGGGGTGGTCCTGACTGAACCTCAGTCATCCGTTGGCGCTGAGGTTTCTGGTGCTGAGCAGGGCAAGACAACTGGAGACATTATTTTGGAGAAAGATCATGTTGAGTCTGCTGTACAAACTGGTGGTAGTACTGCTGCAAGCCCGGAGAAGTCTGGTGCAGCAGAGCCATCAGTTGATGTTGATGTTGTACAAACTGGTGGTAGTATTGCTGCAAGCCCGGAGAAGTCTGCTGCAGCAGAGCCATCAGTTGATGTTGATGCTGTACAAACTGGTGGTAGTACTGCTGCAAGCCCGGAGAAGTCTACTGCAGCAGAGCCATCAGGTGATGTTGATGCTGCACAGGCACAATCAAATGTTTTTCTTGTTTCAGATTCTCCGGTTGCTACAACTGCTGCTGGTGTCCTTCCCGACAATGCTGCAAAGTCTACTGAAGACAACGATGAAGATACCGAAAGCGATAGCTATGGAGAGGAGGTTGATCGTTCCAGTGTTGCCGCTGGTCTAGGCAAGTATCCATGAAGAGAGGAGCATGCTTCTCTCTTCTTTCCCCATCCCCTCCCCTCTTTGTTGTTTGGTTTTTAGTCCATAATATCCCCCGTGAACTGCCTGTGTGGTCTAGGTTAAACTTCTGGTTTTGTTGTTTGCCGTGTGGGTTGTAAAGAATGTTAAGTTTACCTGTTTTTCTATGTGGGTGGATGTTTGTAATGCATGTGCTATGATGTGTATGATGCTGTGGTTTTATCCTTTTTCTGATGTAGCAGCTGAGATGTGCTTATGTGCTTTTGAGTGTTTCTGTTAATTGCTATTTTCTTTTTGGTGAGCAGATAGCGACCTTGCCGTGGTCCGAAAGAAGGTTGATGACTTTTATTACAGTGTTACTAGGCTTAGGAATGATCGTTCCAAGAGGTGAGTGCAGCTGCTCAATATTTATATCATCCACGTACCCCCTGTGAATTGCCTGTGGTTTCTTACCTGAACTTCCCAACTCTATGTACCTGAACTTCTTGTTTTTTATTTCTCTGGTGCTGAACTTCTGGCCTCTTTTGTACTGTACTGCCTGTTGTGACATAGCTGAACTTCTGTGCTAACATGTGTTCTGAACTTCCTGAGTTTCCTGATGCTGACCTTCTTTTACTTTCTGTTCGCTTGTTTTAGATCAATTATTATGTTCCAAAACAAGGAGTGTGAAGCTTCTGTTGAAGATGTTGCAGTATCTTTTGGTCCTCGCGGAATGCTTCGGTCTAATGTGGCTGAGTGTGCACTCTACTGTCTATGTGCGAAGTACCAGGGATCAGACAAACTCATCCTACCGTATTGGGTTTTTGTAAGTCAACCATACAGTGATTTCTTTTCCGTTTTTTCCCTATATTTTTTTTAGTTTGAACTTGTTTGTCTCGTTTTTTTATTTTTTTTCATATGTTGGTGTTGCCTGCATTATTTTAGGACTAGATTTTCAGAGGTCAATTTGATTCGCGTGTGAGGAAGTACTTCATGGCGAGTGGTCCAGATAGCATGGATGCACATGATTCGGTATGCAATATCTTGTTCTTTGCCTCTGTATTAGTTTTGTAGTGCGTGTTAATATTTGTTTTATTTTTCTTTTGTACCGTTCTGATATTAATTCTCATTTTTTAATGACTCGCGTGTTTATGGTGCTTCAGGTTGTTTTCCCTACTTTTGACCCGCCTGAGGTTCCTGCTTCCATGGGTGGTGTCGGTCATTAGGTGTCGGTATTCGTTGACCTGAAGAATTCAAGGTTCCATCTTCTTGATTCCTACTCTGGACCAAAAGATGAATGTGCGGTACGCCTGTTTCGGCGGATGACCGACAACATCAAGAGGCTTTGGAAGGATGCCAGCAACGACAGGGAGACACCCTTCAATCCAGTTAGCATGGACGATTTCCCTCTGGATTGGATTGATGTCCCCCAGCAGCAAAACAAGTATGAGTTCCACTTTTTCTCTTTTATCTCATGTGCTTAACTGTATCTGTACTTAAGCTGCGACGTGTTTAATTCGTTGGCTTTCTTTTTCTGTTCTAACACTATTATTTTTACTTCGTTTGATGGCAGTATCGACTGCTTTTTCTTCATGCTTACGAATGTTAATTCGTATCATGACGGGGTTCTTGCAAATTATTCCCATGAGAAAATCGGGGATATTAGGAAGACATGGCTGTACTCAATGGCTTCTTCTAACCTGTTTGAGACAGACTTGCAATCTCTATTTGGATACTACACATGTAAGTATTTTGGAAGTTGGACTGCTTACCTGCACTTCATCTTTTATTCTACCTGAACTTCATATATTTTTTATTTCTAATTGAACTTGAGAGATGATGGCTTTCTATGGTTTTTGTTAGCTGTAGTTGAATGATTTCGAGTTCATCGGTTTATCTTGAATTGTGCCTCTGGTTGTGCCAGAACTTAATTTAGTTTTTTACTACAACTAATTTTTTTAGGTCAGCTTGAGTAGTAACCATGTCATCTTCATTAGTTGGACTGCACATTGTGATGTTCCTGAACTTCAGTTTGTATTTTAATGGTGATGTTTTCTCTTCTTTTTTTTTCTTTGACAGTGGATCCGTTGGAGTTGACCGATTACCACTACTCATTCCTCGGGTCACAGGAATACCAGCCTAGGGAGGAACCGATAAGTACAACTCGCCTAGAAGATGATAGACCTCAGACCCTCATTCCTTCCAAGTTGGGGGAGCAGGCTGGTGGTATTCTTGGTACTCCAAAAACCCCTTGCTACAGGAAGGCTGATGCAGTCGAAGCAGCCGAAGCAGAAGTGATTTCGTCCGATTATGATTTTGAGAAGATTGCTTACCCGAAGAATGCTAAACGTGCTGTTGGAACTGTTGCTGGTAGAGGTGGGAAGAATGCAGTGATGACCAGGAGGAAACCGGCAGTTGAGTCTGGGAACATAAGTATCTCCAAGCGAGCATCAAGATTGCCTTTGAAGTGGCATTCTCCTGTCCCTCCCCTGAAAAAATATAGTTACCCTCATCTATCCGAGGCCCGGAAGTTGAAACAGTATGTACTGAGTAAAGACGGACTGGAGAAGTATTCTGGGTGAGTTACCCTCATCTGTCGTTCCCATGCCTAGGAGTTGTAGTGTCTGAACTTCTGTTGTTGTATTGTCTGAACTGCCATTGTTTTAGTATATGAACTTCTGTTTTATGTCTCCTCTTGCCTTTTGAGTTATAGTGTCTTGACTTTTGTTTTTACCATCCTTTTGTATTCTGCAGGACAAGCTACTGCATGTTTGCCATCCCTGGGAATGTGATTGACCTAACAGGAAATTTCCTTTATAGACTTTTCGGTGAAGGGCAGCAGATGGAAGGAGATATAATGGATTATCTCATAAATTTGTGGAAGGATAACCCGGAGACCTCTGAGATATTCTCTAATCCTGACATGGTTGTACTTAGTCCCTACTTCATACATGTTTTAGTTCTTTGCACCCCTATCTCCTTTTTTTTGCCTTAGTTTTGTTGTAGTGGCATCTGTGAGGTGTTTTAATTGTGTTTTGGTGAATGCACAGTACTGCCTGGAGTATGATTTCTTCGCCTCAAAAGTTCCAACTTTCAATGCAAAAAATTCGGCTAAACTCCTCCCAATGTTTGTTCGCAAGGAAGAAGACCTTCTTAACGCAAAGCTGGTTAGTTTTTCATAAATCTTGCTTTTTTCTTAATTTCATGTGCATCCTTTTGCTAAGTTTGTCAATAAGTTTTTATTCATGCCGTTTCTTCAGTACATATGCTTTATAGTTTGTGTTCACCGGTCCTTTAATTGTTGCAGGTTTTAATGATTCTATTCAAGCCAATTGGCACAATGGCGCACTATAGTGTGTACGTGGTGAATCGATATCGTCGGAGCATTGACATCCTCGATTCACTTTCTTACGAAAATATGGAAACATCGCGATCGAGTTTCCACGGGGACTGCCAAAATATCGTGAGTGTTTCTTAGCCCTGGACAATCCTTTCACATTCTCTTGTTTGACACGAAGTTTATTATGCCTTGTGTTTACAAAATATGTTGCTGTCTCTGTTTTGGTAATACTGCTTGAACGGACTGTCATTTAGAAGTTGAACTTCTGCTGTTTTTGTTTTAGTGGATCTTACGCAGGTGTCGCTTTTTTATGTACCTGAACTTAACTATTTTTTACTTCATCTAATTTTGATATTTCTGGCAGATGAAGAGATTTTTTGGATTGCTCGAGGAGGTGTACGACAAGGCTGCATACAAGGTGAGCAAGCAGCCTAACTGGGTGACTATTGCAAAGAGGCCGACTTTCATCGATGTTCCGAAGCAGAAGAATAACGATTGTGGCTTCTTTGCTGTGAAGTTCAGCTCTTCGTTTGACGGCGATGAGATTTTTGAAGATTTTGGTGATGTGGAAGTATGTTCTATCTTTGTTCTTGTCTCATCATCCTTTGATTTTTCTTGTGTGTTTTTGGTGCGACGCTCTTGCTGTGGTTTTAGATATGCATTAGTAAACCATCATTTTCACCTTTCTTTTTGTTTGCAGGCTGCTGCAGATGACTGGAAGGCTGAGTTCATGCACACTCTTGTTTTTAGCGAGAAGAATGAAGTCATGCGTTCATAGCTCCCTGTAGAGATCCAGTCCTTTGGCCCGTGAATTCGAAGCATTAGTTCCAATGTAGATTTGATTTCGTACAGATTTTTAGGTTTGATAATGATTGGAACAATTCCGTAAAGATTTGGGTGTAAGAATGTTTTTAGTGATTTGTGTATCTATAGGTGCAGCACTATTACTTATGATATTGTGGACAAATGTATTTGGTGTGAAGAATGATTTGGCTTTGTGACTTTCAATGTACTGCATTGTTTTCAGTATCCATGTGTTGAAAGTTTTTGCCACAACAGATGTACCTGAACTTCTCCCTTGGTTATGGTTGAGCTGCTTGATTTTTTATGTTGTTTATTTTTGGGCCCCAACATATGGAGCTAGGCTGCTGGTTTCAGATGGAGAGGATATTTCTGTGTTGTGTAATGTATTGGTAATTTTTAACCCAATCAATATGTATGCTTTTGCATAAAATCTATATTTGTTTTTTTTTGTTTTCTCAAGTGCGAATGTATTTCAGCTGTAACTTTGTGCAGAAATATTGTTGACGTTTCTTTATCTTTTGAACTTCTGCAAGTATCCAAATAGAACTTTGTAGTTTAACGCGTTGTCTTAGGCTTGCTAACCTTAGTTTATGCGGTGAAACTTTCTTTTTTAAGCATATTTTTTTCAAGAGTGTTGGACAGGTCAGCTTATTGTGTCTCGCAACCTGGTTGCACACACTGCATTTCCTGTGTCCAAGTGGCACTCCGTTCTCGTCGCGCACGACGACTCTTCCTACAGGTGGTGCCTTTATTTGAGCTCTCTTGTCACTCTTCTTTGTTGCAGTAATTTTCTTCCTACCCTTTGTTTACAACGGCAATTTCATCGTCTCTTGCTGTCGCTGCTCCATTGACTGGCCATCACCCTGCTTGCATTGGCTGGCTTCAGCGGTGGCGTTGAGCATTTCAGCTGCATAATAATGAAGGTCATCTTCAAATGCAGCGTCCTCTTCAGCCATCCTTTCGTCAGCATCCGCTTGATTTGCTGAATGTATTGCACCAAGCTCTTCCACAAGCCTCTTGAGAACATAGTATGCTCTGTCATATTGATGGTCACATCTCATCGCTTTCTTGTTAACCATCAAATTCAGCTGCAGCAATATGTCTTGCTTCGATAGCCTTGAGCTGCCATCTGATGCCGTTGTGTTGTAGTCCCTTGTATCAAAAGTTGGTTGTGATCTTGCAGTCTTTGTGTACCGTTTGAGGATATACTTGTTTGGAAAATTGTCAGGCTTGAGGTAGTCAAGTATGTTCAAGATGTGAAGGCAGAACAGGCCTGCATTTTTGTGATGAATGCAGAATGCATAGTTTGAGAGCCAGCAATGATTTTCATAAATTTTGATATGATACTACCAGTCTAGCTATTTAATGAGGTTTTTTTTTGCTCACATGTGTGTGTCCAGAGCTTGCATTCACACTCGTATATTTCATTCTCTGGGTCAGCTACAACCTGGAATTCATGCTTTGACCAGGAAAATCTTTCTTCATCATCATGGCCAGGCTTGTTGTGGTAGTACACAAGGTACTTAGTTGGCTCTGCTGTACGCTTTGCGTGGAATAGCGTTGCCTTTCTCATCCTATTCCTCATCTTGGTGTACACGGCTCTTGTGTACTTGATGGACATGTCTTCCTTGTAGCCGTAGGTTGTTTTTGTCGCAAGATTGGTCTGCACATGTCAAAAAGCGAGGTATTAGTCGAGGCAGAGTCATGGGTTGCATTTTTTAAAAATTCAAAGTGCACATGTTCAAGGCAAAACAGAACATGATGGGGGTGTTTTGTACTTTGTCATCTTACCATGCTGGTCATTGTTTGCTCGTTCTCCTTCTGCATCCGAGTTTGTATGCAAGCATTGACCCGCCTAGCAAACTTGTGTAGGTTCTGGGTCCCCTTGACAAACCTTTTCTTTAGCACGTGGTTGATGCTCTCGCTTCGTTGTGTGGAAGTCATTCTAGCACAGAAAATATTCTTGTAATATGCTGAAATCCACATCTTCCTATCACTCCAGAGCTGCATCATCATCTGGTCGTTCTCCAGTTTGTACTTGTGCACGAGTTTAGCCCATGCATCTTCAAACTCCGTTGGCATCAGCGGCCAGTTTAATATAGCTGTGAACTCCTCTTTGAATGTTTTGTACTTTTTGTACAGCAACGTGAGGTATTCCCTGTACTTCTTCAAGATGTGCCAACGGCATAGCTTGTGGACGGTGTTTGGAAATGATTGTGGTATAGCTTTCGCCATCGATGGGCATTGGTCTGCATGAATTAAAAAAATGAAACTTGATTCTTTTTTTGTACTGATGGTGAACTTATGTTCTACAAGTACTTGAACTTCAGATGAAGCAATATGACTATCTAAAAATGGCACATGTATTTTTCCTTACAGCAGGATTCTTGAACTTCTGTGGTACCAGTGCTTGAACTTCACATAAGTAACTATATTTTTCTCAACATGTTACATGTTTTTTTCTGAACATCTTTTTATCCTTGAACTTCTATGATTCCTGTACTTGAACTTCACATTCATGACTAGTTTTTTTCTAAACATGTGACAGAAAAATTTTGCTTTCTTCTACTGTTTTGGTTGGACTTCTGTGCTAACAGTGGTTGAACTGTTTGCTGTATATTATTTTGTAAACATGTGATAGAAAAAATTTGCTTTCTTCTACTGTTTTGGTTGGACTTCTGTGCTAACAGTGGTTGAACTGCTTGCTGTATATTATTTTGTAAACCTGTGACAGAAAAAATTTGCTTTCTTCTACTGTTTTGGTTGAACTTCTGTGCTAACAGTGGTTGAACTGCTTGCTGTATATTATTTTCAGAGAAAACCAAATATACCCAATACAGACCCACAGAGTGGAAAGATGATGAAACTTGGGGAGTTTTTTATTTGAACTCACCTGTTAGAATGCAAGTTGGGTGCTTGTTGTTCATGCACCGTAGAAATGTATCGAAGAGCCACTTGAATGACTTTGCATCTTTGTCTCTTATCAGGGCAACAGCAAATATTGTTGACTGCAAGTGATGGTTTGTTCCAACAAACACTCCCAGGGGCATATGAAATCTGTTGGTCTTGTAAGTTGTGTCGAATGTTACGCAATCGCCGAAGTCTTGATAGGCTCCTCGGCAGCTTGCATTGGACCAGAAAGTGTTTTTAATTGACTTGTCCTTGTCCACTTGGATGTCGTAGAAAAACTCATCATTTATTGCCTTCATGTCTTTGAAGAATGAAACAAGTTTCAATACATCATCCAAATCATCTTTCTTTGCATTCATGGCTTTCCTGCAAATCACATGCAAAGATGCATTTGTTTATTTTTTGCTACCAAATGATTGTGAGCTAGGATGCTATTTTTACATTGCAGTATGTTGGTGTTTGAGTACTTACTGGTTTAGCAGGTCTCGTCCGGTCATGCTTAGGAAGTAGCTTCCATCTTCATTTTCAGATAGCATGGACATGATTGTCGTGTGCTTGACATCATGGTACTGCAAGAGCTTTACGTACTCCAAAATAGTGGGGTCATAATTCTTGTGTGAGTGCAAAAACACCAGCATGTCATCAGTTTGCATGAGCTGGTTATTATGATTGTACTCAATGTCCACTGCCACGCATGTGCCATCCTCCTGCACCTTCACCCTCATTCTTGCATTGCAGCCCGTCCTCTGCGGTGTTTTGTTTCGCTTCCTGCTGGCCTCTGAAACTGAAGATGTGTGTATCCCTTGGAAGGCGCAAACAAAATACTTGTGGTTGTCATTTCCACCCGTCTTCCTGATTCCAAAACCAGCGTGTCTGGCGTATCTATTATAAAATTCCCTTGCTTTCTCTACATCTTTGAATTGCATCTTTAGTCTTGGTATTAGATAATCCGGTAGATCTGACGTCTGCAGAAAAAGAAAAATAAATCCAAATAGCACCTTAAAATGCAGTTTATGAACTTGTTATTCTGGAGGGAGCAGAAATTTTGCAGATAATACAAGATGCGTATATAAATATTTTTTTGTTTCACTTACGTGCGTGTATGATCGCAACTCCGTCGGTGTCGGCTGCTGTCCCTCTGGGATGGGGCATGGAGGAGTAATCATAGCAGGATGCAGCAGTGGATCACGAGGAGCAAGTAGGGCTGAAGATGGCCTCTCTCTTGTTTGCGTGCTTTTTTCTTGAGGTGGTTGTGGAGGTATTGTGATCCTGGTCTTGGTTTGCTCTTTTGTTCTATGAAGCAAACCATCTACCTTTTGCCCTGTACAATTATGACTTGTAGCATCAGCAGCAGGATCAAACGGTGGTAGTGTGCAGATCACTCTCCTCCGTGTGTGTGTTGCTGTTGGATTTGTCTTGGGATCCGGTTTAGTTGCTTCGCTTTGGCATTGATGAGGCACACCAGGATAACCTCCAGAGTTACACGCAGGACTTGAGCTAACCCCCTCCTTCGTCGGCGTGCTTGGGAGTCTGCTGGTGGATACAAAGAATCCGCGGGGGATTTACGGCATCACCCAATTAGGTGGAGGCGCAAACTTGTGCGGATAGGGCTGAGACCCAGCTTCTCGGGAGTATCCGTGTGTTTCGGGTGTCGTCGATTTTTTGTCTGGAGTAGGTTGGTAATGCTGTTGGTGCGTTTGAGGTGCGACCCATTGAGAGGGTGGTGCAACGCGTACAGGCTTTGGATTGTGTACTTGCTGCTGGGAACTTCTAAGCTTCTTCATGCGTCTCTCATCTTGCTGACATAAAAGGAAAAAATGTCTGTTAGCACACAAGTTATATCTGCATATACCTTCATAACTGAACTTAACATTATCCACATACTGAACTTCTCATATAAAAGTGGTGAGAGACATCACACTATGCACTGAAGTGAGCATCTGCCAATGCCTTTGTACCTGAACTGAGCACCCTTCACAGAATGAACTTCACATCCTTTTTTTAATTCTGCAATATTTAGATTACTTTTATGTACCTGAACTGAGCACTCTCCACAACCTGAACTTCTTGTTTTGCAAAGGGGAAATACTGTCCACCGTTAAAAAACCTGAATCTTCTTGAGTTTTTTGAATGGTTGGACTGCTAGTGCATACCAACCTGACCTTCATGTGATATCACGTGCATGTTCTATTTTCCTTTATTTTTGTTTTGCACAGAACTAGATACATTTCCAACCTGAACTCTAGCACACTTACTAGTTGAACTTCACATTGCTTTTCCACATGTGAATGTGAATGTAGGCAGATTTTATAGTGTTTTGTAGCCTGGACTGAGGCTCACACACAACCAGAACTTCACATGCCTTTAAGCAGGCAGATTTTACAATTCTGTTCTGTAGCCTGGACTGAGGCTCACACACTACCAGAACTTCACATGGTTGTAAGCAGGCAGATTTTACAAAAAGCTTTTGTAGCCTAGACTGATGCTCAAACACCACCTGAACTTCAGATAGCTGTAAGCAAATAACAAACCAAAGGAAGGAAGAAGTTCAACCATACCCTGGCTAGAAGTTCGGCCAACCTTTTTCCAGCAGATGATAGGCCACCGTGAGAACAATTCGTCGTGGAGGTATGAGAGGAATCCCATGGCAATCCATGTCCTGCAGGGGGCGCGAAGTTCATATGCACGAAGCAAGAAGGTTAGAGAATGCAAGATTGAAGAAGAATGCAAGATCAGGGAGGAAGTTCATGTACAGTTCTTAGATTTGAAGGCGCCGCCGATGCGGCCTCCGCTGAGATGCTTCCTTGGGTTTGCTGTTCTCCGTAGGTTGCGCGTTGGCCGTCACGAGCACTGCCAAGCCGTCTAGCGGTGAGGATGGACTGAGGATGAGGCTTCTAGAAGTCCATGGCGGCCGTTCGTCGCAGAAATCCAGTGGCTTCGCCGACTCTGCCGGCTCTAGGCGACGCGGGCTCCCGCGCGCCGGTGTCCGCCGTCGCTCGCTCACCCGCGCCGACGGTCGGGTAGGAGATGGAGTCGGAGGGGGCGGAGCTCGATCCGGTCGGCCAGGATCTGGAGAAGGAAGGTAGGCGCTTGATCCAGCGGAGATCGAGGGGAGGAGCGGCGAGGAGGGGGGTTGGGGAGGGGCGGCTCGATCGGGATCGGGGTCCAGGTGGGATTCTGTCGGGATCGGGGTCCAGGTTGGATTTTGTCGGGCCGGGCTGGCAGTCCAGGGAAGTTCGGGAACCTGTCTTCAGGGCCCTATATAGGGCTGCTGTATATATATATATATATATATATATATATATATATATATATATATATATATATATATATATATATATATATATATATATATATATATATATATATATATATATATATATATATATATACCTCGCCGGACTTTGCAACAACTAATCCCGACTCTGTTCGGTCACCGGAGCCGTCATCACGGTCGCCGGAGCCACCATCACGATCATGGCCCTCCTCCATTGTTTGGTGACCGCAACCTACTTCCTCTCCTTGCAGACCTTCTTCGATGTCGTTGAGAAACGACAAGACTACATCACCTCCGTCGCGGATTATGTCCCCCAATATCTCTTCTTGATCGAAGTCTCTTTGATGATCCATAGTTTGTGCAAATATTACAACATGGCAATTAATATACAAAACATGAGAGATGGATATATCGAAGTTATTGGG
Organism: Triticum timopheevii; assembly: GCA_963921465.1. Classification (NCBI taxonomy): domain Eukaryota; kingdom Viridiplantae; phylum Streptophyta; class Magnoliopsida; order Poales; family Poaceae; genus Triticum; species Triticum timopheevii. The sequence goes on along the minus strand of OY997272.1, from coordinate 15,453,314 downwards.
AAGGGGGTATATCGACAACGATGACATATACATAGAAAAAATGTTATCGAGGAGCGGGTATATCGACCCCCCCCCCCATGTCAAAGTTATCGGATGGGAGGTATATCGACAATGATGACATATACATAGAAAAAAATGTTATTGGGGAGGGGGTATATCGACCCCCCCTAATGTCAAAGTTATCGGAGAGGGGGTATATCGACCGCTCGACGACCCTCGACTCTCGACCCCTCGGCGACCCTCGACCCTCAACCCTAGCTAGTTCACGATCCTCGACTGCTCGGTGATCCACGACCCTTTACCCTAGTTCCCGACCCTCGACCCCTCATGTCACGTTTGTCTAGTGTCAAAGGATTCAACAAAACCATGTCTTCATCATTAGGTGAAAGTAACAGGCGGATGATGGTATGAAGCTCTCCAAAGTTATTTAGGAACGGAATGCCAGATAGGATAATTCACTTTTTGGTACAAAGTACAACAAGAGCTTTCCGAATATCGCTATTTGGAAGGACTTTGCTGAAATTTGTACCAAAAGGCGGATTATCCTATCTGGGACTCGGTTCTAGAATAACTTTGGAGAACTTTCGTACCATCATACCCTGCTTACTTCCAGCTAATGATGAAGCCATGGATTTCTTCAATACTTTGACACTAGGCAACCTCTCGACTACTCGGCGATCCTAAACCCTCAACCCTAGCTAGTTCACGACCCTCGACCGCTCGGTGATCCACGACCCTCTACCCTAGTTCCCGACCCTCGACCCCCTAATTTCATGTTTGTCTAGTGTCAAAGGATTCAACAAAACCATGTCTTCATCATTAGGCGAAAGTAACAAGAGCATGATGGTAGGAAGCTCTCCAAAGTTATTCTAGAACGGAATCCCACATAGGATAATTCGCTTTTTGGTACAAAGTACAGCAAGAGCTTTCCAAATATCGCTATTTGGAAGGCATTTGCTGAAATTTCTTCCAAAAGGCAGATTATCCTATCTGGGGCTCCATTCCAGAATAACTTTGGAGAACTTCGTACCATCATGCCCCGGTTACTTCTGGCTAATGATGAAGCCATGGATTTCTTCAATACTTTGATACTAGGCAACCTCTCGACTCCTTGGCGATCCTCGACCCCTCAGCCCCTCGACGACCCTCGAACCCTAGAACCCTAGAACCCTCTGTTGGAAATATGCCCTAGAGGCAATAATAAATTAGTTATTATTACTACATTTCCTTGTTCATGATAATCGTTTATTATCCATGCTATAATTGTATTGATAGGAAACTCAGATACATGTGTGGATACATAGACAACACCATGTCCCTAGTAAGCCTCTAATTGACTAGCTCGTTCATCAATAGATGGTTACGGTTTCCTGACCATGGACATTGGATGTCGTTGATACCGGGATCACATCATTAGGAGAATGATGTGATGGACAAGACCCAATCCTAAGCCTGGCACGAAGATCGTAGTTCGTATGCTAAAGCTTTTCTAATGCCAAGTATCATTTCCTTAGACCATGAGATTGTGCAACTCCCGGATACCGTAGGAATGCTTTGGGTGTACCAAATGTCACAACGTAACTGGGTGGCTATAAAGGTGCACTACAGGTATCTCCGAAAGTGTCTGTTGGGTTGGAACGAATCGAGACTGGGATTTGTCACTCCGGTAAACGGAGAGGTATCTCTGGGCCCACTCGGTAGGACATCATCATAATGTGCACAATGTGACCAAGGGGTTGATCACGGGATGATGTGTTACGGAACGAGTAAAGAGACTTGCCAGTAACGAGATGGAACAAGGTATCGGTATACCGACGATCGAATCTCGGGCAAGTACTATACCGCTAGACAAAGGGAATTGTATACGGGATCAATTGAGTCCTTGACATCGTGGTTCATCCGATGAGATCATCGTGGAACATGTGGGAGCCAACATGGGTATCCGGATCCCGCTATTGGTTATTGGCAAAAGAGCTATCTCGGTCATGTCTGCATGATTCCCGAACCCGTAGGGTCTACACACTTAAGGTTCAGTGACGCTAGAGTTGTTATGGGAATTAGTGTGCAGTTACCGAATGTTGTTCGGAGTCCCGGATGAGATCCCGGACGTCACTAGGAGTTCCGGAATGGTCCGGAGGTAAAGATTTATATATGGGAAGTCCTATTTTGGCCACCGGAAAATGTTCGGGATTTTTTGGTATTGTACCGGGAAGGTTCTAGAAGGTTCCGGAGTGGGGCCCACCTGCATGGGAGACCCACATAGTGGGGGCAAGGCCCCACATCCCTGGTCAAGGCACACCAAGATCCCCCCTTAGAAGGAATAAGATCATATCCCGAAGGGATAAGATCAAGATCCCTAAAAAAGGGGGATAACAATCGGTGGGGAAGGAAATGATGGGATTTCTTTCCTCCCACCTTTGCCAATGCCCCAATGGACTTGGAGGGAAAGAAACCAGCCCCCTCCACCCCTATATATAGTGGGGAGGCGCATGGGAGCTTCACCCTTGCCCCTGGCGCAGCGCTCTCCCTCCCCAACACCTCCTCCTCTGTAGTAGTGCTTGGCGAAGCTCTGCCGGAGAACTGCAAGCTCCACCACCACACCGTCATGCTGCCAGAGCTCTCCCTCAACTTCTCCTCTCCCCTTGCTGGATCAAGAAGGAGGAGACATCCCCGGGCTGTACATGTGTTGAACGCGGAGGTGCCGTCCGTTCGGCACTAGGATTATCGGTGATTTGGATCACGACGAGTACGACTCCATCAACCCCGTTCACTTGAACGCTTCCGCTCAGCGATCTACAAGGGTATGTAGATGCACTCTCCTTCCCCTCATTGCTGGTTTCTCCATAGATAGATCTTGGTGACACGTAGGAAAATTTTGAATTTCTGCTACGTTCCCCAACAGTGGCATCATGAGCTAGGTCTATTGCGTAGATTCTTTGCACGAGTAGAACACAAAGTAGTTGTGGGCGTTGATTTTGTTCAATATGCTTACCGTTACTAGTCCAATCTTGATTCGGCGGCATTGTGGGATGAAGCGGCCTGGACCGACCTTACACGTACACTTACGTGAGACAGGTTCCACCAACTGACATGCACTAGTTGCATAAGGTGGCTAGCGGGTGCCAGTCTCTCCCACTTTAGTTGGATCGGATTCGATGAAAAGGGTCCTTATGAAGGGTAAATAGCAATTGACATATCACGTTGTGGTTTTTGCGTAGGTAAGAAACGTTCTTGCTAGAAACCCATAGCAACCACGTAAAACATGCAAACAACAATTAGAGGACGTCTAACTTTGTTTTGCAGGGTATGCTATGTGATGTGATATGGCCAAGAAGAATGTGATGAATGATATGTGATGTATGAGATTGATCATGTTCTTGTAATAGGAATCACGACTTACATGTCGATGAGTATGACAACCGGCAGGAGCCATAGGAGTTGTCTTTATTTATTGTATGACCTGCGTGTCATTTAACAACGCCATGTAATTACTTTACTTTATTGCTAACCGGTAGCCATAGTAGTAGAAGTAATAAGTTGGCGAGACAACTTCATGGAGACACGATGATGGAGATCATGGTGTCATGCCGGTGACGATGATGATCATGGAGCCCCGAAGATGGAGATCAAAAGGAGCAAAATGATATTGGCCATATCATGTCACTTTTTTTGCATGTGATGTTTATCATGTTTATGCATCTTATTTGCTTAGAACGACGGTAGTAAATAAGATGATCCCTCATTAAAATTTCAAGAAAGTGTTCCCCCTAACTGTGCACCGTTGCGAAAGTTCGTCGTTTCGAAGCACCACGTGATGATCGGGTGTGATAGATTCTTACGTTCACATACAACGGGTGTAAGCCAGATTTACACATGCGAAACACTTAGGTTAGCTTGACGAGCCTAGCATGTACAGACATGGCCTCGGAACACAAGAGACCGAAAGTTCGAGCATGAGTCGTCTAGTAGATACGATGAACATGAAGATGTTCACCGATGATGACTAGTCCGTCTCACGTGATGATCGGACACGGCCTAGTTGACTCAGATCATGTAATCACTTAGATGACTTGAGGGATGTCTATCTGATTCGGAGTTCATAAGATGAACTTAATTATCTTGAACATAGTCAAAAGATCTTCACAAATTATGTTGTCAGCTCGCGCTTTAGTTCCACTGTTTAGATATGTTCCTAGAGAAAATATAGTTGAAATTCGACTGTAGCGATTATGCGGACAATAGAAAGCTTATGTCCTTAATGCACCGCTCAGTGTGCTGAACCCCAAACGTCGTCTGTGGATGTTGCGAACATCGGACATACACGTTTTGATAACTACGTGATAGTTCAGTTAAACGGTTTAGAGTTGAGGCACCGAAGACGTTTTCGAAACGTCGCGGAACATATGAGATGTTTCGAGGGCTGAAATTGGGATTTCAGGCTCGTGCCCGCGTCAAGAGGTATGAGACCTCCGACGATTTTCTTAGCCTGCAAAGTAAGGGAGAAAAGCTCCATCGTTGAGCTTGTGCTTAGATTGTCTGAATGCGACAATCACTTGAATCGAGTGGGAGTTGATCTTCCAGAGATAGTGATGTTTCTCCAAAGTCATTGCCACCAAGCTGCTAGAGCTTTGTGATGAACTATAACATATCAGGGATAGATATGATGATCCTTGAGGTATTCGCGATGTTTGACACCGCGAAAGTAGAAATCAAGAAGGAGCATCAATTGTTGATGGTTGGTGAAACCACTAGTTTCAAGAAGGGCAAGGGCAAGAAGGGATACTTCATGAAACGGCAAATCGGCTGCTGCTCTAGTGAAGAAACCCAAGGTTGAACCCAAACCCGAGACTAAGTGCTTCTGTAATAAGGGGAACAACCACTGGAGCAGAATTAACCTAGATACTTGGAAGATGAGAAGGCTGGCAAGGTCGATAGAAGTATATTAGATATACATTATGTTAATGTGTACTTTACTAGTACTCCTAGTAGCACCAGGGTATTAGATAGCGGTTCGGTTGCTAAGTGTTAGTACCTCGTAATAAAAGAGCTACAGAATAAACGGAGACTAGCTAAAGGTGAGCTGACGATATGTGTTGGAAGTATTTCCAAGTTTGATGTGATCAAACATCGCACGCTCCCTCTACCATCAAGATTAGTATTAAACCTGAATAATTGTCATTTGGTGTTTGCGTTGAGCATAGACATGATTGGATTATGTCTATCGCAATACGGTTATTCATTTAAGGAGAATAATGGTTATTCTGTTTATTTGAATAATACCTTCAATGGTCTTGCACCTGAAACGAATGGTTTATTGAATCTCGATCGTAGTGATACACATTTTCATGCCAAAAGATATAAGATAGTAATGATAGTACCACTTACTTGTGGCACTGCCATGTAAGTCATATTGGTATAAAACGCATGAAGAAGCTCCATGTTGATGGATCTTTGGACTCGCTCGTTTTCTGAGAAGTTTGAGACATGCGAACCATGTCTATTGGTGTATACGCATGAAGAAACTCCATGCAGATGGATCGTTTGGACTCACTTGATTTTGAATCACTTGAGATATGCAAATCATACCACATGGGCAAGATGACTGAAAAAGCCTCGGTTTCAGTAAGATGGAACAAGATAGCAACTTGTTGGAAGTAACACATTTTGATGTGTGCAGTCCAATGAGTGCTGAGGCATGCAGTGAATATCGTTATGTTCTTACTTCACAGATGATTCGAGTAGATGTTGAGTATATTTACTTGATGAAACAGAAGTCTGAATTATTGAATGGTTCAAGTAATTTCAGAGTGAAGTTGAAGATCATCGTGACAAGAGGATAAAATGTCTATGATATGATCATAGAGATGAGTATCTGAGTTACGAGTTTTGGCACGCAATTAAGATATTGTGGAAATTGTTTCACAATTAGTACCACCTGGAACACCATAGTGTGATGGTGTGTCCGAACATCATAGTTGCACCCTATTGGATATGGTGCATACCATGATGTCTCTTATCGAATTACCACTATTGTTCATGGGTTAGGCATTAGAGATAACCACACTCACTTTAATGGGGCACCACGTAATTCCGTTGAGACGACACCGTTTGAACTATGGTTTGGAGAAACCTAAGTTGTCGTTTCTTAAAAGTTTGGGGCTGCGCCGCTTATGTGAAAAAGTTTCAGGATGATAAGCTCGAACCCAAAGCGGATAAAATGCATCTTCATAGGACACCCAAAACAGTTGGGTATACCTCCTAATTCAGATCCGAAAGCAATAGGGATTGTTTCTTGAACCGGGTCCTTTCTCGAGGAAAAGTTTGTCTCGAAAGAATTGAGTGGGAGGATGGTGGAGACTTAATGAGGTTATTGAACCATCACTTCAACCAGTGTGTAGCAGGGCACAGGAAGTTGTTGATCTGGCACCTACACCAATTGAAGTGGAAGCTGATGATAGTGATCATGATGCTTCATATCAAGTCACTGTCGGACCTCATAGGTCGACAAGGACGCGTACTACTTCAGAGTGGTACGCACTCCTGTCTTAGAGGTCATGTTGCTAGACAACAATGAACCTACGAGCTAAGGAGAAGCAAAGGTGGGCCCAAATTCCGACAAATGGTTAGAAGCCATGAGATCCGAGATAGGATCCATTTATCATAACAAAGCATGGACTTTGGTGGACTTGCCCAATGATCGGCAAGCCATTGAGATAAATGGATCTTTAAGAAGAAGACAGACGTGAATGGTAATGTCACCATCTATGAAGCTCAACTTGTGGCGAAGAGTTTTTCACAAGTTCAAGGAGTTGACTACGATGAGATTTTCTCATCTGTAGCGATGCTTAAAGTCCGTCGGAATCATGTTAGCATTAGCTACATTTATGAAATCTGGCAGATGGATGTCAAAGCGAGTTTCCTTACCAGTTTTCATAAGGAAAGGTTGTATGTGATACAATCAGAAAAGTTTTGTCGATCCTAAGGATGCTAAAAGGTATGCTAGCTCCAGCAATCCTTCAATGGACTAGAGCAGGCATCTCGGAGTCAGAATGTACACTTTGATGAGATGATCAAAGATTTTGGATATATACAAAGTTTATGAGAAACTTGTATTTCCAAAGAAGTGAGTGGGAGCACTATAGAATTTCTGATAAGTATATGTTGTAAACATATTGTTGATCAGAAATGATATAGAATTTCTAGAAAGCATATAGGGTTGTTTGAAAAGTGTTTTTCAATAGAAAACCTGGATTAAGCTGATTGAACATTGAGCATCAAGATCTATGAGGATAGATCAAAAATGCTTAATGGTACTTTCAAATGAGCACGTACCTTGACATGATCTTGAAGGTGTTCAAGATTAGATCAGTCAAAGAAGGAGTTCTTCCTGAGTTGTAAGGTATGAAGTTAAAACTTAAAGCTCGACCACGACAGAAGAAAGAGGAAGGACGAAGGTCATCCCCTATGCTTTTGTCATAGGCTCTATACTGTATGCCATGCTGAGTACCGCACCTGATGTGTGCCTTGCCACATGTCTGGCAAGAGGGTACAAAGGTGATCAAGGAGTGGATCACCAGATGGCGGTCAAAATTATCCTTAGAGGAATAAGGATATGTTTCTCGGTTATGGAGGTGATAAAGAGTTCGATGTAAAGAGTTACGTCGATGCAAGCTTTAACACCTATCCGAATGACCCTGAGTAGCAAATCGGATACATATAGTGGAGCAACCATTTGGAATAGCTTCAAGTGGAGCGTGGAAGCAGCATTTACAATATGACCTAGAGATTTGCGAAGTACATACGGATCTGAATGTTGCAGAACCGTTGACTAAAACCTCTCTTACAAGCAAAACATGATCAAACCCCAGAACTCATTGAGTCTTAATCACATGATGATGTGAACTAGTTTAGTGACACTAGTAAACTCTTGGGTGTTGGTAACATGACGATGTGACCTGTGAGTGTTAATCACATGGCGATGTGAACTAGATTATTGACTCTAGTGCAAGTGGGAGACTGTTGGAAATATGCTCTAGAGGCAAAAATAAATTAGTTATTATTACTATATTTCCTTGTTCATGATAATCGTTTATTATCCATGCTATAATTGTATTGATAGGAAACTCAGATACATGTGTGGACACATAGAAAACACCATGTCCCTAGTAAACCTCTAATTGACTAGCTCGTTGATCAATAGATGGTTACGGTTTCCTGACCATGGACATTGGATGTCGTTGATAACGGGATCACATCATTAGGAGAATGATGTGATGGACAAGACCCAATCCTAAGCCTAGCACAAAGATCGTAGTTCGTATGCTAAAGCTTTTCTAATGTCAAGTATCATTTCCATAGACCATGAGATTGTGAAACTCCCGGATACCGTAGGAATGCTTTGGGTGTACCAAACGTCACAACGTAACTGGGTGGCTATAAAGGTGCACTACAGGTATCTCCGAAAGTGTCTGTTGGGTTGGCACGAATCGAGACTGGGATTTGTCACTCCGGTAAACGGAGAGGTATCTCTGGGCCCACTCGGTAGGACATCATCATAATGTGCACAATTTGACCAAGGGGTTGATCACGGGATGATGTGTTACGGAACGAGTAAAGAGACTTGCCAGTAACGAGATTGAACAAGGTATCGGTATACCGACGATCGAATCTCGGGCAAGTACTATACCGCTAGACAAAGGGAATTGTATACGAGATCGATTGAGTCCTTGACATCGTGGTTCATCCGATGAGATCATCGTGGAACATGTGGGAGCCAACATGGGTATCCAAATCCCGCTGTTGGTTATTGGCCAGAGAGCTGTCTCGGTCATGTATGCATGATTCCCGAACCCGTAGGTTCTACACACTTAAGGTTCGGTGACGCTAGAGTTGTTATGGGAATTAGTTTGCAGTTACCGAATGTTGTTCGGAGTCCCGGATGAGATCCCGGACGTCACGAGGAGTTCCGAAATGGTCCGGAGGTAAAGATTTATATATGGGAAGTCCTATTTTGGCCACCGGAAAATGTTCGGGATTTTTCGATATTGTACTGGGAAGGTTCTAGAAGGTTTCGGAGTGGGGCCCATCTGCATGGGGGACCCACATGAACGTGGGTAGTGGGGGCAAGGCCCCACACCCCTAGTCAAGGCACACCAAGATCCCCCCCTTAGAAGGAATAAGATCATATCTCGAAGGGATAAGATCAAGATCCCTAAAAAAGGGGCATAACAATCGGTGGGGACGGAAATGATGGGATTTCTTTCCTCCCACCTTTGCCAATGCCCCAATGGACTTGGAGGGCAAGAAACCAGCCCCCTCCACCCCTATATATAGTGGGGAGGCGCATGGGAGCTTCACCCTTGCCCCTGGCGCAGCCCTCTCCCTCCCCAACACCTCCGTAGTAGTAGTAGTGCTTGGCGAAGCTCTGCGGGAGAACTGCAAGCTCCACCACCACACCGTCGTGCTGCCAGAGCTTTCCCTCAACTTCTACTCTCCATTTGCTGGATCAAGAAGGAGGAGACGTCCCCGGGCTGTACGTGTGTTGAACGCGGAGGTGCCGTCCGTTCGGCACTAGGATCATCGGTGATTTGGATCACGACGAGTATGACTCCATCAACCCCGTTCACTTGAACGCTTCCGCTTAGCGATCTACAAGGGTATGTAGATGCACTCTCCTTCCCTCGTTGCTGGTTTCTCCATAGATAGATCTTGGTGACACGTAGGAAAATTTTGAATTTCTGCTACGTTCCCCAACATCCTCGACCTTCAAACCCTTGACCCTCGACCGGCCTCGACCCCTCTGTGACCCTCGCGACCCTCTAGCCTAGTTTCCAACCCTCGACCCCTCTGCGATCCTAAACACCCTTGTTTCGGATAAAAAGAAGAAGAAGAGGAAGAATAAAAGAGGAGAAAAAAAGAGAAGCCTTTTTTTCTTCTACTTCCTCTTCTTATTTTTTATCCTCTTCTTCACCTTCTTCTTCTCCTTCTTCCTTCTTCCTCTATTTTATTCTTTTTTCTTATTTTCCTTCTTCCTCGATGACCCTAACCCTAAACAGTACAACTTCCTTGACGTCCCCGGCTGCCTCTCTCATGAACAAAAGAATAATAATCTATGAATAAAAAAACATGATATTCTATGAAAAAAACATCATCTTCCATCCACATCCATGCATACATCATATATATGATCATCTATGAACAAAAAAAATTCATATGATCATCTATGAAAAAAAACATTATATATTTATGCAAAAAAAACATTACATCAACATATATGCCAAAAAGCATCATACATATATCCATACATCAACATATATACATGAACATATATAAAAAAGCATCACATCCATTAAAAAACATCATACGGCAGCGGCGGCGGTAGGGGGGCAGGGGCTCACTGTGGGCGGCGGTGGCGTTGAGGCAGCGGGGGCACGGGGCGACGCGGGGGCGGCGACGGTGTTGGGGCGGCGCGATGAGGTGACGGCCATGGCGCGGGTTGGCGACGGGGGCGGCGACGGGGGCGGCGACGACGGGCACGGGCCATGGCGATGGCGGCGACGGGCGCAGGTGACAGGGCGGAGGGCGGCGTCGGTGGCGGGAGAGTGAGAAAGTGAATGGATATTTACAAGTCCTGGTTATAAAGGCACACCTTTGGTCCTGGTTCGTGGCACCAACAGGGACCAATGCCCACCTTTAGTCCCGGTTGGTTCCACCAACCAGGACCAAAGGTCTCTTTTCAGTAGCCCAAAGGGCGGGAAGGAGAGGCCATTGGTCCCGGTTGGTGCCACCAACCGGTACCAAAGGGTGGCATTGGTCCCGGTTGGTGCCACCAACCGGTACCAAAGGGTGGCATTGGTCCCGGTTGGTGCCACCAACCGGTACCAATGCACACCTTCTGTACCGGTTGGTGGCACCAACCGGGACCAAAGGCCTTGTGCTGTCCGTGGCCAGAATTTTAATCCCACCTCGCTAGTTGAGAGGGGCGCGCAGTGGTTTATAAGCCCCATTGCCGCACCCCTCTTGAGCTCCTCTCGATTGCAGGATTACGGGGCTAATTGTCAGTGCTATGCCTGATGGGCCTACTGGGCCTTGTGCTGGCCTGAATCCTGGCCCATTGTAGGGTTTCTAGTCATATTCTAGCCATATTGGCACAGTAGGTGGCATTATTTTTATTTCTCCCAGTTTTATTTCTTCTGTTTTTTCATTATTTGTTTTCTTTTGTTTTTTGGCGTTACTTTTTATTTCATTTTTCTTTTAGGTAATAAAAAATATAAACTTTCTGTTAGTGCCATTTGTTTTCCATGTTAATAGTTTAAATTTGAAATTTTTGAAATTTGTGTGAATCACAAGTTTTTGAATAACTTTACTACGAGCATAGATTTTTGAGTGATTCTTTTTCCTGCGGTTTAATATTACTGTGTTTTATCATTATATTCAAAAACAGATTTTGTTATTTTAGTTTCTGACACAAAAATTCTTTATGATAATTATTTTTGCTATTAAAGTTTCTAACAAAAGAAATTCTTTATGAAAAATCTTTTTTCTTTTAATGTTTTGAACATAAAACAATTTGATAATTTTGGTTGCATAAATTTTATATAATTTTAGTTTCAATAATACTAGAGGTTTATAAAAGTTTTTTGAGTTCATTCCTTTTGCTATTGGAGTTCTATAAAAGCTTTTTAGTTGATTCTTTTTGCTATTGAATAATGTTATTGTTTTGTTTTAGTTTATCATAACAGAATATTTTAATTGATTATTTTTATTTCATTCTTTTTACTATTATTTCATTCTATTTGCTTTTAGTTCATTCTTTTTGCTATTAGTTCATTATTTGAGATAAATGATCCTTATATTGAAAAGCGCTACAAATGAACTCTGAAAAGGTTGAAAGTTGGCATGGTATCATCATTTCACCCACATAGCATGTGTGCTAGAAACTTGAGATGGTTACAACAAAAACTGGATGCACTTCGTGTACAAAACAGACAATCTCTTTGGAAGTATCAGGGTTTCAGACGAAAACTCATCTGTTACAAAGGGATTTCATTTGTTCAAATGTAACTGCAGTGATATTCTACATCAAAGGCATCATCATAATAGTTGTAGATAGAAAGTCTTCACTTTTTCTTCGCTTGTGTTCTTTGATTATTGCATCGTAACCATGTATAATCTTCATCGTTTAACAGGATGCTTGGGTCAGCCTTGACTTTGAAGGAAGGAATTTCATGGAACTTTTCATAATTTTAAGACACGTCTGTCTTGCCCTCCAATCCCAGGATGTCTCTTTTTCCTGAAATTACTATGTGGCGCTTTTTCTCGGTTTGGTGGACATGTCCTTCACATAGAAAACCTGCGCCACATCATTGGATAGGACGAATGGCTCGTCTGTGTACCCCAGATTGTTCAGATCCACTGATGTCATTCCGTATTGTGAGTCTACCTGTACCCCGCCTCCTGAAATATTTACTCATTTGCACTTAAACAAAGTCACCTTAATATCATTTCCATAGTCAAGTTCCCATATGTCCACTATGTAACCATAGTATGTGTCCTTTCCCCTCTTGGTTGATGCATCAAAGCGGACACCACTATTTTGGTTGGTGCTCTTTTGATCTTGGGAAATCGTGTAAAATGTATTCCCATTTATCGCGTACCCCTCGTTGGTCATTACAGTCGAAGATGGTTCCCTCGCCAACGAGTACATGTCATCAGAAACAGTTTGTCACAGCTGTGACATGTTTGGAACCAACTGCCGAAACTCCTGATGTGTTCACATGTAATCCAGTCCTCACACTGGTCTGGGTGTTCACATGCCCAGAATGTGCTTGTGTTCATCGACATACGGGGTCACCAAGGTAGAATTATGTACAACCGTGTAGTGTGCTTGAGACCAAGAATGCCCGTCCCTACATACTATTGAGTCCCCTCCTAGTGTGCCTTTTCCACCCAGTCTCCCCTCATACCGCGATTGAGGGAGACCTATCTTTTTAAGGTCAGGAATGAAGTCAACACAAAACCCAATGACATCCTCTGTTTGATATCCCATGGAGATGCTTCCTTCTGGCCTAGCGTGGTTACAGACATATTTCTTTAGGACTCCCATGAACCTCTCAAAGGGGAACAGATTGTGTAGAAATACAGCCCCCAGAATGACAATCTCATCGACTAGATGAACTAGGACCTGCGTCATGATATTGAAGAAGGATGGCGGGAACACCATATCGAAACTGACAAGACATTGCGCCATATCACTCCTTAACTTTGGTAGGATTCCTGGATCGATCAACTTCTCAGAGATTGCATTGAGGAATGAGCATAGCTTCACAATGGCTAATCAAACGTTTTCCGGTAGAAGCCCTGTCGGGGGGATGAACCCCGGGCAGGCAACGGAACCCGGATCTATTTCAAAAACAGTGGGGCCCGCATCGCCCCGGAAACCGGCGTGCACCAGGCCGGATTGCTCGACCCGGCAAGTCCCGCAACCCGGCCAAGACCTTCGACTCTGCATGGTACGTCGACTCGGCCGCAGCAGCTGGAGCAAGGCAATTCAACCCCGCGCAACTATGGCTTCCCCAACAGGCCAACCCACCCATGGCGTCCAGGGCAACCTAGCCACGGGTCAACTCCCGTCCCATCTAGGCCGTACGATGGGACGAGACCTCCATCACCGGTGACCAAGACTACAGTGCTCCCGCCCATGCCTGTGGTCAGCCGGAGTGTGGCAACAGTGCCCCTTACCTACCCGCTGAACAGGGCTGGCACGACAACAGTGTTCCCGCCCTCACCGCTGACGACAGCAAGTGTCGGCCTGACGGAGAACACTGTACGCGGCTCAACTCGGCCACACCATGACGATCGACAAGACGGCACACAGTCCCCCTAGGTACACAGGGCCCGCACCTAGGGGAACCCGGCAAACCACAAGCCCACAAGCGGGACCCAGCCCGGTACCCCGGACACTGGCAATACGGACCCACCGACTCGGCATATTACCATTGTAACCCTGGGTGGGTTGATCTATAAACACCAAGGAGAAGGAGCAGCCCAAGCCTTGGCCAGCCTCCTTCCTCCCTCTCACAGCTCCAGGAGCAACATTGTACTATCGACCATCCAACTAAACTCGGCAGGACTAGGGGTGTTATCTCTCCGGAGAGCCCCGAACCTGGGTATGTCCGGCGTCCCGCGCCCGCGCATATCAACCTCGCCTTTGGAGCCCACCAGTGCCCTCGAGCCTCCTCCTCTCTTTAGCCAGCCCTTGGCATCTACCGTGCGCCCACCACGACAGTTGGCGCCCATCATGGGGCAGCTCGAGGAGCTGGTCGGAAGCATGCTTCGGACGGGGCCCTTCTCCTACTCCGACGAGTCCGTCGCTCTGGCGGACGATGTCGTCGGCGCGCTCGCCGACTCCTTCACCGCGCTGCGTATCTCTGACGCGATCGCGACCGACGAGTACCCCAACAAGGTGCTCAGCTACTCCGACTCCCCGCTCTCTCTTAGCGGTGGATTCACTGCCGGGGCGATGGATGCCCACGTGCAGGTCTTCGTCACCGGCGATGGCGCCTCTTCCTCGTCGAGCAAGGCGAGAAGAGTCGCCGAAGCTGCAGCCGCCACGGCACGGACGGAGCCGTCCGACCCGCTGCGTGCCGCAATGTAGAGCCTCCGCATCCCCATCGGCACCAATGTCGACGCCACCAACGTCGCTGAAGCCTGAACCCAGCTCGAGGACAGGCGCCAGCAGATGCTGGACCTGTCCGAGACGCTGGATGCAACCAGGCATTGCCTGGAAGCTGCTCAGATGGAGCACGACGCCGCCCATGGATTCACGCCCGCCGCGGCTGAGCCGAGCCGGGCCGCCGACACTCGCGCTCGGGGAGGAGCGATCGGCCAGGCCTTCGGCGCTGTTCGGACGGTCTATGAGACCCCAGTTAAGAACATGCATGCGCGCGGTGGAGGCAGCCGCGGTCGGCCTCGACCAACTCGTGGGCGAGGAACTCAAGGAGCGCATCGGGCGGATGTGCAAGCTCCTCCACGCCGCCAACACCCAGCAGGATCGCGTCAACCAGCTCGCCAAGCCGGCCGGGTCTGGCTCCGTCCGCCTTTGCGGGCCTGGCGAACTCCTGCACACGGCCTCCTCGCTGCCCGGCGAGGCGCACTACAGCCAAGCTCGGACCCGACGCAACCCGACCGGCACCGCCGCCGACGCTCTGGGCAACAAGCCCGCCCTAGAGACCCAGCACGGACCCGGCCAGCACGGCCGGTGTCCGGCTCCAGCCGACCCTGCCCCTCGGGGCCTGCCCTCCAGTCGACTCGGCCCGCGCGCCATCAACGATGCCGACGTGCGCCACCGCCTCGATCAGCTTGCTCGATCCCTGGAGGTGGAGGAGAGCGGCGCTATCGGGCCGGCGTGCTTCGGCCCACGCATTCGGGAGGAGCCCTTCCCCAAGGGGTTCATGCTTCCCCGCGACACCCTAAGTACAATGGGACCATGAAGCCAGAAGACTGGCTCACCGACTACACCACGACCATTGGCATCACCGGTGCCAATCGTCGTCTCGCCGTGCGCTACGCACCGCTCATGCTCCAAGGATCGGCTCGCACATGGTTGAACAGCCTGTCGATGGGCAGCATCAACGCATGGGTCGATTTCGAGGAAGCATTTGTCCGCAACTTCACGGGGACGTACAAGCGGCCCGGTTGCGCCAGCCATCTCGCCATGTGCGTCCAGGGGCCGACGGAGACCGGCCGCGAGTACCTCGCACGCTGGCGATCCAATACTTCGTCAGCGGGTGCCGAGACGGTACCCTCCTCAAGCACAAGCTTCTACGCTCCGAGCCGGCCACCATGGCCGCGCTCGTGGTGATGGCGGACAAGTACGCCAACGCCGACTCTGCCATGAAGATCCAGGTGGCGCTGGATGAAGCCAGCAAGGCGAAGCCGGTCCCTCCACCGAAGCCGGCCGGTGAAAGCAGCCGGCAGCAGCATCACCACAACAACAAGCGCAAGGCCGACCAGCCGGCGCAACATCATGACAACTGGCTCGTCGCAGCCGCCGAGCCCACGGCGGAGCCGGCAGCGAAGCGCCGGCAGACCGGCAAGATGGCATGGCAACCCGCCATGACCTTTGAGGAGATGCTCGACGCCCCATGCAAGCACCACAGCGGCGCAAGACGCTCTACGCACACGCTTCAACAGTGCGCCATCACCAAGCACATCATGAGGGGCGACGTTCCGCCTCCTCCGGCTCCGGCTCCGGCTCCGGGCGTGGGGCAGCCGCCCCCGCCTCCACCACAGCCTCCCGCCGGCGGCGCGATGCGGAACGACGCCTACCCGGAGCAGAACGAGGCCTGCGTCGTCTTCACCAGCCTCAGCAACGACAAGCGCAGCGGGCGCGTCTTCTGGCAGGAGGTGAACACTGTCGTCCCGGCCAAGACGGACTTCATGCATTGGTCGGATCGCCCGATCACCTGGACCCAGGAGGATCACTCGGCAGTCATGCCGAGTCCGGGTGGGTACGCCCTCGTCCTCAACCCTACCATCTTCGCGCGGCGCACCTACAAGTTCTCCGAGTCCTCATCGACGGAGGCAGCAGCATCAACATCCTCTACCGCGACACGATGACCAAGCTCGGCCTCAAGGCCGAGGACCTGGAGCCAACCCGGACAGTCTTCCACGGCATCGTACCCGGCCTCTCCTGTTCACCCATTGGCCGGGTCTGGCTCGATGCCCTGTTCGGCGATAGCAGCCACTTCCGACATGAACCAGTCTAATTTGAGGTGGTGGACCGGTCCAACGCGTATCATGCGCTGCTGGGACGGCCCGCGCACGCCAAATTCATGGCGGTTCCCCACTACGCGTACCTAAAGATGAAGATGTCGGGTCCCAAGGGCCTCATTACCATCACCGGCGACTACTGCAAGTCTCTAGAGTGCGCCTGAGACGATGCTAAGCTGGCCGAGTTGCTGGTCATTGCCGAGGAGCGGCGCCAGCTCGACCGGATCGTCACTCTGGCTGGCATCCGCGGCGTCGATCCCAACCCTAGACCCAGCCGATGAGGCCGCCTTCAAGCCCCCCAAGGAAACCAAGAAAGTGAAACTGAACCCGGAAGACCCCAACTGCAGCAAGTACGTTGTCATAGGCGCCCGCCTCGACAGCAAATAGGAAGGCGATCTCGTCGACTTCCTCCGTGAGAATCGGGATATCTTCGCATGGACCCCCAAAGACATGCCGGGTATCCCGAAGAAGTACGCCGAACACAAACTGCACGTCCGCAAGGACGCCAAGCCTGTCCGTCAACCCCTCCATCAATTTTCCGAAGAGAAGAGAAGAACCATTGGTGAAGAGGTTGTTGGAAATATGCCCTAGAGGCAATAATAAATTAGTTATTATTCTTATATTTCCTTGTTCATGAGAATCGTTTATTATCCATGCTATAATTGTATTGATAGAAAACTCAGATACATGTGTGGGTACATAGACAGCACCATGTCCTTAGTAAGCCTCTAGTTGACTAGCTCGTTGATCAATAGATGGTTACGGTTTCCTGACCATGGACATTGGATGTCGTTGATAATGGGATCACATCATTAGGAGAATGATGTGATGGACAAGACCCAATCCTAAGCCTAGCACAAAGATCGTGTAGTTCGTATGCTAAAGGTTATCTAATGTCATGTATCTTTTCCTTAGACCATGAGATTGTGCAACTCCCGAATACCGTAGGAATGCTTTGGGTGTACCAAACGTCACAACATAACTGGGTGGCTATAAAGGTGCACTACAGGTATCTCCGAAAGTGTCTGTTGGGTTGGCACGAATCGAGACTGTGATTTGTCACTCCGTGCGACGGAGAGGTATCTCTGGGCCCACTCGGTAGGACATCATCATAATGTGCACAATGTGACCAAGGGGTTGATCACGGGATGATGTGTTACGGTACGAGTAAAGAGACTTGCCGGTAACAAGATTGAACAAGGTATCGGTATACCGACGATTGAATCTCAGGCAAGTACAATACCGTTAGATAAAGGGAATTGTATACGGGATCGATTGAGTCCCTGACATCGTGGTTCATCCGATGAGATCATCGTGGAACATGTGGGAGCCAACATGGGTATCCAGATCCCGCTGTTGGTTATTGACCGGAGAACGTCTCGGTCATGTCTGCATGGTTCCCGAACCCGTAGGGTCCACACACTAAAGGTTTGATGACGCTAGGGTTATAAAGGAAGTTTGTATGTGGTTACCAAATGTTGTTCGGAGTCCCGGATGAGATCCTGGACGTCACGAGGAGTTCCGGAATGGTCCGGAGGTAAAGATTTATATATGGAAAGTTGTTGTTCGGGTTCCGGGAAAAGTCCGGGTTTTTTCGGTATTGTACCGGGAAGCTTCCAGAAGATTCCGGAGGACTCCGGAGGGGTCCGGAGGTCCGTAAGTTCTTCCACCACGTCCAATATAGCAGCATGGGCTGAGGGGGGCGCCTTATCCTTAATGGGCCAGGGGCACCAGCCTCCCAAGGCCCATGCGCATGGGAGAGGGGAAACCCTAAGGGGGAGGGCCTCCACTTGACTTGGGAGGCATTCCTCCCCCCCTTGGCCGCCACCCCCTCCTCAGATTGGATCTGAAGGGGCCATCCCCCCTATCACTTGCCCCTATATATATGTGAGGGGTTGGAGGGCAGCCGCACCCAAGTTCTGGCGTAGCCCTCCCCCTCTCCCAAGTTCTCCTCTTCTCTCGTGGTGCTTGGCGAAGCCCTGCAGGATTGCCACGCTCCTCCATCACCACCCTGCCGTTGTGCTGCTGCTGGATGGAGTCTTCCTCAACCTCTCCCTCTCTCCTTGCTGGATCAAGGCATGGGAGACGTCACCAGGCTGTACGTGTGTTGAACGCGGAGGTGCCGTCCGTTCGGCACTAGGATCTCTGGTCATTTGGATCACGACGAGTACGACTCCTTCAACCCTATTCTCTTAAACGCTTCTGCTTAGCGATCTACAAGGGTATGTAGATGCACTCTCCTTCCCCTCGTTGCTGGTTTCTCGATAGATAGATCTTGGTGACACGTAGGAAAATTTTGAATTTCTGCTACGTTCCCCAATAGTGGCATCATGAGCTAGGTCTATTGCGTAGATTCTATGCACAAGTAGAACACAAAGTAGTTGTGGGCGTTGATTTTGTTCAATATGCTTACCATTACTAGTCCAATCTTGATTCGGCGGCATTGTGGGATGAAGCGGCCCGCACCGACCTTACACGTACACTTACATGAGATAGGTTCCACCGACTGACATGCACTTGTTGCATAAGGTGGCTAGCGGGTGTCAGTCTCTCCCACTTTCGTCGGATCGGATTCGATGAAAAGGGTCCTTATGAAGGGTAAATAGCAATTGACATATCACGTTGTGGTTTTTGCGTAGGTAAGAAACGTTCTTACTAGAAACCCATAGCAGCCACGTAAAACATGCAAACAACAATTAGAGGACGTCTAACTTTGTTTTGCAGGGTATGCTATGTGATGTGATATGGGCAAGAAGAATGTGATGAATGATATGTGATGTATGAGATTGATCATGTTTTTGTAATAGGAATCACGACTTACATGTCGATGAGTATGACAACCTGCAGGAGCCATAGGAGTTGTCTTAATTTATTGTATGACCTGCGTGTCATTGAACAACGCCATGTAGTTACTTTACTTTATTGCTAACCGCTAGCCATAGTAGTAGAAGTAATAGTTGGTGAGACAACTTCATGAAGACACGGTGATGGAGATCGTGGTGTCATGCTAGTGACGATGATGATCATGGAGCCCCGAAGATGGAGAGCAAAAGGAGCAAAATGATATTGGCCATATCATGTCACTATTTGATTGCATGTGATGTTTATCATGTTTATGCATCTTATTTTCTTAGAACGACGGTAGTAAATAAGATGATCCCTCATTAAAATTTCAAGAAAGTGTCCCCCCTAACTGTGCACCGTTGCGAAAGTTCGTCATTTCGAAGCACCATGTGATGATCGGGTGTGATAGATTCTTACATTCACATACAACGGGTGTAAGCCAGATTTACACAAGCTAAACACTTAGGTTGACTAGACGAGCCTAGCATGTACAGACATGGCCTCGGAACACAAGAGACCAAAAGGTCGAGCATGAGTCGTATGGTGGATACGATCAACATGAAGATGTTCATCGATGATGACTAGTCCGTCTCACGTGATGATCGGACACGGCCTAGTTGACTCGGATCATGTAATCACTTAGATGACTAGAGGGATGTCTATCTGAGTGGGAGTTCATTAGATGAACTTAATTATCCTGAATATAGTCAAAAGCCCTTTGCAAATTATGTCATAGCTCGCGCTTTAGTTCTACTGTTTTAAATATGTTCCTAGAGAAAATATAGTTGAAAGCTGACAGTAGCGAATATGCGGACAGTAGAAAGCTCATGTCCTTAATGCACCGCTCAGTGTGCTTAACCCCAAACGTCGTTTGTGGATGTTGCGAACATCGGACATACACGTTTTGATAACTACGTGATAGTTCAGTTAAACGGTTTAGAGTTGAGGCACCAAAGACGTTTTTGAAACGTCGCGAAACATATGAGATGTTTCGAGGGCTGAAACTGGGATTTCAGGCTCGTGCCCACGTCAAGAGATATATGGCCTCCGACGATTTTCTTAGCCTGCAAACTAAGGGAGAAAAGCTCAATCATTGAGCTTGTGCTCGGATTGTCTGAGTACAACAATCACTTGAATCGAGTGGGAGTTGATCTTCCAGATGAGATAGTGATGTTTCTCCAAAGTCATTGCCACCAAGCTACTATAGCTTCGTGATGAACTATAACATATCAGGGATAGATATGATGATCCTTGAAGTATTCGCGATGTTTGACACCGTGAAAGTAGAAGTCAAGTAGGAGCATCAATTCATGATGGTTAGTAAAACCACTAGTTTCAAGAAGGGCAAGGGCAAGAAGTGATGCTTCATGAAACGGCAAAACGGTTGCTGCTCTAGTGAAGACCCAAGGTTGAACCCAAACCCGAGACTAATTGCTTCTGTAATGAGAGGAACGGACACTAAAGTAGAACCACCCTAGATACTTGGTAGATAAGAAGGCAGGCAAGGTCGTAGGAGTATATTGGATATACATTATGTTAATGTGTACTTTACTAGTACTCCTAGTAGCACCAGGGTATTGGATACCGGTCCGGTTGCTAAGTGTTAGTAACTCAAAATAAAAGCTACGGAATAAACGGAGACTAGCTAAAGGTGAGCTGACGATATGTGTTGGAAGTGTTTCCAAGGTTGATGTGATCAAACATCACACGCTCCCTCTACCATCAAGATTAGTATTAAACCTGAATAATTGTCATCTGGTGTTTGCGTTGAGCATAGACATGACTGGATTGTGTCTATCGCGATACGGTTATTCATTTAAGGAGAATAATGGTTACTCTATTTATTTGAATAATACCTTCAATGGTCTTGCACCTAAAGGAATGGTTTATTGAATCTCGATCGTAGTGATACACATTTTCATGCCAAAAGATATAAGATAGTAATGATAGTACCACTTATTTGTGGCACTGCCATGTAAGTCATATTGGTGTAAAACGCATGAAGAAGCTCCATGTTGATGGATCTTTGGACTCACTCGTTTTGAAAAGTTTGATACATGCAAACCATGTCTATTGGTGTATACGCACAAAGAAACTCCATGCAGATGGATCATTTGGACTCACATGATTTCGAATCACTTGAGATATGCAAATCATACCACATAGGCAAGATGACTGAAAAGCCTCGTTTTCAGTAAGATGGAACAAGATAGCAACTTGTTGGAAGTAACACACGTTGATGTGTGCAGTCCAATGAGTGCTGAGGCATGCAGTGAATATCGTTATATTCTTACTTCACGGATGATTTAAGTAGATACTGAGTATATTTACTTGATGAAACACAAGTCTGAATTATTGAATGGTTCAAGTAATTTCAAAGTGAAGTTGAAGATCATTGTGACAAGAGGATAAAATGTCTATGATATGATCATAGAGATGAGTATCTGAGTTACGAGCTTTGGCACGCAATTAAGACATTGTCGAAAATGTTTCACAATTAATACTGCCTGGAACACCATAGCGTGATGGTGTGTCCGAACATCATAGTTGCACCCTATTGGATATGGTGCGTACCATGATGTCTCTTATCGAATTACCACTATCGTTCATGGGTTAGGCATTAGAGACAACCACACTCACTTTAATAGGGCACCACGTAATTCCATTGATAAGACACTGTTTGAACTATGGTTTGGAGAAACCTAAGTTGTCGTTTGTTAAAAGTTTGGGGCTGCGACGCTTATGTGAAAAAGTTTCATGTTGATGAGCTCGAACCCAAAGCGGATAAAAATGCATCTTCATAGGACACACAAAACAGTTGTTTATACCTCCTATCTCAGATCCGGAAGCAAAAGTAATTGTTTCTAGAAATGGGTCCTTTCTCGAGGAAAGGTTTCTCTCCAAAGAATTGAGTGGGAGGATGGTGGAGACTTGATGAGGTTATTGAACCATCACTTCAGCCAATGTGTAGCAGGGCACAGGAAGTTTTTCATGTGGCACCTACGCCAATTGAAGTGGAAGTTGATGATAGTGATCATGATGCTTCGGATCAAGTCACTACCGAACCTCGTAGGTCGACAAGGACGTGCACTACTTCAGAGTGGTACGCAATCCTGTCTTACAGGTCATGTTGCTAGACAACAATGAACCTATGAGCTACGGAGAAGCGATGGTGGGCCCGGATTCCGACGAATGGATCGAGGCCATAAAATCCGAGAGAGGATCCATGACTTTGGAAGAAATACTTGATGGTCGTAAGGCTATTGGGTACAGATGGATTTTTAGAGTAAGAGAGCCAATGATGGTAAGTATCGCCATTAAGAAAGCTCGACTTGTCGTTAAAGATGTTTTCTGACAAGTTCAAGGAGTTGACTACGGTGAGGCTTTCTCACTCGTAGCGATGCTAAGAGTCTATTGGAATTGGATTAGCAGTTACTGCATTATTTTTGAAATCTTGCATATAGGATGTCAAAAAACATTGTTTCCTTGACAGTTTTCTTGAGGAAAGGTTGTATGTGATAAAACCAGAAGGTCTTTGACAATCCTGAAAGGCGCTAACAAGTATGCAAAGCTCCAACAATCCTTCTAAGGACTGGAGTAAGCATCTCGGAGTTGGAATGTACACTTTGATGAGATGATCAAAGATTTTGGGTTTATACAACGTTTATGAGAAACATGTATTTCCAAATAAGTGAGTGGGAGCACTATAGAATTTCTGATGAGTATATGTTGTTGACATATTGTTGATCAGAAATGATGTAGAATTTCTAGAAAGCATATAGGTTTATTTGAAAAGTGTTTTTCAATGGAAAACCTGGATTAGGCTACTTGAAAAATAAGCATCAAGATCTATAAGATAGATCAAAATGCTTAATAGTACTTTCAAATGAGCACATACCTTGACATGATCTTGAAGGTGTTCAAGATGGATTAGTCAAAGAAGGAGTTCCTGCCTGAGTTGTAAGGTACGGAGTTAAGAGTTAAAGCTCGACCACGGCAGAAGAGAGACAAAGGTCGAAGGTCGTCCCCTATGTTTTAGACATAGGCTCTATAGTATGCTACGTTGTGTACCGCACCGGAAGTGTGCCTTGCCATGAGTCCACTAGTAGAAAAGGGGGCAATGGTCTAGGCCGGGTCAGCCCATTAGTCCCGGTTCAATCCAGAACCGGGACCAATGGGGGCATTGGACCCGGTTCGTGAGCCCCGGGGGCCGGCCGGGCCAAGTGGCCATTGGTCCCGGTTCGTCTGGACCTTTTGGTCCCGGTTGGTGGGACGAACCGGGACCAATGTGCCTTGCTCCTGGCCCACCACCATTGGACCCAGTTGGTCGCCTAAACCGGGACCAAAGGCTTCCCTTTAGTCCCGGTTCAAGCCATGAACCGGGACCAATTAGTTGC
Organism: Triticum timopheevii; assembly: GCA_963921465.1. Taxonomy (NCBI): domain Eukaryota; kingdom Viridiplantae; phylum Streptophyta; class Magnoliopsida; order Poales; family Poaceae; genus Triticum; species Triticum timopheevii. The sequence continues at coordinate 15,429,300 of OY997272.1, read as the reverse complement.
CTATATATACCCCGCGAGCAGAGCACTCTCACTGCTTTGTTTTTCGTGGCATGCGAGGAGGGAGCTTTAGCTCACACTACAAGAAATATGTCAACTAGTGAAGTCCACTAGTGGTCACTGAAAGGTCATAGTTTTCAATTTGTGACCTTTTTGTGACCAAAAACATAAGGTCAAAAGATGGGGGTCGTTAATTGACTATAGCGACCTTCTCTGTGAGACTAGAGCACACTCTGTGAGAAGGTCGTAGACATTTACGACCAAAACAGAAGGTCATTGAACCCATGACCTTTTGTTTTGGTCACTAGCTGACTGCCTAGGCCACGTCGGATCCGACGTGGCAATCTGACGTGGCAAAATTGTGACCAATTCATAAGTTCGTTACTTAGAATCAGCCCAGTCCATTTTGGTGCTTTACATGGGCCAAGCCCATTAATTATTATTTTTCTAGCAATTTGTATCAACTACATGGGCCGAGACCAAGAATTTGGCCTTTTTATTTTCTAGGACACAGCCTTCTACAGTTCATTTCTTTTTTGGGCCTCAAACTTTTTATAGTCCATTTCTAGAAAACATTCAAGAACATTCAAGCACAGGAAGTACTACCAAGGAGCTAAAACACGTACTAACAGCAAACATGTACATTCAAGGATCGACGTAGCTACCAAGTAGCTACCATTTCTACCACCAGCAGCAACAGCCGCCTAAAAGACAAGGAGGTGCTACCACCACCAGCGGCAACGATCCATCACCACCAGCGGCGACATTTCAGAGACGCCCTCCCCTTGCTGTTTCTTGGCGTGCTGCATCACAAGTCCCCCTACACACACAAAATTCAGATGTTCATCCAATTAGTAGTGAAGTGGGTACTCTAACATTCATCGTGGTAATGCTGGAAGGAACCAATCAATCGGAAGCATCCAACCGACTGGAATATGGAGCGACAGGGGACAGAGGGAGCGGGAGTGGACCTGGATGGTGTTGCTGCTGAAGACGAACACGAGGCCCACGCCGCTTGCAGGATGGCCGACGGGCACCTACCATGTCTGGAACTTGTGTGACTGCTTCCCGATGTACCGCCCCGTCTTGCCGTTGTAGTACTCGGGGAAGTCATCCTTGGCCAGACGCCTCTCCATCACCTCCACCGTGTTGCGAGCGATGTGGGGCCGCCCCAGCTTCATGCTCACCGCCACCAGGAGCCACAGCAGCACTGCAGTTTGCACGCGCACGACAACCTAGAACACATGTGTAAAGGACATTGGCATATAGAAATGCAGTGCATATATGGAAAGAAGAGAATACAATGCATGGGCACAGATCCAAGGAGCTAATACTGAACCAACATAGATCTGGCGATAAACAGCAGCGACATGCATCAAACAACTGAAGCTGTTCACTATAAGATCATCTATATGAGCTAAACTACCAATTTCCTATGCTATGAGGGTTATCTGATTTCAGGACATTCATATATACACCATGGACATGTATAAAACCGAACAGAAAAGTAAAATACCACCACACAACATAGGTGTGCCCTCAAGTCCTGAACCAGTAAGTAGACTAACACTGACCACATGTATAAAGCAGAACAGCAAAGTGAATACTAACTATTCTGCAAAAATAAATAAAAAGTGAATACTAACAACTAACGCATGTGTGTCCTTAAGCCAAAAACCAGTAACCACAAAGGGGAAAACATAAAACAAATTCATGTGTTTTAGGGGGGCATGATAGCGCAGGGTGTCATAATCAAATTCCTGGAAATACTGATATTGTACACAACCCCCTTTTCTGAAGATAAATGCCTAAAAATTTAAGTTGCAAGGAGTAGATCAAAGATTCTATAAGCAGCTAGAACAACAGGAAGGTACTGAGCACATACAACTGGCTCTAGTATACCGCCATGCATGAGCACTTGTTAATATCTATATTCATGATAGCAACCTATAATCACCTATGCTTACAAATCATATCATAATGCCTATATAAGATGCAAAAAAGATATGCGCATCTCATATCAGACTAAGAGACAACGCTGCATAACAGTTCTGATCTTCTGCCAAAACTGAACACAACATGTACCAATGAAAATCAACACTTATAGATTCATATCACACTAACAGCCAACACTGCATAACAGTTCTGAACTTCTGCCAGAACTGAACACAACATATACCAAGAAAAATCAACACTTCTGAATTAATATCAGACTAACAGCCAGTCAACACCGCATAACAATCCTAAACTTCTGTCAAACTGAACAAAACATACACTAAAGGAAACAATCAGCAAACAAGATGAAAAGTGTAACAACCTAAGGTTCTGTCAACAGGATTTCCTCCGACGCAAGTGCTCACTCCTCTTCCATGCTTCGGAGCCATCGCTTGAACTGTATTGGTGCCTCGTGCACCAACATCACGCGGGCAAGGTACGTTCTTCTCATACCCGAGGTTATCAGAGGCTCCCTCTTGGAGCACATTGAGCCCATGGCCACTACCCACATGGATCATGCTCCTATCGGGAGTGGCGTGGTGGTATTGTTGCTGCTGGCCACAGAGCTGCTGCATGAAGGACACCTCCATGGAGCTGATGTACATGTTGTCGGTCTCGTTCGTCCATCCGGCCGACACCAGCTCCCCAACCTGATCACCCTGCTGAAGAAGAAGAAGAAGAAGGTAGAAACCAGTTTCAGTTTTACACGCACAAAATCAAACCAGATCTAGATTTACAGATGCAACCTTCAGAATTAATTATTCTATGATCAAACAAAAGCAGAGACTATATACTGGGTACTGATGCACTATTCTATGATCTGAGCTACCATTGTTTCAATAGCTTGGCAAACATTGATAGCAAAGAAACAAAAATGTTAAGTCAATATCTTTGTGAGCGTGTAGTAGATTGTTCACATCCTAATGAGATACATGGCAAAGAATCTTGAACTATACTAGCAATAGAAAGCAGTCAACAGTATCTGAGAGTGACTGATGGTTGTTTCAACAAACAATTAGTTTCTTGACATCTTAACACAGACCAAAGAACTGTTGTTACTTCACAATGCAGATAAATAGATCGAGTCTAGAAAGCAAGGACCTGACCTCTCCTCTCGGAAGAAAGGAAGAGGGTGTCAGTTTCCTTGTCACAAATTTGATGGCTAACTGACCAGTCACTACTAGCATACGAAGCTCATCCAGTCACTACTAGCATGCATACGAAGCTCATCTAGCTAACTGACCATCAAAACACGGGAGATCACCCATACAAGCCGGAGACAAATATGTACACAAGCCGGAGGCACCGGGGAAGAGAAAGGTAGGGAGAGGGCTTATGAGGCGGGCGATGAGCCTGAGGAGCGCGTGATCCTAGGTCGGACGTGCGCGTTGGGCATACATGAAGACGAAGATGGCGCTGGGCACCCTCTTGGGCTTGTTGGGGTCCTTGCCGGCCTTGCCCTTCTTCCCTTGGCGGACGGCTTCTCGGCCCCCTTGCTCCTCACCGCCAACCTACAACACCACAGATCGTCAGAAACCTAATCACTGGATCAGATCTACCACGAGTGGAAGGGAGTACCTTGAGCTCGTGTCGTCGGGCTCGGATGAATGGGCAGCTGCGTGTGGGGCGAGGTAAGAGTCACCAGAGCCGCACCATCGACGGAGGCGCCATCGCATCCGAAACCCTAGCCATGGGGACGTTGTCGGGGAAGGATGCAAGCAAAAGGAGCAGCACGACCGGCCTTGAGGTCCGGCGCGTCGACGGCCTGCCTAGCGTCGGGCGCCCTCACGGAGACGCCAGAGGAGGAGGCTAGTGAAGCAGCGACGGCTAGGATCGACTGCTAGGGTGGAGTACGACGAACCCCTCCCTACAGCGAGGTGTACGGGGACCGTCTGAGGATCCCGCAAACCCTAGGTCGCATGCCGTCGTGGTCCGAGGCTATAGGGCGCTGGATCTGCTGCGGGAGGTGGAGGGAGGGAGCAGAAGATGGGGAACGATGGGCGGCGCGCGGATCTGGCATCATCAGGCTCGGATGAATGGGCGGCGTGAGGGAGGAAGGGACGGTGGTGGTGGCGGCATGAGGGAAGGGGAGGTGGCGGCGGCGATCTGGAAGGGGAGGAGGAGAGCTCTCTCTCTCTCTCCGCATCGGGCACAGTGGGTGGGTGGGTGGGACACAGTGGGTGGGTGTGGGACTGTGGGTGGGTGGGTGGGTGGATGGATGGATGGATGGATCTGTGCCATGTCATCGATCCATGGCACACATGTTTCCACCAATGATGATTAAGCTTATGCAATTGTTTTTTTTTCTTTTTTTTCTCTTACATATTTTCTCACCCATGTAAATAACCTATCCAATATTTACTGCAAAAGGGCACCATTTCATTTTCAAAAATATTATACAATATTGACTAACTCGGGGAGGCTTCGTTGCAACTCCGGCGACCCTTTACGATATTACATCACAACACTAGCGGCTTGACAATGCTTCATTGCAACTCCGTCGGTCCCGACAATGTTGGATCACAGCACCCGCGGTCTGCAGCGATGCTATGTTGCATCACTGGTGACTATTTGCAGCACCACCTTCTGTTGCAACCCCCGGCAACCTTGCGACACCATCCTCGTGTGCATGAGCGGTGGCCACCACCCGGTAGCCTGTGGCGCCACGCATCACTACCCCACACCAAGAGCTTCGACACCCCTCGCATCAACAAATCGTCACCACCGTCGTCGAACATCAGCCATCACAGAAATGCTCAAATGTTATGGTAGATCAATGGCTTTCAAACCAAATGATCAATCTTATGGCCACATTCATGGCATAGTTTGTTCAAATGGTCTCATATTGTGCACAAGGGTGCATCTTGTAATTCCAAACAATGTTGCCTAAGGAAGTTTTCATTTTCTTTGCATGGAAAATTCATTTTTCATTTTCTGAGTGCCCAAAAGGAGGTTTTTTTGTGAAGGAGCTACCAAATAATTGTTGCAAAATTCGACATAATCAATTTTATAAAATATTGGGCCATATATAATGCACAATTGACAAAATGGTAGGGTGAAAAAATTTTGATCCACCTCTGGTGAAAAAGACAAATTGCCGTCGATTTAGTAGGAAACGGGTCAAATTTGAACTATAGCTGCCTCATAGTTTGCTCTTTATTTTTTCCAAAAATCATTTCTAGGTACATAAGTATCTATTTAATCATAGAAACACCAAAAAAATCTCAAGATTCAACCACTAGCTAAGAACGGTCAAGCCCGCCGTTTTGACCGCATTTTGAAACGGGCATAAAAAATTCAAAAAAAATCAAAAAAATTGGAAAACCTTCGCATTGGGTCATTATATGTGACCAAGTTTCCAGGAAAAATAATAAACTTGTAACACGGTAATTATTTTAAAAAACTGTTCTCAGAAATGAGGAATCAAGCGTGAAGATTCATGGCTTTCAAGCCAAATGATCAATCTTATGGCCACATTCATGGCATAGTTTGTTCAAATGGTCTCATATTGTGCACAAGGGTGCATCTTGGAATTCCAAACAATGTTGCCTAAGGAAGTTTTCATTTTCTTTGCACGGAAAATTCATTTTTCATTTTCCGAGTGCCCAAAAGGAGGTTTTTTGTGAAGGAACTACCAAATAATTGTTGCAAAATTGGACCTAATCAATTTTATAAAATACTAGGCCATATATAATGCACAATTGACAAAATGGTTGGGTGTCAAAATTTTTGATCCACCTCTGGTGAAAAAGACAAATTCCCGGATTCAGCTGGAAGCGGGTCAAATTTGAACTGCAGCTGCCTCATAGTTTGATCTTTATTTTTCCCAAAAATCATTTCTAGGTAAATAAGTATCTATTTAATCAGAAATACATGGTTTGATGGCGAGACATCGAGGTTTGTACGGTGGCCGAGAGCCCCAACTCTAGAGCGCGTAAGCTCGCATGCCCGCCTCGTGATCGCCGCGTGACCGTGGCGTTGCCATGTGTTCAGAGCGGCCTAGGCATGTCTAGTGGGTTGGGCACTCCCCGGGTAGGTGCTAGGAAGAAAATCACAACATAAGATTCTCAGGAGGAGACCGATCGATCCTCAAACATGAATTAACAACCAAGTGTTTGATTTGCGGTACGGGAAATGCACATGGCTAATGGGCGTGAGTTTTGGCTGAGGATGATCAGTTACTAAGAAGACCGTCTTCACAAATTTTCACCTCAAAAGGAGGAGCCTAGGTGGTACTTGCTTTACAAACTACCACACTGGACATAAATACGAATGTTGAAGCTGGGCTCAAAATAATGAATGGATTGAGCTGGCATTTGGTGGGGGATTGTTATTTGGGCATAGGAAAGCACTGTAGAAAATGGATACCATTTGGACATGCCAAAGTGGTACTTCCTTCACAAAGTGCTGCCCTGACCAGAATAGGAAAATGAATATTTTTGAATTATTTTTGAACTAGGCAAGGAAGGTTTTTACATATTTGACGAAGATATGACCCAAAGAATTTATGAGATTTGTTTGGGAATTTTGGGAATAACATAAATATAGGTTGCTTCACAACCTAGGGCAAAAACCGCCAAATGGACATGACACATAGGCAAAACTGATGAGATGGCGCCTAGTCATCACAACCCACCACAATCTACAAGGCTATGACCATCTATATTGGTCATTAACAACTAGAAATAAGGCAGCGGACTAGCACTGTGTGCTTTGTGACCTTTTCGTGTAAGGAAATTACGACCTTTCTGACCAAAATGGTCGCAATGGTTTAGGTTTGGAGCCCCTCGAACAGCTTTTGACCAATTGGTCTGAAATGGTATAGATCTATGACCAATTCTTCCAGGGTCACTGACAAAAGGTCACTAGTTGACATATTTCTTGTAGTGTCACCTCCTATGCACACGAGGTGTTCGATGGAATGCCCGAGCCACACTACTTAAGCTTTCTCATCTCCAAGCTCCACCTCCAAGCTCCATTTTCCTCAATATTTGTCTAGGTTTAGCGGTCCGTCACGTCCCGTCCCCGTCTTCACCGCCGTCGATCGCCCGCGCCGATCTCGTTGCCGGCACCACCGTGGTGAGCCTCTTACTTGTATGTTTATATAGATACTTGTATAATTTTCTTACTTTTATTATTGCATCTTATATAGTGCGATGGTTTTGGTATCCGCCCCCGTCGGCCCTCGTCCTGTCTATGATTCAGATGTGGTATATATTATCTTTTCATAACTATTGGTTCATTTATTGTTTATGACAATTTTGCTGACCAACGTGACATAGATTTTATTTATCTAGGAGGTTGTTGAACCAGAAATTCCAACCGACCCTATTGTCGAGAGGTTAAATTTAGTTGAGAAGAAAACAATTTGTTGAAGGAAAAAATTAGAAAAATTGAGGAGGATAAGATGATATTGAAGTTGCATGTTGCGGATGTCGTCGATGATCACAAGATCAAGATGGATGCAATGCGCTTGAAGATTAGGAAGATTAGAAATTATGCCATTCATACCGAGGCTTGGTATCATTATGCTGTTGGATCAGTTGTTACATTGGTTGCGATTATGATCGCATTTGTTTTCGCATTGAAATGTTTTACATAGTTTCAGTGTATGGTTTAATTAATTTAGATGCTCTGCAGAGCTTTATGTTGTTAGATGAGAACTATGTATGTATTTTGGTTTTAGTGTGATGATGAACTTCTATTAATTTTGTTTTACTGTTCTGTAATGATTTTTGACACACTTAATTATATATAATGCACGCAGATGAACCGGCAATGGATGTACGGTTCAAGACACACCTCCGAGTACATTAAGGGCGTGCATGATTTTCTCGAAGTGGCTGAGGCAAACAAGAAGAATGGTTTTATGTGTTGTCCATGCCCTATATGCGGGAATACGAAGTCTTACTCTGACCGGAAAATCCTCCACACCCACCTGCTTTACAAGGGTTTCATGCCACACTATAATGTTTGGACGAGGCACGGAGAAATAGGGGTTATGATGGAAGACGGCGAAGAAGAAGAGTACGATGGCAACTATGTGCCCCCTGAATACGATGATGCTACTGAACATCAAGAGGAACCAGACGATGTGCACGGTGATGCTGCAACGGGCGAAGCTGCTGAAGATCAAGAGGAACTAGACGATGTGCCCGATGATGATGATCTCCGCCGGGTCATTGTCGATGCAAGCACGTAATCCGAAAGTCAAAAGGAGAAGCTGAAGTTCGATCGCATGTTAGAGGACCACAAAAAAGGGTTGTACCCCAATTGCAAATATGGCAACACAAAGCTCGGTACCGTACTGGAATTGCTGCAGTGGAAGGCAGAGAATGCTGTGCCTGACAAAGTATTTGAGAAGCTACTGAAAATATTGAAGAAGAAACTTCCAAAGGATAACGAATTTCCCGACAGTACACACACAGCAATGAAGGTCGTATGCCCTCTAGGATTGGAGGTGCAGAAGATACATGCATGCCCTAATGACTCCATCCTCTACCACGGTGCGTACAAGGATCTGAACGCATGCCCGGTATGTTGACGGCGAGCCCCCTAGGAAGAGGGTTCCTGCGAAGGTGATGTGGTATGCTCCTATAATACCATGGTTGAAACGTCTGTTCAGAAACGGAGAGCATGCCAAGTTGATGCGATGGCACAATGAGGACCATAAGAAAGACGGGAAGTTGAGAGCACCCGCTGACGGATCGCAGTGGAGAAAAATCGAGAGAAAGTACTGGGATGAGTTTGCAAGTGAGCCAAGGAACGAATGGTTTGCTTTAAGAGCGAATGGCATTAATCCTTTCGGGGAGCAGAGCAGCAATCACAGCACTTGGCCCGTGACTCTATTTATGTATAACCTTCCTCCTTGGATGTGCATGAAGCGGAAGTTCATTATGATGCCAGTTCTCATCCAAGGCCCTAAGCAACCCAGCAACGACATTGATGTGTACCTAAGGCCATTAGTTGAAGAACTTTTACAGCTGTGGAATCGAAACGGTGTACATACGTGGGATGAGCACAAACAGGAGGAACTTTACCTAAAGGCGTTGCTGTTCGTGACCATCAACGATTGGCCCGCTCTCAGTAACCTTTCAGGACAGACAAACAAGGGATACCACACATGCACGCACTACTTACTTGACACTGATAGTATATACCTGGCAAGCTGCAAGAAGAATGTGTACCTGGGCCATCGTCAATTTCTTCCGACCAACCATCAATGTCGAAAGAAAGGCAATCATTTCAAAGGCGAGGCAGATCACCGGAAGAAGCCCGCCATGCGTACCGGTGATCACGTACTTGCTATGGTCAATGATTTACACGTAATCTTTGGAAAGGGTCCCGGCGGACTAGCTGTTCCGAGTGACGCTGGGGGACATGCACCCATGTGGAAGAAGAAATCTATATTTTGGGACCTAACCTACTCGAAAGACCTAGAGGTCCGCTCTTCGATCGACGTGATGCACGTGACGAAGAACCTTTGTGTGAACCTGCTAGGCTTCTTGGGCGTGTATGGGAAGACAAAAGATACAGCTGAGGCACGGGAGGACCTGCACCGTTTGCACGAAAAAGACGGCATGCCTCCAAAGCAGTATGAAGGTGCTGCCAGCTATGCTCTGACCAAAGAAGAGAAGGAAATCTTCTTTGAATGCCTGCTTAGTATGAAGGTCCCGACTGGCTTCTCGTCGAATATAAAAGGAATAATAAATATGGTAGAGAAAAAGTTTCAGATTCTAAAGTCTCATGACTGCCACATGATTATGACGCAACTGCTTCCTGTTGCATTGAGGGGGCTTCTACCGGAAAACGTCCGATTAGCCATTGTTAAGCTATGTGCATTCCTCAATGCAATCTCTTAGAAGGTGATCGATCCAGAAAACATACCAAGGCTAAGGAGTGATGTGGTGCAATGTCTTGTCAGTTTCGATCTGGTGTTCCCACCATCCTTCTTCAATATCATGACGCACGTCCTAGTTCATCTAGTTGACGAGATTGTCATTCTGGGCCCCGTATTTCTACAAAATATGTACCCCTTTGAGAGGTTCATGGGAGTCCTAAAGAAATATGTCCATAACCGCGCTAGGCCAGAAGGAAGCATCTCCATGGGCCATCAAACAGAGGATGTCATCGGGTTTTGTGTTGACTTCATTCCTGGCCTTAAGAAGATAGGTCTCCCTCAATCGCGGTATGAGGGGAGACTGACTGGAAAAGGCACGCTTGGAAGGGACTCAATAATATGCAGGGACGGATATTCTTGGTCTCAAGCACGCTACACAGTTCTATAGAACTATACCTTGGTGACCCTGTATGTCGATGAACACAAGAACAGTCTGCGCTCCAAACACCCGGAGCAGTGCGACGACTGGATTACATGTGAACACATCAGGACTTTCAGCAGTTGGTTGGAAGCACGTCTCAGAGGTGACAACACTGTTTGTGATGAGCTGTACTTGTTGTCCAGGGGACCATCTTCGACTGTTACGATTTGGAAAGGATACGAGATAAATGGGAATACATTTTACACGATTGACCAAGATCAAAAGAGCACCAACCAAAACAGCGGTGTCCGCTCTGATGCAACAACCGAGAGGGGAAAGGACACATATTATGGTCACATAGTGGACATATAGGAACTTGACTACGGACATGATTTTAAGGTCCCTTTTTTAAGTGCAAATGGGTCAATCTGTCAGGAGGCGGGGTACAGGTAGACCCACAGTACGGAATGACAACAGTGGATCTGAAAAATCTTGGGTACACCGACGAACCGTTCGTCCTAGACAATGATGTGGCACAGTTTATCTATGTAAAGGACATGTCTACCAGACCGAGAAAGAGAAAAGATAAGGAAGCGAATACATCGTACGATGAGCCAAAGCGCCACATAGTTCTTTCAGGAAAAAGGGACATCATGGGAGTGGAGGACAAGACAAACATGTCTGAAGATTATGAAAAGTTTCATGAAATTCCTCCCTTCAAAGTCAAGGCTGACCCCAGCATCTTGATAAACGATGAAGATTATCCATGGTTACGGCGCAATAAGCAAATGACACAAGCGAAGAAAAAGTGAAGACTTTCTCCCGCAACTATTATGATGATACCATGCCAACTTTGTAACTGACGAGTATGATACCATTGTCCGTTTTGTATATGCACATGCTATGTGTGGGTCAATTTATGATACCATGCCAACTTTCAACTTTTTCAGAGTTCATTTGAAATGCTTTAATGTCTTATGGTTCGGCCCTCGTAATAATTAAAAATACCAAAAATAAGCATTTTGTTGTAAGTAGAAACAAAATAAAATAAATAAAGCAAGAAAGAAAACAAAAAAACAAAAAAAGTGTTTTCAAATTTGAAAAGTAATGGCAGTAACAAAAAGTTTATAATTTTCCTAAAACTAAAGGCAAAAAGAATTAAAAATAAAGCAAAAAACAAAAGAAAATAAATAATGCAGAAAACAAAACAAAAAAACAACAATAAGTATTTTGTTGTAAGTAGAAACAAAATAAAATAAATAAAGCAAGAAAGAAAACAAAAAAACAAAAAAAAAGTGTTTTCAAATTTGAAAAGTAATGGCACTAACAGAAAGTTTATAATTTTCGTAAAACTAAAAGCAAAAAGAATTAAAAAATAAAGAAAAAAACAAAAGAAAATAAATAATGCAGAAAACAAAACAGAAAAACTGGAAAAAAATAAAAATAGCAACAATAAGTAAGGAAAACAAAAAAACAAAAAAAATGCCTCCTACTGGCCCCCCACGGCCTGAATACGACTTGAAACCCTACTATGGGCCAGGATTCAGGCCCGCAGTAGGCCCAGAAGGCCCATCAGGCAAAGCAGTAGCAAGTAGGCCCGTAAGCGTGCAGTGGAGAGGAGCTCGAGAGGGGTGCGGCAGTGGGGCTTATAAACCACTGCGCGCCCCTCTCACCTAGCGAGGTGGGACTAAACTTTGGCCGCGACGCGGGCAGCACAGGGGCCTTTGGTCCCGGTTGGTGGCTCCAACCGGGACTAAAGGGGTTGCATTGGTACCGGTTCGTGGCCCCAACCGGTACCAATGCCCACCCTTTAGTCCCGGTTGGTGCCTCCAACCGGGACCAAAGGCCGCCGCTTCCCGCCCTTTGGGCTGCTGAAAAGAGGCCTTTGGTCCCGGTTTGTGGCACCAACCGGGACTAAAGGGGGCATTAGTCCCGGTAGGAGCCACCAACCGGGACCAATGCTCTTGCTATATATACAGGACTTAGCAGTTTTCGCCACAACCAATCTCTTTCTTCTCGCCCCGACGCCTCTGCTCCTCGTCGCCGTCGCCGCCGAGCCCTGCCCCGACGCCGTCAGGCTGGTCCAGCTCGCCGTCGCCGCCGCCGCGCCACTGCCCCGACACCGTCGCCGCGCCCACCGCCCCTGCCGGCCCCGACACCATCGTCGTCGCCGCGCGCGCCACCGGCCGTTCCCTGACCCCGTCGCTGTCGCCGCGCGCGCCGCCCCTTCCCCGACCACGTCGCCGTCGCCGCGTGCGCCGCCCCTTCCACGACCCCGTCGCCGTCGCCGCGCGCGCCGCCGCTTTTCCAACCCCGTCGCCGTCGCCCCGACCACACGCCGCCGCCTTCGGTCCGGCCGCCGGCGCCCTTTCCTCTTTTTTTATATATGCAAAAATTTATACATATATGCAAGTATATATGTATTTTTTTTGCATTTTTTTGTGTATATGTGTTTTTATGTGTATATATGTGTACATGTTCATAGTATTTTTTTTCATAAGTGTATTTTTGTTGTTCATTGCATTTTTTTTCATATATATAATGTATATATGTATGTGGTAGCTATATATATGATGAATGGATGTGGCTATATATGTATGTATGAATATAATGTTCATAGCATTTTTGTTTTTATATATGTTTTTTCATATATGTATTAATTTTATATTTAGGTTGTTAGTAGATATCGATTTTAGGTTAGTGCATTTTAGGTTAGTGTAGAGGATAAAGTAAAATAAGGAAAAGGAAGAAAAGAGGAAGAAGGAAGGAAGAAGGAAGAAGGAAGAAGAAGAAGAAAAAGAATGAGAGGAAAAAGGAAAATAAGAAGAGGAAGAAAGGAGTAAAGAAGAGAGGAAGAAGAGGAGAAATAAATAAGAAGAGTAAAAAAGAAGAAAAAGAAGAGGAGAAGAATAAAGGAATAGAGGAGAAGAAGAAAAAATAGAAGTAAAAAATTCTATTTTTTCTTCTTCTCCTCTATTCCTTTCTTCTTCTCCTCTTTTTTTTCTTCTTTTTTCTTCTTCTTCTTCTTCCTTCTTCCTTCTTCCTCTTTTCTTCCTTTTCCTTAATTATTTTCCTTTCTCGAGGGAGAAGAAGAAAAAGAAGAGTAGAAGAAGAAAGAAAGGAATAGAGGAGAAAGAAGAAACTTCAACACGAGGGGGTGGTACCGATACCCCCTCCCTGATAACATTATTTTCCCATGTATATGTATGTCGCGTCGTTGTCGATATAACCCCCTCTAGATAACTTCGACATGAGGGGTGGTCGATATATATACCCCCCTCTCGACCGTGATAACTTATACAAAGGCAGCACCCCCCCGGCCCTCGGCCCTCTCGCTCAACCAAAACTCTCGAGGACACCCAAACCCTAGAGAGAAAACGATGTTGGTCTCCTACCCCCTCCTGCCGCGCCCCTACCCGACAAATTAACTCTCTCGAGGCCACCAAATTTACCAAGTTAAAAGAGCATTGTCGTCGAGGCCACCCCAAACCCTTGAAGCGTTGTGTCGAGGCAACCCCAAACCCTAGAGAAGCAGCGTCAAGGCCACTAACATGATTCCTTATTGTTATTAGCTAGCTAGTTCTACGTTTGCAACTAATGGATATATATATATATATATATATATATATATATATATATATATATATATATCCATCTGTACCATGTTTGAATAATAATTGACATGTTGTAAATATTTGCAGAAACTATGGAGCACTCCCGAGACGAAGAAACAGAAGCGATGTTGGGGGACATAATCGCAAATGGAAGTGATGATGTTGCGTCATTTCTCCTCGACACCGATGGTCAGCTGGAAGGACTTGGTGAAGAAGAGGGCTATGTTCATGATGGCTTCGGCCCATTAACGCCGGTACAAGAAGAGGACTATGTTCATGATGGCTCCGGTGACACAATGGAGGTACAAGAAGGAGACCGTGCTGACTGCTCCGGTGACCAAACCGAGTCCGGCCAGGTATATATATATTAGTTAAGCCCGTGCTGACTAGTTAATTGATGCTTCCATTGTTTTGGTATATGTACACATATTAATTTCTCTCGTCTTTCTTCCTTATAATTTCTAGCCCTCCGGATCGAGCACAACTTCGGTAAGGAGACGAGGCCCGAAGAAAAAGTTGAGCTCGGATTAAAAGTTTGAGATCATAGAAATCGCGCCCGACGGCGAACCGATTGAACCCATCCGGACAAGGAAGGCATTTTCTGCTCAGTGCGGGGTTCTTGTTAGGGACAAGATCCCGATCAGCATCCAGCAATGGTATAAGCCTAAGGAGGAAGACCCTGAGGTGTCTTATGTCAATGATATGCAGAAAGAAGATCTTTGGACTGAGCTGAAGGCAAATTTCACCCTACCGCCAGAGGAGGATCTGGAGAATCCAGTTAAAGAGCAATTAATCAAGTCTTGTGCTCTTAAGAAGATGGCAACCCTAATGAGGAGGTGGAGGAAAGAGCTGAATCAGTTTGTCGAAAAAAAAGACACCAGAATTCATCGGCAAATATGAGAAGATCAAAGATCACTGGCCCGCATTTGTGGCCCACAAGACATCGGAAAAGAGTAAGAAGATGTCAGCGAGAAACAAGGAAAATGCTGCGAAATAGAAGCTTCACCATCGCACAGGGTCAGGTGGCTACCTCAATGCCCGACCTAAGTGGTCCAAGGCTGAGCATGATCTGCTTGAAAAAGGAATCGAACCAGAGACAATGTACTGGCCAGACCGTTGCCGGACTTGGTTCTTCGGGGCTGGCGGAACCTTGGACCCTGTAACAGGGAAGTGCCAGTGGACGGACGAGCAACTGGAAATACCAGTGAAGAAACTTCGACACTATATCGCTGCAGCGCAGCGAGGGACATTCCTTCCAAATAGGGAGAAGGACGAGCTCACAATGGCCCTTGGGAATCCTGAGCACCCTGGACGGACACGAGGCACGCCAGGCTCCATTCCATGGAAGGTTGGTTTTCCGGACGCAGGGGGTTACAAAACCCACGAGAGGAGGAAGAAACTGGAGCAGGACCAACTGCAGGCGCTGCTTGGAAGGGTAATGGGGCTAGAGGATCGAGAAGAGGAACGAGAAGCAGCAGATCGCAACAAACGACCTGCCGAAGCTTCCCCCGAAGCTACCCCGCCATCTCAGCGGAGAAGCAGCGTGGCTTCCACCGAGCTGCTTCAGCCGGAGCATGTCTTGACGGCTCCTGCCATATATCCCGTGGATGGTATCACGGAGTCTCAAAGTTGCCACATTATGGCGCGATGGATGAATTTCAAGGTCAAGGCGGTTGTTGGCCAAGTTTATCCTAGTGGACCCGGCACAACTTATCACTGCCAGCCTATTCCAGAAGGATATGCTAAGGTGATGGTGGATGAAATAACGGAGGGATTTGAGGACCTCCCGCTTGAGCACCCTACCGGTGAAGGGGAGACTAGGCTGGGTTCTGCTCTGAAGACTCCATGCCTATGGCGGAAGGAGCTCATCAACCTTCCAAACTGGATGCCTCCGCCTCCTCCTCCTCCTCCGGCGAGTCAGGGCACTCCGCCTCCTCCACCGCCTCCTACTCCGGCGAGTGACGATCAGGGCACGCGTGGCGGCACTCCTCCTCCTTCTCTGGCGCGTGGTGGCACTCTGCCTCTTTCTCCGCCTGCGCCGGCGCTCCCGAGCAGCCAGCAGCCTCTTCCTTCTCCGCCTCGCCAGCAAGTGTGGAAGAGACCCGCCGCCGCCCCGGCTACTCCGGCGCGTCGTACTCCTTCTCCTCCGCCTCGTAAGCAAGCACGAAAGAAGACAGACGCCGCAGCCACTCCGTCTGCTCCGGCATCTAGCAGCACAACCAGAGGCGGGAGGCAATACAAATACGGTCCATCATCTCTCAAGCCTCTAGAGAAGTTACCGTACGAGAGGTCCGAGGAGGAAAACAATACGATTGTGCGGACCCGCGTGAAGGAGTTCTTTGAAGGGGTGAAAGCAAAGAGACATCCACCTCTTGAGGAGAAGGTAGATCCGGTGAAAGCAAAGCGCACTATCGATGCCCTGAGGAAACTATGAGCGCATTACTGAACAGACATATCTCCAAGCCAAGTGGTCGGGAACTACTGTTAGTGATAAAAGGTTAAAAGAACGAGCAAAGGGGAAAAAATTGCCCAGCTCAGCGAACAAGCACAGCAATCGTGCCCCCCGCTCAATGTGTCTAATGCTCCGGGGATGGTGCCCGGTTATGGCAATCTTGAAGATTACCTGCCTGACGATGCACTTCCTGATTTCATGGAGGTGGACGAACACAGATACGAGTACGGGAAGCCTCTCGTCAAAGATGAAAAATCTCTGACAACAATGATGCGAAGATTCCATAATTGGTACATGAAAACCTGCAGAGAGCCTGAGGGGACGAACAGTTTGTATCTGAACATTAAAGAGGAGCACGACCTCGTTTCAAACGATCTGTTGTGTGTTCCATTTGAGGAGTTCTTCGAGTTCTTCAATCAAAAGGCCCTCGATAAATTAATGGTCTTTTGCTACTGCCTGTAAGTACTATTTCTGTCATTAAGTCTCTATATATAGCTCGGCTCTTTCATTGCATGTATTTATAATTAATTATCCTCAATATATTATGCAGATTGAAGATCGTCGAGTGCAAAAAACAAGAACTTTATGATATTGGGTTCATTAACACAAATATCATAGATGTATTTCTGGTTCAAAAGAACGTCAAAGAGGTCGGGGACAACTTGCTACAATCGTTGATCAAAAATCAAAACAAAGATACCATACTCTTTCCTTACAACGGCCGTGAGTGTTACTGTTGTGTGCATATTCGGTTTCCCTTATTACTCAAGCGAGGTTATAGTAATGTAATTGATGAGTTATGCATGCGTGCGCAGGTACCACTATATTCTTCTGGAGATTAAGCTTGAGCGTGGACTAGTAACCGTCTTAGACTCGAGACGGAAAGATCCCAAAACCTATGCGGACATCACTGAAATACTCAGCAAGTAAGTTCAATCGATCATTATCGCACCATATCGGCAACTTTTTGTTCATTTCCTGATATCTCAAGTAGTAATAATTATTTTCTTTGTCTTGCAGGGTTTGGAAACAGTTCACCGCAGAAGCTCCGGGACTGCCGAAGGAGCTGCGATATACATACCCGAAAGTAAGTACTACTGGCTAGCTAGTTGCGCGCATCTCCCGTTGATTCTATAGCTATACTTTCATCAATGCCATTTATAATGCTTCATTATCAGTTTGATTGACCTCTATTTCTCGTAAAGTGCTTATGGCAGGAGGAAGGGAATGATTTCTGTGGATACTACGTGTGCGAGTTCATCCACACCGCGACTTTGAAAAACAAGCGGGGCTACTCTAGAAGATAATATGAAGTGCGTAAGCAATAATATTCACAATTTCATTTTATTACACCATCATTTCTGTTGAGTTTCATTCATATATATGTATTAATTAACCCCCTTCTTCAAATTAGACGTGGCAGATGCGGGATGAACTCCTAGAACCAGATCACATGAAAGCAATTCAAGAGGAATTTGCAGGATTCTTTCTTGAACACGTCAGCAGTAAAGCCGGAGAATACCATGTGGAAATTGATTTCAAATGCTAGGGGTTTGTAATTAAGAGATCTTATACATATTGTACATGTATGTTGCCAGTAGCGTCGGATACATGATACGAAAACTTGTTGTTCGACCAATCTCTCGGAGAAGGAGAGGTCGATCGATCACTTCTCTCGGTATGCATGACGAACTTCTGTACTGAATGGTTCTCTCGATCACTTTCGTATATATAGTACGTAGCGTCGACCAAGCACGGACATAAGAGAGGACACTTCTCTCTATTAATTAGCTAGCTAACACAATATATGAAACACCTGAATTAACCCCCCAAAACCCCCAACCCCCCTCCTTTCAAAAACAAAAAACAAAAACCCCAGCCACTGGAATGCAGACGCGTGGATGCCTTTTGGTCCTGGTTGGAACCACCAACCGGGACCAAAGGCCCCCTGACTGGGCTCGGCGCACAGGGCCACATGGAGGCACATTGGTCCTGGTTCGTGTTTGAACCGGGACTAATGGGTGGAGGTATTAGTAACGACCCATTAGTCCCGGTTCATGAACCGGGACTAAAGGCCCTTACGAATCGGGACTAATAGGTGTTTTTCTACTAGTGGTAAGTCAAGGGGTACAATAATGATCCAGGAATGGGGATCATTGGACAGCGGTCAAAAATTGTCCTTGGAGTAAATAAGGACATGTTTCTCGATTATGTTGGTGATAAAGAGTTCGGCGTAAAGGGTTATGTCGATGCAAGCTTTAACACCTATCCGAATGACTGTGAGTAGCAAACCGGATACGTATAGTGGAGCAACCATTTGGAATAGCTTCAAGTGGAGCGTGGAAGTAGCATTTACAATATGACCTAGAGATTTGCGAAGTACACACAGATCTAAATGTTGCAGACCCGTTGACTAAAACCTCTCTCACAAGCAAAACATGATCAAACCCCAGAACTCATTGAGTCTTAATCACATGGTGATACGAACTAGTTTAGTGACACTAGTAAACTCTTTGGGTGTTGGTCACATGGCGATGTGACCTATCAGTGTTAATCACATGGTGATGTGAACTAGATTATTGACTCTAGTGCAAGTGGGAGACTGTTGGAAATATGCCCTAGATGCAATAATAAATTAGTTATTATTATTATATTTCCTTGTTCATCATAATCGTTTATTATCCATGCTATAATTGTATTGATAGGAAACTCAGATACATGTGTGGGTACATAGACAACACCATGTCCCTAGTAAGCCTCTAGTTGACTAGCTCGTTGATCAATAGATGGTTACGGTTTCCTGACCATGGACATTGGATGTCATTGATAACGGGATCACATCATTAGGAGAATGATGTGATGGACAAGACCCAATCCTAAGCCTAGCACAAAGATCGTGTAGTCCGTATGCTAAAGCTTTTCTAATGTCAAGTATCTTTTCCTTAGACCATGAGATTGTGCAACTCCCGGATACCGTAGGAATGCTTTGGGTGTACCAAACAGAACAACAGAACTGGGTGGCTATAAAGGTGCACTACAGGTATCTCCGAAAGTGTCTGTTGGGCTGGCACAAATCGAGACTGTGATTTGTCACTCCGTGTGACGGAGAGGAATCTCTGGGCCCACTTGATAGGACTTCATCATAATGTGCACAATGTGACCAAGGGGTTGATCACGGGATGATGTGTTACGGTATGAGTAAAGAGACTTGCCTGTAACGAGATTGAACAAGGCATCGGTATATCGATGATCGAATCTCAGGCAAGTACAATACCGTTAGACAAAGGGAATTGTATACGGGATCGATTGAGTCCTTGACATCGTGGTTCATCTGATGAGATCATCGTGGAACATGTGGGAGCCAACATGGGTATCCAGATCCCGCTGTTGGTTATTGACCGGAGAAAGTCTCGGTCATGTCTGCATGGTTCCCGAACCCGTAGGGTCTACACACTTAAGGTTCGATGACGCTAGGGTTATAAAGGAAGTTTGTATGTGGTTACCGAATGTTGTTCGGAGTCCCGGATGAGATCCCGGACGTCACGAGGAGTTTCGGTATGGTCCAGAGGTAAAGATTTATATATGGAAAGTTGTTGTTCGGCTTCTGGGAAAAGTTCGGGTTTTTCCGGTATTGTACTGGGAAGCTTCCAGAAGGTTCCGGAGGATTCTGGAGGGGTCCGAAGGTCCAGAATTGTTCCACCACGTCCAATACAGCAGCATGGGCTGTAGGGGGGCGCCCTAGCCTTAATGGGCCAGGGGCACCAGCCCCCCCAAGGCCCATGCGCATGGGAGAGGGGAAACCCTAAGGGGGGGGGGGGCCTCCACTTGACTTGGGAGGCACTCCTCCCCCCCTTGGCCGCCGCCCCCTCCTCAGATTGGATCTGAGGGGGCCGGTCCCCCCTCTCCCTTGACCCTATATATATGTGGGGGGTGGGAGGGCAGCCGCACCCAAGTTCTGGCGCTGCCCTCCCCCTCTCCCACGTTCTCCTCTTCTCCCGTGGTGCTTGGCGAAGCCCTGCAGGATTGCCACGCTCCTCCATAACCACCACGCCATTGTGCTACTGCTGGATGGAGTCTTCCTCAACCTCTCCCTCTCTCCTTGCTGGATCAAGGCATGGGAGACGTCACCGGGCTGTACGTGTGTTGAACGCGGAGGTGCCGTCCGTTCGGCACTAGGATCTCCGGTGATTTGGATCACGACGAGTACGACTCCTTCAACCCCGTTCTCTTGAACGCTTCCGCTTAGCGATCTGCAAGGGTATGTAGATGCACTCTCCTTCCCTTCGTTGCTGGTTTCTCCATAGATAGATCTTGGTGACACGTAGGAAAATTTTGAATTTCTGCTATGTTCCCCAATAGAGGTCGCCAAGCTCTTGGCGGCCGGCTTCATAATGGATGTGTTTCACCATGAGTGGCTGGCCAACCCAGTCCTCGTCCTAAAGAAGAACAAGACCTGGTGCATGTGTATCGACTACACCAGCCTCAACAAGGCCTATCGCAAGGATCGACCGCGGATCGTCAAAGTCATCAACTCGACCGCCGGGTGCGAGCTGTTGTCCTTCCTGGACGCCTACTCCGGCTATCACCAGATAAAGCTGGACCCGGCCGATGCCCTGAAGACGTCCTTCATCACGCCCTTTGGGGCGTACTGCTACATCACCATGTCGTTCGGCATGAAGAACGCCGGTGCCACCTTCCAACGGTGCATGCAGAAATGATTGCTACCACAACTTGGCCGCAATATCCACGTGTACGTGGATGATATCATGGTGAAGACCAAGAAGCACCTCACGCTCCTCGATGATCTGAAGGAAACATTCGCCAACCTTTGCGAATACAAGGTCAAGCTCAACCCAGAAAAGTGCGTCTTCGGCATCCCAGCCGGAAAGATGCTCGGCTTACTCGTCTCGGAACGCGGTATTGAGGCGAACCCGGAAAAGATCAAGGCCATCAAGCACATGCGCAAGCCAACTCGGCTGCGCGATGTCCAGAAGTTCACAGGCTGCCTGGTCTCCATCAGCCGGTTTTTAAGCCGGCTGGGCGAGAAGGCACTGCCCCTATATCAGCTAATGAAGAAAACAAGCCCGTTCGAGTGGAACGACAAGGCGGACGAAGCTTTCCAAGACCTCAAGCGCATGCTCTCCACCGCACCAGTCCTGGCCGCACCAACCGGCAAGTTGCCGCTGTTGCTCTACATAGCCGTGACCTCGCGAGCGGTCAACACGGTGCTTGTGGTCGAGCGACCGGAGAAGGGCAAGATCCAGGACGTCTAGCACCCGGTCTACTACCTGAGCGAAGTGCTCTCCACAACCAAGCAGAACTACCCGCACAACCAGAAGATGTGTTACGGCATGTACCTCACTGCCAAGAAGCTGAAGCTGTACTTTCAAGAACACATCATCACCGTCGTCAGCACGACGCCAATAGGAGAAATCATCAGGTGCCGGGACCCCTCTGGCCGGGTCGCCAACTGGGCGATCCAGCTAGCCAGCCACACCATCCTCTACGAGCCCCGCACCACGATCAAGTCTCAGGCCCTGGCCGATTTCCTCGTCGACTGGACCAAGACCCAGTACCTGCCGCCACCTCCCGACTCGACGCATTGGCGCATGCACTTCGATAGGTCCAAGATGCGACTTGGCTTAGGGGCCAGCATCGTACTGTCATCTCCAAAGGGTAACCGACTCTGCTACGCACTCCAGATCCACTTCACCGCCTCCAACAATGTCTCCGAATACGAAGCCCTTGTGCACGGCCTGTGGCTCGCCTAGGAACTCGGCATCCGGCGCATCCTGTGCTACGGTGACTCGGACTTGGTGGTGAAGCAGTGCTTCGGCGAGTGGGACGCCCGCGACTCCAACATGGCAAGCTATCGCTTCCTCATCCAGAAGCTGTTCGGATCCTTCGATGGCTGCGAGTTCCTCCATGTCCCGCGCGTGGAGAACGAGGCAGCCGACACGCTCGCCAAGATCGCCTCGTCGCATCAAGCCATCCCGTCCGGCGTCTCCCTCGAGCACCTGCGCAAACCGTCCGTCAAGCCGTCGCAGGACTCCGAGTCCATCCATGTCCCAGAAGACCCGGCCGCCCGCAAGCCGACCCGGGGACTGCTCAACCCGGCCTGGGGGCTGCTCTGCTCAACCCGGCCACCATCACCCCAGACCCGGCCGTCGTCGTCACCAACCCGGGGGCTGCTCAACCCGGCCTAGGGGCTGCTCAGCTCAACCCGGCCACCATCACCCCGGACCCGGCCGTCGCCGTCACCAACCTGGGTGCTTCCCATCCCGGCCCAGAAACCGCCGACTCGGAACCCAGCCAGGTGGCTGTCTTCACCGTCGTCACGGCCCCGTCTTGGGTCTTGCCGATATTAGAGTTTCTGGAGAACGGGGTTCTCCCCATGGACGAGACCGAGGCTCGGCAAGTTCAGCGTCGGGCATCTGCCTACAGCATCATCAACAACGAGCTAGTCAATCACAGCTCTACCAGCGTGTTCCAGCGTTGCGTCGAGCAGGATCACGGCATCGACATCCTCCTTGACATTAACTAGGGCAAGTGCGGGCACCACGCCGCATCACGATACCGTGTGGCCAAGGCGTTCCACCACGGCTTCTACTGGCCAACGGTCCTCGAAGACGCGGAGTCGCTCGTCCTCAAGTGCGAAGGATGCCAGCGCTTCAGCAAACGCAGCCACCAGCCGGCTTCAACACTCCGAACCATACCGATCGCCTGGCCCTTTGCTGTCTGGGGACTGGACATGGTGGGACCCTTGAAAACCGCTCGAGGCGGCATGACGCACTTACTGGTGGTAGCGGACAAATTCACCAAGTGGATCGAGGCAAGACCAATCAAGTAATTGGACAGGCCAACAGTTGTCCGGTTCGTCGAGGACATAGCGGTGCGCTATGGCATGCCGAATAGCATCATCACTGACAACGGTACCAACTTCGTCAAGGGCGCGCTCGAGCAATACTGCTCCGTCTTCGGCATCCGCCTCGACCTGGCCTCCGTGGCACATCCGCAGTCCAACGGGCAGGTCAAGCGGGCCAACGGACTCATCTTGTCCAGCATCAAGCCGCGACTCGTCGAGCCACTCATCCGCTCACCCGGCAGTTGGCTTGATGAGTTGCCCGCAGTTCTCTGGAGTCTGCACACAACACCAAACTGGTCGACCGGGTTCACCCTGTTCTTCCTCGTCTATGGATCTGAAGCCATCATCCTGAAGGACGTCGAGTTTGACTCGCCGCGTGTCACGATGTACAACAAAGCCGAAGCAAGAGAAGCACGCGAAGACGGCGTCGACCTGCTCGAAGAGGCGCGCCTTCTGGCACTTAGCCGCTCGGCTATCTACCAGCAAGGCCTGAGGCACTACCACAGCAAGAAGATCAAGCCTCTCGCATTCTGCAAAGGCGACCTCGTTCTCTGACTCGTCCAAGAGCAGGCAGGCCAGCACAAGCTGTCCTCTCCATGGGAGGGCCCGTTCATCGTGAGAAGGACTTTGCACGACCGCAACGCCTACTACCTCATCGACGCGCGCAAGTCGAAGAAGCGCAAGAGGGACACCGCTGGCGAAGAAACGACCCGGCCGTGGAACACGGAACTCCTCCATCCATTTTACAGTTAGTCGCGCGAATGTATGTATCCACGCCTTTTGTAAGCATATGAAACTATGAGGTCCCCGAACGAGACTCGGGGGCTGCCTTTTGTCGACCAATTTATTTGCGTCCATATTTTGCATCACTTTACTACCGAACCCGTCCGCCAGCTCGACTAGCTCGACCCGGGGGCTCGGGTACTGGCCGGCTTGATCGCCACCCCGCCGCTTTACTTGGTGATTCCTAATAAAGTTAGGATGCCACGGTCCCCCACTTCACCCTAAAACCACAGATCGAGCTCCGGATGACGGTGGGCAAGCGCAACGGGCCATAGCTCCCTACGATTTATACACTAAGTCAAAAGCCGCCGGGTCGACCAACCCGGCCCGACGGTCGTCAACTAAGTTAGCCGCACGACCGGCTGCTCACCAACCGGCCAAGCCGGATTGCCGCCAGCCGACCCAGTGGGTGTTTCGCTCGCACTCAACGCTTCTAAGGACCCAACTCCTGTGCGCGCCTCTCGAAGAGCCGAACTCCTTGTCACGGACCGGAGCCTCAGCCGTCTGACTCGCGGGGGGTGGGGGAAGTTTCAGAGAGGAACAACGAATGAAATAAGTTCGAAAAAAGCAGAAGGCAAAAAGCAAATAATCACTCAGAACATTTACACATAAATGTTTCAAGAAAAGGCCTACGGCCCGAGTTCATTGCACCCTGAAAACCCCCAGTTGGTGGGTGGACCTGCTACTTAACAAAGTTTTCTACAAAGATTCTCAGGCATTCCCAGCGCCGCGTCGCGACATCGACGGCTCCCCCCTACCGGCCTCTGGGTCCAGCGAGGCACCAGTGTCCTCTTCGGCTTCCGCGTCGCCGTAGATGCCCGTTTCCTCCGAGCTGCCCTCCGGGTCGCGAAGAAGCAAGCCGTAGTCGTCGCCATCCACGACCGCGCTGTATTCCGTCTGCTCCGGATGGAACTAGTCGTGGAAGGCGAACTCGGCGATATAGCTGGCCTGGGAGGCGATCCGGCCGGCCTGCTCCTGCAGCAACTGCTCCGAACCAGCGCGCTGACCCATCAGCGCGTCCAGCTGAATATCCGGATGACAAGACAGCACGATCCAGAGCGCCATCTCAGCACCGGCCCGGGCGGTGGAAACGCGCCAGTCGCTAAGGCGATCCGGGCCCATGTCCAACCAGCACGCCAGGCGCGAGAAGCTGCACGGATGGACGGAGTCCGGCCACAGGGCCGCTGTCATCGCGGTGCCGGCCCAGGACAGCGTCCCCAAGAGTTCGGCGTCCCCAAGAGTTCGCTCCATCTGCGTCCCCAAGACCCGCAGCCGGGCCTCAGCAACGGTAATGATCTCTGGGAAGGTCCAGGGCGTCAGCGGATCCGTCCCGGACCCAACAATGCCGGTCGGATCGCGCTGATAGCGGACGGCTTCCTCCGCCAGCCGCTGCGTCTCCGAAAAGTCCCCTGTAGCCAAAGAAGAAGAAAGTTAGAAGAACAACAAGGAAGGAAGGGCCGGGTCCCAACCTGGCAAACTACGAAGAAGCAGCACATACCGGAGAAAGACTCTTCCAGGTGCTGCGCCTCGAGCAACGTACCATGTTGCTCCCGCTCCAAGACGCGGTCCCGCTCCCCGAGCGCCTTCTCCAGATCGGCCGCCTTAGCAAGGGACGCCTTCAGCTCGGCGTCCTTGTCTTCGGTCGCCTTCTCGGCCGCCTCACGGCAGCGAGCCTCGGCCTGGCGGGCCTCCTCAGCCGTGGTGGCCTGCTCCCGCAGACGCTCCACCTCGGCCTGGAGTCGGCCCTTGTCGTCGACCGGCTGGCCGCGTTGCTGGTCCGCTTTGACCAGGGCCTGCTGCATCTCCACCACCTTGGCGTCCTCCGCCTTCAGAAGCTCCACCTCGGCCTCGAGGCGGCTCTTGTGACCCGCCAGCTGCTCGTGCAGCCGGTTTCCCTCATAAAGCGACCGTCGGGCCACGGCCGCCTCCGCCCTCGCCTGCGCCGCCTCAACGTTGAGACGGCCGGTATCAGCAACAAGACGGTCATAATGATGACCAGCCCGGAACAGCCGGGTCTGCCAAGACAGCACCTCGGCTGCGAAGAAAAAGAACTCAGCAGAAAGAAAGAAAAAGACAAGACCTAAGTGTTGGGGAACGTTGTAGAAAATTAAAATTTTTCCTACGGTTTCACCAAGATCCATCTATGAGTTCATCTAAGCAACGAGTCAAGGGAGTGAGTTTGCATCTACATACCACTTGTAGATCGAGTGCGGAAGCGTTCATGGGGATGGTGATGATGGAGACGTACTCGCCGTGATTCGGATCACCGATGACCAAGTGCTGAACGGACAGCACCTCCGCGTTCAACACACGTACGGGACGGACGACGTCTCCTTCGTCTTGATCCAGCAAGGAGGAAGGAGAGGTTGAGGAAGGCAGCTCCAACGGCAGCACGATGGCGTGGTGTTGTTGGTGCAGCAGTACTCCGACAGGGCTTCGCCAAGCACGTACGGATGAGGAGAGGTGTTGGGGAGGGGAGGGGCTTCGCCTTGAGTTGTGTACAGCAGCCCTCCCCTCACCCCTCTATTTATAGGGGAAGGGGAAAGGGGGGCTGGCCCCTCTAGATGGGATCTAGAGGGGGGGCGGCGGCCAGGGAGGGGAAACTTGCCCCCCAAGCAAGGGCGGCGGCTAGGGAGGGGAAACTTGCCCCCCAAGCAAGGGGGATCTAGAGGGGGGGCGGCGACCATTCCGGAACTCCTCGTGACGTCCGGGATCTCATCCGGGACTCCGAACAACTTTCGGTAATCACATACAAGTCTTCCTAATAACCCTAGCATCACCGAACCTTAAGTGTGTAGACCCTACGGGTTCGGGAGGCATGTAGACATGACCGAGACGACTCTCCGGTCAATAACCAACAGCGGGATCTGGATACCCATGTTGGCTCCCACATGCTCCTCGATGATGTCATCGGATGAACCACGATGTCGAGGATTCGATCAAACCCCGTATACAATTCCCTTTGTCAATCGGTACGTTACTTGCCCGAGACTCGATCGTCGGTATCCCAATACCTTGTTTAGTCTTATTACCGGCAAGTCACTTTACTCGTACCGTAATGCATGATCCCGTGACCAATCACTTGGTCACTTTGAGCTCATTATGATGATGCATTACCGAGTGGGCCCAGAGATACCTCTCCATCATACGGAATGACAAATCCCAGTCTCGATCCGTGTCAACCCAACAGACACTTTCGGAGATACCTGTAGTGCACCTTTATAATCACCCAGTTACGTTGTGACATTTGGTACACCCAAAGCACTCTTACGGTATCCGGGAGTTACACGATCTCATGGTCTAAGGAAGAGATACTTGACATTGAAAAAGCTCTAGCAAACGAACTACACGATCTTGTGCTATGCTTAGGATTGGGTCTTGTCCATCACATCATTCTCCTAATGATGTGATCCCGCTATCAACGACATCCAATGTCCATAGCCAGGAAACCATGACTATCAGTTGATCAACGAGCTAGTCAACTAGAGGCTCACTAGGGACATGTTATGGTCTATGTATTCACACGTGTATTATGATTTCCGGATAATACAGTTATAGCATGAATAAAAGATAATCATCATGAACAAAGAAATATAATAATAACACTTTTATTATTGCCTCTAGGGCATATTTCCAACAGTCTCCCACTTGCACTAGAGTCAATAATCTAGTTACATTGTGATGAATCGAACACCCATAGAGTTCTGGTGTTGATCATGTTTTGCTCACGAGAGAGGTTTAGTCAACAGATCTGCGACATTCAGATCTGTATGTACTTTGCAAATATCAATGTCTCCATCTTGAACATTTTCACGGATTGAGTTGAAACGACGCTTGATGTGCCTGGTCTTCTTGTGAAACTTGGGCTCCTTGGCAAGGGCAATAGCCCCAGTGTTGTCACAGAAGAGTTTGATCGGCCCCGACGCATTAGGTATGACTCCTAGGTCGGTGATGAACTCCTTCACCCAAATAGCTTCATGCGCTGCCTCCGAGGCTACCATGTACTCTGCTTCACATGTAGATCCCGCCACTACGCTCTGCTTGCAGCTGCACCATCTTACTACTCCACCATTCAACATATACTCGTATCCGGTTTGTGACTTAGAGTCATCCAGATCTGTGTCGAAGCTAGCGTCGACGTAAACCTTTACGACGAGCTCTTCGTCGCCTCCATAAACGAGAAACATGTCCTTTGTCCTTTTAAGGTACTTCAGGATATTCTTGACCGCTGTCCAGTGTTCCTTGCCGGGATTACTTTGGTACCTTCCTACCAAACTTACGGCAAGGTTTACATTAGGTCTGGTACACAGCATGGCATACATAATAGATCCTATGGCTGAAGCATAGGGGATGACACTCATCTCTTCTTTATCTTTTGCCATGGTCGGGCATTGAGCCGAGCTCAATCTCACACCTTGCAATACAAGCAAGAACCCCTTCTTGGACTGATCCATTTTGAACTTCTTCAAAATCTTATCAAGGTATGTGCTTTGTGAAAGACCTATGAGGCGTCTCGATCTATCTCTATAGATCTTAATGCCTAATATATAAGCAGCTTCTCCAAGGTCCTTCATTGAAAAACACTTATTCAAGTAGGCCTTAATGCTGTCCAAAAGTTCTATATCATTTCCCATCAAGAGTATGTCATCTACATATAATATGAGAAATGCTACAGAGCTCCCACTCACTTTCTTGTAAACGCAGGCTTCTCCATAAGTCTGCATAAACCCAAACGCTTTGATCATCTCATCAAAGCGAATGTTCCAACTCCGAGATGCTTGCACCAGCCCATAAATGGATCGCTGGAGCTTGCATACTTTGTTAGCGTTCTTAGGATCGACAAAACCTTCCGGCTGCATCATATACAGTTCTTCCTTAAGATGCCCGTTAGGGAATGCCGTTTTGACGTCCATCTGCCATATCTCATAATCATAGTATGCGGCAATTGCTAACATGATTCGGACGGACTTCAGCTTCGCTACGGGAGAGAATGTCTCGTCATAGTCAATCCCTTGAACTTGTCGATAACCCTTAGCGACAAGTCGAGCTTTATAGATGGTAACATTTCCATCCGCGTCCGTCTTCTTCTTAAAGATCCATTTGTTTTCTATTGCTCGCCGATCATCGGGCAAGTCTGTCAAAGTCCATAATTTGTTTTCGTACATGGATTCTATCTCGGATTTCATGGCTTCAAGCCATTTGTTGGAATCTGGGCCCGCCATCGCTTCTTCATAGTTCGAAGGTTCACCGTTGACTAACAACATGATTTCCAGGACAGGGTTGCTGTACCACTCTGGTGCGGAACGTGAACTTGTGGACCTATGAAGTTCAGTAGCAACTTGATCCGAAGTACCTTGATCATCATCATTATTTTCCTCTTCAGTTGGTGTAGGCATCACAGGAACATTTTCCTGAGCTGCACTACTATCCCGTTCAAGAGGTAGTACTTCATCGAGTTCTACTTTCCTCCCACTTACTTCTTTCGAGAGAAACTCTTTTTCCAGAAAGCATTCGTTCTTGGAAACAAAGATCTTGCCCTCAGATCTTAAGTAGAAGGTATACCCAACGGTTTCCATAGGGTATCCTATGAAGACGCATTTTTCCGACTTGGGTTCGAGCTTTTCAGGTTGAAGTTTCTTGACATAAGCATCGCATCCCCAAACTTTTAGAAACGATAGCTTAGGTTTCTTCCCAAACCATAATTCATACGGTGTCGTCTCAACGGATTTAGACGGTGCCCTATTTAAAGTGAATGTAGCTGTCTCTAGAGCGTATCCCCAAAATGATACCGGTAAATTGGTAAGAGACATCATAGACCGCACCATATCCAATAGAGTGCGATTACGACGTTCGGACACACCGTTATGCTGAGGTGTTCCAGGCGGCGTGAGTTGTGAAATGATTCCACATTTCCTTAAGTGTGTACCGAATTCGTGACTTAAATATTCTCCTCCACGATCTGATCGTAGGAACTTTATTTTTCGGTCACGTTGATTCTCTACCTTACTCTGAAATTCCTTAAACTTTTCAAAGGTCTCAGACTTGTGTTTCATTAAGTAGACATACCCATATCTACTCAAGTCATCAGTGATAGTGAGAACATAAGGATATCCTCCGCGAGCCTCAACGCTCATTGGACCGCACACATCGGTATGTATGATTTCCAACAAGTTGGTTGCTCGCTCCATTGTTCCGGAGAACGGAGTCTTGGTCATCTTGCCCATGAGGCATGGTTCGCATGTGTCAAATGATTCATAATCTAGAGACTCCAAAAGTCCATCAGCATGGAGCTTCTTCATGCGCTTGACACCAATGTGACCAAGGCGGTAGTGCCACAAGTATGTGGGACTATCGTTATCAACTTTACATCTTTTGGTATTCACGCTATGAATATGTGTAACATTACGCTCGAGATTCATTAAGAATAAACCATTGACCATCGGAGCATGACCATAAAACATATCTCTCATATAAATCGAACAACCATTATTCTCGGATTTAAATGAGTAGCCATCTCGTATTAAACAAGATCCAGATACAATGTTCACATCGACCCTGGAACCATTCCCGACGCGCATCGTCACCTCGTCCTTCGCCAGTCTCCGCTTATTCCGCAGCTCCTGCTGTGAGTTACAAATATGAGCAACGGCACCGGTATCAAATACCCAGGAGTTACTATGAGTACTGGTAAGGTACACATCAATTACATGTATATCAAATATACCTTTGGTGTTGCCGGCCTTCTTATCCGCTAAGTATTTGGGGCAGTTCCGCTTCCAGTGACCCTTCCCCTTGCAATAAAAGCACTCAGTCTCAGGCTTGGGTCCATTCTTTGACTTCTTCCCGGTAACTGGCTTACCAGGCGCGGCAACCTCCTTGCCGTCCTTCTTGAAGTTCTTCTTGCCCTTGCCCTTCTTGAACTTAGTGGTCTTATTGACCATCAACACTTGATGTTCTTTCTTGATTTCAACCTCTGCTGACTTCAGCATAGAAAATACTTCAGGAATGGTCTTTACCATCCCCTGCATATTGTAGTTCATCACAAAGCTCTTGTAGCTTGGTTGGAGCGACTGAAGGATTCTGTCAATGACCGCCTCATCAGGGAGGTTAATATTCAGCTGGATCATATGGTTGTGCAACCTAGACATCTTGAGTATATGCTCACTGACAGAACTATTTTCCTCCATCTTACAACTATAGAACTTGTCGGAGACGTCATATCTCTCGACCTGGGCGTGAGCTTGGAAAACTAGTTTCAGCTCCTCGAACATCTCATATGCTCCGTGATGCTCAAAACGCTTTTGGAGCCCTGGTTCTAAGCTGTAAAGCATGCCGCATTGAACGAGGGAGTAATCATCAGCATGTGTCTTCCAAACGTTCATAACGTCTTGGTTCTGTAGGATGGGTACTTCACCTAGCGGTTCATCTAGGACATATGCTTTCTTGGCTGCAATGAGGATGATCCTCAGGTTCCGGACCCAGTCCGTATAGTTGCCGCCATCATCTTTCAGCTTGGTTTTCTCTAGGAACACGTTGAAGTTCATGTTGACATGACCGTTGGCCATTTGATCTACAAGACATATTTGCAAAGGTTTTAGACTAAGTTCATGATAATTAAGTTCATCTAATCAAATTATTATAATGAACTCCCACTCAGATTAGACATCCCTCTAGTCATCTAAGTGTTACACGATCCGAGTCGACTAGGCCGTGTCCGATCATCACGTGAGACGGACTAGTCATCGTCGGTGAAGATTCTCATGTTGATCGTATCTTCCATACGACTCGTGTTCGACCTTTCGGTCTCCGTGTTCCAAGGCCATGTCTGTACATGCTAGGCTCGTCAAGTTAACCCTAAGTGTTTCGCGTGTGTAAATCTGTCTTACACCCGTTGTATGTGAACATAAGAATCCATCACACCCGATCATCACGTGGTGCTTAGAAGCGACGAACTTTAGCAACGGTGCACAGTTAGGGGAGAACACTTCTTGAAATTGTGTAAGGTATCATCTTATTTACTACCGTCGTTCTACGTAAACAAGATGCATAAACATAATAAATATCACATGTAATTATGTAGTAGTGACATGATATGGCCAATATCATATAGCTCCATTGATCTCCATCTTCGGGGCTCCATGATCATCTTGTCACCGGCATGACACCATGATCTCCATCATCATGATCTCCATCATCGTGTCTTCATGAAGTTGCCACGCCAACGACTACTTCTACTTCTATGGCTAACGCGTTTAGCAATAAAGTAAAGTAATTTACATGGCGTTCTTCAATGACACGCAGGTCATACAAACAATAAAGACAACTCCTATGGCTCCTGCCGGTTGTGTCCCTCAGCGTTTTTCGGAACAGATAGTCCGTCGGGACCCTTTCCGAAGATTAGTTTTAAATCATTGACCATAGCAAGTACGTGATCACCGGTACGCATGGCAGGCTTCTTTCGGTGATCTTCCTTGCCTTTGAAGTGCTTGCCTTTCTTTCGACATTGATGGTTGGTTGGAAGGAATCGACGATGCCCCAGGTAAACATTCTTCCTGCTTTTGTCCAGGTATATACTTCCGGTGTCATCTAAATAGTGCGTGCATGCATGGTATCCCTTATTTGTCTGTCCTGAAAGGTTATTGAGAGCAGGCCAGTCATTGATGGTGACAAACAGCAACGCATGCTGGTCAAATTCCTCCTGTTTGTGCTCATCCCACGCATGTACACCGTTTCCAATCCACAGCTGTAAAAGTTCTTCAACTAATGGCATTAGGTACACATCAATGTCGTTGCCGGGTTGCTTAGGGCCTTGGATGAGAACTGCCATCATAATGAACTTCCACTTCATGCACAGCCAAGAAGGGAGGTTATAGATACATAGAGTCACGGGCCAGGTGATGTTACGGCTGCTCTGCTCCCCGAAAATATTAATGCCATCCGTGCTTAAACCAAACCATACGTTCCTTGCGTCACCTGCAAACTCCTCCCAATACTTTCTCCCGATTTTTCTCCACTGCGACCCGTCAGCGGATGCTCTCAACTTCCCGTCTTTCTTACGGTCATCTCTGTACCATCGCATCAACTTGGCATGCTCTTTGTTTCTGAACAGGCATTTCAACCATGGTATTATAGGATTATACCACATCACCTTGGCAGGAACCCTCTTCCTGGGGAGCTCGCCGTCAACATCACCAGGGTCATCTCGTCTGATCTTATACCGCAATGCACCGCATACCGGGCATGGGTTTAAATCCTCGTACGCACCACAGTACATGATGCAGTCATTAGGGCATGCATGTATCTTCTGCACCTCCAATCCTAGCGGGCAAACAACCTTCTTTGCTGCATACGTATTGTCGGGCAATTCGTTATCCTTTGGAAGCTTCTTCTTCAATATTTTTAGTAGCTTCTCAAATATTTTGTCAGACACACCATTCTCTGCCTTCCACTGCAGCAATTCCAGTACGGTAGTGAGCTTTGTGTTTCCATCTTCGCAATTGGGGTACACACCATTTTTGTGATCCTCTAGCATGCGATCGAACTTCACCTTCTCCTTTTCACTTTCGCACTGACTCCTTGCATCAACAATGACCCGGTGGAGATCATCATCGGGGCGCATCGTCTGGTTCCTCTTGATCTTCAACAACTTCCCCCGTTGCAGCATCACCGTATTCAGGGGGCACATAGTTTTCATCGTACTCTTCTTGTTCACTGTCTTCCATCATAACCCCTATTTCTCCGTGCTTGGTCCAAACATTATAGTGTGGCATGAAAAGCAGGTGGATGTGAAGGATTTTCCGGTTAGAGTAAGACTTCGTATTCTCACAGATAGGGCATGGACAACACATAAAACCATACTGCTTGTTTGCTTCAGCCACTTCGGAAAAACCATGCACGCCCTTAATGTACTCGGAGGTGTGTCTGTCACCGTACATCCAATGCCGGTTCATCTGCGTGCAATATATATATATATATATATATATATATATATATATATATATATATATATATATATATATATAATTAAGTGTGTCAAAAACCATTATAGAACATCATGAATAGATAATTAAGTGACCAAATTAATAGAAGTTCATCATCGCATTAAAACAAAAACACATGCATAGTTCTCGTTGAACAATATATAGCTCTCCAGAGCATCTAATTAACTAAACCATACATTGAAACTATGTAAAACATTTCAATGCGAAAACAAATGCGATCATAATCATAACCAAGGTAACAATTGATCCAACGGCATAATGATACCAAGCCTCGGTATGAATGGCATATTTTCTAATCTTTCTAATCTTCAAGCGCATTGCATCCATCTTGATCTTGTGATCATCGACGACATCCGCAACATGCAACTCCAATATCATCTTCTCCTTCTCAATTTTTTTTTATTTTTTCCTTCAAGAAATTGTTTTCTTCTTCAACTAAATTTAACCTGTTGACAATAGGGTCGGTTGGAATTTTCGGTTCACATACCTCCTAGATAAATAAAATATATGTCACGTTGGTCGGCATAATTTTCATAAATAATAAATAAACCAAATAGTTATAAAGATAATATATACCACATCGAAATCATAGGCAGGATGAGGGCCGACGGGGGCGGATACCAAAACCATCGCACTAAATAATAAGAAGCAATAATAAAAATAAGAAAACTATACAAGTATCTATATAAACATACAAGTAAGAATTTTTTCCTTTCAGAAAGAAGATAAGAACAAGAGGCTCACCACGATGGTGCCGGCGACGAGATCGGCGCGGGCGATCGATAGCGGTGAAGACGGGGACGGGACGTGACGGACCACTAAACCTAAACAAATATTGATGAAAATGGAGCTTGGAGGTCGATCTTGGATAGCAGAAAGTTAAGTAGTGTGGCTCGGGCATTTCATCGAACACCTATGTGCATAGGAGTTGAGCTAGAGCACTACAAAGCTCTCCAACGCCCGGGCAGAAAAACAGAGCAGTGGAGTGCTCTGCTCGCGGGCGAGGGGTATACATAGACAACTCATTGGTCCCGGTTCATGGCATGAACCGGGACTAAAGGACACCCTTTGGTACCGGCCCAAGCCATCGACCGGTACGAATGGTGGTGCACCAGGAGCGAGGCCCATTGGTCCCGATTCGTCCCACCAACGGGGACCAAAGATGCCCGACGAACCGGGACCAATGCCCCAACGAGGCCCGCCAGGCCCCCCGGCCTCACGAACTGAAACAAATGGCCCCATGCGTCCCGATTCATAACTGAATCGGGACTAATAGGCTTATCTACCGCGAACGTATGCCCTATTATCTATAAGTGATGTGGAAATCCCTACAAGAAAATGGGGTGTTGACGCGCTGCTAAGACCGGCCACGCCCGCTACAAAGCTCACCGTCGCTGCCGCAATCCGGCAAATTGTGGCACTACAAGGGCTAGCCGTCTTTGCTACAAAGCCCACCAATACTGTTGCACGGGTATAACCAATTTTTTTGTATGGTAATACGTGTCTCATTCATATCATAAAGAACAAAGTACAAGTCACGTAAGAACCGACATGACAAAACTGAAAAGATAGCAGAACATCTCTTAGCTTGACACTAACACCCGTCACCTGCCTCCGGCACCACCACAGCAGCCACCGAAAAAAAGAATGACGGATCACCTCCTCGTTCGAGCTCGACGCGGCTCCATCGCTGATATTCAGCTTTGCAGACATCCAAGGTGGCTCACCAAAAGTGAAGCCATTGCCATTGAACAAATCAGACCGGAGTAACACCCCGGACACGCCAGCGAATTCCAGATCTGGCAGCCCGCCACGACTAAGACGCCGAAGGAGGAAACCATACCTGCCATCCACGAACCACGAACCCAGCACACGTTTCGTCTTCCAGATGTCGTCGATGCAGACCACAATCTGCATCCGCTCCTGGACTACCTCCCAAACTCCATGCCGACGCTGGAGCAAACGTCGTCGCAACGACGGAGCCAAGTTTGTACTTCGCTTTGAAGAACCAACGGGCGCTGTTGTAGACAGTGTATGCACGTGGAGTCCAGTGCCTTGATCTGGCTTTGCTGCTGTACGTGTGTGTGTGTGTGAATGGGCTTTTGTGTGTGGGCTGGCTTTGCTGCTGTACGTACTAGATGATACTCCGCGCGTTGCTGCGGAACTTTTGGTATGTCACAATTGCAAGTAGTAGAAGTTGTACTAATGACATTTTTCTTGATTACAAATGAAGGTGATCTCTGTAGTGATAAACTAATTATGAATTTAGGCAACATAATTACTAATTTTAGGTAGAATCCTTAGGGTAGTTTGTAAGAAGCTGCATGCGTTGTTGATGATGTAGCGTGTTAGGTCGTCTCATAAGGAAACTCTCAAAGAAATAACAAAGAACATTGCATCTTGTATACGTGAGTTGAATATGAAACATTGGGATGAATTCATAAGAAAAAAGTAGGATAGATGAATGTGAACAAAAAAGTATTTCTCAATTTTTGTGCTGTCAAAAGATATATATATAGAAGGTAACTATATATGTTAAGAAATCAGATTTGCGAACTAATTTGATAGTCTCAGTGTAGATAAATATAATAATCATTTCCAACTGATCCGTACATCTTAAAAATCAAGAACCATTTTGGAGCTGTAGGAATAAGGAACAAACTCATACATTCTATTGGCACATCAAAAGCAGTTGATATATAGGACATATTCTTTGCCATGCATCTATTTCACTTGATGATGTCATCACGGAGATTACGCCACTACAGTACTACGTGCTTCATAGAATTAGTGAAAATCGTGAATTTTAGGGTCAGAAGTCGATGGCCTCATGCATGGACATGGTTTTTTCATGCACAAAGTTTATTTTGCCTCCACGTTGCACCCTAATACAAAACGCTTCTGCACATATGGGTGTTTCATCTATCTTTTGGAAATAGGATCAGAATATATCCGAGAAAATATCATCAATCGGATAGTAAAGAACTCAATTGGTCGGTCGAGACAACACTGAAAGCTGTAAGAATAATTTTTCTGTATCAGCCAATACAGTCAGAACGGAAATAACCCTGATACAGTCAATTAAGAACAGCTGCTATGAATATAATATAGCAAAGAATGGTATGGCAGTCCAAGAAAAACATACTTGATATGATTTCCAATATGTTAAGTCATAACATGCTTGTATTTATCCACTCCGGGGTACAATTTTATCTGAGATACATCAGAGGAGAGAGGGGAGATACACACGCACGCTTTACACAACAAACTCCGGTGCCTGATCCTATCTTTACGTGAGCTGATGATAGATACGTGTGGCATGTTTGCATCCATGGCCGCTTGACCAGAATG
This sequence comes from Triticum timopheevii, assembly GCA_963921465.1. Lineage (NCBI taxonomy): Eukaryota > Viridiplantae > Streptophyta > Magnoliopsida > Poales > Poaceae > Triticum > Triticum timopheevii. Next base: position 15,391,981 of record OY997272.1, on the reverse strand, counting down.
GCCCGTGAGACTTGCTCATATGAGAAATGACCATGCGGATTAGCTTGAGATCGCAAGAACAAAGTTTTGAATTTTCCTAGGGTCACCAATTGCATAATATAAAAAGCATTCTATTACCTCCCAACCATACGGAGTAGTACTATCCATGCAGGGACGCATGTTGTACGTTGGCTTCTGGGTGAATTCAAGAAAAACGGTGATGGGCTGGGTTAGCTTGAACCGATGATGACGATAGCGCCGACAACACAATCAACACTTCAGCTTCTAGGCTTGAACGACCAGATCGAGACTCGATGTCTGCAAGACTGATGCATTGGCTACGACTCTTGGAGGAAGTGAAGTTGGGTTTGGAAAAGGGGCAGCCGGAAGAATAGTAGAGCTGTGAACGGGCTCTTGATTTCGAAGTGGTTTATCGATCGAAGGGGAGAGGTACAAGGGTCAGCTTAGTGGAGCAGCGCCTGTTTGGCTGCCTAGATCATAACTTATTTAGATAGCTGGTCGTTTACCTCGGCAGCCCGATGTTCGCCTGCCTTGCCTTTTCCTTGTGTGCATGCACTGCACCTAGTGTCAAGAGGAGAGGAAGGGACAAACCTGCATGCTGGAGGGTTCCCCGTTGCGTGTATGTAGCCGACTGATCGTCTGCCTCGCCGGTTTTCTCTACATGCACCTACTGCTGTGAGAGACGAAAGGACAAATCTTCATGTAACTGGTGGGTTGTGGGGAAATAGTGTACAAAGCTACGGTAGCAGTAATTGCAACGCTGATCGTAAGACACTATAAAACACTGACAATAGCGAATGATGTGGCTTCATCATATGTCAGAAAATTCAGTAGTGGGAGCTGATGTGGCAAGAATGATGATGTGGATAGCTTGCATGTTTAGGGAAATAGGATAGTGGGGATGAACTATTTAGGTATTATAGATTATAGATACGTGTGTGGGCCAACAAAAATAACGTATTACTGCAGCGGCCGCGTAGACACCCAGGGCCAGGGATCTGACGGTTAGCTTTAGTTTAATCGAACGGCTCGGCAGACGGTTCAACTTTAGCTGGAATCATCCGGATGATTCCTAGCAGCCGCCTCTGACGCAACGCTTTGGTAGCATGCACCGGCAGCGATCTCTGCAGCAGCAGCATCACATACGTGGTGGACCTCATCAGGAAGACAAGGTGAGGATCGCGAGCACATTCAGCCCCCTATTTGCGGAGATCGTGTCGGACCTCTTCCATGCCAGGTTCAACACTGATCTTAAGTGGAGAAATTCCATCTTCAGCGGTGTGACCAGGGAGGACCACCTACAGATCTTTCTTTGCGTCAGCACCATCCTCCAGCCCACGAATGAGTATGAGGATTTTCTGGTCGTCTACTTGCCCTGGAGACACCAAGGGAAGGATCAGACAGTTTATCTTTTGTACCGTCAGTCAGAAGCCTGTACTCAGCTGCAAAACAAGGTTCACTAATCTCACGTAAGCAACATGATCTCTTCGTTACCATCTATTCCATATGTTGATTTGACCTTGGTAAAGAGAAACCACGTATTGTACTATTCTTATACGTACAATTAAAATAAACTAAGAATTGGCTGCATCCAAACAACTAGGCGATCTTCTTGGATTTTGACTTGATTGATAATGAGTACTGGTATGTGTTATTGCTTGCAAGATAATCTGGAGCTCTGATCAGTGTTGCATCACCATTCGCAATATTATCAGATATTGAGAGGTATGGTATAGTGTTGTCCAGTGCGTCTCTAAAAGAGAATTTGTTATCCAGTGTTTGGATTTATTGCGACTATTTCTAAGCATTTTTGGTGCCTGCTCTCCAGACCATTGTTCACAAATTATTTTATCTCAATCATGGTGGCATACAGTTAGGTTGTGCTTAGTATTCTATATATATATATTTGCTAGCATGAAGCATTAATTTTTTTAGGTGTTCGATGCATGCGTAAATTCATTAGTTTCAATTCCCACGTTCATTAAGCACTAGTACAAAACAGGGTACTAGTCCCGATTTCAGAGGGCCTTTAGCCCCGGTTCTGAAACCGGGACAAAACAAACTGGACTAAAGCCCATAATCTTTAGTCCCGGTTTGCTTACGAACAGGGACAGAAGGGGCTCCACGTGGCCGCTGTGAGATGCCCAGGCAGGAGGACCTTTAGTCCCAGTTGGTGGACCAAAAGGCAGCCACGCGTCAGCAGCTCGCAGGTGCTGGGGTTTTTGTTTTTTTGTTTGAAAAGGGAGGGTGGTTAATTTAGGAGTTTCATATTGTGTTAGCTAGCTGACAGAGAGAAGTGACCTCTCTTTCTCCGTTCTTGGCCGGTGCTAGGTACTATATATAGAGAGAGAACTCGACACGCTAGCTAGTAAGCAAATGAAGGAACCATTAATTACACAAGATCATCGTGAACACATACAGAGAGAAGTGACCTCTCTTTCTCCGAGATTGGTCGAGCAACAAGTTTTCGTATATCTATCCGATGCTACTACATATATACAATATAACATCTCTTACATTCCCTAACATCTAAAATCCATTTCAATTTTCACATGGTATTCTCGGTCTTTATGTATAACGTGGTCAAGAAAGAATCCCACCAATTCCTCTTGAATTGCTCGTATGCGATCATGTGGTAAGAGTTCATCCCGCATCTGCCACATCTAATTCAAAGAAGGGGGTTAATACAATTGATGGTAATAAAATAAAATTGTGAATATTATTCTTTACGTACTTCATATTGTTTTTGAGAATAGCCCCGCTGAGGTGGTCGTGTTGTAGATGAACTCGCAAACGTAGTATCCACATAAATTATTCCCGCCTTCCTGTCACAAGCACTTTACGAGAAATAGAGTTCAATCAAACTGATAACCAAGCATGATAATGGTATTGATGAAACTATAATCAATCAGAGATGCGCGGAAGTAGCTAGTACTACTTATTTTTGGGTGCGTAAATCGCAGCTCCCTCGGCAGTCGTGGAACCATTCCGGTGAACTCTTTCCAAACCCTTCTAGAAAAAGAAAATAATTACTTGATATCATGAAATGAATAAATTTACCGGTATGGTGCAATAATGATCGATTGAACTTACTTATAGAGCATTGCAGTCATGTCCGCATAATCATTGGGATCTTTTTGTCTCGAGTCTAAGACAGTTACTACTCCCCGGTCTAGCTTAATCTCTAGCAGAAGAAAGTGGAAGTTGCGCATGCATAACTCATCAATTACATTACTATAACCTCGAGTAAGCGAAACCGAATATGCAAGGCAGTAACACTCACTTGAAGTTGTAAGGAAACAGTATTTCCCCTTTGTTTTAACTTTGAAGTAACGGTTGTAGCAAGTTGTCCTCGGTATCTTTGACTCTGTTTTTAACCGACCATTCAGTTAAGGTATTCGGGTTAATGAACCCAATGTCATAGATATGTGTTTTTTTGCATTCGACGATCTTCAATCTGCATAATATAGTGAGAATAATTATATAAACGTGCAATGAAAGAGCTGAGCTATAGAGACTTAATTACAGAAGTAATACTTACAGACAGTAGCAAGTCATGAGTTGTTTGTCGAGGGCGTCTTGGTTGAATAACTAGAATAACTCCACAAATTCAACAGGCATCACCTCAACTCCAACGAGGTCGTGCTCCTCTTTAATTCTCAGCAATATGCTGTCGGTCCCAGACTTCCTACATGTATCCATGTACCATTCATGCAATCTTCACATCATCGTTGGTAGAGGAGGATGATCAGGTTTGACGAGAGGCATCCAGTACTCGTATATGGAGATCTCTGCTACCTCTAAACATTTGAAATTGTACATCATCACCCAGGTAATCAGCAGGATTGGTACTGGGCACTAGCCCTGGATGATTAGCGACGATATCGCTAGACACCTTGAGCGGGGGGCACGATTGCTTCGCCTGTTCGCTGAGCTAGGGAATTGTTTTCCAACTTTTTCGTTGTGCTCATCTTGCATCATTGGAAGTACTTCCCGACCGCCGGGCTTCATTATATATCTTTTTAATACTGCGGACATAGTTCAAATCCGGCGGAGGCGGTGGTGGTCGCTTTAGGGCATTCATAGTGCACTTCGCTTTCATCGGATCTACCGTTTCCTTCGGAGGTGGAGGTTTCCGTTCAAAATGGCCCTCACTTCGGCAGCACTCATGTCCGTGTTTTACTCGTCGGTCCTATCATATGGTAACTTTGAATTTCTTCCTGCCTCTTGTACTGCTTGCCACCGGAGCGGCGGCGTCTCTCTTCCGTCGTTGCTGACGCCGTGGAGTCTGCTGACACGCCAGAGGAGGCAGAGGAGGAGGCGGAGTGCTCTGACACGCAGGAGGAGGCGGGGTGCCCTCACGCACCGAAGGAGGCGGAGAGGAGGTGGAGTGCCCTGATCACTCACCGGAGGAGGAGGAGGCGGAGTGCCTTGACTCGCTGGAGGAGGAGGAGGAGGAGGAGGAGGCGTCCAGTTTGGAAGCTGCTTGATGTACTCCTTCCTCCATAGATAGGTACTCCTTAAAGCATAAACTAGATGGTTCTCCCCTTCACCTGTAGGGTAGGCAAGTTGCAGCTCCTCAAAATCCCTCCATTATTTCATCCACCGTCAGAACAACATAGCCATGTGGAATCGGACGACAATGAAAATTTCATCAGCTTGAGGAGGCACAACAGAGCCGATTTCTACCTTCAAAGTCAGGTTCAGGCATTTCGTCATTAGCTCGCAATGTTCAGCCTCCATGATACTATCCACGGGGTAGCGAGGAGCCGTGAAATCAGGCTGAACGAGCTCCGTGGAAGCCACGCTGGTTCTCCGTTGAGATGGTGGGGTAGCTTCTGGGGCAGCATTGAAGCAAGGATCTTTGTGCTGCTCAGATGGTTTGCCGGTAGCTCGCTGTCTCTCAAGTTCCTCTAGCTTTGATATTCTTTCATTGAGCTTCTGCATTTCTCTCGCTTCCACTTTGCTCTTTCTCTCTTGGCTTCTGTAACCACCGCTATTAGGAAACCCATGCACCCACAGAACGGAGCCTGGTGTGCCTCGTGTTCGTCCAGGGTGCTCACGATTCCCGAGGGCCTCTGTCAGATCGTCCTTCTCTCTATCGGGAATGAACGACCCTTCCCGCGCTTCCTTGATTGCTGCCTGAAGCTTCTTGATGGGTATTGCAAGTTGCTCATTCATCCAACAACACTTCCCTATTTTTGGGTCCAAAGTTCCCCCAACCCCGAAGAACCATGTCCTTGAACGATCTGGCCAGTTCGGTGTCGTTGGTTGGACCCCTTTAGCAAGCAAGTCTTGCTCAACATTGTCCCACAACTGTCGGGCTTTGTAGTAGCCACCTGACCTCGTGTCATGGTGATACTTCTTCTTAGCAGCATTTTTCTTATTTGTCAGTGACCTTTTTCATACCCTTCTCCGATATTTTGTAGGCCACAAATGCGGGCCAGTGATCTCTTATCTTCTCATATCGACTGATGAATTCTAGAGTCTTCTCTTTGTCAACAAACTTTGTGTTCAACTATTTCTTCTAGGTCGTGACTAGATCTACCATCTTCTTAAGAGCAAACGCCTTGACCTTTCTCTCTATAATTGGATTATTCGGATGCTCCGACAGTAGGCTGAGATTTGTTATCAACGAGGTCCAAAGGTCATATTTTTGTCTATCCTGGGCATAAGAAACTTCAGGGTCCTTATTCTTATTCCATTGTTGGACTCTGATCAGGACGCTATCCCTAATAACAACCCCGCACTGATATACAAATGCGTCCTTGGTCCACTTCAGAGCAATCGGTTAGCAATCATTCGCGACTTCTGTGATCATGAACCTTTCTTCCTGGCACAAACTTTTTTTGGGCCTCGTCTCCTTACGGAAGTTTGGCTTGATCCGGAGGGCTAAAAGAAGAAACAAGTGTTAATATATGTACATACCAAAACAATTAATGCATCAAGTCTATATATATATATATATATATATATATATATATATATATATATATATATATATATACCTCGCCAGACTTTGCAACAGCTCCCTCCTTTGTTCGGTCACCGGAGTCGTCATCATGATCTTCCTCCGCCATTCGGTCACCAGAGCCATCATGATCAACTTCCTCCTCCATTGTTGGATCACCGAAGCCATCATCCTCTCCTTCCTGACCATCGGTGTCGTGGAGAAACGACAAGGGACCACCTCCGGTGAGGAATATATCCCCCAACAATTGTTCTTGTTCGAAGTCCCTTTCCATAGTTTCGGCATATATTACAACATGGCAATATACAAACATGAGAGATGGATCGGTTGCAAACATAGACCTAGCTAATTAATCACAACAAGGAATCATATGCATATATGAGCAATAGATTAGTTGCGGACCACCTCTCTCACGTCCCCCCTCATGTTGAAGTTATTGGGGTTATACTTTCAGGAGATGATACTTTGCAAAAACTAATCGCTATGCAGGGAGGGGTAGATCGACAACACTCTTTCTTCTAGGGTTCGGTTGGCCTTGAGAGTTGGTCGGGCGAGCGGACCGGGAGTACATTAGTAACTTTGAACTTGGTAAATTTGGGTGGCCTTGACAACGCTCTTTTAACTCATTTAACTCATTTAACCTGGTAAATGTGGGTGGCCTCCGCAACGCTTCTATGGTTTGGGGTGGCATCGACAACGCTCTTTTAACTTGGTAAATTTGGGTGGCCTCGACAACTCTTCTAGGTTTTGGCGTGGCTGAGGGAGTCCTGGATTAGGGGGTCCTCGGACAGCTGGACTATATACATGTGCTGACTGTTGGGCTATGAAGATACAAGATAGAAGACTTCGTCCCGTGTCCGGGTGGGACTCTCCTTTGCGTGGAAGGCAAGCTTGGCGATTCGGATGTGTAGATTCCCTTCTCTGTAACCGACTCTGTGTAACCCTAGCCCCCTCCGGTGTCTATATAAACCGGAGGGTTTAGTCCGTAGGACAAGAACAATCATAATCATAGGCTAGCTTCTAGGGTTAGCCTCTACGATCTTGTGGTAGATCAACTCCTGTAATACTCATATCATCAAGATCAATCAAGCAGGAAGTAGGGTATTACCTCCCACTACTAGAAAAACCGCTACTAATGGCGCACCTAATTTGACCATTAATGGCGCATCACTGGTGCGCCATTACTACCACGCCATTAGTAATTTTTACTAATGGCGCACCACTGGTGCGCCATTAGTATCTGGTATACTAATGGTGCACCACTGGTGCGCCATTAGTATAGGCCACGGTGCGCCATTAGTATGCCTCCCAGGGGCCATGTATACCCAGGTGCTTTGGCATACTAATGGCGCACGACAACGGGATGCGCCATTAGTAACCGCGGCATACTAATGGCACACTATCCAGTGATGCGCCATTAGTATGCTTTGTCATACTAATGGCGCACTGTCATGTGATGCGCCATTAGTATGAATATTAGGTTTTTTTTATTATTTTCTGTTTTTTGCACAGGTTACAAAATGTATAATTTGACAAAATATAGACAGCACACATCAACAACAGATTCATCGAATACAATAGAAGATTAGTCTTTGAATACAATTCATCATATTAGTCTCCGAATATAATTCATCATATTAGTCTCCGAATTGAAAAGACCGAACAAAGATAGAACATTATATTACAAGTCTCGAGACCGCGAGTAGCGAGTTTGTCTTCACATTACAAGTCGATATCGATCATCTAAACTACCATCACATAGAAGAGAGTTGCGGTCATCACGATGAGCATCATCACAATGAAACTCGTCTTCATCCGGTTCCTCCAATGCTCCCTCCCCTCTCCCGCTAGATAGCGGGCGTATCTAGATTCGGCCTCGGCCCTAGTGGTGTACCCTTTGTAACTGTTACCGCTGAATCGGTGAACCTGTCTCCAACACTCCTCCCAGTCATCGTAGACTTCGGGAACCTTACCCTTGTACACGACATACGTCGGCATCGCTGTGCACTAGCCAAAAGAAACGTTAGTACCAATTCACAGACAATACATAAGCAATATATAACTATGCAACAGAACGATCGGAAGAGAAAAGCAAGACATTAATAGCATCGATTACATCTAAGTTGAGCGACTCTCGAAACCAAAGAGACATACTACAAGTTCATTAAAGTTTAATTACAACATGAGCCAATCGATGTTTCAGAACTAGACACAGCATCACTGCTTTCGACTCGACTCAAGGGACCGGAGCGTGGATGAAGCCGCCGTCTATCGTGGGAGTCATGAAATAACGGTCGTTGTCAGCCTGCATTTGTAGCATTGTGTCGATGTCACTGTTGGACGGTTGATTGTTGAGGTAGAACTACCCCGAGGTACGAAGGACATCTTGATGGATGATTTCCGCAAACTCCGACTGGATGCGAAAGAATTCTTGTCGGAGGTCCGCGTCCTGGATTGCCGACACGCTCTTTGCCCAATCTTTGAGTTTACTCAGTAGCAGAAGTTGATGATGGTCCCGTACGATCGCCCGCATGTGATGGATGGCGTAGTAGGCACCCTTCTGACCGCCAGGCAGCTGCTTGACGCAGCAGAACATCGTATTGTAGAAGAACACGTGCTTGCCGTACTTACGAATCGGTTTGGTGAAGGTGCCTCCAGATTTGGCATAGCCGGGGAGAACATCATCAAGAACCTTCTTGACATTTGTGTAGTCTACATTCGACTGACGGTCCGGGTCGAAATACGTGGCCATGGAATATTTGGGGCTTAGGAGGATGAGCGTGCAACGTGTGTCACTGCTGAAAACACGGAATGTTAAAATAAAAACGATCGAAATGTAAGAATTCATATGTTACGGGCCGGTTGAGGGGAGGACTTACTCGGGAAAGTAAGGCACAAGGAAGTTATCCTTATCTTGGTTTGCCAGAATGACGCCTTCGAGGTAAGAACTCGCGACTTGCCGGTCCCTAGCGCTGCCCAAGATCTTCGCACGCATGTAGAAGGGGTCGACTATCACGATGTCCGGGGTCTTGTCGCGAATGATCCGCATCTCCATACTCAGCGAAAATAGCCGAACGAAGGTGTAGTGCAGCGGATGAAGGTTCAACATAGCGTGGATGTCATCAAAACGCAGGACGATCGTACGCCCGATAGAGTTATCCACAAAGCCCTTGCCCTCTGGCACCTTGGCCGCTGAACTTCTGCTTGGCTGGGTCTAGGTATCTGCTTATCTTCCCCGCGTAACCGTAAGGAAGTTTTACTCCTAGGAGGCAGGTGAAAAACTGCTCGATCTCCTCCTGACTTAGAGTGAAGCACACGGGAGGGTAGTCATTTCCGGTCTTCTTGGCCTTTTTGCCTTTGCGACGACTTTCTGTGTCCTGCTTTGCCTCATCATCATCATCATCATCATCATCATCATCATCATATATAGCGTGAAGCTCCTGCCTGATGCCCATTGATTTCAAGTCTGCCCTTGCTTTCGGCCCATCTTTGGTCCTCTCTGTCATCTTGAGCAGGGTACCAAGCAGACTCTCGCACACGTTCTTCGTGATATGCATGACATCAAGGCTGTGAGGCACACGGTGGATCTTCCAGTACGGCAAGTCCCAGAAAACAGACCTCGTTTTCCATACCTTCAGTAGCGGCTCTGGCGCCTTTCGCTTCTTTCCCGGCTCTGGCACCTTTTGCTTCTTTCCCAGCAGTGGGCAGTCTTTCCAATTTTTCAATAGCTTGTCTATTTCCTCGCCGCTCCTCGTACACGGGCGTTTTCGGGGTTCGGTTTCACCATCGAACAGATCCTTGCGTTTCCTCCACGGGTCATCGTCGCGAAGCCACCTTCGATGTCCCATGAACACGGTTTTCGAAGACCCGGGATCTCTATCTAGCTAGCGATACGTTGTGTCATCCATGCACCTTACGCATCCATAAAATCCGTGGACTACCTGCCCCGCAAGATATCCGTAACCGAGATAGTCGTGCACTGTCATGAGCAGTGCGGCTCTCATAGGGAAATATTCTTTCTCTGCGGCGTCCCACGTATTGGCTGGCGTTTTCCACAGCGTGTCAAGCTCCTCTTTCAGCAGCCCCAGATACTGATTGATGTCGTTCCCTGGTTGTTTCGGCCCTTCAATTAGCATACTCATGTGAATGTACTTCCTCTTCATGCACAACCAGGGGGGAAGGTTGTACATCCACACAAACACAGGCCAGGTGCTATGTGTGCTTCTCTGGCTTCCAAACGGATTGACTCCATCGGTGCTCGCGCCCAGCACGATGTTCCTTGGATCGTTCCCAAATTCTGGGTATTCGAAGTTCAACGCTTGCCACTGGCTCGCATCCTTAGGGTGACTCAGCATCTTGTCTTTTTTATCTATCTCCAGATCATTTGCGTCATCTTCTCGCTTCTTTTCCTCCCTATCCGCGTGCCAACGCAGGAGCTTTGCTACCTTAGGGTCCGCGAAATACCGTTGCAGACGAGGAGTGATCGGAAAGTACCACACCACTTTTCGAGGAGCTTTCTTCCTTTTCTTGTATCGAGTGACACCGCACACCGGACATATGGCAGACAACGCGTGCTCGTCCCGATAAATGATGCAATTGTTCATGCACACATGGTATTTCACATGCGGTAAATCCAGAGGACACACGATTTTCTTCGCCTCCTCCAAACTGGTCGGGCACTTGTTCCCCTTGGGAATACGTTCGTGCCAGAATGACATGTTCTCGTCGAAGCATGCGTCGGTCATTTTGTGTTTTACCTTCATCTCCAGAGCCATGAGCGTTACTTTCAGGCGGGTATCCTCGGGCCTGCATCCTTCATACAATGGAGTAACCGCGTCTAACTCAAGTTGATCCATCTTGGCTTTCTCTCGGGCGGCAGCTCTTGCGTTATCTGTCTGCTTGAGAAGCAGCTCTCGAATATGAGGGTCCTGCACCCAGCCCATCGATGGTCCAGCGTCGTCTGCTCCGCCGGCATCATCATCATGTCCTGCATCTTCTACATGATGACTGTGTACATCATCACCATCGTGATCATCTCCTGGGGATTCTTTGTCTTCTCGCCCGCCCGAGCCGTGGTGGTTGTCTTGCTGCCCTTCCTCATTTCTTTCCCAGCCCCCATGGACGACTTCGTAGTCATCTTCATCACCTTGCCACCGATAGCCATCCATGAAACCACGCCAGAGCAGGTGGTCCCGCACCTGCCCGGAATCCGGGTCCGCAATAAGGCTCTTCAGCTTGCATCTTCGACACGGACATCTTATCTCCGTCTCGTTCTTTTGAAGCATCTCGGCCTTCGCGGACCTCAAAAACCTATTCACGATGCCTTCGGTCATCGTGCGGACCATGGTCTCCTGTGGGGTAGAGCAAAACGATATTTTAGAACCAAGAAAAAATTTGGCATGACTTTCCCTAAAAATAGGACCAAAAAGAATGCTTAATGCCAAAATTCTCGCCGAAACGGAAATGAATCAACATTCCGGCAAAATATTGGCAACTATCGCATTTCAAATACCGGTACACCTCCAAACACAAACACATATGCAACACCACAAACATATGCAACACCACGAACATACATAGATCTAGCTAGGCCATAAAAAGTGCATGTGCACATTGTTGTAGGGAGAACAACATAAATATAGCTTCCCCCCTTACTTACCTATCAAAACAAGGTAACTTAACCACTTAATTTGAATGAATCTATGGTGGAAATGAGGTGAAAAAAAGGAGGCACCCGAGACAAGGAGGAGGCGGTGGAGAGAATAAAGTGGGGAGAAAGTGAGTGTGGGAGGAGAGGCTGTCCAAAATATCTTGTTGCTGCCCACTTACTAATGGCGCACCAACCACAAATGCGCCATTAGTAATCCAGGTTACTAATGGTGCACCCCCTGATGGTGCGCCATTAGTAGTTTTGCAAAAAAAAAATACTAATGGCGCACTCCCCCACGGTGCGCCATTACTAGTTTAAACTAGTAATGGCGCACCGCGGGTGAGTGCGCCATTAGTAGTTTTGCAAAAAAAGGAATAAAAAAATAAAAAAAAACAACATTAGTGGCGCACTTTCTGACAGGTGCGCCATTACTAGTTACAGCTAGTAATGGCGCACTTCCTATGGATGCGCCATTAGTATGTTTGGACAGGCGCACTAGTTCAAAAAAAATGATACTTAATTGCGCACCATGGGCCAGGTGCGCCATTAGTAGTTTCAACACTAATGGCGCATCAGAAGGTGGTGCGCCATTAGTATATACTAATGGCGCACCACTTGTCTGGTGCGCCATTAGTGTCAATCCCATCTATAGCCCTTTTTCTAGTAGTGTCCATAGAGAGGGCCCGAACCTGGGTAAACATCGTGTCCCCCGCCTCTTGTTACCATTAGCCTTAGACGCACAATTTGGGACCCCCTACCCGAGATCCGATGGTTTTGACACCGACATTGGTGATTTCATTGAGAGTTCCACTGTGACGTCGAAAAAAGGTTTGATGGCTCGCCTTGTTATCAAGGACAACATCACCTCTGGGGGAGCCCTGGCCTCAGGCCAAACCTTTCGACTAGGCGGCTTCGTTATGACCGCCCGTTCGGCCGTCGGGCCGACGATGACTTCTCGGGTCATCGAAAATCGTCTCTACGCCAGCTCGGAATACGCCGAGCAGATGGTTCTGACGGAGCTATGTCCTTGAACGAGCTCCTCGATTGCATCGCCGCTTTGGGAGTCGCTACAGACTACGATCGGACTGGGCTTAAACCCGATCAGAGAGAAACTAACTCTCCGCCAATCACCCATCAGATAGCGGTGGTGGAGGAGCAATGCAACAACTCTTCCCCTGTATTGAGGACGAGCTATGTCCGAATTCCCGAGCTCACTGAGCCGAATACCCGCTTCCTGGAGGACATACCCCGAACTCCGAATTTAGAATCGGACAGCGGGCCAAAAAAATTTGGTAACATCCCGGAACCCGAATTATTAAGTTCGGAAGCTCCTCAAGCCCTGGGTCCCGTATTGGGTGAGGGTTCGGACTTAAGTCCACCCACCCACCTAGATACATGCGATCTTTCACACATCATACAACAATCCCAAGAGATAGTACATCAATTTTGGGCCAGATTACTCCTTGTAATGAACAAGGTTAAGCACTGTCGCGATGAAGACGTAATCTCATTTTTTTGCAAAAATTGCACGGACAAGGGAATCCTTAACGCCATAAGTCGCCATGACATATCACACTTCGCTGACTTGGCGGCCATAGTACATATGTACTGGCGATGGAAAGCGCCTGAAAAACTCAGGCAACATTCTGGGATCCGCTGGCTCTCACTAAACCCCTCGTCCGAACAAAAAGGGTGCACCCTCGCAGGTCACCTGATCCAATCACGAAGAAGTCGAAGCTCACTACAGGGTGCGGAACCATATTGGAGGGATTGCTCAATAGGCCATGCAAAATACACACCACACCAGATACCGTACCAACACACAGCCTTTGAGCATGTTGGATACTTCGGCAGGTCTTAACAGTCTTCGAGACCTTCGCCTCAAACAACTGGCGCAAGAGAGCACTCCGCGGCCTCGCTGAAGTCTGCCACATTGCAGCAATAAACCCCTGGAATGACACGGCTATAACCTTCAATGCCAGTGACAAACCTCAATTCCGAATAGTCCGATCGAGCACCAGCCACTTTGGTCCTTAGTCCAATTGTGGACGGCATCCGGCTAACCAAAGTGCTCATGGACGGCGGCAGTGGACTAAACCTCATCTATGAGGCAACTCTCAACAAAATGGAAATAGACAGCAGCTGCATTGAGCAAAGCAGCACGACCTTCCGAGGAATTATTCCCAGACGGGAGGCACGATGTGCGGGAAAAATCACACTCGATGTGGTATTCGGCAGGCCGGAGAATTACAGGTCCGAAGAGATAACATTCCATGTGGTCCCTTTCAGTAGTGGATACCACGCCCTTTTAGGGCGGGACGCATTCGCTAGCTTCGAGGCTATACCCCATTATGGGTATATGAAACTAAAGATGACCGGGCCCAATGGAATCATCACTCTTGCCAGTGATCCAGACATAGCACTCCGCGCCAAAGATAAAACCGCCGCCCTGGCCCTTGAGGCATTATCCGAAGCCCTCGTGGCCGAAGAATTAACTGCATTATGCTCCAAAGTGGATAGGGACGACGTAATACTCGATAAGCGATCAAAGTCCACCTCATTCAAACCAGCGGATGAAATAGTTAAATTCCAAGTCCACCCAATGGACTCTACAAAGACAGCGTCCATCGGGGCACAGCTGAACCCACAATCGACGCCGCACTGCAGGCGTTCTGACGCGAGAATTGGGATATCTTCGCCTGGCACCCTTGAGATATGCATGGGATCCCATGCAGGCTGGCCGAGCATAGCCTCAACATATTGAAGGGATATAAGTCGGTCAAGCAGACACTACGACGCTTTTGAGAACCTAAATGCCAAGCTATGGGAGAGGAGCTAGTCCAGTTACTTGAAGCCGGATTCATCAGAGAAATAAAGCACCCGGATTGGCTAGCAAACCTGATGATGGTACCAAAGAAGGATAAATCCTGGCCCCTATGTGTCGATTTCAAGGACCTCAACCATGCTTGCTCCAAGGATCCCTTCCCTCTCCCCCGCATTGATCAGATTATCGATGCTACCGCAGGACATGACTCACTATGTTTCCTCGACGCATACTCCGGATACCATGAAATCAAGATGACGGAGTCCGATCAAGCCGCAACGACATTTATCACCCGATACGGCCCCTTTTCCTTCAACACCATGCCTTTCAGGCTCAAAAACGCCGGTGCTACCTACCAACACTTGATTCAAACATGCCTGGAAAAGCAAATTGGCAAAATTATTGAAGCATATGTGGACGACGTGGTCATCAAGACAAGACACGGCGTTATAGGTGAGAGCTTGTCCCCTAATAAAGGATATGAGACCTCCTGTCCTGTGCTTAACCGGCTTTATAGGGAGCAATCGCACACCATCTATATTGCTGAGTAAAACAAAGACACAACCAAAGCTCCATAATGACGAGTGACCCTACCATAAATTTCTCCATATCCTCGACCCAGCATTCACCATATAATCGTCCATACATTTCACCATATGTTTTTGTTGCTATTTAGAAGTTGTAAAGCTGTAGATACATGAAATACTAAGAAGCTAACTTGAGGCCTGAATAGGGAGTGAGTAAGGAACAAAAGAAATTGTGAAAGTGAAAGCATTTGGGAGTAGGAGGCATCAGGTAAATGAGAACCCTTCATCCATGAGAACCGTCGCATACGCTCCATGAGAACGCCCCACGGCTGTAGAACGCTCGCCAGGTCAGAAGCCCCCATAGCGACGAACTCAGCGATATCACCGACCGAGTAGCTGGCGACAAAGGCATCACATATGACCCCGAATATAGCTCACCTAGGCCGGACCAACAATGTAGTTCTGCGTCCATTATTGATTGTTGTGTGCACCTGTCCTTTAATTTCTCTCGTGTTGTACCCACGTTACTGGAGGAATTATCTCTCTATTATTTTAGGAACAAATACATGATATATTTGAAAGATACATCAACACTTACTTTAGATGCGAACATTTTTCATAAACTAGATTAATTAGTTTTCCAAAATATTCACCGTGCATTAAGCAATGTTCATGGAATGTAAAAGCATGTTCGCACGGTTTATTAAAATGTCTCTACAATTGAAAAACAAATTGTGACATTTAAACTATATTCACACGTTTCACAATATACATTCATGACATTTGTAAAAAAATAATCCTGAAAATGTAAACAACATTTGGTGTAATTTGTAAAAAATAGTTCACGACATTTAGAAAAATTGAACTCAATTTTATTTGTGATATGAAAAAAAATCTCATGTATGTTTCAGGAAATCTTCATAACATATACATAAACTCTTTGTGCCAATTGAAAAATCATAATAGTGAAATAATGTTCACATGTTTCAAAAATAACCATGAAAGTGTAAAATTTTGTTCAGGCCATTTTTAGAAAATGTTCATGACATCTAAAAAATGTCCGTACACCAAAACCAGGACAATAAAGTTAATGAATTTGAAAAGTATAAGAAAATATACAAATAAAAATATCAATTGTAAGAAAGCAAAAATAGAAAATGAAAAAAATGGTAAAACCGGTATAAAAAACATAGAAATAAGGAAATAATAAAAACCAGACGAGAGAACCTTCAATTACTGGTCTCCACTCTACATAAAAGCTTCCCAGAACACCACTGATGTGCAGGCCCACTTGGTCCAGCCTTATAGTTAAGAGCTCGATCGGACTCCTATAATAAGCGAGATGAGATCTCATATCCGGCGTGTAATCTGCAGTAAAGTGAGTAATCCCGCACCTGCTAGCTCACCGATTAAAAGAAACACACAACAAGAGCTCCATAAAGACGAGTGGCAGTACCATACAATTCTCCATATACTCTATATACTCGACCTAGCATTAACCATATAAAGTCACCTAGTATTGGTAATCGAGACACATCTTTTTGCTGGTATTAAAAAGGCGTAAAGCTTTGGGTATAGGAAATAAAAAGGAGCTAGCTAGCGGCCTACATAGGAGTTGAGAGAAGAAGAAGAAGAAAATTTGTGAAATTAGAAAAGCATTTGGGAGTACGAGGCAGGCGGTAAATGATAAACATTCATCAATGAGAACCATATGCTCGACGATCCACCGGAAAGCTTCAACTCCAGATTTTCGGGGCAAGGCAGTGAGGATGAGCACAAAGCTCACGTTCTTATCGCACATCCCTCTCCGCTGACTCGGGATTTACAAGAGCATCATGCACGCTGGCCAGCCGCTGCAGAACTCTTGCCAGATTAAGAAGCCACCACATAGGTGAACTCGGGATCACATAAAGTCAAGCATAGCGCCCGAGACGGACCGAGCCGCAGGGAGTCCTAACGATTGTGGTCCTCATCATTGTCCGAGTCGCCGGGTGCCCGATTGGGATCGAGGTGCAGTGTGTCCGGTTGGGATTGCGCCGCAGGGTTCTCTAATGGTCATGATCAAGTGCTTGTATTATTGATGTGATTTTCTGCAACTTTGTCGGGTTTTTTTTCTAGTTCTGACCGTCAACAGATAATCTTTTCTACTTCACAAATCATGATCACGCTTGATTCTGCTCCTAATAAAACTTTGTGTTGGGCAGAAGTTTGTAGTGATAGATGGTGCTAAGCTCCATCCTCACAGATAATTATATTGTTTAAAATTATTTTGGTGTGCTTACTGTGTATTGAACTGGACGATCCCTGTTTGCCGATTTAAGATAAAACTTAGGGAAAGAACAATTGGGATTGTGGAATGTGTTATAATTTGATCAGTTCCATTGTAAATTTAACATGAAATATGTTGTTTCATGCATGTCATTGGAGGTTGTATCTACTGCCCTGCATCACAACTTTACAAGGGCCTCAATACAGCAGCTATCGGAGTAACTACACGGAGTTACTTGATCTTGTTTTGACCTAAATAGCACGATATTTTGCAGCCCTGAAACACACCATGCAGGCACATATATCTCATGTCCTTGTGGTTTCAGCTGGTGTTTTTCAGATTTGTAAAATGTACTATGAAAACCGTAGCGGAAGAAATGCAGTAGCAAGCGAATTGTAACTGGGTATTGGTGTGCTGTGAGTGTGATTGCAGCTGGTTAGAGTGGCCTCCCTTCGTATGAATCTCGTGACCCTCCTTCCCTGCACTCGGCCTTGTCTCAGTGGGGAACTATATTGGGGTAATTCAGGGATGCAAATTCAGTGATGTACCTGGTCTGTAATTCAATGAAAGCTTGTGGTCAACTAATATGCCAACATTGTAAGCCAGTGAGCATGACCAAGTGGTGTAGCAACTGCTGATTAAGATCTGTTTGACTCTGAATTTTAGATTTTTATTGTGTTGCTAAAATCTGATCAATTAGTTATTAGTGCTTGATGCTTGTGTTGTGAATGTTGACTTGTGCTTGCAATTGTTCACTCTTGCAAATGGGCAGGCTCATGCTTAATGTAATGCATATAATATTGCTCAATAAACGGTTACATTAGTCATTACTGACACCAAACTATATTCAGCACCTGATTACATGTACGACAGCCAACATACAACTTACGAAACATTCATCAAAGAATCATCTATATGTAAGGAATGGTATGTGTCTTAACTAGTGCGACAACCCCAACAACTCCAACGCCCATCGCAGAACTTGTCCTCCCTCTCCAACATAGCCAAGAGACAAGAGTATATAACACTTTTCATTTCTTCTTGGCACAGACCGGCAAACCATTCTTATAAATGGCGCTAAAGCAATGACATAAGTCCAACCACTTAGTGTACAACACAGGTCTACATTTATAAATGACGATCAAACAATGGCTCAACTAACTTCCATAGAAAATAGTAGCATTACCATAATATGGACTCGACCCATAACTCACCAAAATGAAAGCAGCCTAGTTCTTCTAATTGAGTCATAGGGAAAGTAGTGACTGCATCCACCTTCGGTGCGCCCACGTAGTGAACAGTAGATTAGGAGCAAATGCTAGCAAAGTTTGAATGTGAGTGCAATGTGCGTGGGCGCACAAAAACCGCTCCGTTGAGTCATATTATTTTGCTAGTATCGAGAAGTTGTAGATAGGACATACAAAGGAGCTAATGGCCAAGGTCTATATGAGAAAAGAAAGGAAAATATCATGAACTATAAGAGTTTTGGAGTAGGATTCATCGGGGACATGAGGAACAATCTTCCATCAAAACAACCTAGAGCTGGAAGACAACACCCATGCCAGGAGCCAAGAGCTAGAGGACGCACATCTGGTAACTGCACCAATATTGTGGCTCTGTTGAGCCAACACAGAGCCAAAGGTGAACAATGCATTGGGTCGCTCTGTTGACTCGGCCAGTCACGTCTGATTACTTGGTTGCTCTCAGGGTTTGTAGGCTTCATGTTCGTTTGAGAACCTTGGCCCTTTTATTTTGTTTAGTTTGTAGCTTGGAAAGAAAAAACTAAAGATAATCTCACTTTGCTCAAATTTGAATCCCTCCTGATCTTATTCATCACATTAGTAGCATTGCATATTCCTTATAGTGGCTCTCTGATGTACACCCTCTGGGGTGTCCCCGCAACACTGTATATTGTGACTTGTAACTGTTATTATGTTTTGAGCTATCATTTTATCCCCTCACGTTAGGGTACACCTCGTGCAGTCAGGGTCACTAAATTAGCAAGAGATCAAAAGGAAACTTAATTGAGAAGTGGAGAGAAAAAAAATAGTAATTGCTTGCGATTAATTCAAATACGTTACAACCTCGGGAACCCAAAAACCTCACCCATAGCGAAAGGTAACCTAAATAATTGCCCGAACTGGGAATTATTCTTCAGACCATGCATTGTAGATGCACGCCTCAGTTCCTTGTTGTCTCTCAGTCTGAGCTAGCTCCTCTCACATGCATGGAGCGAGATATAAAACGGCCAAGCCAGTAGCTCTATGATATCTTCTCAAAGTTAGTGCTCAATCGGTTTGCACTTCATAGAGCTGTATTTTTTTTGAAATGGCAGTTATCCTGTATTCATTAATAAGAAAACAGTTGCTTAGTTAATTCGAGAAAACCAAGCGGAAATAAGGTTACCCAGTTCTTTATGGAGAACCGGGCGAAAACCATCACAACCCCTGAACAACACTTGTAGAATATCCCACACACACCACCCCAAAGAGGGTCTTGTCGCGACAACACACAAGTGTCACCATCATCACTCCTCCCCTAAAGGCGTCGTCGCCCTCCCCTAAACTCTAAGCAAACAACTCCGACTTCGCCGTAGGAGATCGTCGATTAAACCCACACTAAAGAGGTCGTACGAAGATGCATGAGGCTCTGTGCCTGACCCAGCCACCGGTGACTAGAAAATGCACCTCTGACTCTGACGGAGAACCACGAAGGAGAACTTGGCACGGTTGGCACTGCAGAAGATCATCAAACGAACCACCTGCCACCCGTCATCGTATACCACTGGGGCCCCGCCACCGGAGCTACGACTGCATAATAACAAAACAGGCGAGGCAATCCCGCGGACATGCCGGAGAAGAGCCAATTACCACAACCATAGCCACTGCTTGCCCCATCATTGTTGCCACAGAAGTCATGACGCCAACACCACCATCTTCCACAGATCTCACTCCCAACATCCAGCTCCAAAGACGAAGCCCAAAAGGGAATATGTCACCAGGGCGATGTCATCATCCGATCAATCAAGATCAAGAGCTTCCCTTGGAGTTGCAGCGATCCACGCATGTGGGGTGCACCAGAAATACATCGAGTCCTCCAGGAAGATAAGTGACGGCCACGTCAGCTGCCATCGCTGGTTACGGCCACAACCGAGACAAACAAGGTTTTCACCCGAGCTCATGAGACCACCTGATCCGCACATCATCTCAGAATGACAAACACCTAGCACAACCATCGAGCTAGATCGCAGTGGAGGAAGCCTATCGTCGGAGCAATCAAACGCACCTAGCGGAGGCCACCGACCAACAGTAGCCGGTGGCTAGATCCGCCAACCGCCGACCGAGAGCCGGGCCACCACATGCAACGCGAACCGCCAATTCTAGCTGAGCACCATGCCGACATGACCAGAGAAATGCTGCCCAGGGCCACGAACCACCTTGGATCCCATCCATGACCAAGCTCTCACTCGCACAGGAACCACACGCGTCGGCGAGAGGACGCAAAAGATCCAGCTGCTGGAAACGAACTCCTGTTCCAGCACTACGGGCTCCTCCACCTCGGCTGCTGCGCTGACCTAGCAACAACAACAAAAAACCTCGTGCCCCCCGCGCAACGTCGTGAAAGCACCTCCTCGCTGTCGGACCACAAAACTGCTACTCGAGCGTGGTATAAGCACGTGGAGCCCCTCCACCATGCGCCCCGCCGGAGCAGCAACACCACAACGGGACTCGGCCCACCCACCAAAGATACGCGCTGCTTGGACATCCAGGACATGCATGTCGAGCTTCCAAGCCCGTCCTCACCGGAGACATCACTCTACATTCCCGCGCGCTAGATGCGCACCTCGACTAGCGCTCGCGCCATCTCAATCGTCCCTACGCCGCACTAGCCGCCGTGTGGCACCGCGGCGACGCCCCTACCCCCGGCCCAGCGGATCCGTGCCAGCCGGTGCCGGACCCGCCCCCACCGGAGCATGACGGGCCTTCTGCAATATCCGTCCCGAGTGCCACGCCGAGAATTGCCCCGACGGGCTCCTTAGGCGTGGCGAGGTGAGCGGGAGGACGCTCGTGAGCAGGCGTCGGCACCGATGGGGGTTTCCCTCGTTTCGCCCAAGAGAGGCGACCTGTGGTGGTGTCTTTCCATTTCGTCATAGAGTTGTATTATTGCTCACGTTTCACTTTTAGTGCATAATGACCGATATTTACTCTGAAATTACAAATATTTGTACTTTTGACCAGTAATTTCTCTGGCATGTTATGTTGTTAGAACCCCAGTTTTTAAGGCTAGTAATAGGTGTGGGTCACCCAATCTGTCGTCAGATGGGCAGATCGGTCACATTTGCGATTTGTAAGACTAGTCATGAACCTATGCAGCTCTATGGGCTACAAATTCCCTGTCTTAACATTGTTGTGTAAATTCATTTTTCACATTTTTTTTGAATAAGAGCGTCGGCGTATGTCCATTCCTGTACCCTGAGTTGTGACAAATAATATAAACATTTTTAGATAGATATACATGTTGGTCAAACACATCATGTGAAATATAATAGATCAAGAGAAGTATAGAGACATCCTAATACATTTCTGTCGGTTGAATGTTTCTTGTGTCAAAATAATAGAAGTAATGTCCGCCCTTGGATCAACATCAAGGGTGTAGGACATTTATGTAGTATTCTCTTTTAATACTCATTGTATCATTGATTATTTTCTGGAAATATGGAGGTACAAATGTGGAAACCCCGAAATTCGAGCCAATATCCTCGAGAAACGATTGTTTTCAACCCTTTTTCGGTGGTGAAACGTAACCGGAGAAAAGTATGCATGTCATGATAACTAAAATGCCAACTGCCATTCCAAATTGCCAATGGAAAGTATTTCTAATCTTAGACTAAATATAAATTAAAATCTATAATAACCAATTTTAGTTTGGTAATTAAAGAATATCAATCATGAGATTCATCACTATGTACACATAAGATGTGTACTCCTAAGCTAAGCCATGGCCGGAAATTTTGAATAATAAGAATGTTCTTATTGTCATGCTAATATGCCCTTTCCTCTCAGGAGATCCAATGAATACATACCTCTCTAAACATGGTCATGCTGGTCCCTTTAGTTTTTAGTGTGACAATAATTGAGAATTTATGAGCCAGTGACTACATTAGTATTGCAGTTATGAATCATCAGTTCATTTTAATCTATATTGTATAAGTATGAAGGTTTAACTTCAGCATATTATTTTCATCATTCCTCCAATTTTTTAATATGATTCTTAACCTGGTGAGCTACCGAGGAGTCTCCTTCCTGTAATTGGTACATATACCAAGTCAAAGCTTACAAAAATTATAACTCAACTACAATTTGGATGATTTTAGGGAGATATATTTTTCATTTTTGATTTATTTTATCTTGGTCATGTTTCTTTTCTTACAAAGGAATGAAAATCATTAATGAATAGACTATTTTTTTCTAAACGTAATGTTTTGGGGAGCATTGATTTGTATTTCACTGTTTCTTTTCTTTTTTATTTCATTTTCTCATGGGAACATGCACGTGGCTAAGAAACAGACAGGTATAGATTTTCTTTTCAACGCGTACGGCTTTGGGGGCCATTTATTTGCACGTGACTTTAGTTTGTTTTTTCTCAAGGGAACACGCACGATGATTTTTATTTTGGGTGATATTTGAGACATGGACTCTTTTTCTAGCATGGGGCCTAAGGACATTTCATTTGCTTGTATATATTTGTGATAACATAACTTCTTTTCTCTTTTGAATGGAGAAGACAACTGGATTTTTTGTTTGGTCGGGACTTGAACGTGGATGGCTATCTTTCGTGCATGTGGGTTTCATCTTTTTTATACTTTTGGTGCGTGTTGTTTTTTCCATTGAAGATTTATATGCCATGGCTTCCTTTCTTACTTCCTAACTGATCTTGACTATTAAAATTAAAATAAATAGGTTTATGATTTTTTGGTGCATCAAAATTAATGTATATTTTCAACTTATGTTACCCTTAAGTGATTTCACATAATAAAATTTCTGGTTTCTGAGGTTTTTTTAGTAAGATTTCCCTTTTTGTAGGAAATCAAGAGAGACCCAAGGGAGGAAACGTGGTAGAGTTCCTTTTTTGTAGGAAACAGAGTCCCAAGGGAGTAAGACTCCCGTACGTGGTAGTATGACACATCATGTCTTATATTTCATTGGACGTCTATGTAATCATTATATATTAAACCGGTCAAAAATTCATAATTCTAAGAATTAACATGGTGCCTCCAATTAGTAAATATCCCTCCGTCTGAAAAAACTTGTCTCAAACTTGTTTCTCAAATGGATGTATCTAGCACTAACTTGGTGCTAGATACATTTATTTGAAGGAAAAGCTTTTTCGAACGGAGGGAGTATAAGATTAGGCCGTTCCCAGCGCTTGGATTCGCCTGGTCATGTCTCTTCCCAGCCCGCTCATCAACGCACATGGAAGAAATCACCACAAGGCGCACATCTCTGGTCCCCGCTTCGCCGCGGGCGTGTAGCTGCATTGAGGGTGGCAGCACACCGGCGTCACCGCTAGCCGATGCTCGCAATCAGTCCACCGCTTGCCTCTTGCCGGCTTGTCGTGTCGCCTTCACCGGCTCGCAGCGCTCACCAGCCACAGTCACACCGCCGTCTGGCCATGGTTGCAGCAGGCAGCACAAACCCTCCGCCGGGGTGTCGTCGCCGCTCATTGATCCACCGACCAGCCTGGACGGACTGCTGGCAACACCACTCAATGGTTGCAGCTTCAGCCATGGCTGGTTCCAGTTGCAGCTCCAGCCAACCGATTCATCACTGCCGTCAACGCTTGCAGCTCCGTCATCCCCAATCCAGCAAACATGCCGGTCGGCTCTACCACCAATAACCGCCGGTTGCAGCAGGAGTATCAGGTGGGCGCTTGTCTCCAGCACGGACAATTTCTGGTTGTAGCACCAGCTACATGTAGGCCAACTACAAGGTGGATTACAGTAGCACCCGTCAGTAGCAATGCGCTGTGTGGCACCTGCACAATGTATTTCACTGATTATGAAATAACAGGTACCGTTATTAGAGACGCTAGGGTTTACTATAGGGCGTCTTATTCCCTGACTGCCTCTCAAACCTAGCTAGTTCCTCTAATATGCATGGATAGATCAAAAGGATTCGTCCCGGTACCATCTATTCAAGGTTCAGTTTTGTTCCATCCATGCATGATGCATCACTCAAATGATTAGATAATCCCCTAGAGGTTTCTGCTGATTACCAAAACTACTTCAACATTTGCAATTTATAGAGCTGCACTACTGCTTGTATTTTATTAATGCAAGCAGGGAAGGCATATGATTTCTCTCGGAATTATGTAGATGTCGTACTTGTCCTTTAGTGTTTTTATGCGATAATTGCAAAGTTGCTCATGTGAGCCTTGTGCATCCGGGGGACAAAAACACAGGGATTATGTTCCCTACCAGAAAATGCAAGTTTTCCTAGAGCCCATGCCTTTCCCAATGGAGTTCATTTCATGGGACGCTCAGCAAAGCAAAAGAAAGCATGGTGAAAAAAAAACTCCGCAAAGAACATCTCGACAAAGAATAATGGTCAGGCTTTGCCCACGACTAAGATCAAGTGTAACAGATTTGACATATCAATGAAAGCCGTACGAAATATGAACCGCTCTCTATATGGATTTGGAGGCCGCGGCAGGTTGTGCGTAAGCCGCAAACACTGGGTCGTCATAGTGTGGCAATAATATCTTTTCATTTATTTGATCTTCTAATTTGTCATTTCATTTAAAAATGTAGGGGCATTTTAATCTCAGATTAGACATACCAGACACATGTATCAATGTGATAAATTAATAGAAACTATAATAGGAGCTAAAATCCATGGCATTAGCAACCTAGCTAGTAATTACTCTAACATGCATGGAGAGATAAAAATGATTCGTCCCTGTACCAACTATTCAAGGTTCAGTTTTGTTCCATCCATGCAGGACGCATCACTCAAATGAAAAGATACCCGCCTAGTAATTTCTGCTGATTTTCGGAAACTACTTTAACCTTTGCAATTTATAGAGCTGCACTACTGCTTGTATTTCATTAATGCAAGCAGGCAGGGCACATGATTTCTCCGGGAATTAAGTAGATGGCGTACTTGTCCTTTTATTGTTTTTATGAGATAATTGCAAAGTTGCTCGATCATGCGAGCCACGCTCATCCGGGTAACAAAAACACAGGGATTGTGTTCGCTACCGGAAAATGCATGTTTGCCTAATGCCCATACCTTTTCTAGTCGAGTTCATTTCATTGGCTCGGCAAATCAGGACAGAGCCGAGTGCATGGTGGAAAAAACTCAGCAAAGAAGAATGGTAAGGCTTGGCCCACAGCTAAGAACAACCCTTACAGATTTACCATATTGACGATCGCCATATGAAATATGAAACACACTCGGTCTGGATATGGAGGCCGTGACGGTTGTGCGCAAAGCCGCAAGCACTGAGTTGCCATAGTGTGGCATCCATATTTATTCATTTATTTGATCTTTTAATTTGTTATTTTGTTTAAAAATGTAGGGTCAATTTAATCTCAAATTATTCATATCAAGCACATGAATGAACGTGATAAATCAATAGAACCAATAATAGAAGCCAAAATCTATTGCATCACATATAATTAGCAACGACATTTTCAGCCTTAACATTGGTACATATTCTATCAACACTACTAGGTGGCCGGTGGCATCTAGTCGCCATCCCTCCTTCGCGGACAAGATAAAATCCATCCAGGCGTAGGAGTCGGACTCACGAGCAGCAACCGTGAGCTGAAGCCGCTTCTCCTTGTCGATGTGTGCAGGGTCATACTCATGGACGATTTGCACCTCGTGGCGATCATGGATGTTGGTGAGCTCAAGCACAGCGTGGATCGGGTCCTCCAGCTCCGCTTCCTCCTTCATCCAAACAAGGAACCTGACTCCCTCAGGCCTGCGGCTGCCGCCGCCTGCGCAAAGAGATGCGATGAGTCTGTCGTGAATGTCGCATCTGCAGCCGTAGGAGACAATCCGACGTTGGCCGTGGCAAGTGCGCAGCGGGGAGAGTTCGCCCAATGTGTCTGTGGTGTCTGCGACGTGACGTTCTGCTCCGATGCCATATTCAGGTAGTTGGCAAAGTTCTTGTGAGATGACATTATCGCTAAGAGAGGAAAACATGGGATGGGACGATGCGGCTAGGGCTCGGGTGATGGGAACGCCTCGCCGCCGACCTGCTATAGTTGGGGTTAAAGCTATGTGACCATCCAAACGGTCGTGGAAATCAGGGGAGCTGTGGCAGCCATTAATGGCTAGGTGGTTACCATTCACTTCTTCCACTCACCGGCGATTAATGGGCACACGGATATGCATGACCTGCGGCAGCACATCTAAAACTTGGCAGTTGCGCGAGGAGGAATAAGCTGGCACTCCTCTGCCACGTTGGCAGTTGGTTTATCAACCGAGCTCCCTATCCCCCCCCCCCCCCCCCCCCCCAACCTCCAAATATGCAGGCAACGAGGGTTGATTATGCTGATCGACAATCAGATATTTTAGCCCAAATTGGTCATATTGGTAGTTATCATGCCGATCAGGCCATACGAACAACTCTACTAGAGTTGCTATAATAGAAAATACACTAAAGCACTTAAAAACAAAAATATCTAAATTGTAAAGAAGCGGCGAGTGCCTACGGGCACCAATCGTTGGTAAGGCTTGGCCCAGGCTAATCTCACGAAATCCGGGGCCAGGCTAATATCGGTCAAATCAAACCCAACATCCAAGTGGCGGGTGGCTAAGGGCGGTTCGTTTACCGACCATAAGGCTTGACCCAAATTACGTGTGGCGTGCGAGTAATCAAACCCAACACTAGTATCTAACGTACCAGTGGTGGCGGTTTGGGATGAAAAAAATTCTTTGGAGACCATGTGCAGGCCTCCTCCCGCGCGTACCCGAACGGATCTGCTGACACTTGTATGTTCCCTACATCCCACGGTATCCCTCCTCTCACTGGGCTACACGTGTTCCCTGCACATGTCTTGCAAAAATTTCATGGAAATGTAAAAAGTTCTTTGGGCAATTTTTAGATAACGTTCATGATGTAAAAAAATATCTGCACAGTAAATCGAGATGATTAAAAAGTTGGATAACTCAAAAAGGAAAAATGGGAGATGAAAAATTGAAATAGTGAACAAATTACGAAAAAGAATACAAGTGAACAACCTTAAAAATGGCAAAGAATACATTAAAAAAACAAGATTGACAACCTCTGATGGGCAGGCTCACTCGGGCGAGAGTTATAGGTGAGGGCCTGTCCCCTAATAAAGGAGATGTGACCTCCTCTTCCGCGCTTGACCCGCTTTATAGTGAGGAATCGTGCACCTTCTGGATCACTGAGTAGAAAAGGGACACAACCAAAGCTCCATAAAGATGAGTGGCGCTACCATTCATTTCTGCATATCCTCGACCTAGCATTCACCATATAATCTCACCATACATTTCTCCATATCTTTTTGCTGGTATTGAAAAGCTAAAAAGTTGTAGATATAGGAAATACTATGAAGCTAGCTAGAGGCTGGATAGGAAGTGCGTAAAGAAGAAAAAAAATTGTGAAAGTAACAACATTTGGGAGTGGGAGGCATCAGGTAAATGAGAACCTTTCCTCTATGAGAATGGTCGCATATGCTACGATCCCCCCCAAAAGCTCCAGCTTCAGTTTTTCGCAGCAAGGCAGCCTGGATCAGCACGGGGCCCACGTGCTTGTCCAACGTCCCTGTCGGCTGACTCAGGATTTACAATGTGGACAAGATCAACTGAGAGCGCCACGGGCACGCTGGCCAGCCGCTACATAACCCTCACCTGATCATAAGCTACCATTGGGACTCGGCATCTTGTATCATCATGGAGGGCATCCGAAATGGAACGGGCCATTCATCCATGAGAACTGTCACACACTCTCGATAATCTTCCTAAATGGTCGAACTCCAAATTTTGAGAGTAGGAAGGCCATTTTGCCTATCACAAGTCCCTGTTGGCCGACTCAGGGTTTAGGAGGAGGATGAGGTCAACTGCGAGTACCTCTTGATCAATACCAGGCAGGAAGTCCCGCCGGTATAGAACCATCACCAGATGAGAAGGCCCCATACCGATGAACTCAACGATATCACCGACCGAGTAGTAGGCAACAAAGGCATCACGTACGACCACGTCTATAGCTCACACTACTAGGGAAACGTCTAATTAGCGGCTTTTGGATGTGATCACTACAGATGTTCATGAAGCGCGCTGCCAGTGCAGCACTGCTGGTAAGTTCACACTACCCGACCGGGTGCCGGACATAGCTAGAGCATATGAATTAGCAGCGTTCTGTTTGGACGCCGCTGGCTTAGGTATATCTAGCAGCGTTCGGTAGCGTGGACACGTGCGGGCCGGTTTGCATGCTTCGAGCTTTGCAAGAGCTTGTAGCGTTTCCAGTAAAAAAAAACGCTGCTAATACGGCTGAATCTAGCAGCGTATTTACCGTTATACATGCTGCTGAAGTGCTGATTTGATTTTTCCGAATGATTTTTTTAAAATTTAGTTATTATGTTTGGCAGCATTTTTATCCTATTTTGCTGCCATAGTATTTACAAGTAAGATGACCGTAGTATTTACAACAAACTATGTACACCGACCACTCAAGTGCAGGTGAAATAACTAAGCATCTACATCAAAGATAGGCAACAAAGAAAGTATAAGAGATTTGTTCTGCCGTAAGTAACTATAAAAGCTAACACCAGATGCATGGTTTTTGATTAATCTAGATCTTACGGGGACACCATGACAAATATTATCACAAATGAAACATCCGATAGGTCAAATAGACTTCCTTTTAGGCAAAGGGCGGGTGAATAATTCCGTACTAGCATAAATATATCGTAAAGAATTACATGTGTTTCTAAATTTATGTTTCATGCTTCGATCCCCTTCCACATGTTTCATCATTTTGTAGTTTTTATTCTGAAATATGTTTCTACGTCATTAAGAGTTGTTTCATAATACATAGCAGAGAATTGAAGATGCCGCCCACCTAAAAAACTCTCACGGAAAACAATCAGGAAAATAAAACTTAATATGTGAATTCCGCAGAGCATTAACACATTTACCAATACCTAGACAAAAACAATGATAGCTATTAAAGTCACCTTTCAATAAAAATATAGTACAATGCAATATGACAAAAATGCTAGAAAATGACAGAAATATAATTTGGACGATGCGACCAATCATGAAAAATGCAGTTAATACGATATACGTAATGAGAAGGTAAATGATAAATGCATAACATATACGTTTGTACATAAAACAAACCAAAGATATCCAAAATAAAACAACGGTTGGAGAAGTCTTATACTTGTAAATTTCATCGCATTTAGTTCCAATATTTCTTTATAAAATTCATAGCCCACGCATCGAGCGGGCTGCTTTGCTAGTTTTTAGAGAAGTCCATAAATATATAAAATTTTGAATGTGTAATTTGAGAAAAGTGTTTGTAACATTCAAAAAAATTGCTCACCACACTTAAGAAATGTTTAACATATTTTATAAGTTATTCATGCGATTTTTATATATTTTTCATGACATGTAAAACCATGTTCACACAATTTTAATAAAATGCTCATGAAATAAAAATTAAATTTTCCTTTAAAATGCTCATGAAATTTTGAAATTATGTTACACAATTGTTGGAAAAAGTTCATGACACATATAAAAAACTGTATGTAAACTAAAACCAAGATGATTAATAGTTGGTGAATTTCAAAAGAATAAAATGCAGAAGAAAAATTAAAAAGAAATAAACAAAGAAAAACAGCGAATGAAAAACCAAGAAAGTATAGTAGAGAAATTCATAGAAAATGTAAAGGAATAAAAAAACGGATGGAACAAATGGTTTCCACTCTACATAAAAGCTTCTAGAATTCCCTGATGGGCAGGCCCACTCAGGCGAGCGTTAAATTCTTTTTTTTGGAAATGGAGGAGGACCTCTGGCCTCTGCATCTGGACGATGCATACAGCCACTTTATTAATTATTCACACAAGACAATACAAAGTCATACAACAGTAAGACTGAAACCACCGTCTACGCAACAAAAGTGTCGCTACTCCTATCCAAGTGATGAAGGGATGCTGATAGCCCGGGCCTAGTACCAAACAGACCTCGCAGCCAAACCTAACATCTAAGACCTGAGGTCCCAACCAGGACGCCAGTCGGGTATGGGTCACCTACCAGTCCGGCGCACTTCTCAACCAGGACGCCAGCCGGGTCTGAGGCCGCCGCAGCCACCTGCCACCAATCCATCTTCAGAGTTGTACTGCTGCATCAACCTTGCCCGGTCTAGCTGCCGCCAACGCCACCATGACACCAGGCAGCGTCACCCTCCTGCGCGAGTCCATCTCCGCCCATCAGGCACCAGATCTCCACTGCGCCACGCCGCCGAGGTCCGCCGTCATCAATGGACCAGATGAATCACCGCTACTCCTCTTGTCCCCTCCAACCAGCACTTGCTCCAAAACGATGCCCCCATGAGGGAGAACGATACCGAAGGCACTGTCATCGTCCGATTCGGTAGACCCAGATCTAGGGTTTTCCCCGGAACTTCCCAATCAAGTTGATGTGACCTGCAACGACGATGCCTCTAGAAGGGAACGACGTCTGAGACGCCGCCATCATCTGCCAACACCGCAGTCGGGTGCGGTTTTCACTGGAAGCCACGTCTTCCCGACATCGCGGCTGGCTGAAACCGAGCGGAACCTCGCCACAAAGCAGTATGTCGCCGTCGGTACTCCGGCGGAGATCCAGCATCTCCTCACCGGTCCTTCCGCGCGCTGCCAGTCGGCGGAAGGCCTCCCCGCGACGGATCCAAACGGGGTGTTGGATCCGCAGTGACCGCCGTCACCATCACGACCAGGACCGCCCACCCCGCCAGATGTGGTGCCGCCACCGCCGCCATCCATGCAGGGCCGTCACTCCGTCAGCGATGGTGCTCCGGCCCCCGCCGCACAGCCCGGATCACCGTCCCGGCCGCTACCGTTGGACCTCACGAGAGGAGCCACCCCCGCCGCCTCAGATGGGATCCGCCACATCCACCCGCCCGGAAACCTTCGGCACCGTGCCCGCCGCCACCGCATCCCACGCCGGCGGCAGAGGCGGCAGGAGGTGGCGGCAAGAGGGAGCTGGCGGCGCTAGGGTTTCGTGGCCCCTGGCGCCTCCTGGGGGGAGGCGATACGAGGGGGGAGGATATGGTTTGCAGTTTCTTTTTTTGCCAGGCCAGCCTTAAATATGTGAGAGCTTGATCAGTCTCGTAATAAGGGGGATGGGCCTGCTGTCCCACACTTAACCTGCCATATAATGAGCAGTCACGCACCTTCTAGCTTACCGAGTAAAACGAAGGCACAGCCAGAGCTCCATAAAGACAAATTGCACTACTATACATTTCTCCATATACTCGGCCCTTTACCAGATAAACTCACCAGGTTTTGCTAATCGAAACACATCCTTTTGCCGGTATTCAAAAGCTGCGAAGCTGTAGATATAGAAAATATTAAGGAGCTAGCAAGAAGCCTGGATGGGCAGTGAGAAAAGAAGAAGAAAATTGTGAAAGTGAAAAAAATTTGGGAGTATGAGGCATCAGGTAAATGAAAAGCATTAATCCGTGAGAACCGTCATGTTGATCAGTCTGATGTTGTGGCAGACAGAAGTCTGACGGTGTGAGACGGTGGGTGAACATGAGATCTGAAGTTGTATACTACCAGGGGTGGAAGTGGGTGCATGTACATTTGTAGATTTTTAGTGAATCAACAC
This sequence comes from Triticum timopheevii, assembly GCA_963921465.1. Classification (NCBI taxonomy): domain Eukaryota; kingdom Viridiplantae; phylum Streptophyta; class Magnoliopsida; order Poales; family Poaceae; genus Triticum; species Triticum timopheevii. Next base: position 15,359,869 of record OY997272.1, on the reverse strand, counting down.
ACAAAGCTCTTGCATGTTCTGCAAAAAAAAAACCGGCGGTACGCTCAACGATTCCCGGAAACGCTGCAAATCCAGATTTTGGGGCAAGGCGGCTTGGATCAGCATGGGACCGCGTGCTTCTCCCACGTCCCTGTCACCTGACTCAGGGATTCTGCCGGGTCTGGGCAGAAGTTTGCAGTGATAGATGATGCTAAGCTCCTTCCTCACAGTGTATTGAACTGAACGTCCCTTGTTTGAACATAGGAGTACAAGACAAACACAGTAAAAAAATCAAGACGAAACTTGTGGAAAATACAATTGGGATGTGTTGTAATTTGCTCAGTTCCATTTTTTACTTTGACATTAAATATGTTGTTTCACTCATTTTATAGGACCTTGTAGCACATCCCTGCAAACCGGGGCATACAAGGGCCTAACGCATCAACTGTGGGAATAACTACACAGAGTTACCTGATCTAGTTTTTTGAAATAACGTCAATCTAGTTTTTGCCTAAATGGCTCGATATTTTGGATCCCTGACCCTGAGACACACAAGGCAGGCACATGCCTCATGGCCATGTGGTTTCAGTTAGTGTTTTTTAGATTTTGTAAAAGCTAGTGTAAAAACCGTAGTGCGGGAAATGCAGTAGCAGGCAAATCACAATTGGCTGTTGGTGTGCCCTTCCTTTGCTGCTGGTAACGCCTCCTTTGGTTCATGGGATAGGAATGTCATAGGAGTAGAAAAATCATAGGAAGTGAGATGGCATGCGTCTCAATTTCTGTGGGGAAAGAGATGTCATTTGAAGCATAGGATAGGAATTCTTTCATTGAGTCTAGAAAAATGTTTGAAATATGAAGGATTGGTTCCTATCTTACAAACCAAAGTGCCCCAAAAGAATTTTTCCTATGAAGATCGTATCCTACACAATTCCTACAAACCAAAGGAGGCCTAAGAGTGGCCTTCACGTAAATTTCGTCAGCTTCATGCCCCTGTACTCTACCTTTTCTCAGTGAGAAACAATGAAAAAATAGCGCGATACAGCACAATAGCGGCGACCTCAAAATATGCTATTAGCATGCTATATCACGCTATAGCGTGCTATTAGCGAGATATTGTACACTGATATATTTAGCAAGGCAATTCTCAATACGCTATAGCGTGCTATTAGCAACGCTATGGCGTGCTATTAGCGACGCTATAGCGCGCTATATTTTCAGTGGTGAGAAACTGTCTTAGCGTAATCCAGGGATGCCACTTCACTCACATAACATCACTGAAGCTTGTGGTCAACCAAATATGCCAACACTGTATGCCAGTGAGCACGACCAAGTGGTGCAGGGACTACTGATTAAGATCTGATTCACTCCGAATATTAGAAGTTTAATGCATTGTTAAAATCTGATCAATTACTGGTTAATCCTTGTGTTGTGAAAGTTGACATGTGCTTGACCTTGTTCATTCCTGCAAAAGGGCAAGTTCACAATGGTGTGCTCATATGTAATGCATGTAATACTGCTCAATAAACTGACCACGTAAGATTATATATAACCAACATCGAAATATATTCTATACCGGCTTACTTGTACTACACCCTATATACAACTCACAAGTCCTTCATCAAAAAATCATTTAATGTTGTCACAACACCAACTACTTTAACACACATTTAAACTTCCCATCTCTTCTCAGTTTAGCCAGGCTGACCCTTCTTGTGAATGGAAGTAATGCGATGACATAACTCCATCCACTTTAGTGCAAACACGTGTATGCATGTTACAAGCAAAAATAAAAAACACAACAATCGCCTTCTTATAAATAGCGATAAACAATGGCGCATCCAAAGTTCTTTAGAGACTAGTAGCATTATCATACATCTCTCTCCATAGACTCGACCCTATATTCACTTCGGAAAAGCAACCTACTCCCACTAATCGAGTCATAATCTTCTGCTGGTATTGGGAAGTCGTAGATAAGAAATACAAAGGAGCTAGTGGCTTCGATATAGAAGATGATAAAACAAGAGAAGAAATTGTAAACTATAATCCTCTGGGAGTAGGAGTCATCGGGTACATGAGAACCATTCTTCCATCTCACCAACCTGGAGCTAGAAGACGCCAGTTATGACGTGTATGTCGAGATAGAGGACACATGTGGTGCCATAGCCGATATTTTCGCTGAGGATGTGGCTAGTCCTTATAGTCTTCCTTTGGGGGTAAGAAAAACCAAGTTGTGACATGTGTGACATACATGGCTAGTGTTGTTAGTCTTCCTTATGGACTCAGAAGAACTTGGTTGTGCCATGTGTGTGCGATACATGTTGGGCATAATGCACATTTACTGCAGCATCCTCACGTTCATCACGTTGCAGCAGACACAGAAGGGGCCATCAACACTAACAAGATTGGTGCCCCTAAAATAGTTTATTCATCATATGTTAGTACATGTTGCACTGCTCCATTAATATGTTACAATCTTCTAGCTTGTGTGATATGATTGCTGGCCATGAACCCATGATCTAGTAGATTTATTTGTCTGACTACATTAGTTATATTAACCCGACAAATGAACATCTATGCACGTAGAAGTCCTTATAAGTTTGGTTTTCATGAAAATAATAGCATCTTGTATCTGCCATGTTAGAAAACACAGTCAGGATAGCAATTTAATAATTCCTGCAGGCAGACATATATCTCTCACACACATATCACAAATAAGTTTTTCTCCTCCCTTGACGTAGTAATCTGCTGGTTCATTCAATTTCTTGTAGCCTCTCTAGGATGATGAACATTGCCACGTTTTCGTTTAAAGGCATAGTTTTCTAGGACAATCTTGCCAGCAAGTTTGCTAGTCAAACCCCTGCTTTGGACAACCTGAAGGGAGACCTTTCTGTGTCCAGATGATAAAGAGGCAATTTGAGAGGAAAGGATGTAACTAGCCGTAAAAACTCCAGCGATGACCATGCCAATTGATTAGCCATGTCAATGGCAACGAGGATGATGGCTCATTGGCCAAAACCAATTTACTTTTTTTGTGAGTATGAAGTATAATCTCAAGAATCCAATTACTCAAATGTGGACATTCTGCAACCTCGTGAGCTACACCATTCTGTTCACTCTTCGCATGGATAGTTTGCTCCAGATTGACAACTTCTCCAATTTTTGCTTGGATGCCTTGATATTCGCAGGCACATGTGTCATGTCCTTGTTCCAACTAGTTTTTTTTTATTTTGTGACAAGTAATACCAAAATCATAGCGCGAAGGATGCACTAGTGCTAATTAGTCTTTTTTGACGAAAATGCATGTTCACTGCTTCTCATTGGACTGGGATGAGTAAAGTTTACAAAACAAGAGTCATACAAGAACTTGGGGTTTATGTGAGAGAACATTAGTGTGCCATCCACTGGTGGAAGCGTTGCTGATCAAGATCTGACTGATTGCGATGTTATTTGTGTTCCTAAAATCTAATCAATTAGAGGTTGATCCTTCCGTTGTGGAAATTAGCTAGTTCTTTTGCTTGTTCATTCCTGCAAATCGGCAAGCTCATAATGGTGTGCTCATATTTAATGCATATAATATTGCTCAATAAATTGATTGCACTAGTTCATAATTAAGACAACAATTATTCAGCACCTACATACTTGTACTACAGCCAAAATACAACTTACGAGACCTTCATCAAACCATCATTTATATATAAGCATTCCTAACTGCTGTGACCTCAATGCACTTGTCCCCCCCCCCCCCCCTCGAAGATAGCTCAGGGCATTTAACACTTTTCATCTGTTATGAATGTCAGTAAAGCAATGGTACATATGTCCAACCACTCCACCGTACAGTGTGTGCCTTCTATGGCAAAGACTGGGAAAAACAAACTAACAAATGAATAGCCTTATTATAAATACCAGAAAAATACAACAACAAGAGTTCCAAGGATTACAATACATTTCTCAAAGACTCAACCCAACTCATAATAAAGGAGCTAGTGACCATGATAGGACAGAAGAAAAGAGGAGAAGAAATCATAAAACTATAAGGGTCTGGGAGTAGGAGGCATCAGGTATAAGGAGGATATATCCTTCTATCTCAGGGACATGCAGCCAACGAGGACAATGAAGGGGTTGCGGACCCACCCAACACCACTCCTGAAATAAATGGCCACATACACATTAGTTGGCATCTTCGAGACATCTTCATTCACTACAACACCCTGGTGTTTCTTGCATGGCAGTAGCCCTAGAATTCATTGGTGACATCAACAATATTAGCGACCTTGAGATTTTCATCTTATTATTTCCTTTTTGATTGTATCTTTGCTAAATATGACCTATAGACATCTGCATCACATGTGTCAATTACAATTTTTTGCTACATCTTGCATGACTCATTTGTATTTTCTAACATGACTTTCGAAATGCATCTCCTGTTCTACCTGCATATTTTAGCTATATTTTTTCAACTGCATATCTTTTTGTAACTGCATTGTTTAATAATAAAGACATTAGTTAAACTTAACGGAGTCAACTTAGATGGTGAGAAAACGATATAGGATTCAAAATAAACATGCTATAAAGTGCAAATGAGAAACACATCACTAGTATACGTTTAATTACCCCTATGTATGTTGTTTGGACTATCATCTCACTTAAATGTGGATCATGTTAAGTCATTCTAGCTAACTCTAGTTATAGTTAGACTGAGTGCTATTTGTACATGCATAGTACAAGAAAAAAGATTTTTAATCTGCCGACATGTTGCAAATGTATTTGTGAATACCTACCAGGAAATGTCCACAAATAGCTAGTTTAGCAGTTTTGATCCAGTTGTCAGCTCTGCCAATAACGTAAATATTTACATGAATAATGAGCTGGGGACAATTGAAAATACTTATTGACTTCTCTGATCCAACCTAGAGGATTGTCAACATTGAAGCATGGAAATCCATCTTAGGCACTTTTTCAATGCTCTTTAGAAATTGTGCTACTCTGTGAGACTTATAATGATTTTGTAGATTAAAAATTGGTACACCTTCTGACAGAGTTTTTCCTAGTCCGAACTTTAACTTAACTAAATTAGCCACTCGTGCCTCTGCACCTAGGCATCCAGATTCTAGAAACTAGCGCGATTCCTTTATGATTGCTAGTATGCTTATATAAAAAATTTGGGCCCGAGCCACACAGTTGGTACACCTATGGGCCCGACCCTATCGACCAACCCATGTGCTCTGAGGCTCTAATGTTGCTTAGCATTCGTGACTTCTACCCAACCACCATGGTGCCCTTCCCTTGAAGAGCAGCGGGTTCAATGTGGATCGCATGATTGGGGCCTTCGGCAAGCCTGATGTTGAGGTTAGTTGTCAAGCTAAGGATGATGTGACAAAGTTTGGTGCAACATCTTCTTGATGGAGATTTTTCTCGGTATAGTTACTCCTGCGATCCCACAACCATTTCGTGCGACTCCAACACCATTACAGATGGACGAAGATGGTGTAACTCTAACACAGAGTGGCGCAATGGGCATCTAGATAAGATGAAGAACCTGTGCTACATTCCGACGGCCAAACACTCATACCATAGGCTAATGGAGGCTTTTAGTAGGTTGGATAGGTGTACAAATAGGAAGGGGATAAGAACATAATTAAAGTCTGCTTGGGCTTGTATAAAATTAGCCACTTTCATCTCAAGTGACTGAGGCGATCCGTAATTTGGCATGCATCAATTATTATCTCAAAGGTGTGCATTACAAAATGTTAGCCCATGTTGCCTGGATGCAGAGGCGATCATGCACCTATTTGGATGCACATGAGTTGTGTCCAGTGCTTTTAGTAATTGGTGTTCTTTTTCAGGCTCATACGATATTCCTTAATGTTGAGGGAGAGAGATTGTGTGTTCCTCTAAATCATCTTCCCAAGTTCAAGTCTCTTTTGGGACTTTCATGTGTGCGTTAGGTTTTTTACTCTGTTTTCCTTTTTAACCAGGAGATGTATGGTTTTTTATGCTGCTTCACTAATTAACTGGATCAACTCTCTTCTTCTTCAAGTGATTGTGGGAGCTCCCGGACGTCTAACCCCGAAAAAGTATGTGATGAATAGGAGGTTACTTCCATCCTTTTCTATTCTATCTTGCAGATAGTTCTCAGAGTAATGCAGCGGAACAAGAAGTTATGTGGTTGCAAAATTTTATGAGAACATTGGCGGTGGTCCTGTAAAAATGCAATATCGTTTGGTGGTTGGCAGGAGGTATTTGCACTTCCGATGTTGGTTGATTCATAGTCATCCAGTGCGGTGACAAGTCAAAAGCTAATGAACGTGCTGCACCTGATCTGGTTTTTCATCCTTGTGAATAAAGCAGGCGTGACTGGGAGCATTGGTAATTTTACATGTGTGTCAGCAACCGATTGAAAGGTCATGCTATTCTTGCCGGCTGAAGATCAAGCTACCTAGTTTGGCAGGCTTATAGGTTGTCTTACCATATTTCATTGGAGCATTCCCCCTCCTTCCTCGGTGTCATCCGTTATTCTAGGCTTATCGTAGTATCAATTGGTGAGGTTCCTACTCTTTACTGAACTGACCAAACAATGCGTGCAGAGCTACAAGAACACGTGGAATTGTTGTTACGACATAACAATTAAGTCAACACGGCAGTGTTGTTGCCCAATATTTCACTGTACTTTTCAGCAATACGATCTAAAAACAGGGATTTTGTAAGGGCATAGTGCTCGGCATCCCTTAGATGCAGTCACCCCATACACAACCAACAAGATCAAGTAACAAGCCAGCAGAAACTGAAACATCAGTAAATTTCAAGCCAAAATCACAAAGCGTGGCTAGGTCTTTAACGAATAACCAGCGACGGCTCCTGGATACCCTGAGTTTCTGTTCGGTTCATCCATGCAAAACTACCTATAGCTCCCTGCCTAACTACAGGAGGCCTTTGCACGCATGAAGCACAGTCTAATATAAGCCCAACTCGGAGTCATGTTGGGCAACAACTTGAGATAGGTCACAGGTGTGACTGCATGGCCCCAATGACCAATCTTCAATGTCGCCGTTGGTTCCTTGCATGTCTCCTAATCCTTTCTAGAGCACATAATCCGACCTGATGTTGGTACATGTAACATGTAGCCGATGAGAAACATGATAGGCCATATGAAATATGAAACACACTCGGTCTGGATATGGAGGCCGTGACGGTTGTGCGCAAAGCCGCAAGCACTGAGTTGCCATAGTGTGGCATCCATATTTATTCATTTATTTGATCTTTTAATTTGTTATTTTGTTTAAAAATGTAGGGTCAATTTAATCTCAAATTATTCATATCAAGCACATGAATGAACGTGATAAATCAATAGAACCAATAATAGAAGCCAAAATCTATTGCATCACATATAATTAGCAACGACATTTTCAGCCTTAACATTGGTACATATTCTATCAACACTACTAGGTGGCCGGTGGCATCTAGTCGCCATCCCTCCTTCGCGGACAAGATAAAATCCATCCAGGCGTAGGAGTCGGACTCACGAGCAGCAACCGTGAGCTGAAGCCGCTTCTCCTTGTCGATGTGTGCGGGGTCATACTCATGGACGATTTGCACCTCGTGGCGATCATGGATGTTGGTGAGCTCAAGCACAGCGTGGATCGGGTCCTCCAGCTCCGCTTCCTCCTTCACCCAAACAAGGAACCAGGAATGGGGATCATTGGACAGCGGTCAAAAATTGTCCTTGGAGTAAATAAGGACATGTTTCTCGATTATGTTGGTGATAAAGAGTTCGGCGTAAAGGGTTATGTCGATGCAAGCTTTAACACCTATCCGAATGACTGTGAGTAGCAAACCGGATACGTATAGTGGAGCAACCATTTGGAATAGCTTCAAGTGGAGCGTGGAAGTAGCATTTACAATATGACCTAGAGATTTGCGAAGTACACACGGATCTGAATGTTGCAGACCCGTTGACTAAAACCTCTCTCACAAGCAAAACATGATCAAACCCCAGAACTCATTGAGTCTTAATCACATGGTGATACGAACTAGTTTAGTGACACTAGTAAACTCTTTGGGTGTTGGTCACATGGCGATGTGACCTATCAGTGTTAATCACATGGTGATGTGAACTAGATTATTGACTCTAGTGCAAGTGGGAGACTGTTGGAAATATGCCCTAGATGCAATAATAAATTAGTTATTATTATTATATTTCCTTGTTCATGATAATCGTTTATTATCCATGCTATAATTGTATTGATAGGAAACTCAGATACATGTGTGGGTACATAGACAACACCATGTCCCTAGTAAGCCTCTAGTTGACTAGCTCGTTGATCAATAGATGGTTACGGTTTCCTGACCATGGACATTGGATGTCGTTGATAACGGGATCACATCATTAGGAGAATGATGTGATGGACAAGACCCAATCCTAAGCCTAGCACAAAGATCGTGTAGTTCGTATGCTAAAGCTTTTCTAATGTCAAGTATCTTTTCCTTAGACCATGAGATTGTGCAACTCCCGGATACCGTAGGAATGCTTTGGGTGTACCAAACAGAACAACAGAACTGGGTGGCTATAAAGGTGCACTACAGGTATCTCCGAAAGTGTCTGTTGGGTTGGCACGAATCGAGACTGTGATTTGTCACTCCGTGTGACGGAGAGGAATCTCTGGGCCCACTCGATAGGACATCATCATAATGTGCACAATGTGACCAAGGGGTTGATCACGGGATGATGTGTTACGGTATGAGTAAAGAGACTTGCCTGTAACGAGATTGAACAAGGCATCGGTATATCGATGATCGAATCTCAGGCAAGTACAATACCGTTAGACAAAGGGAATTGTATTCGGGATCGATTGAGTCCTTGACATCGTGGTTCATCTGATGAGATCATCGTGGAACATGTGGGAGCCAACATGGGTATCCAGATCCCGCTGTTGGTTATTGACCGGAGAACGTCTCGGTCATGTCTGCATGGTTCCCGAACCCGTAGGGTCTACACACTTAAGGTTCGATGACGCTAGGGTTATAAAGGAAGTTTGTATGTGGTTACCGAATGTTGTTCGGAGTCCCGGATGAGATCCCGGACGTCACGAGGAGTTTCGGTATGGTCCAGAGGTAAAGATTTATATATGGAAAGTTGTTGTTCGGCTTCTGGGAAAAGTTCGGGTTTTTCCGGTATTGTACCGGGAAGCTTCCAGAAGGTTCCGGAGGATTCTGGAGGGGTCCGAAGGTCCAGAATTGTTCCACCACGTCCAATACAGCAGCATGGGCTGTAGGGGGGCGCCCTAGCCTTAATGGGCCAGGGGCACCAGCCCCCCCAAGGCCCATGCGCATGGGAGAGGGGAAACCCTAAGGGGGGGGGGGGGCCTCCACTTGACTTGGGAGGCACTCCTCCCCCCCTTGGCCGCCGCCCCCTCCTCAGATTGGATCTGAGGGGGCCGGTCCCCCCTCTCCCTTGACCCTATATATATGTGGGGGGTGGGAGGGCAGCCGCACCCAAGTTCTGGCGCTGCCCTCCCCCTCTCCCACGTTCTCCTCTTCTCCCGTGGTGCTTGGCGAAGCCCTGCAGGATTGCCACGCTCCTCCATAACCACCACGCCATTGTGCTACTGCTGGATGGAGTCTTCCTCAACCTCTCCCTCTCTCCTTGCTGGATCAAGGCATGGGAGACGTCACCGGGCTGTACGTGTGTTGAACGCGGAGGTGCCGTCCGTTCGGCACTAGGATCTCCGGTGATTTGGATCACGACGAGTACGACTCCTTCAACCCCGTTCTCTTGAACGCTTCCGCTTAGCGATCTGCAAGGGTATGTAGATGCACTCTCCTTCCCTTCGTTGCTGGTTTCTCCATAGATAGATCTTGGTGACACGTAGGAAAATTTTGAATTTCTGCTATGTTCCCCAATAGAGGTCGCCAAGCTCTTGGCGGCCGGCTTCATAATGGATGTGTTTCACCATGAGTGGCTGGCCAACCCAGTCCTCGTCCTAAAGAAGAACAAGACCTGGTGCATGTGTATCGACTACACCAGCCTCAACAAGGCCTATCGCAAGGATCGACCGCGGATCGTCAAAGTCATCAACTCGACCGCCGGGTGCGAGCTGTTGTCCTTCCTGGACGCCTACTCCGGCTATCACCAGATCAAGCTGGACCCGGCCGATGCCCTGAAGACGTCCTTCATCACGCCCTTTGGGGCGTACTGCTACATCACCATGTCGTTCGGCATGAAGAACGCCGGTGCCACCTTCCAACGGTGCATGCAGAAATGATTGCTACCACAACTTGGCCGCAATATCCACGTGTACGTGGATGATATCGTGGTGAAGACCAAGAAGCACCTCACGCTCCTCGATGATCTGAAGGAAACATTCGCCAACCTTTGCGAATACAAGGTCAAGCTCAACCCGGAAAAGTGCGTCTTCGGCATCCCAGCCGGAAAGATGCTCGGCTTACTCGTCTCGGAACGCGGTATTGAGGCGAACCCGGAAAAGATCAAGGCCATCAAGCACATGCGCAAGCCAACTCGGCTGCGCGATGTCCAGAAGTTCACAGGCTGCCTGGTCTCCATCAGCCGGTTTTTAAGCCGGCTGGGCGAGAAGGCACTGCCCCTATATCAGCTAATGAAGAAAACAAGCCCGTTCGAGTGGAACGACAAGGCGGACGAAGCTTTCCAAGACCTCAAGCGCATGCTCTCCACCGCACCAGTCCTGGCCGCACCAACCGGCAAGTTGCCGCTGTTGCTCTACATAGCCGTGACCTCGCGAGCGGTCAACACGGTGCTGGTGGTCGAGCGACCGGAGAAGGGCAAGATCCAGGACGTCTAGCACCCGGTCTACTACCTGAGCGAAGTGCTCTCCACAACCAAGCAGAACTACCCGCACAACCAGAAGATGTGTTACGGCGTGTACCTCACTGCCAAGAAGCTGAAGTTGTACTTTCAAGAACACATCATCACCGTCGTCAGCACGACGCCAATAGGAGAAATCATCAGGTGCCGGGACCCCTCTGGCCGGGTCGCCAACTGGGCGATCCAGCTAGCCAGCCACACCATCCTCTACGAGCCCCGCACCACGATCAAGTCTCAGGCCCTGGCCGATTTCCTCGTCGACTGGACCAAGACCCAGTACCTGCCGCCACCTCCCGACTCGACGCATTGGCGCATGCACTTCGACAGGTCCAAGATGCAACTTGGCTTAGGGGCCGGCATCGTACTGTCATCTCCAAAGGGTGACCGACTCTGCTACGCACTCCAGATCCACTTCACCGCCTCCAACAATGTCTCCGAATACGAAGCCCTTGTGCACGGCCTGTGGCTCGCCTAGGAACTCGGCATCCGGCGCATCCTGTGCTACGGTGACTCGGACTTGGTGGTGAAGCAGTGCTTCGGCGAGTGGGACGCCCGCGACTCCAACATGGCAAGCTATCGCTTCCTCATCCAGAAGCTGTTCGGATCCTTCGATGGCTGCGAGTTCCTCCATGTCCCGCGCGTGGAGAAGGAGGCAGCCGACACGCTCGCCAAGATCGCCTCGTCGCATCAAGCCATCCCGTCCGACGTCTCCCTCGAGCACCTGCGCAAACCGTCCGTCAAGCCGTCGCAGGACTCCGAGTCCATCCATGTCCCAGAAGACCCGGCCGCCCGCAAGCCGACCCGGGGACTGCTCAACCCGGCCTGGGGGCTGCTCTGCTCAACCCGGCCACCATCACCCCAGACCCGGCCGTCGTCGTCACCAACCCGGGGGCTGCTCAACCCGGCCTAGGGGCTGCTCAGCTCAACCTGGCCACCATCACCCCGGACCCGGCCGTCGCCGTCACCAACCTGGGTGCTTCCCATCCCGGCCCAGAAACCGCCGACTCGGAACCCAGCCAGGTGGCCGTCTTCACCGTCGTCACGGCCCCGTCTTGGGTCTTGCCGATATTAGAGTTTCTGGAGAACGGGGTTCTCCCCATGGACGAGACCGAGGCTCGGCAAGTTCAGCGTCGGGCATCTGCCTACAGCATCATCAACAACGAGCTAGTCAATCACAGCTCTACCAGCGTGTTCCAGCGTTGCGTCGAGCAGGATCACGGCATCGACATCCTCCTTGACATTAACTAGGGCAAGTGCGGGCACCACGCCGCATCACGATCCCGTGTGGCCAAGGCGTTCCACCACGGCTTCTACTGGCCAACGGCCCTCGAAGACGCGGAGTCGCTCGTCCTCAAGTGCGAAGGATGCCAGCGCTTCAGCAAACACAGCCACCAGCCGGCTTCAACACTCCGAACCATAGCGATCGCCTGGCCCTTCGCTGTCTGGGGACTGGACATGGTGGGACCCTTGAAAACCGCTCGAGGCGGCATGACGCACTTACTGGTGGTAGCGGACAAATTCACCAAGTGGATCGAGGCAAGACCAATCAAGTAATTGGACAGGCCAACAGTTGTCCGGTTCGTCGAGGACATAGCGGTGCGCTATGGCATGCCGAATAGCATCATCACTGACAACGGTACCAACTTCGTCAAGGGCGCGCTCGAGCAATACTGCTCCGTCTTCGGCATCCGCCTCGACCTGGCCTCCGTGGCACATCCGCAGTCCAACGGGCAGGTCAAGCGGGCCAACGGACTCATCTTGTCCAGCATCAAGCCGCGACTCGTCGAGCCACTCATCCGCTCACCCGGCAGTTGGCTTGATGAGTTGCCCGCAGTTCTCTGGAGTCTGCACACAACACCAAACTGGTCGACCGGGTTCACCCTGTTCTTCCTCGTCTATGGATCTGAAGCCATCATCCTGAAGGACGTCGAGTTTGACTCGCCGCGTGTCACGATGTACAACAAAGCCGAAGCAAGAGAAGCACGCGAAGACGGCGTCGACCTGCTCGAAGAGGCGCGCCTTCTGGCACTTAGCCGCTCGGCTATCTACCAGCAAGGCCTGAGGCACTACCACAGCAAGAAGATCAAGCCTCTCGCATTCTGCAAAGGCGACCTCGTTCTCTGACTCGTCCAAGAGCAGGCAGGCCAGCACAAGCTGTCCTCTCCATGGGAGGGCCCGTTCATCGTGAGAAGGACTTTGCACGACCGCAACGCCTACTACCTCATCGACGCGCGCAAGTCGAAGAAGCGCAAGAGGGACACCGCTGGCGAAGAAACGACCCGGCCGTGGAACACGGAACTCCTCCATCCATTTTACAGTTAGTCGCGCGAATGTATGTATCCACGCCTTTTGTAAGCATATGAAACTATGAGGTCCCCGAACGAGACTCGGGGGCTGCCTTTTGTCGACCAATTTATTTGCGTCCATATTTTGCATCACTTTACTACCGAACCCGTCCGCCAGCTCGACTAGCTCGACCCGGGGGCTCGGGTACTGGCCGGCTTGATCGCCACCCCGCCGCTTTACTTGGTGATTCCTAATAAAGTTAGGATGCCACGGTCCCCCACTTCACCCTAAAACCACAGATCGAGCTCCGGATGACGGTGGGCAAGCGCAACGGGCCATAGCTCCCTACGATTTATACACTAAGTCAAAAGCCGCCGGGTCGACCAACCCGGCCCGACGGTCGTCAACTAAGTTAGCCGCACGACCGGCTGCTCACCAACCGGCCAAGCCGGATTGCCGCCAGCCGACCCAGTGGGTGTTTCGCTCGCACTCAACGCTTCTAAGGACCCAACTCCTGTGCGCGCCTCTCGAAGAGCCGAACTCCTTGTCACGGACCGGAGCCTCAGCCGTCTGACTCGCGGGGGGTGGGGGAAGTTTCAGAGAGGAACAACGAATGAAATAAGTTCGAAAAAAGCAGAAGGCAAAAAGCAAATAATCACTCAGAACATTTACACATAAATGTTTCAAGAAAAGGCCTACGGCCCGAGTTCATTGCACCCTGAAAACCCCCAGTTGGTGGGTGGACCTGCTACTTAACAAAGTTTTCTACAAAGATTCTTAGGCATTCCCAGCGCCGCATCGCGACATCGACGGCTCCCCCCTACCGGCCTCTGGGTCCAGCGAGGCACCAGTGTCCTCTTCGGCTTCCGCGTCGCCGTAGATGCCCGTTTCCTCCGAGCTGCCCTCCGGGTCGCGAAGAAGCAAGCCGTAGTCGTCGCCATCCACGACCGCGCTGTATTCCGTCTGCTCCGGATGGAACTAGTCGTGGAAGGCGAACTCGGCGATATAGCTGGCCTGGGAGGCGATCCGGCCGGCCTGCTCCTGCAGCAACTGCTCCGAACCAGCGCGCTGACCCATCAGCGCGTCCAGCTGAATATCCGGATGACAAGACAGCACGATCCGGAGCGCCATCTCAGCACCGGCCCGGGCGGTGGAAACGCGCCAGTCGCTAAGGCGATCCGGGCCCATGTCCAACCAGCACGCCAGGCGCGAGAAGCTGCACGACAGGGCCGCTGTCATCGCGGTGCCGGCCCAGGACAGCGTCCCCAAGAGTTCGGCGTCCCCAAGAGTTCGCTCCATCTGCGTCCCCAAGACCCGCAGCCGGGCCTCAGCAACGGTAATGATCTCTGGGAAGGTCCAGGGCGTCAGCGGATCCGTCCCGGACCCAACAATGCCGGTCGGATCGCGCTGATAGCGGACGGCTTCCTCCGCCAGCCGCTGCGTCTCCGAAAAGTCCCCTGTAGCCAAAGAAGAAGAAAGTTAGAAGAACAACAAGGAAGGAAGGGCCGGGTCCCAACCTGGCAAACTACGAAGAAGCAGCACTTACCGGAGAAAGACTCTTCCAGGTGCTGCGCCTCGAGCAACGTACCACGTTGCTCCCGCTCCAAGACGCGGTCCCGCTCCCCGAGCGCCTTCTCCAGATCGGCCGCCTTAGCAAGGGACGCCTTCAGCTCGGCGTCCTTGTCTTCGGTCGCCTTCTCGGCCGCCTCACGGCAGCGAGCCTCGGCCTGGCGGGCCTCCTCAGCCGTGGTGGCCTGCTCCCGCAGACGCTCCACCTCGGCCTGGAGTCGGCCCTTGTCGTCGACCGGCTGGCCGCGTTGCTGGTCCGCTTCGACCAGGGCCTGCTGCATCTCCACCACCTTGGCGTCCTCCGCCTTCAGAAGCTCCACCTCGGCCTCGAGGCGGCTCTTGTGACCCGCCAGCTGCTCGTGCAGCCGGTTTCCCTCATAAAGCGACCGTCGGGCCACGGCCGCCTCCGCCCTCGCCTGCGCCGCCTCAACGTTGAGACGACCGGTATCAGCAACAAGACGGTCATAATGACGACCAACCCGGAACAGCCGGGTCTGCCAAGACAGCACCTCGGCTGCGAAGAAAAAGAACTCAGCAGAAAGAAAGAAAAAGACAAGACCTAAGTGTTGGGGAACGTTGTAGAAAATTAAAATTTTTCCTACGGTTTCACCAAGATCCATCTATGAGTTCATCTAAGCAACGAGTCAAGGGAGTGAGTTTGCATCTACATACCACTTGTAGATCGAGTGCGGAAGCGTTCATGGGGATGGTGATGATGGAGACGTACTCGCCGTGATTCGGATCACCGATGACCAAGTGCTGAACGGACAGCACCTCCGCGTTCAACACACGTACGGGACGGACGACGTCTCCTTCGTCTTGATCCAGCAAGGAGGAAGGAGAGGTTGAGGAAGGCAGCTCCAACGGCAGCACGACGGCGTGGTGTTGTTGGTGCAGCAGTACTCCGACAGGGCTTCGCCAAGCACGTACGGAGGAGGAGAGGTGTTGGGGAGGGGAGGGGCTTCGCCTTGAGTTGTGTACAGCAGCCCTCCCCTCACCCCTCTATTTATAGGGGAAGGGGAAAGGGGGGCTGGCCCCTCTAGATGGGATCTAGAGGGGGGGCGGCGGCCAGGGAGGGGAAACTTGCCCCCCAAGCAAGGGCGGCGGCTAGGGAGGGGAAACTTGCCCCCCAAGCAAGGGGGATCTAGAGGGGGGGCGGCGACCATTCCGGAACTCCTCGTGACGTCCGGGATCTCATCCGGGACTCCGAACAACTTTCGGTAATCACATACAAGTCTTCCTAATAACCCTAGCATCACCGAACCTTAAGTGTGTAGACCCTACGGGTTCGGGAGGCATGTAGACATGACCGAGACGACTCTCCGGTCAATAACCAACAGCGGGATCTGGATACCCATGTTGGCTCCCACATGCTCCTCGATGATGTCATCGGATGAACCACGATGTCGAGGATTCGATCAAACCCCGTATACAATTCCCTTTGTCAATCGGTACGTTACTTGCCCGAGACTCGATCGTCGGTATCCCAATACCTTGTTTAGTCTTATTACCGGCAAGTCACTTTACTCGTACCGTAATGCATGATCCCGTGACCAATCACTTGGTCACTTTGAGCTCATTATGATGATGCATTACCGAGTGGGCCCAGAGATACCTCTCCATCATACGGAATGACAAATCCCAGTCTCGATCCGTGTCAACCCAACAGACACTTTCGGAGATACCTGTAGTGCACCTTTATAATCACCCAGTTACGTTGTGACGTTTGGTACACCCAAAGCACTCTTACGGTATCCGGGAGTTACACGATCTCATGGTCTAAGGAAGAGATACTTGACATTGAAAAAGCTCTAGCAAACGAACTACACGATCTTGTGCTATGCTTAGGATTGGGTCTTGTCCATCACATCATTCTCCTAATGATGTGATCCCGCTATCAACGACATCCAATGTCCATAGCCAGGAAACCATGACTATCAGTTGATCAACGAGCTAGTCAACTAGAGGCTCACTAGGGACATGTTATGGTCTATGTATTCACACGTGTATTATGATTTCCGGATAATACAGTTATAGCATGAATAAAAGACAATCATCATGAACAAAGAAATATAATAATAACACTTTTATTATTGCCTCTAGGGCATATTTCCAACAGTCTCCCACTTGCACTAGAGTCAATAATCTAGTTACATTGTGATGAATCGAACACCCATATAGTTCTGGTGTTGATCATGTTTTGCTCGCGAGAGAGGTTTAGTCAACAGATCTGCGACATTCAGATCTGTATGTACTTTGCAAATATCAATGTCTCCATCTTGAACATTTTCACGGATTGAGTTGAAACGACGCTTGATGTGCCTGGTCTTCTTGTGAAACTTGGGCTCCTTGGCAAGGGCAATAGCCCCAGTGTTGTCACAGAAGAGTTTGATCGGCCCCGACGCATTAGGTATGACTCCTAGGTCGGTGATGAACTCCTTCACCCAAATAGCTTCATGCGCTGCCTCCGAGGCTACCATGTACTCTGCTTCACATGTAGATCCCGCCACTACGCTCTGCTTGCAGCTGCACCATCTTACTACTCCACCATTCAACATATACTCGTATCCGGTTTGTGACTTAGAGTCATCCAGATCTGTGTCGAAGCTAGCGTCGACGTAAACCTTTACGACGAGCTCTTCGTCGCCTCCATAAACGAGAAACATGTCCTTTGTCCTTTTAAGGTACTTCAGGATATTCTTGACCGCTGTCCAGTGTTCCTTGCCGGGATTACTTTGGTACCTTCCTACCAAACTTACGGCAAGGTTTACATCAGGTCTAGTACACAGCATGGCATACATAATAGATCCTATGGCTGAAGCATAGGGGATGACACTCATCTCTTCTTTATCTTTTGCCATGGTCGGGCATTGAGCCGAGCTCAATCTCACACCTTGCAATACAAGCAAGAACCCCTTCTTGGACTGATCCATTTTGAACTTCTTCAAAATCTTATCAAGGTATGTGCTTTGTGAAAGACCTATGAGGCGTCTCGATCTATCTCTATAGATCTTAATGCCTAATATATAAGCAGCTTCTCCAAGGTCCTTCATTGAAAAACACTTATTCAAGTAGGCCTTAATGCTGTCCAAAAGTTCTATATCATTTCCCATCAAGAGTATGTCATCTACATATAATATGAGAAATGCTACAGAGCTCCCACTCACTTTCTTGTAAACGCAGGCTTCTCCATAAGTCTGCATAAACCCAAACGCTTTGATCATCTCATCAAAGCGAATGTTCCAACTCCGAGATGCTTGCACCAGCCCATAAATGGATCGCTGGAGCTTGCATACTTTGTTAGCGTTCTTAGGATCGACAAAACCTTCCGGCTGCATCATATACAGTTCTTCCTTAAGATGCCCGTTAGGGAATGCCGTTTTGACGTCCATCTGCCATATCTCATAATAATAGTATGCGGCAATTGCTAACATGATTCGGACGGACTTCAGCTTCGCTACGGGAGAGAATGTCTCGTCATAGTCAATCCCTTGAACTTGTCGATAACCCTTAGCGACAAGTCGAGCTTTATAGATGGTAACATTTCCATCCGCGTCCGTCTTCTTCTTAAAGATCCATTTGTTTTCTATTGCTCGCCGATCATCGGGCATGTCTGTCAAAGTCCATAATTTGTTTTCGTACATGGATTCTATCTCGGATTTCATGGCTTCAAGCCATTTGTTGGAATCTGGGCCCGCCATCGCTTCTTCATAGTTCGAAGGTTCACCGTTGACTAACAACATGATTTCCAGGACAGGGTTGCCGTACCACTCTGGTGCGGAACGTGTCCTTGTGGACCTATGAAGTTCAGTAGCAACTTGATCCGAAGTACCTTGATCATCATCATTATTTTCCTCTTCAGTTGGTGTAGGCATCACAGGAACATTTTCCTGAGCTGCACTACTATCCCGTTCAAGGGCTAGTACTTCATCGAGTTCTACTTTCCTCCCACTTACTTCTTTCGAGAGAAACTCTTTTTCCAGAAAGCATTCGTTCTTGGAAACAAAGATCTTGCCCTCAGATCTTAAGTAGAAGGTATACCCAACGGTTTCCATAGGGTATCCTATGAAGACGCATTTTTCCGACTTGGGTTCGAGCTTTTCAGGTTGAAGTTTCTTGACATAAGCATCGCATCCCCAAACTTTTAGAAACGATAGCTTAGGTTTCTTCCCAAACCATAATTCATACGGTGTCGTCTCAACGGATTTAGACGGTGCCCTATTTAAAGTGAATGTAGCTGTCTCTAGAGCGTATCCCCAAAATGATACCGGTAAATTGGTAAGAGACATCATAGACCGCACCATATCCAATAGAGTGCGATTACGACGTTCGGACACACCGTTATGCTGAGGTGTTCCAGGCGGCGTGAGTTGTGAAATGATTCCACATTTCCTTAAGTGTGTACCAAATTCGTGACTTAAATATTCTCCTCCACGATCTGATCGTAGGAACTTTATTTTTCGGTCACGTTGATTCTCTACCTTACTCTGAAATTCCTTGAACTTTTCAAAGGTCTCAGACTTGTGTTTCATTAAGTAGACATACCCATATCTACTCAAGTCATCAGTGAGAGTGAGAACATAAGGATATCCTCCGCGAGCCTCAACGCTCATTGGACCGCACACATCGGTATGTATGATTTCCAACAAGTTGGTTGCTCGCTCCATTGTTCCGGAGAACGGAGTCTTGGTCATCTTGCCCATGAGGCATGGTTCGCATGTGTCAAATGATTCATAATCTAGAGACTCCAAAAGTCCATCAGCATGGAGCTTCTTCATGCGCTTGACACCAATGTGACCAAGGCGGTAGTGCCACAAGTATGTGGGACTATCGTTATCAACTTTACATCTTTTGGTATTCACGCTATGAATATGTGTAACATTACGCTCGAGATTCATTAAGAATAAACCATTGACCATCGGAGCATGACCATAAAACATATCTCTCATATAAATAGAACAACCAGTATTCTCGGATTTAAATGAGTAGCCATCTCGTATTAAACAAGATCCAGATACAATGTTCACATCGACCCTGGAACCATTCCCGATGCGCATCGTCACCTCGTCCTTCGCCAGTCTCTGCTTATTCCGCAGCTCCTGCTGTGAGTTACAAATATGAGCAACGGCACCGGTATCAAATACCCAGGAGTTACTACGAGTATTGGTAAGGTACACATCAATTACATGTATATCAAATATACCTTTGGTGTTGCCGGCCTTCTTATCCGCTAAGTATTTGGGGCAGTTCCGCTTCTAGTGACCCTTCCCCTTGCAATAAAAGCACTCAGTCTCAGGCTTGGGTCCATTCTTTGACTTCTTCCCGGTAACTGGCTTACCAGGCGCGGCAACCTCCTTGCCGTCCTTCTTGAAGTTCTTCTTGCCCTTGCCCTTCTTGAACTTAGTGGTCTTATTGACCATCAACACTTGATGTTCTTTCTTGATTTCAACCTCTGCTGACTTCAGCATAGAAAATACTTCAGGAATGGTCTTTACCATCCCCTGCATATTGTAGTTCATCACAAAGCTCTTGTAGCTTGGTTGGAGCGACTGAAGGATTCTGTCAATGACCGCCTCATCAGGGAGGTTAATATTCAGCTGGGTCATATGGTTGTGCAACCTAGACATCTTGAGTATGTGCTCACTGACAGAACTATTTTCCTCCATCTTACAACTATAGAACTTGTCGGAGACGTCATATCTCTCGACCTGGGCGTGAGCTTGGAAAACTAGTTTCAGCTCCTCGAACATCTCATATGCTCCGTGATGCTCAAAAACGCTTTTGGAGCCCCGGTTCTAAGCTGTAAAGCATGCCGCATTGAACGAGGGAGTAATCATCAGCATGTGTCTTCCAAACGTTCATCACGTCTTGGTTCTGTAGGATGGGTACTTCACCTAGCGGTTCATCTAGGACATATGCTTTCTTGGCTGCAATGAGGATGATCCTCAGGTTCCGGACCCAGTCCGTATAGTTGCCGCCATCATCTTTCAGCTTGGTTTTCTCTAGGAACACGTTGAAGTTCATGTTGACATGACCGTTGGCCATTTGATCTACAAGACATATTTGCAAAGGTTTTAGACTAAGTTCATGATAATTAAGTTCATCTAATCAAATTATTATAATGAACTCCCACTCAGATTAGACATCCCTCTAGTCATCTAAGTGTTACACGATCCGAGTCGACTAGGCCGTGTCCGATCATCACGTGAGACGGACTAGTCATCGTCGGTGAAGATTCTCATGTTGATCGTATCTTCCATACGACTCGTGTTCGACCTTTCGGTCTCCGTGTTCCAAGGCCATGTCTGTACATGCTAGGCTCGTCAAGTTAACCCTAAGTGTTTCGCGTGTGTAAATCTGTCTTACACCCGTTGTATGTGAACGTAAGAATCCATCACACCCGATCATCACGTGGTGCTTAGAAGCGACGAACTTTAGCAACGGTGCACAGTTAGGGGAGAACACTTCTTGAAATTGTGTAAGGTATCATCTTATTTACTACCGTCGTTCTACGTAAACAAGATGCATAAACATAATAAATATCACATGTAATTATGTAGTAGTGACATGATATGGCCAATATCATATAGCTCCATTGATCTCCATCTTCGGGGCTCCATGATCATCTTGTCACCGGCATGACACCATGATCTCCATCATCATGATCTCCATCATCGTGTCTTCATGAAGTTGCCACGCCAACGACTACTTCTACTTCTATGGCTAACGCGTTTAGCAATAAAGTAAAGTAATTTACATGGCGTTCTTCAATGACACGCAGGTCATACAAACAATAAAGACAACTCCTATGGCTCCTGCCGGTTGTGTCCCTCAGCGTTTTTCGGAACAGATAGTCCGTCGGGACCCTTTCCGAAGATTAGTTTTAAATCATTGACCATAGCAAGTACGTGATCACCGGTACGCATGGCAGGCTTCTTTCGGTGATCTTCCTTGCCTTTGAAGTGCTTGCCTTTCTTTCGACATTGATGGTTGGTTGGAAGGAATCGACGATGCCCCAGGTAAACATTCTTCCTGCTTTTGTCCAGGTATATACTTCCGGTGTCATCTAAATAGTGCGTGCATGCATGGTATCCCTTATTTGTCTGTCCTGAAAGGTTATTGAGAGCAGGCCAGTCATTGATGGTGACAAACAGCAACGCATGCTGGTCAAATTCCTCCTATTTGTGCTCATCCCACGCATGTACACCGTTTCCAATCCACAGCTGTAAAAGTTCTTCAACTAATGGCATTAGGTACACATCAATGTCGTTGCCGGGTTGCTTAGGGCCTTGGATGAGAACTGCCATCATAATGAACTTCCACTTCATGCACAGCCAAGAAGGGAGGTTATAGATACATAGAGTCACGGGCCAGGTGATGTTACGGCTGCTCTGCTCCCCGAAAATATTAATGCCATCCGTGCTTAAACCAAACCATACGTTCCTTGCGTCACCTGCAAACTCCTCCCAATACTTTCTCCCGATTTTTCTCCACTGCGACCCGTCAGCGGATGCTCTCAACTTCCCGTCTTTCTTACGGTCATCTCTGTACCATCGCATCAACTTGGCATGCTCTTCGTTTCTGAACAGGCATTTCAACCATGGTATTATAGGATTATACCACATCACCTTGGCAGGAACCCTCTTCCTGGGGAGCTCGCCGTCAACATCACCAGGGTCATCTCGTCTGATCTTATACCGCAATGCACCGCATACCGGGCATGGGTTTAAATCCTCGTACGCACCACAGTACATGATGCAGTCATTAGGGCATGCATGTATCTTCTGCACCTCCAATCCTAGCGGGCAAACAACCTTCTTTGCTGCATACGTATTGTCGGGCAATTCGTTATCCTTTGGAAGCTTCTTCTTCAATATTTTTAGTAGCTTCTCAAATATTTTGTCAGACACACCATTCTCTGCCTTCCACTGCAGCAATTCCAGTACGGTAGTGAGCTTTGTGTTGCCATCTTCGCAATTGGGGTACACACCATTTTTGTGATCCTCTAGCATGCGATCGAACTTCACCTTCTCCTTTTCACTTTCGCATCGTCTGGTTCCTCTTGATATTCAACAACTTCCCCCGTTGCAGCATCACCGTATTCAGGGGGCACATAGTTTTCATCGTACTCTTCTTGTTCACTGTCTTCCATCATAACCCCTATTTCTCCGTGCTTGGTCCAAACATTATAGTGTGGCATGAAAAGCAGGTGGATGTGAAGGATTTTCCGGTTAGAGTAAGACTTCGTATTCTCACAGATAGGGCATGGACAACACATAAAACCATACTGCTTGTTTGCTTCAGCCACTTCGGGAAAACCATGCACGCCCTTAATGTACTCGGAGGTGTGTCTGTCACCGTACATCCAATGCCGGTTCATCTGCGTGCAATATATATATATATATATATATATATATATATATATATATATATATATATATATATATATATAATTAAGTGTGTCAAAAACCATTATAGAACATCATGAATAGATAATTAAGTGACCAAATTAATAGAAGTTCATCATCGCATTAAAACAAAAACACATGCATAGTTCTCGTTGAACAATATATAGCTCTCCAGAGCATCTAATTAACTAAACCATACATTGAAACTATGTAAAACATTTCAATGCGAAAACAAATGCGATCATAATCATAACCAAGGTAACAATTGATCCAACGGCATAATGATACCAAGCCTCGGTATGAATGGCATATTTTCTAATCTTTCTAATCTTCAAGCGCATTGCATCCATCTTGATCTTGTGATCATCGACGACATCCGCAACATGCAACTCCAATATCATCTTCTCCTTCTCAATTTTTTTTATTTTTTCCTTCAAAAATTGTTTTCTTCTTCAACTAAATTTAACCTGTCGACAATAGGGTCGGTTGGAATTTTCGGTTCACATACCTCCTAGATAAATAAAATATATGTCATGTTGGTCGGCATAATTTTCATAAATAATAAATAAACCAAATAGTTATAAAGATAATATATACCACATCGAAATCATAGGCAGGATGAGGGCCGACGGGGGCGGATACCAAAACCATCGCACTAAATAATAAGAAGCAATAATAAAAATAAGAAAATTATACAAGTATCTATATAAACATACAAGTAAGAATTTTTTCCTTTCAGAAAGAAGATAAGAACAAGAGGCTCACCACGATGGTGCCGGCGACGAGATCGGCGCGGGCGATCGATAGCGGTGAAGACGGGGACGGGACGTGACGGACCGCTAAACCTAAACAAATATTGATGAAAATGGAGCTTGGAGGTCGATCTTGGATAGCAGAAAGTTAAGTAGTGTGGCTCGGGCATTTCATCGAACACCTATGTGCATAGGAGTTGAGCTAGAGCACTACAAAGCTCTCCAACGCCCGGGCAGAAAAACAGAGCAGTGGAGTGCTCTGCTCGCGGGCGAGGGGTATACATAGACAACTCATTGGTCCCGGTTCATGGCATGAACCGGGACTAAAGGACACCCTTTGGTACCGGCCCAAGCCATCGACCGGTACGAATGGTGGTGCACCAGGAGCGAGGCCCATTGGTCCCGATTCATCCCACCAACGGGGACCAAAGATGCCCGACGAACCGGGACCAATGCCCCAACGAGGCCCGCCAGGCCCCCCGGCCTCACGAACTGAAACAAATGGCCCCATGCGTCCCGATTCATAACTGAATCGGGACTAATAGGCTTATCTACCGCGAACATATGCCCTATTATCTATAAGTGATGTGGAAATCCCTACAAGAAAATGGGGTGTTGACGCGCTGCTAAGACCGGCCACGCCCGCTACAAAGCTCACCGTCGCTGCCGCAATCCGGCAAATTGTGGCACTACAAGGGCTAGCCGTCTTTGCTACAAAGCCCACCAATACTGTTGCACGGGTATAACCAATTTTTTTGTATGGTAATACGTGTCTCATTCATATCATAAAGAACAAAGTACAATTCACGTAAGAACCGACATGACAAAACTGAAAAGATAGCAGAACATCTCTGAGCTTGACACTAACACCCGTCACCTGCCTCCGGCACCACCACAGCAGCCACCGAAAAAAAGAATGACGGATCACCTCCTCGTTCGAGCTCGACGCGGCTCCATCGCTGATATTCAGCTTTGCAGACATCCAAGGTGGCTCACCAAAAGTGAAGCCATTGCCATTGAACAAATCAGACCGGAGTAACACCCCGGACACGCCAGCGAATTCCAGATCTGGCAGCCCGCCACGACTAAGACGCCGAAGGAGGAAACCATACCTGCTATCCACGAACCACGAACCCAGCACACGTTTCGTCTTCCAGATGTCGTCGATGCAGACCACAATCTGCATCCGCTCCTGGACTACCTCCCAAACTCCATGCCGACGCTGGAGCAAACGTCGTCACAACGACGGAGCCAAGTTTGTACTTCGCTTTGAAGAACCAACGGGCGCTGTTGTAGACAGTGTATGCACGTGGAGTCCAGTGCCTTGATCTGGCTTTGCCGCTGTACGTGTGTGTGTGTGTGTGAATGGGCTTTTGTGTGTGGGCTGGCTTTGCTGCTGTACGTACTAGATGATACTCCACGCGTTGCTGCGGAACTTTTGGTATGTCACAATTGCAAGTAGTAGAAGTTGTACTAATGACATTTTTCTTGATTACAAATGAAGGTGATCTCTGTAGTGATAAACTAATTATGAATTTAGGCAACATAATTACTAATTTTAGGTAGAATCCTTAGGGTAGTTTGTAAGAAGCTGCATGCGTTATTGATGATGTAGCGTGTTAGGTCGTCTCATAAGGAAACTCTCAAAGAAATAACAAAGAACATTGCATCTTGTATACGTGAGTTGAATATGAAACATTGGGATGAATTCATAAGAAAAAAGTAGGATAGATGAATGTGAACAAAAAAGTATTTCTCAATTTTTGTGCTGTCAAAAGATATATATATAGAAGGTAACTATATATGTTAAGAAATCAGATTTGCGAACTAATTTGATAGTCTCAGTGTAGATAAATATAATAATCATTTCCAACTGATCCGTACATCTTAAAAATCAAGAACCATTTTGGAGCTGTAGGAATAAGGAACAAACTCATACATTCTATGGGCACATCAAAAGCAGTTGATATATAGGACATATTCTTTGCCATGCATCTATTTCACTTGATGATGTCATCACGGAGATTACGCCACTACAGTACTACGTGCTTCATAGAATTAGTGAAAATCGTGAATTTTAGGGTCAGAAGTCGATGGCCTCATGCATGGACATGGTTTTTTCATGCACAAAGTTTATTTTGCCTCCACGTTGCACCCTAATACAAAACGCTTCTGCACATATGGGTGTTTCATCTATCTTTTGGAAATAGGATCAGAATATATCCGAGAAAATATCATCAATCGGATAGTAAAGAACTCAATTGGTGGGTCGAGACAACACTGAAAGCTGTAAGAATAATTTTTCTGTATCAGCCAATACAGTCAGAACGGAAATAACCCTGATACAGTCAATTAAGAACAGCTGCTATGAATATAATATAGCAAAGAATGGTATGGCAGTCCAAGAAAAACATACTTGATATGATTTCCAATATGTTAAGTCATAACATGCTTGTATTTATCCACTCCGGGGTACAATTTTATCTGAGATACATCAGAGGAGAGAGGGGAGATACACACGCACGCTTTACACAACAAACTCTGGTGCCTGATCCTATCTTTACGTGAGCTGATGATAGATACGTGTGGCATGTTTGCATGCATGGCCGCTTGACCAGAATGGCCCGTGAGACTTGCTCATATGAGAAATGACCATGCGGATTAGCTTGAGATCGCAAGAACAAAGTTTTGAATTTTCCTAGGGTCACCAATTGCATAATATAAAAAGCATTCTATTACCTCCCAACCATACGGAGTAGTACTATCCATGCAGGGACGCATGTTGTACGTTGGCTTCTGGGTGAATTCAAGAAAAACGGTGATGGGCTGGGTTAGCTTGAACCGATGATGACGATAGCGCCGACAACACAATCAACACTTCAGCTTCTAGGCTTGAACGACCAGATCGAGACTCGATGTCTGCAAGACTGATGCATTGGCTACGACTCTTGGAGGAAGTGAAGTTGGGTTTGGAAAAGGGGCAGCCGGAAGAATAGTAGAGCTGTGAACGGGCTCTTGATTTCGAAGTGGTTTATCGATCGAAGGGGAGAGGTACAAGGGTCAGCTTAGTGGAGCAGCGCCTGTTTGGCTGCCTAGATCATAACTTATTTAGATAGCTGGTCGTTTACCTCGGCAGCCCGATGTTCGCCTGCCTTGCCTTTTCCTTGTGTGCATGCACTGCACCTAGTGTCAAGAGGAGAGGAAGGGACCAACCTGCATGCTGGAGGGTTCCCCGTTGCGTGTATGTAGCCGACTGATCGTCTGCCTCGCCGGTTTTCTCTACATGCACCTACTGCTGTGAGAGACGAAAGGACAAATCTTCATGTAACTGGTGGGTTGTGGGGAAATAGTGTACAAAGCTACGGTAGCAGTAATTGCAACGCTGATCGTAAGACACTATAAAACACTGACAATAGCGAATGATGTGGCTTCATCATATGTCAGAAAATTCAGTAGTGGGAGCTGATGTGGCAAGAATGATGATGTGGATAGCTTGCATGTTTAGGGAAATAGGATAGTGGGGATGAACTATTTAGGTATTATAGATTATAGATACGTGTGTGGGCCAACAAAAATAACGTATTACTGCAGCGGCCGCGTAGACACCCAGGGCCAGGGATCTGACGGTTAGCTTTAGTTTAATCGAACGGCTCGGCAGACGGTTCAACTTTAGCTGGAATCATCCGGATGATTCCTAGCAGCCGCCTCTGACGCAACGCTTTGGCAGCATGCACCGGCAGCGATCTCTGCAGCAGCAGCATCACATACGTGGTGGACCTCATCAGGAAGACAAGGTGAGGATCGCGAGCACATTCAGCCCCCTATTTGCGGAGATCGTGTCGGACCTCTTCCATGCCAGGTTCAACACTGATCTTAAGTGGAGAAATTCCATCTTCAGCGGTGTGACCAGGGAGGACCACCTACAGATCTTTCTTTGCGTCAGCACCATCCTCCAGCCCACGAATGAGTATGAGGATTTTCTGGTCGTCTACTTGCCCTGGAGACACCAAGGGAAGGATCAGACAGTTTATCTTTTGTACCGTCAGTCAGAAGCCTGTACTCAGCTGCAAAACAAGGTTCACTAATCTCACGTAAGCAACATGATCTCTTCGTTACCATCTATTCCATATGTTGATTTGACCTTGGTAAAGAGAAACCACGTATTGTACTATTCTTATACGTACAATTAAAATAAACTAAGAATTGGCTGCATCCAAACAACTAGGCGATCTTCTTGGATTTTGACTTGATTGATAATGAGTACTGGTATGTGTTATTGCTTGCAAGATAATCTGGAGCTCTGATCAGTGTTGCATCACCATTCGCAATATTATCAGATATTGAGAGGTATGGTATAGTGTTGTCCAGTGCGTCTCTAAAAGAGAATTTGTTATCCAGTGTTTGGATTTATTGCGACTATTTCTAAGCATTTTTGGTGCCTGCTCTCCAGACCATTGTTCACAAATTATTTTATCTCAATCATGGTGGCATACAGTTAGGTTGTGCTTAGTATTCTATATATATATATTTGCTAGCATGAAGCATTAATTTTTTTAGGTGTTCGATGCATGCGTAAATTCATTAGTTTCAATTCCCACGTTCATTAAGCACTAGTACAAAACAGGGTACTAGTCCCGATTTCAGAGGGCCTTTAGCCCCGGTTCTGAAACCGGGACAAAACAAACTGGACTAAAGCCCATAATCTTTAGTCCCGGTTTGCTTACGAACAGGGACAGAAGGGGCTCCACGTGGCCGCTGTGAGATGCCCAGGCAGGAGGACCTTTAGTCCCAGTTGGTGGACCAAAAGGCAGCCACGCGTCAGCAGCTCGCAGGTGCTGGGGTTTTTGTTTTTTTGTTTGAAAAGGGAGGGTGGTTAATTTAGGAGTTTCATATTGTGTTAGCTAGCTGACAGAGAGAAGTGACCTCTCTTTCTCCGTTCTTGGCCGGTGCTAGGTACTATATATAGAGAGAGAACTCGACACACTAGCTAGTAAGCAAATGAAGGAACCATTAATTACACAAGATCATCGTGAACACATACAGAGAGAAGTGACCTCTCTTTCTCCGAGATTGGTCGAGCAACAAGTTTTCGTATATCTATCCGATGCTACTACATATATACAATATAACATCTCTTACATTCCCTAACATCTAAAATCCATTTCAATTTTCACATGGTATTCTCGGTCTTTATGTATAACGTGGTCAAGAAAGAATCCCACCAATTCCTCTTGACTTGCTCGTATGCGATCATGTGGTAAGAGTTCATCCCGCATCTGCCACATCTAATTCAAAGAAGGGGGTTAATACAATTGATGGTAATAAAATAAAATTGTGAATATTATTCTTTATGTACTTCATATTGTTTTTGAGAATAGCCCCGCTGAGGTGGTCGTGTTGTAGATGAACTCGCAAACGTAGTATCCACATAAATTATTCCCGCCTTCCTGTCACAAGCACTTTACGAGAAATAGAGTTCAATCAAACTGATAACCAAGCATGATAATGGTATTGATGAAACTATAATCAATCAGAGATGCGCGGAAGTAGCTAGTACTACTTATTTTTGGGTGCGTAAATCGCAGCTCCCTCGGCAGTCGTGGAACCATTCCGGTGAACTCTTTCCAAACCCTTCTAGAAAAAGAAAATAATTACTTGATATCATGAAATGAATAAATTTGCCGGTATGGTGCAATAATGATCGATTGAACTTACTTATAGAGCATTGCAGTCATGTCCGCATAATCATTGGGATCTTTTTGTCTCGAGTCTAAGACAGTTACTACTCCCCGGTCTAGCTTAATCTCTAGCAGAAGAAAGTGGAAGTTGCGCATGCATAACTCATCAATTACATTACTATAACCTCGAGTAAGCGAAACCGAATATGCAAGGCAGTAACACTCACTTGAAGTTGTAAGGAAACAGTATTTCCCCTTTGTTTTAACTTTGAAGTAACGGTTGTAGCAAGTTGTCCTCGGTATCTTTGACTCTGTTTTTAACCGACCATTCAGTTAAGGTATTCGGGTTAATGAACCCAATGTCATAGATATGTGTTTTTTTGCATTCGACGATCTTCAATCTGCATAATATAGTGAGAATAATTATATAAACGTGCAATGAAAGAGCTGAGCTATAGAGACTTAATTACGGAAGTAATACTTACAGACAGTAGCAAGTCATGAGTTGTTTGTCGAGGGCGTCTTGGTTGTATAACTAGAATAACTCCACAAATTCAACAGGCATCACCTCAACTCCAACGAGGTCGTGCTCCTCTTTAATTCTCAGCAATATGCTGTCGGTCCCAGACTTCCTACATGTATCCATGTACCATTCATGCAATCTTCACATCATCGTTGGTAGAGGAGGATGATCAGGTTTGACGAGAGGCATCCAGTACTCGTATATGGAGATCTCTGCTACCTCTAAACATTTGAAATTGTACATCATCACCCAGGTAATCAGCAGGATTGGTACTGGGCACTAGCCCTGGATGATTAGCGACGATATCGCTAGACACCTTGAGCGGGGGGCACGATTGCTTCGCCTGTTCGCTGAGCTAGGGAATTGTTTTCCAACTTTTTCGTTGTGCTCATCTTGCATCATTGGAAGTACTTCCCGACCGCCGGGCTTCATTATATATCTTTTTAATACTGCGGACATAGTTCAAATCCGGCGGAGGCGGTGGTGGTCGCTTTAGGGCATTCATAGTGCACTTCGCTTTCATCGGATCTACCGTTTCCTTCGGAGGTGGAGGTTTCCGTTCAAATTGGCCCTCACTTCGGCAGCACTCATGTCCGTGTTTTACTCGTCGGTCCTATCATATGGTAACTTTGAATTTCTTCCTGCCTCTTGTACTGCTTGCCACCGGAGCGGCGGCGTCTCTCTTCCGCCGTTGCTGACGCAGTGGAGTCTGCTGACACGCCAGAGGAGACAGAGGAGGAGGCGGAGTGCTCTGACACGCAGGAGGAGGCGGGGTGCCCTCACGCACCGAAGGAGGCGGAGAGGAGGTGGAGTGCCCTGATCACTCACCGGAGGAGGAGGAGGCGGAGTGCCTTGACTCGCTGGAGGAGGAGGAGGAGGAGGAGGAGGCGTCCAGTTTGGAAGCTGCTTGATGTACTCCTTCCTCCATAGATAGGTACTCCTTAAAGCATAAACTAGATGGTTCTCCCCTTCACCTGTAGGGTAGGCAAGTTGCAGCTCCTCAAAATCCCTCCATTATTTCATCCACCGTCAGAACAACATAGCCATGTGGAATCGGACGACAATGAAAATTTCATCAGCTTGAGGAGGCACAACAGAGCCGATTTCTACCTTCAAAGTCAGGTTCAGGCATTTCGTCATTAGCTCGCAATGTTCAGCCTCCATGATACTATCCACGGGGTAGCGAGGAGCCGTGAAATCAGGCTGAACGAGCTCCGTGGAAGCCACGCTGGTTCTCCGTTGAGATGGTGGGGTAGCTTCTGGGGCAGCATTGAAGCAAGGATCTTTGTGCTGCTCAGATGGTTTGCTGGTAGCTCGCTGTCTCTCAAGTTCCTCTAGCTTTGATATTCTTTCATTGAGCTTCTGCATTTCTCTCGCTTCCACTTTGCTCTTTCTCTCTTGGCTTCTGTAACCACCGCTATTAGGAAACCCATGCACCCACAGAACGGAGCCTGGTGTGCCTCGTGTTCGTCCAGGGTGCTCACGATTCCTGAGGGCCTCTGTCAGATCGTCCTTCTCTCTATCGGGAATGAACGACCCTTCCCGCGCTTCCTTGATTGCTGCCTGAAGCTTCTTGATGGGTATTGCAAGTTGCTCATTCATCCAACAACACTTCCCTATTTTTGGGTCCAAAGTTCCCCCAACCCCGAAGAACCATGTCCTTGAACGATCTGGCCAGTTCGGTGTCGTTGGTTGGACCCCTTTAGCAAGCAAGTCTTGCTCAACATTGTCCCACAACTGTCGGGCTTTGTAGTAGCCAACTGACCTCGTGTCATGGTGATACTTCTTCTTAGCAGCATTTTTCTTATTTGTCAGTGACCTTTTCATACCCTTCTCCGATATTTTGTAGGCCACAAATGCGGGCCAGTGATCTCTTATCTTCTCATATCGACTGATGAATTCTAGAGTCTTCTCTTTGTCAACAAACTTTGTGTTCAACTATTTCTTCTAGGTCGTGACTAGATCTACCATCTTCTTAAGAGCAAACGCCTTGACCTTTCTCTCTATAATTGGATTATTCGGATGCTCCGACAGTAGGCTGAGATTTGTTATCAACGAGGTCCAAAGGTCATATTTTTGTCTATCCTGGGCATAAGAAACTTCAGGGTCCTTATTCTTATTCCATTGTTGGACTCTGATCAGGACGCTATCCCTAATAACAACCCCGCACTGATATACAAATGCGTCCTTGGTCCACTTCAGAGCAATCGGTTAGCAATCATTCGCGACTTCTGTGATCATGAACCTTTCTTCCTGGCACAAACTTTTCTTTGGGCCTCGTCTCCTTACGGAAGTTTGGCTTGATCCGGAGGGCTAAAAAAAGAAACAAGTGTTAATATATGTACATACCAAAACAATTAATGCATCAAGTATATATATATATATATATATATATATATATATATATATATATATATATATATATATATATATATATATATATATATATATATATATATATAGATAGATATACCTCGCCAGACTTTGCAACAGCTCCCTCCTTTGTTCGGTCACCGGAGTCGTCATCATGATCTTCCTCCGCCATTCGGTCACCAGAGCCATCATGATCAACTTCCTCCTCCATTGTTGGATCACCGAAGCCATCATCCTCTCCTTCCTGACCATCGGTGTCGTGGAGAAACGACAAGGGACCACCTCCGGTGAGGAATATATCCCCCAACAATTGTTCTTGTTCGAAGTCCCTTTCCATAGTTTCGGCATATATTACAACATGGCAATATACAAACATGAGAGATGGATCGGTTGCAAACATAGACCTAGCTAATTAATCACAACAAGGAATCATATGCATATATGAGCAATGGATTAGTTGCGGACCACCTCTCTCACGTCCCCCCTCATGTTGAAGTTATTGGGGTTATACTTTCAGGAGATGATACTTTGCAAAAACTAATCGCTATGCAGGGAGGGGTAGATCGACAACACTCTTTCTTCTAGGGTTCGGTTGGCCTTGAGAGTTGGTCGGGCGAGTGGACCGGGAGTACATTAGTAACTTTGAACTTGGTAAATTTGGGTGGCCTTGACAACGCTCTTTTAACTCATTTAACTCATTTAACCTGGTAAATGTGGGTGGCCTCCGCAACGCTTCTATGGTTTGGGGTGGCATCGACAACGCTCTTTTAACTTGGTAAATTTGGGTGGCCTCGACAACTCTTCTAGGTTTTGGCGTGGGTGAGGGAGTCCTGGATTAGGGGGTCCTCGGACAGCCGGACTATATACATGTGCTGACTGTTGGGCTATGAAGATACAAGATAGAAGACTTCGTCCCGTGTCCGGGTGGGACTCTCCTTTGCGTGGAAGGCAAGCTTGGCGATTCGGATGTGTAGATTCCCTTCTCTGTAACCGACTCTGGGTAACCCTAGCCCCCTCCGGTGTCTATATAAACCGGAGGGTTTAGTCCGTAGGACAAGAACAATCATAATCATAGGCTAGCTTCTAGGGTTAGCCTCTACGATCTTGTGGTAGATCAACTCCTGTAATACTCATATCATCAAGATCAATCAAGCAGGAAGTAGGGTATTACCTCCCACTACTAGAAAAACCGCTACTAATGGCGCACCTAATTTGACCATTAATGGCGCATCACTGGTGCGCCATTACTACCACGCCATTAGTATTTTTTACTAATGGCGCACCACTGGTGCGCCATTAGTATCTGGTATACTAATGGTGCACCACTGGTGCGCCATTAGTATAGGCCACGGTGCGCCATTAGTATGCCTCCCAGGGGCCATGTATACCCAGGTGCTTTGGCATACTAATGGCGCACGACAACGGGATGCGCCATTAGTAACCGCGGCATACTAATGGCACACTGTCCAGTGATGCGCCATTAGTATGCTTTGTCATACTAATGGCGCACTGTCATGTGATGCGCCATTAGTATGAATATTAGGTTTTTTTTATTATTTTCTGTTTTTTGCACAGGTTACAAAATGTATAATTTGACAAAATATAGACAGCACACATCAACAACAGATTCATCGAATACAATAGAAGATTAGTCTTTGAATACAATTCATCATATTAGTCTCCGAATATAATTCATCATATTAGTCTCCGAATTGAAAAGACCGAACAAAGATAGAACATTATATTACAAGTCTCGAGACCGCGAGTAGCGAGTTTGTCTTCACATTACAAGTCGATATCGATCATCTAAACTACCATCACATAGAAGAGAGTTGCGGTCATCACGATGAGCATCATCACAATGAAACTCGTCTTCATCCGGTTCCTCCAATGCTCCCTCCCCTCTCCCGCTAGATAGCGGGCGTATCTAGATTCGGCCTCGGCCCTAGTGGTGTACCCTTTGTAACTGTTACCGCTGAATCGGTGAACCTGTCTCCAACACTCCTCCCAGTCATCGTAGACTTCGGGAACCTTACCCTTGTACACGACATACGTCGGCATCGCTGTGCACTAGCCAAAAGAAACGTTAGTACCAATTCACAGACAATACATAAGCAATATATAACTATGCAACAGAACGATCGGAAGAGAAAAGCAAGACATTAATAGCATCGATTACATCTAAGTTGAGCGACTCTCGAAACCAAAGAGACATACTACAAGTTCATTAAAGTTTAATTACAACATGAGCCAATCGATGTTTCAGAACTAGACACAGCATCACTGCTTTCGACTCGACTCAAGGGACCGGAGCGTGGATGAAGCCGCCGTCTATCGTGGGAGTCATGAAATAACGGTCGTTGTCAGCCTGCATTTGTAGCATTGTGTCGATGTCACTGTTGGACGGTTGATTGTTGAGGTAGAACTACCCCGAGGTACGAAGGACATCTTGATGGATGATTTCCGCAAACTCCGACTGGATGCGAAAGAATTCTTGTCGGAGGTCCGCGTCCTGGATTGCCGACACGCTCTTTGCCCAATCTTTGAGTTTACTCAGTAGCAGAAGTTGATGATGGTCCCGTACGATCGCCCGCATGTGATGGATGGCGTAGTAGGCACCCTTCTGACCGCCAGGCAGCTGCTTGACGCAGCAGAACATCGTATTGTGGAAGAACACGTGCTTGCCGTACTTACGAATCGGTTTGGTGAAGGTGCCTCCAGATTTGGCATAGCCGGGGAGAACATCATCAAGAACCTTCTTGACATTTGTGTAGTCTACGTTCGACTGACGGTCCGGGTCGAAATACGTGGCCATGGAATATTTGGGGCTTAGGAGGATGAGCGTGCAACGTGTGTCACTGCAGAAAACACGGAATGTTAAAAGAAAAACGATCGAAATGTAAGAATTCATATGTTACGGGCCGGTTGAGGGGAGGACTTACTCGGGAAAGTAAGGCACGAGGAAGTTATCCTTATCTTGGTTTGCCAGAATGATGCCTTCGAGGTAAGAACTCACGACTTGCCGGTCCCTAGCGCTGCCCAAGATCTTCGCACGCATGTAGAAGGGGTCGACTATCACGATGTCCGGGGTCTTGTCGCGAATGATCCGCATCTCCATACTCAGCGAAAATAGCCGAACGAAGGTGTAGTGCAGCGGATGAAGGTTCAACATAGCGTGGATGTCATCAAAACGCAGGACGATCGTACGCCCGATAGAGTTATCCACAAAGCCCTTGCCCTCTGGCACCTTGGCCGCTGAACTTCTGCTTGGCTGGGTCTAGGTATCTGCTTATCTTCCCCGCGTAATCGTGAGGAAGTTTTACTCCTAGGAGGCAGGTGAAAAACTGCTCGATCTCCTCCTGACTTAGAGTGAAGCACACGGGAGGGTAGTCATTTCCGGTCTTCTTGGCCTTTTTGCCTTTGCGACGACTTTCTGTGTCCTGCTTTGCCTCATCATCATCATCATCATCATCATCATCATCATATATAGCGTGAAGCTCCTGCCTGATGCCCATTGATTTCAAGTCTGCCCTTGCTTTCGGCCCATCTTTGGTCCTCTCTGTCATCTTGAGCAGGGTACCAAGCAGACTCTCGCACACGTTCTTCGTGATATGCATGACATCAAGGCTGTGAGGCACACGGTGGATCTTCCAGTACGGCAAGTCCCAGAAAACAGACCTCGTTTTCCATACCTTCAGTAGCGGCTCTGGCGCCTTTCGCTTCTTTCCCGGCTCTGGCACCTTTTGCTTCTTTCCCGGCAGTGGGCAGTCTTTCCAATTTTTCAATAGCTTGTCTATTTCCTCGCCGCTCCTCGTACACGGGTGTTTTCGGGGTTCGGTTTCACCATCGAACAGATCCTTGCGTTTCCTCCACGGGTCATCGTCGCGAAGCCACCTTCGATGTCCCATGAACACGGTTTTCGAAGACCCGGGATCTCTATCTAGCTAGCGATACGTTGTGTCATCCATGCACCTTACGCATC
The DNA here is from genome assembly GCA_963921465.1 of Triticum timopheevii. Lineage (NCBI taxonomy): Eukaryota > Viridiplantae > Streptophyta > Magnoliopsida > Poales > Poaceae > Triticum > Triticum timopheevii. Next base: position 15,323,482 of record OY997272.1, on the reverse strand, counting down.
CAGAAAATCCGTGGACTACCTGCCCCGCAAGATATCCGTAACCGAGATAGTCGTGCACTGTCATGAGCAGTGCGGCTCTCATAGGGAAATATTCTTTCTTTGCGGCGTCCCACGTATTGGCTGGCGTTTTCCACAGCGTGTCAAGCTCCTCTTTCAGCAGCCCCAGATACTGATTGATGTCGTTCCCTGGTTGTTTCGGCCCTTCAATTAGCATACTCATGTGAATGTACTTCCTCTTCATGCACAACCAGGGGGGAAGGTTGTACATCCACACAAACACAGGCCAGGTGCTATGTGTGCTTCTCTGGCTTCCAAACGGATTGACTCCATCGGTGCTCGCGCCCAGCACGATGTTCCTTGGATCGTTCCCAAATTCTGGGTATTCGAAGTTCAACGCTTGCCACTGGCTCGCATCCTTAGGGTGACTCAGCATCTTGTCTTTTTTATCTATCTCCGGATCATTTGCGTCATCTTCTCGCTTCTTCTCCTCCCTATCCGCGTGCCAACGCAGGAGCTTTGCTACCTTAGGGTCCGCGAAATACCGCTGCAGACGAGGAGTGATCGGAAAGTACCACACCACTTTTCGAGGAGCTTTCTTCCTTTTCTTGTATCGAGTGACACCGCACACCGGACATATGGCAGACAACGCGTGCTCGTCCCGATAAATGATGCAATTGTTCATGCACACATGGTATTTCACATGCGGTAAATCCAGAGGACACACGATTTTCTTCGCCTCCTCCAAACTGGTCGGGCACTTGTTCCCCTTGGGAATACGTTCGTGCCAGAATGACATGTTCTCGTCGAAGCATGCGTCGGTCATTTTGTGTTTTACCTTCATCTCCAGAGCCATGAGCGTTACTTTCAGGCGGGTATCCTCGGGCCTGCATCCTTCATACAATGGAGTAACCGTGTCTAACTCAAGTTGATCCATCTTGGCTTTCTCTCGGGCGGCAGCTCTTGCGTTATCCGTCTGCTTGAGAAGCAACTCTCGAATATGAGGGTCCTGCACCCAGCCCATCGATGGTCCAGCGTCGTCTGCTCCGCCGGCATCATCATCATGTCCTGCATCTTCTACATGATGACTGTGTACAGCATCACCATCGTGATCATCTCCTGGGGATTCTTTGTCTTCTCGCCCGCCCGAGCCGTGGTGGTTGTCTTGCTGCCCTTCCTCATTTCTTGCCCAGCCCCCATGGACGACTTCGTAGTCATCTTCATCACCTTGCCACCGATAGCCATCCATGAAACCACGCAAGAGCAGGTGGTCCCGCACCTGCCCGGAATCCGGGTCCGCAATAAGGCTCTTCAGCTTGCATCTTCGACACGGACATCTTATCTCCGTCTCGTTCTTTTGAAGCATCTCGGCCTTCGCGGACCTCAAAAACCTATTCACGATGCCTTTGGTCATCGTGCGGACCATGGTCGCCTGTGGGGTAGAGCAAAACGATATTTTAGAACCAAGAAAAAATTTGGCATGACTTTCCCTAAAAATAGGACCAAAAAGAATGCTTAATGCCAAAATTCTCGCCGAAACGGAAATGAATCAACATTCCGGCAAAATATTGGCAACTATCGCATTTCAAATACCGGTACACCTCCAAACACAAACACATATGCAACACCACAAACATATGCAACACCACGAACATACATAGATCTAGCTAGGCCATAAAAAGTGCATGTGCACATTGTTGTAGGGAGAACAACATAAATATAGCTTCCCCCCTTACTTACCTATCAAAACAAGGTAACTTAACCACTTAATTTGAATGAATCTATGGTGGAAATGAGGTGAAAAAGATGAGGCACCCGAGACAAGGAGGAGGCGGTGGAGAGAATAAAGTGGGGAGAAAGTGAGTGTGGGAGGAGAGGCTGTCCAAAATATCTTGTTGCTGCCCACTTACTAATGGCGCACCAACCACAAATGCGCCATTAGTAATCCAGGTTACTAATGGTGCACCCCCTGGTGGTGCGCCATTAGTAGTTTTGCAAAAAAAATACTAATGGCGCACTCCCCCACGGTGCGCCATTACTAGTTTAAACTAGTAATGGCGCACCGCGGGTGAGTGCGCCATTAGTAGTTTTGCAAAAAAAGGAATAAAAAAATAAAAAAAAACAACATTAGTGGCGCACTTTCTGACAGGTGCGCCATTACTAGTTACAGCTAGTAATGGCGCACTTCCTATGGATGCGCCATTAGTATGTTTGGACAGGCGCACTAGTTCAAAAAAAAATGATACTTAATTGCGCACCATGGGCCAGGTGCGCCATTAGTAGTTTCAACACTCATGGCGCATCAGAAGGTGGTGCGCCATTAGTATATACTAATGGCGCACCACTTGTCTGGTGCGCCATTAGTGTCAATCCCATCTATAGCCCTTTTTCTAGTAGTGTCCATAGAGAGGGCCCGAACCTGGGTAAACATCGTGTCCCCCGCCTCTTGTTACCATTAGCCTTAGACGCACAATTTGGGACCCCCTACCCGAGATCCGATGGTTTTGACACCGACATTGGTGATTTCATTGAGAGTTCCACTGTGACGTCGAAAAAAGGTTTGATGGCTCGCCTTGTTATCAAGGACAACATCACCTCTGGGGGAGCCCTGGCCTCAGGCCAAACCTTTCGACTAGGCGGCTTCGTTATGACCGCCCGTTCGGCCGTCGGGCCGACGATGACTTCTCGGGTCATCGAAAATCGTCTCTACGCCAGCTCGGAATACGCCGAGCAGATGGTTCTGACGGAGCTATGTCCTTGAACGAGCTCCTCGATTGCATCGCCGCTTTGGGAGTCGCTACAGACTACGATCGTACTGGGCTTAAACCCGATCAGAGAGAAACTAACTCTCCGCCAATCACCCATCAGATAGCGGTGGTGGAGGAGCAATGCAACAACTCTTCCCCTGTATTGAGGACGAGCTATGTCCGAATTCCCGAGCTCACTGAGCCGAATACCCGCTTCCTGGAGGACATACCCCGAACTCCGAATTTAGAATCGGACAGCGGGCCAAAAAAATTTGGTAACATCCCGGAACCCGAATTATTAAGTTCGGAAGCTCCTCAAGCCCTGGGTCCCGTATTGGGTGAGGGTTCGGACTTAAGTCCACCCACCCACCTAGATACATGTGATCTTTCACACATCATACAACAATCCCAAGAGATAGTACATCAATTTTGGGCCAGATTACTCCTTGTAATGAACAAGGTTAAGCACTGTCGCGATGAAGACGTAATCTCATTTTTTTGCAAAAATTGCACGGACAAGGGAATCCTTAACGCCATAAGTCGCCATGACATATCACACTTCGCTGACTTGGCGGCCATAGTACATATGTACTGGCGATGGAAAGCGCCTGGAAAACTCAGGCAACATTCTGGGATCCGCTGGCTCTCACAAAACCCCTCGTCCGAACAAAAAGGGTGCACCCTCGCAGGTCACCTGATCCAATCACGAAGAAGTCGAAGCTCACTACAGGGTGCGGAACCATATTGGAGGGATTGCTCAATAGGCCATGCAAAATACACACCACACCAGATACCGTACCAACACACAGCCTTTGAGCATGTTGGATACTTCGGCAGGTCTTAACAGTCTTCGAGACCTTCGCCTCAAACAACTGGCGCAAGAGAGCACTCCGCGGCCTCGCTGAAGTCTGCCACATTGCAGCAATAAACCCCTGGAATGACACGGCTATAACCTTCAATGCCAGTGACAAACCTCAATTCCGAATAGTCCGATCGAGCACCAGCCACTTTGGTCCTTAGTCCAATTGTGGACGGCATCCGGCTAACCAAAGTGCTCATGGACGGCGGCAGTGGACTAAACCTCATCTATGAGGCAACTCTCAACAAAATGGAAATAGACAGCAGCTGCATTGAGCAAAGCAGCACGACCTTCCGAGGAATTATTCCCAGACGGGAGGCACGATGTGCGGGAAAAAATCACACTCGATGTGGTATTCGGCAGGCCGGAGAATTACAGGTCCGAAGAGATAACATTCCATGTGGTCCCTTTCAGTAGTGGATACCACGCCCTTTTAGGGCGGGACGCATTCGCTAGCTTCGAGGCTATACCCCATTATGGGTATATGAAACTAAAGATGACCGGGCCCAATGGAATCATCACTCTTGCCAGTGATCCAGACATAGCACTCCGCGCCAAAGATAAAACCGCCGCCCTGGCCCTTGAGGCATTATCCGAAGCCCTCGTGGCCGAAGAATTAACTGCATTATGCTCCAAAGTGGATAGGGACGACGTAATACTCGATAAGCGATCAAAGTCCACCTCATTCAAACCAGCGGATGAAATAGTTAAATTCCAAGTCCACCCAATGGACTCTACAAAGACAGCGTCCATCGGGGCACAGCTGAACCCACAATCGACGCCGCACTGCAGGCGTTCTGACGCGAGAATTGGGATATCTTCGCCTGGCACCCTTGAGATATGCATGGGATCCCATGCAGGCTGGCCGAGCATAGCCTCAACATATTGAAGGGATATAAGTCAGTCAAGCAGACACTACGACGCTTTTGAGAACCTAAATGCCAAGCTATGGGAGAGGAGCTAGTCCAGTTACTTGAAGCCGGATTCATCAGAGAAATAAAGCACCCGGATTGGCTAGCAAACCTGATGATGGTACCAAAGAAGGATAAATCCTGGCCCCTATGTGTCGATTTCAAGGACCTCAACCATGCTTGCTCCAAGGATCCCTTCCCTCTCCCCCGCATTGATCAGATTATCGATGCTACCGCAGGACATGACTCACTATGTTTCCTCGACGCATACTCCGGATACCATGAAATCAAGATGACGGAGTCCGATCAAGCCGCAACGACATTTATCACCCGATACGGCCCCTTTTCCTTCAACACCATGCCTTTCAGGCTCAAAAACGCCGGTGCTACCTACCAACACTTGATTCAAACATGCCTGGAAAAGCAAATTGGCAAAATTATTGAAGCATATGTGGACGACGTGGTCATCAAGACAAGACACGGCGTTATAGGTGAGAGCTTGTCCCCTAATAAAGGATATGAGACCTCCTGTCCTGTGCTTAACCGGCTTTATAGGGAGCAATCGCACACCATCTATATTGCTGAGTAAAACAAAGACACAACCAAAGCTCCATAATGACGAGTGACCCTACCATAAATTTCTCCATATCCTCGACCCAGCATTCACCATATAATCGTCCATACATTTCACCATATGTTTTTGTTGCTATTTAGAAGTTGTAAAGCTGTAGATACATGAAATACTAAGAAGCTAACTTGAGGCCTGAATAGGGAGTGAGTAAGGAACAAAAGAAATTGTGAAAGTGAAAGCATTTGGGAGTAGGAGGCATCAGGTAAATGAGAACCCTTCATCCATGAGAACCGTCGCATACGCTCCATGAGAACGCCCCACGGCTGTAGAACGCTCGCCAGGTCAGAAGCCCCCATAGCGACGAACTCAGCGATATCACCGACCGAGTAGCTGGCGACAAAGGCATCACATATGACCCCGAATATAGCTCACCTAGGCCGGACCAACAATGTAGTTCTGCGTCCATTATTGATTGTTGTGTGCACCTGTCCTTTAATTTCTCTCGTGTTGTACCCACGTTACTGGAGGAATTATCTCTCTATTATTTTAGGAACAAATACATGATATATTTGAAAGATACATCAACACTTACTTTAGATGCGAACATTTTTCATAAACTAGATTAATTAGTTTTCCAAAATATTCACCGTGCATTAAGCAATGTTCATGGAATGTAAAAGCATGTTCGCACGGTTTATTAAAATGTCTCTACAATTGAAAAACAAATTGTGACATTTAAACTATATTCACACGTTTCACAATATACATTCATGACATTTGTAAAAAAATAATCCTGAAAATGTAAACAACATTTGGTGTAATTTGTAAAAAATAGTTCACGACATTTAGAAAAATTGAACTCAATTTTATTTGTGATATGAAAAAAAATCTCATGTATGTTTCAGGAAATCTTCATAACATATACATAAACTCTTTGTGCCAATTGAAAAATCATAATAGTGAAATAATGTTCACATGTTTCAAAAATAACCATGAAAGTGTAAAATTTTGTTCAGGCCATTTTTAGAAAATGTTCATGACATCTAAAAAATGTCCGTACACCAAAACCAGGACAATAAAGTTAATGAATTTGAAAAGTATAAGAAAATATACAAATAAAAATATCAATTGTAAGAAAGCAAAAATAGAAAATGAAAAAAATGGTAAAACCGGTATAAAAAACATAGAAATAAGGAAATAATAAAAACCAGACGAGAGAACCTTCAATTACTGGTCTCCACTCTACATAAAAGCTTCCCAGAACACCACTGATGTGCAGGCCCACTTGGTCCAGCCTTATAGTTAAGAGCTCGATCGGACTCCTATAATAAGCGAGATGAGATCTCATATCCGGCGTGTAATCTGCAGTAAAGTGAGTAATCCCGCACCTGCTAGCTCACCGATTAAAAGAAACACACAACAAGAGCTCCATAAAGACGAGTGGCAGTACCATACAATTCTCCATATACTCTATATACTCGACCTAGCATTAACCATATAAAGTCACCTAGTATTGGTAATCGAGACACATCTTTTTGCTGGTATTAAAAAGGCGTAAAGCTTTGGGTATAGGAAATAAAAAGGAGCTAGCTAGCGGCCTACATAGGAGTTGAGAGAAGAAGAAGAAGAAAATTTGTGAAATTAGAAAAGCATTTGGGAGTACGAGGCAGGCGGTAAATGATAAACATTCATCAATGAGAACCATATGCTCGACGATCCACCGGAAAGCTTCAACTCCAGATTTTCGGGGCAAGGCAGTGAGGATGAGCACAAAGCTCACGTTCTTATCGCACATCCCTCTCCGCTGACTCGGGATTTACAAGAGCATCATGCACGCTGGCCAGCCGCTGCAGAACTCTTGCCAGATTAAGAAGCCACCACATAGGTGAACTCGGGATCACATAAAGTCAAGCATAGCGCCCGAGACGGACCGAGCCGCAGGGAGTCCTAACGATTGTGGTCCTCATCATTGTCCGAGTCGCCGGGTGCCCGATTGGGATCGAGGTGCAGTGTGTCCGGTTGGGATTGCGCCGCAGGGTTCTCTAATGGTCATGATCAAGTGCTTGTATTATTGATGTGATTTTCTGCAACTTTGTCGGGTTTTTTTTCTAGTTCTGACCGTCAACAGATAATCTTTTCTACTTCACAAATCATGATCACGCTTGATTCTGCTCCTAATAAAACTTTGTGTTGGGCAGAAGTTTGTAGTGATAGATGGTGCTAAGCTCCATCCTCACAGATAATTATATTGTTTAAAATTATTTTGGTGTGCTTACTGTGTATTGAACTGGACGATCCCTGTTTGCCGATTTAAGATAAAACTTAGGGAAAGAACAATTGGGATTGTGGAATGTGTTATAATTTGATCAGTTCCATTGTAAATTTAACATGAAATATGTTGTTTCATGCATGTCATTGGAGGTTGTATCTACTGCCCTGCATCACAACTTTACAAGGGCCTCAATACAGCAGCTATCGGAGTAACTACACGGAGTTACTTGATCTTGTTTTGACCTAAATAGCACGATATTTTGCAGCCCTGAAACACACCATGCAGGCACATATATCTCATGTCCTTGTGGTTTCAGCTGGTGTTTTTCAGATTTGTAAAATGTACTATGAAAACCGTAGCGGAAGAAATGCAGTAGCAAGCGAATTGTAACTGGGTATTGGTGTGCTGTGAGTGTGATTGCAGCTGGTTAGAGTGGCCTCCCTTCGTATGAATCTCGTGACCCTCCTTCCCTGCACTCGGCCTTGTCTCAGTGGGGAACTATATTGGGGTAATTCAGGGATGCAAATTCAGTGATGTACCTGGTCTGTAATTCAATGAAAGCTTGTGGTCAACTAATATGCCAACATTGTAAGCCAGTGAGCATGACCAAGTGGTGTAGCAACTGCTGATTAAGATCTGTTTGACTCTGAATTTTAGATTTTTATTGTGTTGCTAAAATCTGATCAATTAGTTATTAGTGCTTGATGCTTGTGTTGTGAATGTTGACTTGTGCTTGCAATTGTTCACTCTTGCAAATGGGCAGGCTCATGCTTAATGTAATGCATATAATATTGCTCAATAAACGGTTACATTAGTCATTACTGACACCAAACTATATTCAGCACCTGATTACATGTACGACAGCCAACATACAACTTACGAAACATTCATCAAAGAATCATCTATATGTAAGGAATGGTATGTGTCTTAACTAGTGCGACAACCCCAACAACTCCAACGCCCATCGCAGAACTTGTCCTCCCTCTCCAACATAGCCAAGAGACAAGAGTATATAACACTTTTCATTTCTTCTTGGCACAGACCGGCAAACCATTCTTATAAATGGTGCTAAAGCAATGACATAAGTCCAACCACTTAGTGTACAACACAGGTCTACATTTATAAATGACGATCAAACAATGGCTCAACTAACTTCCATAGAAAATAGTAGCATTACCATAATATGGACTCGACCCATAACTCACCAAAATGAAAGCAGCCTAGTTCTTCTAATTGAGTCATAGGGAAAGTAGTGACTGCATCCACCTTCGGTGCGCCCACGTAGTGAACAGTAGATTCGAAAAAAATAGAAAAAAATCAAAAAATTCTGAAACTTGGTGGAAGTGATTAGGAGCAAATGCTAGCAAAGTTTGAATGTGAGTGCAATGTGCGTGGGCGCACAAAAACCGCTCCGTTGAGTCATATTATTTTGCTAGTATCGAGAAGTTGTAGATAGGACATACAAAGGAGCTAATGGCCAAGGTCTATATGAGAAAAGAAAGGAAAATATCATGAACTATAAGAGTTTTGGAGTAGGATTCATCGGGGACATGAGGAACAATCTTCCATCAAAACAACCTAGAGCTGGAAGACAACACCCATGCCAGGAGCCAAGAGCTAGAGGACGCACATCTGGTAACTGCACCAATATTGTGGCTCTGTTGAGCCAACACAGAGCCAAAGGTGAACAATGCATTGGGTCGCTCTGTTGACTCGGCCAGTCACGTCTGATTACTTGGTTGCTCTCAGGGTTTGTAGGCTTCATGTTCGTTTGAGAACCTTGGCCCTTTTATTTTGTTTAGTTTGTAGCTTGGAAAGAAAAAACTAAAGATAATCTCACTTTGCTCAAATTTGAATCCCTCCTGATCTTATTCATCACATTAGTAGCATTGCATATTCCTTATAGTGGCTCTCTGATGTACACCCTCTGGGGTGTCCCCGCAACACTGTATATTGTGACTTGTAACTGTTATTATGTTTTGAGCTATCATTTTATCCCCTCACGTTAGGGTACACCTCGTGCAGTCAGGGTCACTAAATTAGCAAGAGATCAAAAGGAAACTTAATTGAGAAGTGGAGAGAAAAAAAATAGTAATTGCTTGCGATTAATTCAAATACGTTACAACCTCGGGAACCCAAAAACCTCACCCATAGCGAATGGTAACCTAAATAATTGCCCGAACTGGGAATTATTCTTCAGACCATGCATTGTAGATGCACGCCTCAGTTCCTTGTTGTCTCTCAGTCTGAGCTAGCTCCTCTCACATGCATGGAGCGAGATATAAAACGGCCAAGCCAGTAGCTCTATGATATCTTCTCAAAGTTAGTGCTCAATCGGTTTGCACTTCATAGAGCTGTATTTTTTTTGAAATGGCAGTTATCCTGTATTCATTAATAAGAAAACAGTTGCTTAGTTAATTCGAGAAAACCGAGCGGAAATAAGGTTACCCAGTTCTTTATGGAGAACCGGGCGAAAACCATCACAACCCCTGAACAACACTTGTAGAATATCCCACACACACCACCCCAAAGAGGGTCTTGTCGCGACAACACACAAGTGTCACCATCATCACTCCTCCCCTAAAGGCGTCGTCGCCCTCCCCTAAACTCTAAGCAAACAACTCCGACTTCGCCGTAGGAGATCGTCGATTAAACCCACACTAAAGAGGTCGTACGAAGATGCATGAGGCTCTGTGCCTGACCCAGCCACCGGTGACTAGAAAATGCACCTCTGACTCTGACGGAGAACCACGAAGGAGAACTTGGCACGGTTGGCACTGCAGAAGATCATCAAACGAACCACCTGCCACCCGTCATCGTATACCACTGGGGCCCCGCCACCGGAGCTACGACTGCATAATAACAAAACAGGCGAGGCAATCCCGCGGACATGCCGGAGAAGAGCCAATTACCACAACCATAGCCACTGCTTGCCCCATCATTGTTGCCACAGAAGTCATGACGCCAACACCACCATCTTCCACAGATCTCACTCCCAACATCCAGCTCCAAAGACGAAGCCCAAAAGGGAATATGTCACCAGGGCGATGTCATCATCCGATCAATCAAGATCAAGAGCTTCCCTTGGAGTTGCAGCGATCCACGCATGTGGGGTGCACCAGAAATACATCGAGTCCTCCAGGAAGATAAGTGACGGCCACGTCAGCTGCCATCGCTGGTTACGGCCACAACCGAGACAAACAAGGTTTTCACCCGAGCTCATGAGACCACCTGATCCGCACATCATCTCAGAATGACAAACACCTAGCACAACCATCGAGCTAGATCGCAGTGGAGGAAGCCTATCGTCGGAGCAATCAAACGCACCTAGCGGAGGCCACCGACCAACAGTAGCCGGTGGCTAGATCCGCCAACCGCCGACCGAGAGCCGGGCCACCACATGCAACGCGAACCGCCAATTCTAGCTGAGCACCACGCCGACATGACCAGAGAAATGCTGCCCAGGGCCACGAACCACCTTGGATCCCATCCATGACCAAGCTCTCACTCGCACGGGAACCACACGCGTCGGCGAGAGGACGCAAAAGATCCAGCTGCTGGAAACGAACTCCTGTTCCAGCACTACGGGCTCCTCCACCTCGGCTGCTGCGCTGACCTAGCAACAACAACAAAAAACCTCGTGCCCCCCGCGCAACGTCGTGAAAGCACCTCCTCGCTGTCGAACCACAAAACTGCTACTCGAGCGTGGTATAAGCACGTGGAGCCCCTCCACCATGCGCCCCGCCGGAGCAGCAACACCACAACGGGACTCGGCCCACCCACCAAAGATACGTGCTGCTTGGACATCCAGGACATGCATGTCGAGCTTCCAAGCCCGTCCTCACCGGAGACATCACTCTACATTCCCGCGCGCTAGATGCGCACCTCGACTAGCGCTCGCGCCATCTCAATCGTCCCTACGCCGCACTAGCCGCCGTGTGGCACCGCGGCGACGCCCCTACCCCCGGCCCAGCGGATCCGTGCCAGCCGGTGCCGGACCCGCCCCCACCGGAGCATGACGGGCCTTCTGCAATATCCGTCCCGAGTGCCACGCCGAGAATTGCCCCGACGGGCTCCTTAGGCGTGGCGAGGTGAGCGGGAGGACGCTCGTGAGCAGGCGTCGGCACCGATGGGGGTTTCCCTCGTTTCGCCCAAGAGAGGCGACCTGTGGTGGTGTCTTTCCATTTCGTCATAGAGTTGTATTATTGCTCACGTTTCACTTTTAGTGCATAATGACCGATATTTACTCTGAAATTACAAATATTTGTACTTTTGACCAGTAATTTCTCTGGCATGTTATGTTGTTAGAACCCCAGTTTTTAAGGCTAGTAATAGGTGTGGGTCACCCAATCTGTCGTCAGATGGGCAGATCGGTCACATTTGCGATTTGTAAGACTAGTCATGAACCTATGCAGCTCTATGGGCTACAAATTCCCTGTCTTAACATTGTTGTGTAAATTCATTTTTCACATTTTTTTTGAATAAGAGCGTCGGCGTATGTCCATTCCTGTACCCTGAGTTGTGACAAATAATATAAACATTTTTAGATAGATATACATGTTGGTCAAACACATCATGTGAAATATAATAGATCAAGAGAAGTATAGAGACATCCTAATACATTTCTGTCGGTTGAATGTTTCTTGTGTCAAAATAATAGAAGTAATGTCCGCCCTTGGATCAACATCAAGGGTGTAGGACATTTATGTAGTATTCTCTTTTAATACTCATTGTATCATTGATTATTTTCTGGAAATATGGAGGTACAAATGTGGAAACCCCGAAATTCGAGCCAATATCCTCGAGAAACGATTGTTTTCAACCCTTTTTCGGTGGTGAAACGTAACCGGAGAAAAGTATGCATGTCATGATAACTAAAATGCCAACTGCCATTCCAAATTGCCAATGGAAAGTATTTCTAATCTTAGACTAAATATAAATTAAAATCTATAATAACCAATTTTAGTTTGGTAATTAAAGAATATCAATCATGAGATTCATCACTATGTACACATAAGATGTGTACTCCTAAGCTAAGCCATGGCCGGAAATTTTGAATAATAAGAATGTTCTTATTGTCATGCTAATATGCCCTTTCCTCTCAGGAGATCCAATGAATACATTCCTCTCTAAACATGGTCATGCTGGTCCCTTTAGTTTTTAGTGTGACAATAATTGAGAATTTATGAGCCAGTGACTACATTAGTATTGCAGTTATGAATCATCAGTTCATTTTAATCTATATTGTATAAGTATGAAGGTTTAACTTCAGCATATTATTTTCATCATTCCTCCAATTTTTTAATATGATTCTTAACCTGGTGAGCTACCGAGGAGTCTCCTTCCTGTAATTGGTACATATACCAAGTCAAAGCTTACAAAAATTATAACTCAACTACAATTTGGATGATTTTAGGGAGATATATTTTTCATTTTTGATTTATTTTATCTTGGTCATGTTTCTTTTCTTACAAAGGAATGAAAATCATTAATGAATAGACTATTTTTTTCTAAACGTAATGTTTTGGGGAGCATTGATTTGTATTTCACTGTTTCTTTTCTTTTTTATTTCATTTTCTCATGGGAACATGCACGTGGCTAAGAAACAGACAGGTATAGATTTTCTTTTCAACGCGTACGGCTTTGGGGGCCATTTATTTGCACGTGACTTTAGTTTGTTTTTTCTCAAGGGAACACGCACGATGATTTTTATTTTGGGTGATATTTGAGACATGGACTCTTTTTCTAGCATGGGGCCTAAGGACATTTCATTTGCTTGTATATATTTGTGATAACATAACTTCTTTTCTCTTTTGAATGGAGAAGACAACTGGATTTTTTGTTTGGTCGGGACTTGAACGTGGATGGCTATCTTTCGTGCATGTGGGTTTCATCTTTTTTATACTTTTGGTGCGTGTTGTTTTTTCCATTGAAGATTTATATGCCATGGCTTCCTTTCTTACTTCCTAACTGATCTTGACTATTAAAATTAAAATAAATAGGTTTATGATTTTTTGGTGCATCAAAATTAATGTATATTTTCAACTTATGTTACCCTTAAGTGATTTCACATAATAAAATTTCTGGTTTCTGAGGTTTTTTTAGTAAGATTTCCCTTTTTGTAGGAAATCAAGAGAGACCCAAGGGAGGAAACGTGGTAGAGTTCCTTTTTTGTAGGAAACAGAGTCCCAAGGGAGTAAGACTCCCGTACGTGGTAGTATGACACATCATGTCTTATATTTCATCGGACGTCTATGTAATCATTATATATTAAACCGGTCAAAAATTCATAATTCTAAGAATTAACATGGTGCCTCCAATTAGTAAATATCCCTCCGTCTGAAAAAACTTGTCTCAAACTTGTTTCTCAAATGGATGTATCTAGCACTAACTTGGTGCTAGATACATTTATTTGAAGGAAAAGCTTTTTCGAACGGAGGGAGTATAAGATTAGGCCGTTCCCAGCGCTTGGATTCGCCTGGTCATGTCTCTTCCCAGCCCGCTCATCAACGCACATGGAAGAAATCACCACAACGCGCACATCTCTGGTCCCCGCTTCGCCGCGGGCGTGTAGCTGCATTGAGGGTGGCAGCACACCGGCGTCACCGCTAGCCGATGCTCGCAATCAGTCCACCGCTTGCCTCTTGCCGGCTTGTCGTGTCGCCTTCACCGGCTCGCAGCGCTCACCAGCCACAGTCACACCGCCGTCTGGCCATGGTTGCAGCAGGCAGCACAAACCCTCCGCCGGGGTGTCGTCGCCGCTCATTGATCCACCGACCAGCCTGGACGGACTGCTGGCAACACCACTCAATGGTTGCAGCTTCAGCCATGGCTGGTTCCAGTTGCAGCTCCAGCCAACCGATTCATCACTGCCGTCAACGCTTGCAGCTCCGTCATCCCCAATCCAGCAAACATGCCGGTCGGCTCTACCACCAATAACCGCCGGTTGCAGCAGGAGTATCAGGTGGGCGCTTGTCTCCAGCACGGACAATTTCTGGTTGTAGCACCAGCTACATGTAGGCCAACTACAAGGTGGATTACAGTAGCACCCGTCAGTAGCAATGCGCTGTGTGGCACCTGCACAATGTATTTCACTGATTATGAAATAACAGGTACCGTTATTAGAGACGCTAGGGTTTACTATAGGGCGTCTTATTCCCTGACTGCCTCTCAAACCTAGCTAGTTCCTCTAATATGCATGGATAGATCAAAAGGATTCGTCCCGGTACCATCTATTCAAGGTTCAGTTTTGTTCCATCCATGCATGATGCATCACTCAAATGATTAGATAATCCCCTAGAGGTTTCTGCTGATTACCAAAACTACTTCAACATTTGCAATTTATAGAGCTGCACTACTGCTTGTATTTTATTAATGCAAGCAGGGAAGGCATATGATTTCTCTCGGAATTATGTAGATGTCGTACTTGTCCTTTAGTGTTTTTATGCGATAATTGCAAAGTTGCTCATGTGAGCCTTGTGCATCCGGGGGACAAAAACACAGGGATTATGTTCCCTACCAGAAAATGCAAGTTTGCCTAGAGCCCATGCCTTTCCCAATGGAGTTCATTTCATGGGACGCTCAGCAAAGCAAAAGAAAGCATGGTGAAAAAAAAACTCCGCAAAGAACATCTCGACAAAGAATAATGGTCAGGCTTTGCCCACGACTAAGATCAAGTGTAACAGATTTGACATATCAATGAAAGCCGTACGAAATATGAACCGCTCTCTATATGGATTTGGAGGCCGCGGCAGGTTGTGCGTAAGCCGCAAACACTGGGTCGTCATAGTGTGGCAATAATATCTTTTCATTTATTTGATCTTCTAATTTGTCATTTCATTTAAAAATGTAGGGGCATTTTAATCTCAGATTAGACATACCAGACACATGTATCAATGTGATAAATTAATAGAAACTATAATAGGAGCTAAAATCCATGGCATTAGCAACCTAGCTAGTAATTACTCTAACATGCATGGAGAGATAAAAATGATTCGTCCCTGTACCAACTATTCAAGGTTCAGTTTTGTTCCATCCATGCAGGACGCATCACTCAAATGAAAAGATACCCGCCTAGTAATTTCTGCTGATTTTCGGAAACTACTTTAACCTTTGAAATTTATAGAGCTGCACTACTGCTTGTATTTCATTAATGCAAGCAGGCAGGGCACATGATTTCTCCGGGAATTAAGTAGATGGCGTACTTGTCCTTTTATTGTTTTTATGAGATAATTGCAAAGTTGCTCGATCATGCGAGCCACGCTCATCCGGGTAACAAAAACACAGGGATTGTGTTCGCTACCGGAAAATGCATGTTTGCCTAATGCCCATACCTTTTCTAGTCGAGTTCATTTCATTGGCTCGGCAAATCAGGACAGAGCCGAGTGCATGGTGGAAAAAACTCAGCAAAGAAGAATGGTAAGGCTTGGCCCACAGCTAAGAACAACCCTTACAGATTTACCATATTGACGATCGCCATATGAAATATGAAACACACTCGGTCTGGATATGGAGGCCGTGACGGTTGTGCGCAAAGCCGCAAGCACTGAGTTGCCATAGTGTGGCATCCATATTTATTCATTTATTTGATCTTTTAATTTGTTATTTTGTTTAAAAATGTAGGGTCAATTTAATCTCAAATTATTCATATCAAGCACATGAATGAACGTGATAAATCAATAGAACCAATAATAGAAGCCAAAATCTATTGCATCACATATAATTAGCAACGACATTTTCAGCCTTAACATTGGTACATATTCTATCAACACTACTAGGTGGCCGGTGGCATCTAGTCGCCATCCCTCCTTCGCGGACAAGATAAAATCCATCCAGGCGTAGGAGTCGGACTCACGAGCAGCAACCGTGAGCTGAAGCCGCTTCTCCTTGTCGATGTGTGCAGGGTCATACTCATGGACGATTTGCACCTCGTGGCGATCATGGATGTTGGTGAGCTCAAGCACAGCGTGGATCGGGTCCTCCAGCTCCGCTTCCTCCTTCATCCAAACAAGGAACCTGACTCCCTCAGGCCTGCGGCTGCCGCCGCCTGCGCAAAGAGATGCGATGAGTCTGTCGTGAATGTCGCATCTGCAGCCGTAGGAGACAATCCGACGTTGGCCGTGGCAAGTGCGCAGCGGGGAGAGTTCGCCCAATGTGTCTGTGGTGTCTGCGACGTGACGTTCTGCTCCGATGCCATATTCAGGTAGTTGGCAAAGTTCTTGTGAGATGACATTATCGCTAAGAGAGGAAAACATGGGATGGGACGATGCGGCTATGGCTCGGGTGATGGGAACGCCTCGCCGCCGACCTGCTATAGTTGGGGTTAAAGCTATGTGACCATCCAAACGGTCGTGGAAATCAGGGGAGCTGTGGCAGCCATTAATGGCTAGGTGGTTACCATTCACTTCTTCCACTCACCGGCGATTAATGGGCACACGGATATGCATGACCTGCGGCAGCACATCTAAAACTTGGCAGTTGCGCGAGGAGGAATAAGCTGGCACTCCTCTGCCACGTTGGCAGTTGGTTTATCAACCGAGCTCCCTATCCCCCCCCCCCCCCCCCCCCAACCTCCAAATATGCAGGCAACGAGGGTTGATTATGCTGATCGACAATCAGATATTTTAGCCCAAATTGGTCATATTGGTAGTTATCATGCCGATCAGGCCATACGAACAACTCTACTAGAGTTGCTATAATAGAAAATACACTAAAGCACTTAAAAACAAAAATATCTAAATTGTAAAGAAGCGGCGAGTGCCTACGGGCACCAATCGTTGGTAAGGCTTGGCCCAGGCTAATCTCACGAAATCCGGGGCCAGGCTAATATCGGTCAAATCAAACCCAACATCCAAGTGGCGGGTGGCTAAGGGCGGTTCGTTTACCGACCATAAGGCTTGACCCAAATTACGTGTGGCGTGCGAGTAATCAAACCCAACACTAGTATCTAACGTACCAGTGGTGGCGGTTTGGGATGAAAAAAATTCTTTGGAGACCATGTGCAGGCCTCCTCCCGCGCGTACCCGAACGGATCTGCTGACACTTGTATGTTCCCTACATCCCACGGTATCCCTCCTCTCACTGGGCTACACGTGTTCCCTGCACATGTCTTGCAAAAATTTCATGGAAATGTAAAAAGTTCTTTGGGCAATTTTTAGATAACGTTCATGATGTAAAAAAATATCTGCACAGTAAATCGAGATGATTAAAAAGTTGGATAACTCAAAAAGGAAAAATGGGAGATGAAAAATTGAAATAGTGAACAAATTACGAAAAAGAATACAAGTGAACAACCTTAAAAATGGCAAAGAATACATTAAAAAAACAAGATTGACAACCTCTGATGGGCAGGCTCACTCGGGCGAGAGTTATAGGTGAGGGCCTGTCCCCTAATAAAGGAGATGTGACCTCCTCTTCCGCGCTTGACCCGCTTTATAGTGAGGAATCGTGCACCTTCTGGATCACCGAGTAGAAAAGGGACACAACCAAAGCTCCATAAAGATGAGTGGCGCTACCATTCATTTCTGCATATCCTCGACCTAGCATTCACCATATAATCTCACCATACATTTCTCCATATCTTTTTGCTGGTATTGAAAAGCTAAAAAGTTGTAGATATAGGAAATACAATGAAGCTAGCTAGAGGCTGGATAGGAAGTGCGTAAAGAAGAAAAAAATTGTGAAAGTAACAACATTTGGGAGTGGGAGGCATCAGGTAAATGAGAACCTTTCCTCTATGAGAATGGTCGCATATGCTACGATCCCCCCCAAAAGCTCCAGCTTCAGTTTTTCGCAGCAAGGCAGCCTGGATCAGCACGGGGCCCACGTGCTTGTCCAACGTCCCTGTCGGCTGACTCAGGATTTACAATGTGGACAAGATCAACTGAGAGCGCCACGGGCACGCTGGCCAGCCGCTACATAACCCTCACCTGATCATAAGCTACCATTGGGACTCGGCATCTTGTATCATCATGGAGGGCATCCGAAATGGAACGGGCCATTCATCCATGAGAACTGTCACACACTCTCGATAATCTTCCTAAATGGTCGAACTCCAAATTTTGAGAGTAGGAAGGCCATTTTGCCTATCACAAGTCCCTGTTGGCCGACTCAGGGTTTAGGAGGAGGATGAGGTCAACTGCGAGTACCTCTTGATCAATACCAGGCAGGAAGTCCCGCCGGTATAGAACCATCACCAGATGAGAAGGCCCCATACCGATGAACTCAACGATATCACCGACCGAGTAGTAGGCAACAAAGGCATCACGTACGACCACGTCTATAGCTCACACTACTAGGGAAACGTCTAATTAGCGGCTTTTGGATGTGATCACTACAGATGTTCATGAAGCGCGCTGCCAGTGCAGCACTGCTGGTAAGTTCACACTACCCGACCGGGTGCCGGACATAGCTAGAGCATATGAATTAGCAGCGTTCTGTTTGGACGCCGCTGGCTTAGGTATATCTAGCAGCGTTCGGTAGCGTGGACACGTGCGGGCCGGTTTGCATGCTTCGAGCTTTGCAAGAGCTTGTAGCGTTTCCAGTAAAAAAAAACGCTGCTAATACGGCTGAATCTAGCAGCGTATTTACCGTTATACATGCTGCTGAAGTGCTGATTTGATTTTTCCGAATGATTTTTTTAAAATTTAGTTATTATGTTTGGCAGCATTTTTATCCTATTTTGCTGCCATAGTATTTACAAGTAAGATGACCGTAGTATTTACAACAAACTATGTACACCGACCACTCAAGTGCAGGTGAAATAACTAAGCATCTACATCAAAGATAGGCAACAAAGAAAGTATAAGAGATTTGTTCTGCCGTAAGTAACTATAAAAGCTAACACCAGATGCATGGTTTTTGATTAATCTAGATCTTACGGGGACACCATGACAAATATTATCACAAATGAAACATCCGATAGGTCAAATAGACTTCCTTTTAGGCAAAGGGCGGGTGAATAATTCCGTACTAGCATAAATATATCGTAAAGAATTACATGTGTTTCTAAATTTATGTTTCATGCTTCGATCCCCTTCCACATGTTTCATCATTTTGTAGTTTTTATTCTGAAATATGTTTCTACGTCATTAAGAGTTGTTTCATAATACATAGCAGAGAATTGAAGATGCCGCCCACCTAAAAAACTCTCACGGAAAACAATCAGGAAAATAAAACTTAATATGTGAATTCCGCAGAGCATTAACACATTTACCAATACCTAGACAAAAACAATGATAGCTATTAAAGTCACCTTTCAATAAAAATATAGTACAATGCAATATGACAAAAATGCTAGAAAATGACAGAAATATAATTTGGACGATGCGACCAATCATGAAAAATGCAGTTAATACGATATACGTAATGAGAAGGTAAATGATAAATGCATAACATATACGTTTGTACATAAAACAAACCAAAGATATCCAAAATAAAACAACGGTTGGAGAAGTCTTATACTTGTAAATTTCATCGCATTTAGTTCCAATATTTCTTTATAAAATTCATAGCCCGCGCATCGAGCGGGCTGCTTTGCTAGTTTTTAGAGAAGTCCATAAATATATAAAATTTTGAATGTGTAATTTGAGAAAAGTGTTTGTAACATTCAAAAAAATTGCTCACCACACTTAAGAAATGTTTAACATATTTTATAAGTTATTCATGCGATTTTTATATATTTTTCATGACATGTAAAACCATGTTCACACAATTTTAATAAAATGCTCATGAAATAAAAATTAAATTTTCCTTTAAAATGCTCATGAAATTTTGAAATTATGTTACACAATTGTTGGAAAAAGTTCATGACACATATAAAAAACTGTATGTAAACTAAAACCAAGATGATTAATAGTTGGTGAATTTCAAAAGAATAAAATGCAGAAGAAAAATTAAAAAGAAATAAACAAAGAAAAAAAGCGAATGAAAAACCAAGAAAGTATAGTAGAGAAATTCATAGAAAATGTAAAGGAATAAAAAAAACGGATGGAACAAATGGTTTCCACTCTACATAAAAGCTTCTAGAATTCCCTGATGGGCAGGCCCACTCAGGCGAGCGTTAAATTCTTTTTTTTGGAAATGGAGGAGGACCTCCGGCCTCTGCATCTGGACGATGCATGCAGCCACTTTATTAATTATTCACACAAGACAATACAAAGTCATACAACAGTAAGACTGAAACCACCGTCTACGCAACAAAAGTGTCGCTACTCCTATCCAAGTGATGAAGGGATGCTGATAGCCCGGGCCTAGTACCAAACAGACCTCGCAGCCAAACCTAACATCTAAGACCTGAGGTCCCAACCAGGACGCCAGTCGGGTATGGGTCACCTACCAGTCCGGCGCACTTCTCAACCAGGACGCCTGCCGGGTCTGAGGCCGCCGCAGCCACCTGCCACCAATCCATCTTCAGAGTTGTACTGCTGCATCAACCTTGCCCGGTCTAGCTGCCGCCAACGCCACCACGACACCAGGCAGCGTCACCCTCCTGCGCGAGTCCATCTCCGCCCATCAGGCACCAGATCTCCACTGCGCCACGCCGCCGAGGTCCGCCGTCATCAATGGACCAGATGAATCACCGCTACTCCTCTTGTCCCCTCCAACCAGCACTTGCTCCAAAACGATGCCCCCATGAGGGAGAACGATACCGAAGGCACTGTCATCGTCCGATTCGGTAGACCCAGATCTAGGGTTTTCCCCGGAACTTCCCAATCAAGTTGATGTGACCTGCAACGACGATGCCTCTAGAAGGGAACGACGTCTGAGACGCCGCCATCATCTGCCAACACCGCAGTCGGGTGCGGTTTTCACTGGAAGCCACGTCTTCCCGACATCGCGGCTGGCTGAAACCGAGCGGAACCTCGCCACAAAGCAGTATGTCGCCGTCGGTACTCCGGCGGAGATCCAGCATCTCCTCACCGGTCCTTCCGCGCGCTGCCAGTCGGCGGAAGGCCTCCCCGCGACGGATCCAAACGGGGTGTTGGATCCGCAGTGACCGCCGTCACCATCACGACCAGGACCGCCCACCCCGCCAGATGTGGTGCCGCCACCGCCGCCATCCATGCAGGGCCGTCACTCCGTCAGCGATGGTGCTCCGGCCCCCGCCGCACAGCCCGGATCACCGTCCCGGCCGCTACCGTTGGACCTCACGAGAGGAGCCACCCCCGCCGCCTCAGATGGGATCCGCCACATCCACCCGCCCGGAAACCTTCGGCACCGTGCCCGCCGCCACCGCATCCCACGCCGGCGGCAGAGGCGGCAGGAGGTGGCGGCAAGAGGGAGCTGGCGGCGCTAGGGTTTCGTGGCCCCTGGCGCCTCCTGGGGGGAGGCGATACGAGGGGGGAGGATATGGTTTGCAGTTTCTTTTTTTGCCAGGCCAGCCTTAAATATGTGAGAGCTTGATCAGTCTCGTAATAAGGGGGATGGGCCTGCTGTCCCACACTTAACCTGCCATATAATGAGCAGTCACGCACCTTCTAGCTTACCGAGTAAAACGAAGGCACAGCCAGAGCTCCATAAAGACAAATTGCACTACTATACATTTCTCCATATACTCGGCCCTTTACCAGATAAACTCACCAGGTTTTGCTAATCGAAACACATCCTTTTGCCGGTATTCAAAAGCTGCGAAGCTGTAGATATAGAAAATATTAAGGAGCTAGCAAGAAGCCTGGATGGGCAGTGAGAAAAGAAGAAGAAAATTGTGAAAGTGAAAAAAATTTGGGAGTATGAGGCATCAGGTAAATGAAAAGCATTAATCCGTGAGAACCGTCATGTTGATCAGTCTGATGTTGTGGCAGACAGAAGTCTGACGGTGTGAGACGGTGGGTGAACATGAGATCTGAAGTTGTATACTACCAGGGGTGGAAGTGGGTGCATGTACATTTGTAGATTTTTAGTGAATCAACACACAAAGCTCTTGCATGTTCTGCAAAAAAAAAAAAACCGGCGGTACGCTCAACGATTCCCGGAAACGCTGCAAATCCAGATTTTGGGGCAAGGCGGCTTGGATCAGCATGGGACCGCGTGCTTCTCCCACGTCCCTGTCACCTGACTCAGGGATTCTGCCGGGTCTGGGCAGAAGTTTGCAGTGATAGATGATGCTAAGCTCCTTCCTCACAGTGTATTGAACTGAACGTCCCTTGTTTGAACATAGGAGTACAAGACAAACACAGTAAAAAAATCAAGACGAAACTTGTGGAAAATACAATTGGGATGTGTTGTAATTTGCTCAGTTCCATTTTTTACTTTGACATTAAATATGTTGTTTCACTCATTTTATAGGACCTTGTAGCACATCCCTGCAAACCGGGGCATACAAGGGCCTAACGCATCAACTGTGGGAATAACTACACAGAGTTACCTGATCTAGTTTTTTGAAATAACGTCAATCTAGTTTTTGCCTAAATGGCTCGATATTTTGGATCCCTGACCCTGAGACACACAAGGCAGGCACATGTCTCATGGCCATGTGGTTTCAGTTAGTGTTTTTTAGATTTTGTAAAAGCTAGTGTAAAAACCGTAGTGCGGGAAATGCAGTAGCAGGCAAATCACAATTGGCTGTTGGTGTGCCCTTCCTTTGCTGCTGGTAACGCCTCCTTTGGTTCATGGGATAGGAATGTCATAGGAGTAGAAAAATCATAGGAAGTGAGATGGCATGCGTCTCAATTTCTGTGGGGAAAGAGATGTCATTTGAAGCATAGGATAGGAATTCTTTCATTGAGTCTAGAAAAATGTTTGAAATATGAAGGATTGGTTCCTATCTTACAAACCAAAGTGCCCCAAAAGAATTTTTCCTATGAAGATCGTATCCTACACAATTCCTACAAACCAAAGGAGGCCTAAGAGTGGCCTTCACGTAAATTTCGTCAGCTTCATGCCCCTGTACTCTACCTTTTCTCAGTGAGAAACAATGAAAAAATAGCGCGATACAGCACAATAGCGGCGACCTCAAAATATGCTATTAGCATGCTATATCACGCTATAGCGTGCTATTAGCGAGATATTGTACACTGATATATTTAGCAAGGCAATTCTCAATACGCTATAGCGTGCTATTAGCAACGCTATAGCGTGCTATTAGCGACGCTATAGCGCGCTATATTTTCAGTGGTGAGAAACTGTCTTAGCGTAATCCAGGGATGCCACTTCACTCACATAACATCACTGAAGCTTGTGGTCAACCAAATATGCCAACACTGTATGCCAGTGAGCACGACCAAGTGGTGCAGGGACTACTGATTAAGATCTGATTCACTCCGAATATTAGAAGTTTAATGCATTGTTAAAATCTGATCAATTACTGGTTAATCCTTGTGTTGTGAAAGTTGACATGTGCTTGACCTTGTTCATTCCTGCAAAAGGGCAAGTTCACAATGGTGTGCTCATATGTAATGCATGTAATACTGCTCAATAAACTGACCACGTAAGATTATATATAACCAACATCGAAATATATTCTATACCGGCTTACTTGTACTACACCCTATATACAACTCACAAGTCCTTCATCAAAAAATCATTTAATGTTGTCACAACACCAACTACTTTAACACACATTTAAACTTCCCATCTCTTCTCAGTTTAGCCAGGCTGACCCTTCTTGTGAATGGAAGTAATGCGATGACATAACTCCATCCACTTTAGTGCAAACACGTGTATGCATGTTACAAGCAAAAATAAAAAACACAACAATCGCCTTCTTATAAATAGCGATAAACAATGGCGCATCCAAAGTTCTTTAGAGACTAGTAGCATTATCATACATCTCTCTCCATAGACTCGACCCTATATTCACTTCGGAAAAGCAACCTACTCCCACTAATCGAGTCATAATCTTCTGCTGGTATTGGGAAGTCGTAGATAAGAAATACAAAGGAGCTAGTGGCTTCGATATAGAAGATGATAAAACAAGAGAAGAAATTGTAAACTATAATCCTCTGGGAGTAGGAGTCATCGGGTACATGAGAACCATTCTTCCATCTCACCAACCTGGAGCTAGAAGACGCCAGTTATGACGTGTATGTCGAGATAGAGGACACATGTGGTGCCATAGCCGATATTTTCGCTGAGGATGTGGCTAGTCCTTATAGTCTTCCTTTGGGGGTAAGAAAAACCAAGTTGTGACATGTGTGACATACATGGCTAGTGTTGTTAGTCTTCCTTATGGACTCAGAAGAACTTGGTTGTGCCATGTGTGTGCGATACATGTTGGGCATAATGCACATTTACTGCAGCATCCTCACGTTCATCACGTTGCAGCAGACACAGAAGGGGCCATCAACACTAACAAGATTGGTGCCCCTAAAATAGTTTATTCATCATATGTTAGTACA
The DNA here is from genome assembly GCA_963921465.1 of Triticum timopheevii. Classification (NCBI taxonomy): domain Eukaryota; kingdom Viridiplantae; phylum Streptophyta; class Magnoliopsida; order Poales; family Poaceae; genus Triticum; species Triticum timopheevii. Next base: position 15,298,789 of record OY997272.1, on the reverse strand, counting down.
TGTTGCACTGCTCCATTAATATGTTACAATCTTCTAGCTTGTGTGATATGATTGCTGGCCATGAACCCATGATCTAGTAGATTTATTTGTCTGACTACATTAGTTATATTAACCCGACAAATGAACATCTATGCACGTAGAAGTCCTTATAAGTTTGGTTTTCATGAAAATAATAGCATCTTGTATCTGCCATGTTAGAAAACACAGTCAGGATAGCAATTTAATAATTCCTGCAGGCAGACATATATCTCTCACACACATATCACAAATAAGTTTTTCTCCTCCCTTGACGTAGTAATCTGCTGGTTCATTCAATTTCTTGTAGCCTCTCTAGGATGATGAACATTGCCACGTTTTCGTTTAAAGGCATAGTTTTCTAGGACAATCTTGCCAGCAAGTTTGCTAGTCAAACCCCTGCTTTGGACAACCTGAAGGGAGACCTTTCTGTGTCCAGATGATAAAGAGGCAATTTGAGAGGAAAGGATGTAACTAGCCGTAAAAACTCCAGCGATGACCATGCCAATTGATTAGCCATGTCAATGGCAACGAGGATGATGGCTCATTGGCCAAAACCAATTTACTTTTTTTGTGAGTATGAAGTATAATCTCAAGAATCCAATTACTCAAATGTGGACATTCTGCAACCTCGTGAGCTACACCATTCTGTTCACTCTTCGCATGGATAGTTTGCTCCAGATTGACAACTTCTCCAATTTTTGCTTGGATGCCTTGATATTCGCAGGCACATGTGTCATGTCCTTGTTCCAACTAGTTTTTTTTTATTTTGTGACAAGTAATACCAAAATCATAGCGCGAAGGATGCACTAGTGCTAATTAGTCTTTTTTGACGAAAATGCATGTTCACTGCTTCTCATTGGACTGGGATGAGTAAAGTTTACAAAACAAGAGTCATACAAGAACTTGGGGTTTATGTGAGAGAACATTAGTGTGCCATCCACTGGTGGAAGCGTTGCTGATCAAGATCTGACTGATTGCGATGTTATTTGTGTTCCTAAAATCTAATCAATTAGAGGTTGATCCTTCCGTTGTGGAAATTAGCTAGTTCTTTTGCTTGTTCATTCCTGCAAATCGGCAAGCTCATAATGGTGTGCTCATATTTAATGCATATAATATTGCTCAATAAATTGATTGCACTAGTTCATAATTAAGACAACAATTATTCAGCACCTACATACTTGTACTACAGCCAAAATACAACTTACGAGACCTTCATCAAACCATCATTTATATATAAGCATTCCTAACTGCTGTGACCTCAATGCACTTGTCCCCCCCCCCCCCCCCCTCTCGAAGATAGCTCAGGGCATTTAACACTTTTCATCTGTTATGAATGTCAGTAAAGCAATGGTACATATGTCCAACCACTCCACCGTACAGTGTGTGCCTTCTATGGCAAAGACTGGGAAAAACAAACTAACAAATGAATAGCCTTATTATAAATACCAGAAAAATACAACAACAAGAGTTCCAAGGATTACAATACATTTCTCAAAGACTCAACCCAACTCATAATAAAGGAGCTAGTGACCATGATAGGACAGAAGAAAAGAGGAGAAGAAATCATAAAACTATAAGGGTCTGGGAGTAGGAGGCATCAGGTATAAGGAGGATATATCCTTCTATCTCAGGGACATGCAGCCAACGAGGACAATGAAGGGGTTGCGGACCCACCCAACACCACTCCTGAAATAAATGGCCACATACACATTAGTTGGCATCTTCGAGACATCTTCATTCACTACAACACCCTGGTGTTTCTTGCATGGCAGTAGCCCTAGAATTCGTTGGTGACATCAACAATATTAGCGACCTTGAGATTTTCATCTTATTATTTCCTTTTTGATTGTATCTTTGCTAAATATGACCTATAGACATCTGCATCACATGTGTCAATTACAATTTTTTGCTACATCTTGCATGACTCATTTGTATTTTCTAACATGACTTTCGAAATGCATCTCCTGTTCTACCTGCATATTTTAGCTATATTTTTTCAACTGCATATCTTTTTGTAACTGCATTGTTTAATAATAAAGACATTAGTTAAACTTAACGGAGTCAACTTAGATGGTGAGAAAACGATATAGGATTCAAAATAAACATGCTATAAAGTGCAAATGAGAAACACATCACTAGTATACGTTTAATTACCCCTATGTATGTTGTTTGGACTATCATCTCACTTAAATGTGGATCATGTTAAGTCATTCTAGCTAACTCTAGTTATAGTTAGACTGAGTGCTATTTGTACATGCATAGTACAAGAAAAAAGATTTTTAATCTGCCGACATGTTGCAAATGTATTTGTGAATACCTACCAGGAAATGTCCACAAATAGCTAGTTTAGCAGTTTTGATCCAGTTGTCAGCTCTGCCAATAACGTAAATATTTACATGAATAATGAGCTGGGGACAATTGAAAATACTTATTGACTTCTCTGATCCAACCTAGAGGATTGTCAACATTGAAGCATGGAAATCCATCTTAGGCACTTTTTCAATGCTCTTTAGAAATTGTGCTACTCTGTGAGACTTATAATGATTTTGTAGATTAAAAATTGGTACACCTTCTGACAGAGTTTTTCCTAGTCCGAACTTTAACTTAACTAAATTAGCCACTCGTGCCTCTGCACCTAGGCATCCAGATTCTAGAAACTAGCGCGATTCCTTTATGATTGCTAGTATGCTTATATAAAAAATTTGGGCCCGAGCCACACAGTTGGTACACCTATGGGCCCGACCCTATCGACCAACCCATGTGCTCTGAGGCTCTAATGTTGCTTAGCATTCGTGACTTCTACCCAACCACCATGGTGCCCTTCCCTTGAAGAGCAGCGGGTTCAATGTGGATCGCATGATTGGGGCCTTCGGCAAGCCTGATGTTGAGGTTAGTTGTCAAGCTAAGGATGATGTGACAAAGTTTGGTGCAACATCTTCTTGATGGAGATTTTTCTCGGTATAGTTACTCCTGTGATCCCACAACCATTTCGTGCGACTCCAACACCATTACAGATGGATGAAGATGGTGTAACTCTAACACAGAGTGGCGCAATGGGCATCTAGATAAGATGAAGAACCTGTGCTACATTCCGACGGCCAAACACTCATACCATAGGCTAATGGAGGCTTTTAGTAGGTTGGATAGGTGTACAAATAGGAAGGGGATAAGAACATAATTAAAGTCTGCTTGGGCTTGTATAAAATTAGCCACTTTCATCTCAAGTGACTGAGGCGATCCGTAATTTGGCATGCATCAATTATTATCTCAAAGGTGTGCATTACAAAATGTTAGCCCATGTTGCCTGGATGCAGAGGCGATCATGCACCTATTTGGATGCACATGAGTTGTGTCCAGTGCTTTTAGTAATTGGTGTTCTTTTTCAGGCTCATACGATATTCCTTAATGTTGAGGGAGAGAGATTGTGTGTTCCTCTAAATCATCTTCCCAAGTTCAAGTCTCTTTTGGGACTTTCATGTGTGCGTTAGGTTTTTTACTCTGTTTTCCTTTTTAACCAGGAGATGTATGGTTTTTTATGCTGCTTCACTAATTAACTGGATCAACTCTCTTCTTCTTCAAGTGATTGTGGGAGCTCCCGGACGTCTAACCCCGAAAAAGTATGTGATGAATAGGAGGTTACTTCCATCCTTTTCTATTCTATCTTGCAGATAGTTCTCAGAGTAATGCAGCGGAACAAGAAGTTATGTGGTTGCAAAATTTTATGAGAACATTGGCGGTGGTCCTGTAAAAATGCAATATCGTTTGGTGGTTGGCAGGAGGTATTTGCACTTCCGATGTTGGTTGATTCATAGTCATCCAGTGCGGTGACAAGTCAAAAGCTAATGAACGTGCTGCACCTGATCTGGTTTTTCATCCTTGTGAATAAAGCAGGCGTGACTGGGAGCATTGGTAATTTTACATGTGTGTCAGCAACCGATTGAAAGGTCATGCTATTCTTGCCGGCTGAAGATCAAGCTACCTAGTTTGGCAGGCTTATAGGTTGTCTTACCATATTTCATTGGAGCATTCCCCCTCCTTCCTCGGTGTCATCCGTTATTCTAGGCTTATCGTAGTATCAATTGGTGAGGTTCCTACTCTTTACTGAACTGACCAAACAATGCGTGCAGAGCTACAAGAACACGTGGAATTGTTGTTACGACATAACAATTAAGTCAACACGGCAGTGTTGTTGCCCAATATTTCACTGTACTTTTCAGCAATACGATCTAAAAACAGGGATTTTGTAAGGGCATAGTGCTCGGCATCCCTTAGATGCAGTCACCCCATACACAACCAACAAGATCAAGTAACAAGCCAGCAGAAACTGAAACATCAGTAAATTTCAAGCCAAAATCACAAAGCGTGGCTAGGTCTTTAACGAATAACCAGCGACGGCTCCTGGATTCCCTGAGTTTCTGTTCGGTTCATCCATGCAAAACTACCTATAGCTCCCTGCCTAACTACAGGAGGCCTTTGCACGCATGAAGCACAGTCTAATATAAGCCCAACTCGGAGTCATGTTGGGCAACAACTTGAGATAGGTCACAGGTGTGACTGCATGGCCCCAATGACCAATCTTCAATGTCGCCGTTGGTTCCTTGCATGTCTCCTAATCCTTTCTAGAGCACATAATCCGACCTGATGTTGGTACATGTAACATGTAGCCGATGAGAAACATGATAGGCCACAGCAGCACTGTTCAGTTCAAGAGCAATGCGCAACATAAGACCAGCATACTGTATTGCATCGACGATCAAATAATATAATAGTGTCTGTAGATCGTAGTTAGAGAGGCTTCAGGCATGACTATAGCCCATCTTAGTTCCCGATTGCCTCTCAAACCTATCTAGTTCAAAAATACGGGACCAACCCGCAGGACTAGGAGACTAGGCCATTGAAAAATACGGGACCAACCTGCAGGACTAGGAGACTAGGCCATTCAAAAATACCATGGTGGAAATTTTTAATAAATGAAAACACCATGAGGACCACACACTAAAGCTGAGACTCGAACACTTGTGGGCTGGCTGAGAACTCTGGCACAGCGACGCTCCGTTCTCCTTAAACCTAGCTAGTTACTGTGACATGCATGTTGAGACCAAAAAGATTATTCCCATTACTAGCTATTCAAAAGGTCCAGTTTGGTTCTGTTGGAATATTAGGCAAGCTCATGATTAATTCCAGTAAATAATTCATGACTAGAAGAGATACTAGCATGCAATAATCTAGCAAACTAGAAGAACAGCAAGACAAGTATAACAGCAGCAAACACATAACAATAGCTGTAGAAACAGACATGAACAGAGGATGTTGGACGTACTGATCGTTAGCTATTATGGGTGCGACAGTGTTGATGACGATGTTGGCGACGATCTGCTGCTGACGGCGATGAATACGACGATGAGTAACACCGCCCGACTTAGACGGAAGACGACCCGTGATGAAGAATTTGAGCAGTCGCGCACAACGCTTCCCAAAAACCTAATTCGTCCTCTCCCGGTGCAGGATCGCAAAGACGAACGGTTCCGGAGACCTGCTCTCCCACGCGCCGATGCACGCCGGCGTTTGGGATGGAGTAGACTACGATGGCGACGCAAGTTGAGAGATGAGGCAAAACCCTAGGTGTTTTTCGGTGTGTGTTTGGCCGCAGCCGGTAGCTGTATATATATTAGGAGCAGAGGCGGTATTGTGTCGCGACCACAATCCCAAACCGACTCGGTTTCTAATTCATATACTTACCGGACAAGAAATCAAAAACTTTCCAGCCAAGACATAAAAATAAAACGGCAAAAGGAAGCTGCGCTCCTGCAAGGAGACGGACCGGATTTCGGCAGACCATTCACGCGCATGTCGCATGTACGCGCCGCCTCGCCACGCCACACCACGCCACGCCCCGGCCAGGCCAGGCCAGGCCTGCGAGCGCGCGCGTGTGGTTTTCCCTTTCTCTTCTCACACACCACTTAGAGTGGTGGAGAGAACCCACTATATAAAAAGGTCCAACTCTTCTTCAACTTCCAAGGTGGGACTAAACTTAGCACCACCACTTGCCATTTTACACATGGTCTTTGAGATATCAGAAATTGCTATGGGCCTAGCCCATTAATGCTAACAATCCCCCACCAGATCTCAAATACCCATTTAGAGATTTTCCTTCTCTCACCACTTGTTTAATATACAGTGTTTCAGCAGAGACTGTTAAGTTGAACTTCTGCCTAGAACTTTAAGCTCCATCCATTCACAACTTGACAATGGACTATGCCTTGAATTGCTAGTTTTGTGTGAACAGGTTTCACTCAATGTCTTAACCAGTACCTGACCGCTAGTAGGCTACCCCGCGGTTTGGAGCTTATACGTCATAGTCCCTGGTCTCTTCGTGAGTTTAGTAGAGATCACCCAAATCTCATAGACTGCGACGTTTACAGTCAGAACTCATATAGGTGTGTTCTTTCAAGACTGCTCTGTAGGACAGCATCTTTGCTAATTATAGCCAATAGAACCACATTAAGGCATGTTGCCGACCTGCCTTACAGATCTGAGCCTTGCAGCTCTGAGAGTTTTGCATCTTCACTTGGAGACGATCATAAGTTATTACTCTCCTCTGTTAACCAATAGCTTGTTCTTCCCAGATCCTAATTCACGGGATCTCCGATCACAAAGGTTGGGTTACTACTATGGTGTAACATCTATGGGTCTCATACCCATCTCCCTCGATGCAATATCTATCACATTTCGTGATAGTCCCTTTGTAAAGGGATCTGCCAGGTTTTTGTCTATTTGTATGTACGTAATAGTTATTACTCCGGAGTTTCTCAACTTCCTGACAGACTTCAAACGTATTTTCACGTGTCTTGATGACTTTGCATTATCTTTAGAATTGTTCACTTTAGCGATAACCGTCTGGTTATCACAATTCATAAGAATAGCCGGTACAGGTTTTTCAACAACCGGCAACTCCATCAAGAGCTCACGCAGCCATTCTGCCTCAACAGTAGCTATGTCCAAAGCAGTTAATTCTGCTTCCATAGTTGACCTTGTCAATATGGTTTGCTTGCAAGACCTCCATGACACTGCGCCACCACCATGAGTAAATACATACCCACTTGTTGCGTAAAGTACATCAACATCGGAGATCCAATTTGAATCACTATATCCTTCTAGCACAGTAGGATGCCCTGAATAAGTAATTCCGTAACTCATAGTACCTCTCAGATAGCGCAAGACCCTTTCTAGTGCATGCCAATGATCATCACCCGGGTTGGACATGAACCTACTCAGTTTGCTCACAGCAAAAGAGATATCTGGTCTTGTAGCGCTAGCTAAGTACATGAGTGAACCGACAATTTGAGAGTATCTTAATTGATCTCTCGTTTCTTTCTTGTTCTTTCTGAGTGTCACGCTGGGATCATAAGGTGTTGGAGAAGGCTTGCTATCCATAAAACCGAATCGGTTCAAGACCTTCTCAACATAGTGAGATTGCGTTAATGTAATCCCACTCTCATCCTTAATAAGTTTGATGTTTAGAATTACATCTGCTTCTCCCACATCTTTCATGTCAAAACTTTTTGATAGAAAAGACTTGACCTCATTAATTGCATTAATGTTTGTACCAAAGATCAGTATGTCGTCCACATACAAACATAATATGACACTATTGCCCCCACCATGGCGATAGTAAACACACCTATCAGCCTCGTTAATGACAAATCCTGCAAAAGTCAAAGTTCTTTCAAACTTCTCATGCCATTGCTTAGGTGCCTGTTTCAGACCATACAAGGATTTTAACAACATGCACACCTTTCTCTCTTCACCCTTTACCACAAAACCGTCAGGCTGATCCATATAGATCTCCTCTTCCAACTCTCCATTGAGAAAAGCTGTCTTTACATCCATTTGATGAATGATAAGACCATAAGAGGCAGCCAAGGAAAGTAACACTCGAATGGTAGTCATTCTAGCAACGGGTGAATAGGTGTCAAAGTAATCTTCGCCTTCTTTCTGAGTGTAGCCCTTGGCCACTAGCCGTGCCTTGTACTTATCAATAGTACCATCAGGCTTTAGCTTCTTTTTGAACACCCACTTACAGCCCACAGGTTTACAACCATATGGTCTATCAGTTAGTTCCCAAGTTCCATTAGAAAGAATTGAGTCCATGTCATTATGAACAGCTTCTTTCCAATCATCTACATCCGGAGATGCATATGCTTCTGCAATCGTCTTGGGTGTGTCGTCCACAAGGTATACAATGAAATCATCACCAAAGGATTTTGCAATCCTTTGTCTCTTGTTCCTTCTAGGAACTTCATTGTTATCCTTCTTAAGGACTTCCTCATGTGATTGTTCGAAATATTCATTAGTTGTACTAGATTCAGGAATTATCTCAGAAGAAAATCTAGCAATGCTATGCATATCTTTCATAGGAAATATGTTCTCAAAAAATGTTGCATCACGAGATTCCATTATAGTATCAACATGCATATCAGGTACTTCGGATTTTACCACTAAAAACCTATAAGCAATGCTCCGTTGAGCATACCCTAGAAAGACACAATCCACTGTCTTTGGTCCAAGTTTACGTTTCTTAGAAATAGGAATATTGACCTTTGCCAAACATCCCCAAGTGCGCAAATAAGAAAGTGATGGTTTTCTCCCAACCCACTCCTCATAAGGGGTTTTCTCTTTATTATTGTTGGGAACTCTATTCAGGACATGACATGAAGTCAATAGAGCCTCCCCCCACCATGCCTTAGATAAACCAGCAGTGTCTAACATGGCATTCACCAAGTCAGTCAATGTGCGGTTTTTCCTCTCGGCCACTCCATTTGATTGAGGTGAATAAGGAGGCGTCCTCTCATGAATAATACCATGTTCCTCACAAAATTCATCAAAAACTTTTGGAAAATACTCTCCACCACGATCGGACCTAAGACGCTTGATCTTTCTCTCTAGTTGATTTTCAACTTCAGCTTTATAGATTTTAAAGTAGTCTAATGCTTCATCTTTAGTTTGCAACAAATAAACATAGCAAAATCTAGTTGCATCATCAATCAAAGTCATGAAATATCTCTTTCCACCTTTTGTCAACACACCATTCATCTCACAAAGATCAGAATGTATGAGTTCTAGAGGTGCCAAGTTTCTCTCCTCGGCAGCCTTATGAGGCTTTCGAGGTTGCTTAGATTGCACACAACTATGGCACTCAGAACCTTTGGCAACTGTGAAATTCGGAATTAAACTCATGCTGGATAGCCGAGACATTAAACCAAAATTAATATGACATAAACGAGAGTGCCAAATACTTGCATCATCATTAACACTAGCACAAATTTGGTTTATTGACTTATTGCAAAAATCTGAAAGAGAAAAGCGGAACAAGCCTCCGCACTCATAGCCTTTTCCTATAAATTGTCCAAATCTTGACACGATTACTTTATTGGACTCTAAAACTACCTTAAATCCATCTCGACATAGAAGGGAGCCGCTAACTAGATTCTTGTTCATAGTAGGGACATGCTGCACGTTCCTTAGTTGCATGATTTTTCCCGAAGTAAACTTCAGATCCACCGTGCCAATGCCACGAACAGAAGCATGTGACCCATTCCCCATTAGCACGGAAGAATCCCTTGCGACCTGATAAGAAGTAAACAGGGAGATGTCAGCACACACATGAACGTTAGCACCCGAATCAATCCACCACGAAGATGATTGAAATACTGAAAGCACAATAGGTAAATTACCATACCCATCAGTATTGCTAGCGGTCACCATGTTGACAGTCTTGGAGCTTGTTTTCCCTCTGCGGTCTGCACGTTCAGGGCATTCCTTGGAAAAGTGTCCAGGCTTCCCACATGCGTAGCACTCTAGCTCAGCCTTGTTGAACTTCTTCTTGAAGGTAGTAGTCTTGGTAGGCTTGTTGAAAACAGGTTTGTTCTTCCCTTTGTTCTTGTTCTGTGGGTACCTCTGCACCATGTTAGCAGTAGGCTGAACCTCACCTCCTTTTTCAGTGGTATCTTTAGCCCGAGCTTTTTCTTCAACATCAAGAGATGCAATCAGATTTTCAACTGATATCTCCTGTCTCTTATGCTTCAGAGTTGTGGCGAAATTCCTCCATGAAGGAGGCAACTTTGCAATCATGCACCCAACCACGAATTTGTCGGGTAGAAAACATTTAAGGAGTTCAAGTTCCTTCACAATGCACTGTATCTCATGAGCTTGTTCAACCACAGAACGGTTATTCACCATCTTGTAGTCATGAAAGCTCTCCATGATGTACAGTTCACTGCCTGCATCTGTTGCACCGAATTTTGCATTCAGTGCATCCCACAGAATTTTTCCGTCGTTTATGTGCATGTACACATCACACAGACGGTCAGCAAGAACACTCAGAATGCATCCCACAAACACAGTATTGGCTTCCTGGAATTTTCTCCGATCTTCGTCGGTCATTCCCTCTGGAGCACCAACACTAGCGTGGAAAACTTTCAGAGCAGTAAGCCAGAGCGTGGTCTTCACCTGCCACCTCTTAAAGTGCACACCGGTAAACTTATCCGGCCTCAGTGCATCAGCGAATCCAGCCATAGTTAACTCAGGAAATTGCCTATAATTAGGTTTTTGGATTGTTGGAATATTAGGCAAGCTCATGATTAATTCCAGTAAATAATTCATGACTAGAAGAGATACTAGCATGCAATAATCTAGCAAACTAGAAGAACAGCAAGACAAGTATAACAGCAGCAAACACGTAACAATAGCTGTAGAAACAGACATGAACAGAGGATGTTGGACGTACTGATCGTTAGCTATTATGGGTGCGACAGTGTTGATGACGATGTTGGCGACGATCTGCTGCTGACGGCGATGAATACGACGATGAGTAACACCGCCCGACTTAGACGGAAGACGACCCGTGATGACGAATTTGAGCAGTCGCGCATAGCGCTTCCCAAAAACCTAATTCGTCCTCTCCCCGTGCAGGATCGCAAAGACGAACGGTTCCGGAGACCTGCTCTCCCACGCGCCGATGCACGCCGGCGTTTGGGACGGAGTAGACTACGATGGCGGCGCAAGTTGAGAGATGAGGAAAAACCCTAGGTGTTTTTCAGTGTGTGTTTGGCCGCAGCCGGTAGCTGTATATATATATTAGGAGCAGAGGCGGTATTGTGTCGCGACCACAATCCCAAACCGACTCGGTTTCTAATTCATATACTTACCGGACAAGAAATCAAAAACTTGTCTGCCAAGACATAAAAATAAAACGGCAAAAGGAAGCTGCCCTCCTGCAAGGAGACGGACCGGATTTCGGTGGACCATTCACGCGCATGTCGCATGTACGCCCCGCCCCGCCCCGGCCCGGCGAGCGAGCGCGCGCGTGTGGTTTTCCCTTTTTCTTCTCACACACCACTTAGAGTGGTGGAGAGAACCCACTATATAAAGAGGTCCAACTCTTCTTCAACTTCCAAGGTGGGACTAAACTTAGCACCACCACTTGCCATTTTACACATGGGCTTTGAGATTTCAGAAATTGCTATGGGCCTAGCACATTAATTCTAACAGGTTCCATTCATACCATGCACGATGCATCACCCAAATGAAAAAGACAAATTCCTAGTAGTTTCTATCTGCTGGCTTTCCAAAACTACTCCGATGTTTGCAATCTATGGAGCTGCTCGCGTTTCGGTGATGGAAGCCAGTCTCAGAAAAGATATGTAAATTTGGTATTTGGCCTTTAGTATTCCTTCTAGAATACTTGAAAAGTAGCTGGACCATTCAAACCATGTGCGTCCGGTGGATAATAATACATGGTTTATTGTCATTTACATAAATAGATATTGTTGGAAGATAAGCATTATAAGTAGATTTGATTTTGTATTTTTTTAATATTGGCCATTTAAAATGGCTCTTCCATGTTATAGTCATTGATTGCTAATAAAGGTTACAAAGATAATTTAGCCTATCCACCTGAAAGCCAATAGTCAAGTGTCCAATAATATGTCCTACCTAATATATGCGGCTCTTAAGAACCTGTGGGATTATCCTGGCTAGTTTCGTGCAGTTCTGGTCTTCTGCAGTCCTGACACCACAAAAATATTGATTTCAAAGAAGGTAGATGTATCTTTCAGTATATTTGTTATCATCATTTTTGGTGTTTATTTTGCTTCTTCCAATCTATTGTACTATGTAAATGAAGTAGATTGTTGTTTCAAGAAACCATTCCTTATCATTGGTCCACAAGAGATCGCTTCTATGAATTTGTACCCTCCCCTTTGTCCTTTTTGGCAGTAGCATACTTAAGAGGTTTCGGTGATGGCTAAGGAGAAAACTACTCTCAAAGAGAAGCAGTCGAAGTGGCACGCCATTTGTGCCCAGACATACGGAACCGGCTTTAAGAAAATGTGCATTTCAGAACTCATCGAACATATGCAATTTATAGAGCTCCACGACTGTTGATGCTTAGGTAAATAATCAAAAACATCTCCAATCCTTACCTTCTCATTGATCCTTCCAGTAGGTATTCCATTGTTTTGTCTTACACTACCGCAAGCCACAGAGGCCACATTTGGCATCATTTCTATGCTGGCTTCTCATAGTCCTCTACTCACCTATTCGACATTTTCTTTCACCGGGAAAATCCAGATCAGACGAACACGACAACCACCATTAATATTATGGTATCCTGATGCGATGTATCACCATATGGCTCCTCTTGTTTTACTACGCTCGACGACGAAATTGCAAAATGAGCCCTTCGGCCATGCAGCGGTTGATATTTTTTCTGGACCACGTTTCCTACACTTTGATTTGACGTTGAATAGCTTCTCCCTAATATGTGCATTTCAAGATTGCTACATCTGAATTCCAGGGTAAAAACTGATTGGGGCAGCTCTGGATAACAGTGGCAATGGGTTATCACATCAGGGTGTCATATTATTTTGCTATGATGGGAGTCTGCATAATCCCATTAGGTGGCGTAAACTTTAAAATCATCGATGTGCAACATATGATTTCGAGGATTTGGCTCCTCCTCTATGAACCGGGGAAGAGGATCACGAGACCCCGGCAAAGCTGGTCCAATGCAAGAATTGGCCATTGCTATGGCTGAAGAATCTTCTTTGTGTGGTGTCGGGCGAAAGCACACCAAATACAATAGTACCGATGCAAGATATGACCACCACCCCACCCACGCAATTACCACCATGTGTCTTGTTTGCTGAGAGCGGATGATGCAAGGAAGGGGGTCCAACCATCGACATCGCCCCCATGGAGGAAGATAAAAATGAGGACATGAATGAGGATGACCCTCTCCAGTACCTCAATACCGGCTATGATGGCGTAGAACTGATGAGTCAGCTGCCATATGACTCGGCCTATGAGCGTGAAGATGAGTTGCATGATGCACCAGAGCCGGAACATCCTCGGGAGTGCAAGAAGTGTTTGTTCATTTCCTCGCAGGACATGCCTCGAGACGCAGCCTCTTCCCAGGGTGAACTACTTGACGGCCGTGTCGTGTTTAGCCCGACAACACTTGTGGCAGGACTCATGGAGGGTCTACAAGGCTCAATAACTCAACTCAAGAAGAAGCAGAGGAAGAGACCGCCGAAGAAAGGGTCTGCTGCCGCCAAAGCTGCTTCGAGCAGCCAGTCGCCTCCGGTGACTAGGTTTGCGGATAGTGTATTGGTCAGAGGTGCGTCGTCACTCCATGTCGCAGGCAAGCAGATCCTACCGGCAAAAGTGCTATAAGGCATAACAGGGATCTAAGGAGATTGCATGACAATGTGATGTCGACAGAGAACAGTCTTATCACCTTGGATGATCCAGGATACCCGCTTTACATGGTCCGTGTGCCCATGGGCATATTGTACGTCCGTACATGCCCCACGGACATGTTCTTCCTGCGATTTGGTTACATCTTCAAAGTTCTTATGAGGCGGCTAGATTTTACCTTCCTCCGCCTTTATGCACTTCATATGAATTACATCATCAGGAAGGAGAAAATCCCTGGAATCGCGTTTGCAGACCCGTACTACATGCATGAAGGCTTCTTGGCAGAGAACCCAAAGAACCGTGAATATGCGAGGAACTACATTGTAGACTTTATGGTCGACAATAAGGACAAGGAAACAATTCTCCTGTCTTATAATCCCATGTAAGTCATTCACACATAGCCAATATAACACATACATCATTTCGTACGGAGACTAATTTGAGGTGTACTTATTTTGCGTAGCGAGGGGCACTCCGTCCTCATCATTCTTTTCCCACAAATCCCACACCATATATTTCGACACGTCCAAGAACACAAAGAAGAAAGATTATACACATACAAAGAGTGTTCTGGATAGTGCTATCCTGAGCTTCGGCTTGGTGGGGGTCCACATGAAGGTCACAAAACAATAGAACGACACGCCGTGTTTCAACCATAAGACCGACTTCTGGTGCGTCCAACATCCGGGAAACAAATATATGGATGGATTCTACGTCATCCATCACATGCTAGAGTTCAGGCGGGATCAACAAAGACTTTGAATGACATCTTCATCCGATGGCCATATCTGCAAATGGGTTGAAAGCTTAGGAGCAGTACTGGATGATCAGCTCCGTATCGCATCCAACAAGAAATTGCGCAGACCTTCATGAAGGAAGTCCTCAACATGAATGGGTTGTTCCACGGCAGCCCAATATCACGGACTGACGTCCAAACTCGCCTAGACCTACAACGTCTGGACAGTATGCCTTTCATGAAGCTAGGTTGATCCTTCCAGATTAGGAAGGATGAAACATTGAATTAATGACTTTCAGTATGATGCAACTTTGTGTGATGGAACTTTGAATTGGTGTACGCTGAAACTTTATCTGATGTAAACGATGTCGCGCCCTAGTTTATTAGTTTGGGTACCATGAACTTCCACTACTAGGGAAAACCTTATACACTGAAGTTTATCAGTAGCGCGGTTTAAAAATGGGCGCTACTGCTAATTAGTAGTAGCGAGGGGTATAAAAACCGTGCTACTACTAAGTCGATAGTAGTAGCGAGGGGTATAAACCCGTGCTGCTACTAAATGATCTCCAACAATGCCCCCGGGATAGGCCATAGTAGTAGTGAGGGGTATAAAACCGGCGCTACTACTAAATAAGTAGTAGTAGCGCAGGTAAGACCCCCACGCTACTCCTAAGCGTGTCCACCCCGGCCCGATCCACACTCCCACCCCACCACCACCTCCCACCCCACCAACTGTCCCACACCACCCACCCCCCGTCTGTCTCAAAAAAATCCACGCAGCCCGATCCAGATCCCCAACCTCCTCTCCCCTCCCAACCCACTCGCCACCGGCCTCCCTTACACCTCCTCTCCTCCGTCTGACCCCCCCATGCCCCCCGCCGCGTGCGCCACACCGGCGGCTACAACCTCTTGAGCACTGCGTTGGATTTCCCCGAAGAGGAGAGGATGATGCAGTAAAGTAGCGTAAGTATTTCCCTCAGTTTTTGAGAACCAAGGTATCAATCCAGTAGGAGACCACGCACAAGCCCCTAGTACCAACACGAAACGATAGCAACTCGCAACCAACGCTTAGGGGTTGTCAATCCCTTCACGGTCACTTACGAGAGTGAGATCTGATAGAGATAATATTTTTGGTATTTTTGATAGATAGATGCAAAGTAAAAAGTAAAGGCAAAGTAAAAACAAAGCAGATAAATAAAGTGATATAGATTGATATGATGAGAATAGACCCGGGGGCCATAGGTTTCACTAGTGGCTTCTCTCAAGAGCATAAGTATTCTACGGTGGGTGAACAAATTATTGTTGAGCAATTGACGGAACTGAGCATAGTTATGAGTATATCTAGGCAATGATCATGTATATAGGCATCACGTCCAAAACAAGTAGATCGAAACGATTCTGCATCTACTACTATTACTCCACTCATCGACCGCTATCCAGCATGCATCTAGAGTATTAAGTAAAAACAGAGTAACGCCATAAGCATGATGACACGATGTAGAGGGATAAATTCATGCAATATGATAAAAACCCCATCTTGTTATCCTCGATGGCAATAATACAATACGTGCCTTGCAACTCTTTCTGTCACTGAGTAAGGACACCGCAAGATGGAACCCAAAGCTAAGCACTTCTCCCATTGCAAGAACTACCAATCTAGTTGGCCAAACCAAAAAGAATAATTCGAAGAGACTTGCAAAGATAACTCAATCATACATAAAAGAATTAAGAGAAGAATCAAATATTTTCCATAGATAATACTAGATCATAAACCCACAATTCATCGGTCTCAACAAACACACCGCAAAAAGAAGATTACATCGAATAGATCTCCATGAGAGAGGGGGAGAACATTGTATTGAGATCCAGAAAGGGAGAAGAAGCCATCTAGCTACTAGCTATGGACCCGAAGGTCTGAAGTAAACTACTCACACTTCATCGGAGGGGCTATGGTGATGATGTAGAAGCCCTCCGTGGTGGATGCCCCCTCCGGTGGAGCTCCGAAACAGGCCCCAAGATGGGATCTCGTGGATACAGAAGGTTGCGGCGGTGGAATCAGGTTTTTGGCTCCTGTTGTGATCGTTCGGGGATACGTAGGTATATATAGGAGGAAGGAGTACGTCGGTGGAGGTCCGGGGGGCCCACGAGGTAGGGGGGCGCGCCCTCCACCCTCGTGACCTCCTCGGGCATTGCTTGGAGTAGGGTCCAAGTCTCCTGTGTCACGTTCGGTTGGAAAATCACGATCCCGAAGGTTTCATTCCGTTTGGACTCCGTTTGATATTCTGTTTCTTCGAAAGGCAAAAAACAGCAATTCTGGGCTGGGCCTCCGATTAATAGCTTAGTCCCAAAAGTAATATAAAAGTGGAAAATAAAGCCCAATATAGTCCAAAACAGTAGATAAAGTAGCATGGAGCAATCAAAAATTATAGATACGTTGGAGACGTATCAGCGGCCGCGCGCCCACCGCTCCCCATCTCACGCCGCTACCCGCCCCCGCCCCCCTCCGCCGCGCACGTGCCTGCCCGCCGCGGCGCCAGCTCCTCCTCCGCTACGGCATGCCGCTGCACCGCGGCCTCCTCCCCCGCGGCACTGGCGTCGGTGTGGGACTGGACCCGCTGGAGCCGGCACTTCGCGGAGGTGGACCAAGGCCAAGCGCAGGAGCCCCGATAGCACCACCACCAGTATTGGCTCATCCACTAGGCCCCCCATGCATCCCCATGCATCCGCCACCTGCGACCCTCTCCGTCTCCATCTCCGGTGAGCAGGGCAAAGCAGAGCATCCCCTTCCCTTGCTTCCTTTCTTGTTAGGGTTTCACTGGATTCGGGTGGGGATCACTTGCTTGTTCTTCCTAGCCTAGCCTAGAGTTGCTCAATGCTGATTTAGTAAGAGCTTGCTAGTAGCTAGGGTTTCGCTGGACCCCTTAATATCTCAATTACTTTTGTTCTGGTCCTTACTAATCCCATTATGTAAGAACCCATGCTCGCTTAGTTATCCATCCATTCACTACCTGCTACATCCATTTAATTTGTGCTCCTCTACTAATTTGGTAACAATCCTAGCCCTCCATAGTTTAGTTTTTGCTCAACTGAAGAAACTAGGCAGGCATGCTGTACATGCTCTGCTCCAAGGCAATGCCTCTGTCGCCGGACGTTACCACAAGGAATGCTCTGTAGAAAATGTGTTAGCTACACTGAAAATGTGTTTCCCAGGATCTGATGCGTGTGTGTGTTCGCGTGGTTGTGTGCAGGCAGTTGAAGGAAGGGGGCGGGCCATGGAGAAGCTGCTAGGTGCAGGCTCCGACCCTGAAGCCATGGATGGAAGGTACCTCTATTGCCCATCTCCTATGTCTCTTCTTCTTCTTTTGCAGCTGCAGAGCAATCCATATAGTGATATGGGTGCTCAATATCCTCCAACCATGGTTATTCTCTATGTAACAATTCATATCAGTAATTCTATCTATGACATCTATATTATGTTCAGCGTCCATGCTTTGTGGAAGTATGTATTTACTCTATTTTGAAGCTGTTGCAGTAGTTGTTTTTGTAAATTATTTGCTGACTAGGAAATGATGCTCTCATAGACAATAACTCTCTTGTCAAATATTTGAGTAGATTTAGTGATTAGATCATACGCAAGAGTAGGTTCATGTATCTGTGCTGATTCAACTATATTAAAAGGGTTAGCCAAATTTTATTTCGTGAAATGAACACTTGAATTCAGCTCAGCATACTGGATGTTCTATCATCTTACTCCTCAGGTTTACAAACTAGTTGATGATGGTTTCTTTTCTCATGTTGCTCTTGGAAGTCCATAGTCTGAAACGGTTTGTGAATTTACTCAAGAACAAGAAGTTGCAAGTCTATTACAATCCCCTGCTGTATGTTTACTGAAGGGGTCAGATCCTCGTGATTGTTCCACATGAGACATCCAGCACGCCTCCATGCCATGGAGCATTGACGAACGAAGGTTGAGGAAGGCCACTGCATCTGTGCTCGGCAGCAAGAAGATGACATGGATCTCGTCTGCCCGCTCATGCGCTTGTAAGGTCACATCTATCTTCTCTGCTCCCTACTCTAAAAACCGAACCCCTTTCTTCTCTGTACATTTGATAGGTTGCAATTTGTCATTTCAACTGGATAGATGGTTGTATTCATTTCGTCCTGCACTATATTTTCTTGCTCAATTGTTGTTAGTGCTTAGGTTGTACTAGTAGCCGCAGCACAAGTACAAGAAGGGTTTCAGATTTCTCACTTGTGGAAAGAATAAGTTCAGTCAATCTAATATTGACACTTATAGTGTAAACCCCTATGTAATTTCAGTGAATTCCCTTTGTAATCTTAGTGCTTGCAATGTAAAAGTGCAGTGTAAGATAGACTAATAAAAGACTAAAACTACCACTTCAGTAATTATAGTGTAATTTAATGTGCATTTTGCCTAGTATTTTGTATACCTTCTCTTTATGGTGGCCTGAATTTAAAGTGGTGTTGGACTGTAATTTTCAGTAATGTGTCACTTCTAGTTTACCTGAATATTTTTGCATTCTTGTCAGTTTTGTGCCCCATTCTAAAGAAATTCAGGAAATGCGTACGTCCGATTATGTAAATACAATATTTTACAAACTATTTAGATACAACAACCTGATCTTTGTTTTCTTTTCCACAAGAAGCTAATTTGGCTTACATGAAGGGGTTCATCCTCTTCATCTTGCAGGTATGACTCATGTCCTCGCATTCTTACTTCACCTTTGTTTCCTTCAGCTTCTTGATCCTAAAATTTTAAGATAAATTGCAAGTACCCAGTATTATGTTCTTAAACAAAGCTACTGTTTTTTGCTTGAATGTTAGTGTTTTCTCTGACCTATGTATAGTGTCAACAAAGATCAAAATTACCACATGGACATGCATTTTTTGGCTGCATCTTACATCACAGTAATTTACAACGAAGATAGGTTTACAGTGTCTTTTTTATAGCAACTATAATGCATAGCTGCAAATTTTGTTGAATGCACATCTGTATTTTGTATGCATGACAGATTCTATCTTCGGTAGTGTTATCTATCTAGTCTGATTTATACACTGCATTCCTAAGCTGAAATATATTTTGTAACTTAAATATATAGTCCGAGTTTCATTGAGTTATTTGTCACTTTTTAATTGAATATATTTTTGTAATTGAAATATCTATGTACTTACAGTGCATATCTAATAGGGCCCTTCCCAGCGAGACCTAAGCTTAACCGAATATCTTTTTTGTCGATTGTCGTAGGTTTTTATGCCCATGTATTTAACTGAATATCTTTTCTGTCCTGATGCCTCATGTATTTATAGTAGTAATGTTCTAGTTTAGTGTTTCTTGAACATGCTTAGGGACTCAGGCAATGGATAAAATCTAGATGCTAAGTTGACTTTTTTCCTGTGGATTTGGTTATCATGAAGAGATGCACAAAGGGTTAATTGCTATAGATACTGAAAACTTTGAAACTAGTGACGGTGACGACCATGATCGTAATCAAAAGCACCAAAGACCACTGCCATGTTACTAGTAGCGTGGGAATAAATGGTAGGCTACTAGTATCTAGAATGCTAGTAGCGCCTGGTATTCTAGACACGCTACTACTATTTTGTTAGTAGTAGCGCTGGTTTCCAATAGTAGTAGCGCGGGCGGAACCCGCGCTACTACTAAGTTATAGTAGTAGCGCGGGTGGAACCCGCACTACTACTAACTTTTAGCTGTAGCGCAATAGTAGTAGCGCAATGAGCCGTGCTACTACTAACCAAAAAACCCACGCTGCTAGTAGCCTTTTTCCTAGTAGTGTTTGTTAGTTATGTTTAGTATATGTTGGTTCCTTCTATTTGCTAACACTTTCTATTCGTGTTGCTCGAGTATATTATGTTGCATATTATTGTTGCTAATATTTTGCTTCTATTTGGTAACTCTTTCTCTAAGTGTTGTTCAGGTATATTACACTACTAGGGAAAACCCTAGTAGTGGCGCTGGTTTAGAGGCTAGCAGTAGCGCAGGTACGATGAACTCTGAGCTGACTGAGATAGCAGTAGCGTGGGTCTCCCCAGCACTACTGCGTGTCTTGTAACTCCGCGCTACTACTATTCGTTCGTATTTCATTCCTTTTGTTTTATACTATATTTATACACCGTTGTACAAGTTTTCATATAGTAGCAATTTAGAGATTGTTTCATACTAATCCAACTTGGTCACTTTGGATCCATCCACTACTACAATAGAAGTGTCAGCATCACCCTGTACAAGTAGTTTCATCTTCTCCTTGTAGCATATATTATAAAGCTCCCTGCTCCCAAAACCAACCATAGCATACGACCCGTATCTGCTAATGAAGTTGTCCATAATGATGTGTTGCTTGATCCCAGCTTATGCCATAGTGAAGATCTCAACTTTCTGAAATTCTTTGATCTGATTATGAGGCCGGAGAAACAGGAGTTCGTACATCATAACAACCTACATGATCTAGCACAACATGATCTTTGAAAATGAGCGTGGGCAACATTTTGGCAGTGCTGGCGGGGATGGCTAGGCCAGATCCATCTGGCAGCGGTTGCTCGCGGCGCGGGTCATGTGTGATGATGAGGGTGGTGCGCGCCTTGTCAGAGCGGCCGGCTGGCCGGTAGGAGGCACGGGCGGAGGTGGCTCTAGCTAGTGGCTATGGCATGTCCTTCTGTGGGCATAGTCTTATCGTTGATGGGCTCTGCTGTTCTTAGCAAGACTCCGAGTAGGCAGGGTGGTGCATGCTTCGGAGGTCTACCATGGTGCGGCGGCTGTGGAGTTCCGGTTAGCGCGGGGTTGCGGTGGCGTCCTCCTTCTCCTGGAACTGTACCGTCGGTAGGTACAGATCTACGGTTCATGCTTGGGTGGATTAGATCTGGGCCCGGGGTGGATCGAAGCTTGTGCTCCAGGTAGGAGAGGTCGGGCCTAACACGGATGAGCTTGTGGGTGGTTCTCGTTCTCTCCCCGCGGGCATGGTGGTCAGTGGTGGTGGTCGGGCCTCTACTATCCCGTCGGACAGATCGGTGTCGGTGACCATGGTTTAGGCGTCGCACGAGTGGACTCGGCGGAGGGCGTTAGTAGTTACGGGGTTGTGTCTCCCCTGGTCCATTGGGACTGGCTAGAGACGCATGCGTGGATGCCCCCTACAATCAAGGCATCGACCTAGATGCCATGATTAATGTCGTGCTATGAAAGAAAGGAGACCCCTTTATTTCCTCCTTCCGAGGTTGGTGCCCCGTGAAGTGGACGGATGGTGGTGGCTTGCACGTGGATGCAGGAGCGGTGACTTCGGAAGGCACCATATCGTTTGTGGTGGCTCTCCCTCAAAGAAGTGTGGACGGCAGGAGGTTAGTGGTTGGTGGCTCGGGCGTTCTCCCTATTCTTGGCAGTCACATCGCACCGATCCAGACCTGGGATGCTGAAATCGCTGCGCCTGTCCTGAAGACCTTGTGTGGCCCGGTGGAGCTACTGAGCAAAAGCTCTACGCTTTGTCGCCGGTGATGGCTATGCTTGTGGGCACCGCTATCTTCCTGAGGACGTCGTCATGGTGCTCCTCTTCATGCCAGGGTTCCAGGTGAAGACCCTTGTCCCTTCTGGACTTGGCGGCGACGATGTTTTGCACATTTTTGCCTCCTGGGGGTGTTGTCGTGGAGCTTAGGTGTTTAGGGATGTGTGTGGTGTCATACTCAGTCACTATTGCAGAACCGGGCTATAGCACCGGTTCGTAAGGCCCTTTAGTGTCGGCTCTGTAACCAGCACTAAAGGGTGGGGCCGAAAGGTCCCCCCGCCCCCTTAGTATCGGTTCTGCATGAACCGCGGCTAAATGGCCACCACGTGGTAGGAGCCAGGGTCGGGGGCGGGGAGACCTTCAGTACGGGTTTGTACCACCAACCGATACTAAAAGTTTAGTGGTTTTGGTTTTATTATTTATTTTCCTTTTAATTTTGTGTTTTCCATTTAATTTAGATATTGTTTTCCATTTATTTTCCCTTTCATAAATTATATAATAACGCATCATCATCATCATATTTATATAAAAACTCTTGCATCTCATATCATCACCAATAACAACACTAGCTAATAATCATCATATATATATAGTCATTACGACTATTTTTATCATCATTATGTAAGCACCACCAACAGTAGCTTAAAAAAGAAACATTCACTTGTACAAAAAGCAAAGATATCATCGAGTTCAACATGGTCATGAGATTATTATAAGCGTTCATAACTAAGACCACAAAAGCAAATCACTAATAATTAAGTTCAGGACGAAGAACACGGACATGAGACGACAATTGCTAAGAATAGGAACTAGCTAATCACTCCTGCTGGTCTCTCTCAGGTAAAATGGCATAGAAAATGTTTAGCTCTCCTGATTCATCATATTGGAGCATTCATATGAACCTGTCTCCTAATCATGGGTTGCGCTTCTGATTGTTGCCCCCTAATACTTCTCTGCGATCATTCACAATTTTGCTCCAGTCTTTCACTATTATGCATTCCTCGGTTTTAGAAATCCTGAATGCACTCATGTGCAATGTAGGATGTCATGGCCGTAAGCTAACCATTGACATGCGACCGTTAGTCGAGATCCACTGAGGCACAACTATCATCGGGAGTCCCTATTGAAGAACATCGTATAGTAACATACTTAGCAATGAAGTTTAGCTTAAAAAATAATGTATGCAAAAGATGCACTGAGGAAAAATAGTAAAAATCTTACCATCTTTCCTAAATAGATGTGACCGTAGTTCAATACGAACACTATTGGTTGCACATTTTGAGTGCTAAGATTTGCAAGTCTAGGAAAATAATTTATCTTGACAGCATCAAGATCCTCAAGCCATGAAACATATTGATTTATCTCTTCGCAGTTTAGTTCAGCCTCGGGACAGCGGACGGTCCTGTCTACCAAGCGCCAGACATGTTTGCTTGAATGGAAATAAGCTGTCAATAGAAATTAGTTGTCAACTATTTTTGAAATAAACAATACCGAAGACATAAATATGGTTGAGGAACTCAAATAATGGTAGAACTGGAGGCGTCTGCACATCGACTCAGATATCGGTATTACCTTCAATATCATCTACCGGACGAATATCAAAGGTGATAACCATATCAGGCTCAAATGCATAAGTCTTGCATAGTGCTTGCCAAGTTTTGCATTCAAAATAGGTGTAATTGTCTGCATTGTATAATTTTGCATGGAAAGTATAACCATGCACGGTCTTAAAAAAAACTCTCTTTACCTACATAGTTTTCATAGTACTGAAACCTATCTTATCCAAGACAAAAATTCTTGCATGGCAGGGATACACCAGTAGAATAGTAAAAAATTAAAATTATAAGTTGAAGCATCTTCTTAATTACAAAAAAAGACGTGCGTTGTGACTTACTACATTCACTTCGAAGGTCTCATCCAGCTTGATGTTGCAGCGCCTACCATCAGTTAGGAAATTTCTGTCGCACGTGCCGTGCTTGCCTTCGCAGTATTCGCACATAACGAAATCATTCTCGTCGTCAGACATTTCCTATGTTCATATATAGTTGAAACATTAATTGATATAAACACTTACTAGCAGTTCTATTAATTCATCTAGCCAGTTCTATTAATTAAATTAGTTTTATTAATTCAACTAAGCACTTACTAAAAATAAACTATTTCTATTAAGCTTCTTACTAAAATCTCATATATAGTAAACATTTAAATCTTTTAATTAATAATTAGATCAACTAGTTCTATAGTAAAATTTTAATTAATTATTACATCATCAAATCTCATATATATACCTAAATTTATCCGGCTAATTCATCTAATTCATCTAACATTTGACAATAATATACCTACATTATTTTCTATCTAATTCATCTATGACATTAATATCTAACATTTCTATATAATCATCTAACAATTGACATTAATCTAACATTTATATCAACTAAAAGTAAAAAAATAAAAAAACAGAAAAAAGAAAATATTTACATCGGGGCGACAGCCGGCGATGCGACGCAACAGGGGGCGGTGACGTACGAGGACGGGCCGGGGGCGCGTGACGGCTGGGGGCGGCAACGGGGAACGGGGACGTACGGCGACGGCGACGGGGACGGGGACGTATGGCGACGGGCGCGCGCGACGGGGGCGGCGATGGGGCGACGGGGCGACGGGGACGGGCGCGGTGGGGGTGGCGACGGGGCGACGGGCGTGGTGTCGACGGGGATGGGTACGACGACGAAGAAGTGACACGTCTCCAACGTATCTATAATTTTTAATTGTTCCATGCTATTATATTACCCCTTTTGGATGTTTATGGGCTTTATTTTACACATTTATATCATTTTTGGGACTAACCTACTAACCGGAGGCCCAGCCCGTATTGCAGTTTTTTTGCCTATTTCAGTATTTCGAAGAAAAGAAATATCAAATGGAATCCAAACGGAATGAAACCTTCGCGAGCGTGATTTTTGGAACGAACGTGATCCAGAATGATAGCAAAAGCAGATGGCCCTTATTACACTAAGCGCTATGAGAGCCAATCATTAAATAAAAGAAGGACTTGCTTCGGTTCAGGTCAAGCAGGAAGCCAATGCACCTTACTTAGACGAATAAGAAAGCCAATCGCACTGACTTGGAGTGCAAGTCAAGAAGCGATCAAGGCGACCAGGAGATAAGAGGGCGCGCCCACCCCCTCTGGGCGCGCCCCCTGTCTCGTGGGCCCCTCGGGCGACCACCAACGTAGTTCTTCCTCCTATATATACCCACGTACCCAGAAAAAATCCAGGGAGCCAACGAAAAAGAATTTCCACCACCGTAACCTTCTGTATCCGCGAGATCCCTTCTTGGAGCCTTCGTCGGTGCTCCACCGGAGGGGGGAATCGACCACGGAGGGCTTCTACATCAACACCATAGCCCTTCCGATGAGTTGTGAGTAGTTTACCGCAGACCTTCGGGTCCATAGTTATTAGCTAGATGGTTTCTTCTCTCTTTTTGGATCTCAATACCATGTTCTCCCCCTCTCTTGTGGAGATCTATTCGATGCAACTCTTTTTGCGCTGTGTTTGTCGAGATCTGATGAATTGTGAGTTTATGATCAAGTTCATCTATGGGAAATATTTGAATCTCCTCTGAATTCTTTTATGTATGATTGAGTTATCTTTGCAAGTATCTTCGAATTATCAGTTTGATTTGGCCTACTAGATTGATCTTTCTTGCCATGGGAGAAGTGCTTAGCTTTGGGTTCAATCTTGCGGTGTCCTTACCCAGTGACAGCAGGGGTTGCAAGGCACATATTGTATTGTTGCCATCGAGGATAAAAAGACGGGGTTTATATCATATTGCTTGAGTTTATCCCTCTACATCCTGTCATCTTGCTTAATGCGTTACTCTGTTCTTATGAACTTAATACTCTAGATGCATGCTGGATTGCGGTCGATGTGTGGAGTAATAGTAGTATATGCAGGCGGGAGTCGGTCCACTTGTCACGGATGCCTATATGCATGATCATGCCTAGATAATCTCATAATTATTCGCTTTTCTATCAATTGCTCGACAGTAATTTGTTCACCCACCGTAATACTTATGCTATCTTGAGAGAAGACACTAGTGAAACCTATGGCCCCCGGGTCTATTTTTTATCATATAAGCTTTCAATCTACTTTTATTTGCATCTTTACTTTTTCTATATATATTATAAAATACCAAAAATATATTTATCTTATCATACTATCTCTATCAGATCTCACTTTCGCAAGTGGCCGTGAAGGGATTGACAACCCCTTTATTGCGTTGTTTGCGAGTTCTTTGTTTGTTTTTGTAGGTGTGTGGGACTTTTGAGGAGCCTCCTACTGGATTGATACCTTGGTTCTCAAAAACTGAGGGAAATACTTACGCTACTATTGCTGCATCAACCTTTTCTCTTCAAGAAAAACCAACGCAAGCTCAAGACGTAGCAAGAAGGATTTCTAGCACCGTTGCCGGGGAGGTCTTCGCTTAAGTCAAGACATACCAAGTACCCATCACAAACTCATCTCCCTCGTATTTACATTATTTTCCATTTGCCTCTCATTTTCCTCTCCCCCACTTCACCCTTGCCGTTTTATTTGCCCTCTTTTTCCCAATCTTCTTCTCTCCCTCTTTCGCTTGCCTTTTTCTGTTTGCTTGTGTGTTGGATTACTTGTTGCCTTGCTGCAAAATAATACCAAATTGTGTGATTTCTCCGGTACCAATAATAATGATTTCCTTAGTACTCCAATTGCTCCTCTTAATGATGTTGAGTCTTGTGAAATCAATACTGCTTTGCTGAATCTTGTTATGAAAGATCAATTCGCCGGCCTTCCTAGTGAAGATGCCGCTACTTATCTAAACAACTTTGTTAGATTTGTGTGATATGCAAAATAAGAAAGATACGGATAATGATATTGTTAAATTGAAGTTATTTCCGTTTTCATTTAGAGATCATGTTAAAGTTTGGTTTTCGTCTTTGCCTAAAGATAGTATTGATTCTTGGAACAAGTGCAAAGATGTTTTTATCTCTAAGTATTTTCCTCCTGCTAAGATCATCACTCTTAGGAACGATATTATGAATTTTAAACAACTTGATCATGAGCATGTTACCCAATCTTCTGAAAGAATGAAATTGATGATTCGCAATTACCCTACTCATGGTTTGAATTTGTGGATGATCATACAAAAATTTTATGCTGGTTTGAACTTTGCTTCTAGAAATCTTTTAGATTCGGCCGCGGGAGGCAAGTTTATGGAAATCACGTTAGGAGATGCTACAAAATTTCTTGATAATATTATGGCTAATTATTCTCAATGGCACACCAAAAGATCTTCTAGTAAAAAATTGCATACTATAGAAGAAATTAATGTTTTGAGTGGAAAGATGGATAAACTTATGAAGTTGTTTGCTACTAAACATACTCCTCTTGATCTCAATGATATGCCTTTGTATACTTTGATTGAGAATAATAATTTTGTTGCTACTAAACATCTGTATAAACTGTATATGCCGTGCTATTCTGTTGAGGTATTCTCTTCTAGCTTTTCTGATGTATAGCTTTAGCCTTTGATTCTTTAGATAGCATTCAGCATGGCTCTGTGACTGTAATTCTCGTGGAAACTTTTTTATTGTTACATTAACGTGAGGATTGAACAAGCATGTGGCTGTGCTGAACTCCCTCACCTGCGTAATCAGAGTTTTGACCTGTGTGGATGAGATTGGTTTGCAGGCTATGAAGTGGATTCCAATATCTTTTAATTGGGATAGGTTTGTGAGGACAACAGTGGAGTCCTGCATGCAGATGTCTACCAACATTCATGTTGCAACAGATGGAGATGGACTGCTGTTTCTCCCAGCTGGAAGATCGAGCTGCACTGTGTTTGCTTCTTGTGCCACCTAATTCCATTTACCCTTTGTGCACATTCAGTTCATTGTCTCCCAGAGTTGTGTTCTGTTACCATTCTGAGATGGTGAGCATGCTTTGATTATGCTTGTAATAAATAAGGCTTGGTGCTGGGCAGAAGTTTGCGCTGATAGATGGCGCTTTGCTCCTTCCTCCGGGCTTTTACAGCCTCCGGATTATCTTGTTCTTATATTTTTGGTGTGCTTTGTTCTGAACTGAACGTTCCCTGTTTCAAGATTCGAGATAAAACTTGTTAAAAGACAATTGACTGGAGATGTATTGTAACTTAGTTTCACTATAAATTCTCTATGAAATGTTGTTTCGCTCATTTTATTGGAGGTTTTGGCACATGCCCTGCATTACAAGGCACCCTGAACATCATATCCTTGTAATTTCAGATTGTGGTTTCAGCTGGTGTGCCATCCAGTCTGCTTGCTTAGTTTCTAGTTGATGCATGTTCTCTGTGAGCTGTATTTACGTCCCTCCCTGATTGATGCCAACCATGCCTCTGCCAGCTTCTGCTGGAGTTAGTCTTACGGTCCTTATCTGTTCAACATGACTGACTCTGATGGGAAGACTTTTCATGGTTTTCAGGAAAGGAATGTATCTCAATTATGTTTTCCGGAGTAACATGACGATAACAATGTGATACGTGTCCCACAACTCAGATGTATATGTAACAATAGATGGAGATGCTGCAGCTGGAAGATCAAACTACAGCTTTGCGTCGAGTTACATAGTGTTACCGAACTGTTTGTTCCCCTTTGTGAATCTGAGTCATTAACATTCGTCGCACTGTTTCTTCTCCTTCGTCAATCTGCTTCACTAACATTCGTCATCTCGCTGAGTTCTGTTCTGTCTCTCTGAGATGATGACCACAGTTTAATTATGACCAGGAGTTTGCACTCAAAGATATGGTGCCTTGCTTCTTCCTCCTAGCTTGTCCAGCCACCGAACTGATCAACCGGTTCCTA
Source organism: Triticum timopheevii (assembly GCA_963921465.1). Taxonomy (NCBI): domain Eukaryota; kingdom Viridiplantae; phylum Streptophyta; class Magnoliopsida; order Poales; family Poaceae; genus Triticum; species Triticum timopheevii. The sequence goes on along the minus strand of OY997272.1, from coordinate 15,269,871 downwards.
CTTTGTATGGAACCGATGTTCCCTTGTCTGAATGAGATTTCATAACAAGTGTAAGAATTGTTGCCAGTTGTTGGTTGCTAGTCTCATTAAACTTGTACTATATTTGATCAAGACTTGGTTAACTTGGTCGTAATGATAATCAGTGGGATATATATCATGAGTTGAAGGCCATTTCCTGGACACCATTGCCTCCCTGACTTCCTCTGCACAATGGTCAGCAGACAAAGGACGAGAGGCAGAGTGGGTGAATTGGACAGTGCCGACGAGTGTATAGCTCGTTGGCAGCTGCTCCTGGAAGAAACTCGGATCATAGAAAACACCAAAAAGGGGTGTGGTGTACAAAACATCAGTCTCCTCTCTTCTTGGGTATTCTTTGCTGCTTACTCTTCTTCGGGTGTTGCTGTAAGCACCCAACCTGTTTGATCAATTCACTAGGGTTGTTCACGAGTGAAATCGAGTTTTCCATGGTGTCCACTACACCATGAAGGTGAAGCCAAGGGAGACTCCGCGCTCGACATTGGTGGTGCCATGCAGTGTGCTTGCTTGCTCTCTAGTTCAGCCGTGTTCCTGATGACTTATGCAAGTTTCAACAGTGCTGCAGCCGCTAGTTTGAAACTTCGAATGCTCCCCAGCCATGGTGTTCTTATCTGCTCACCTCAAGTGTAATATAATTGTCGTTCATTAGATCACATAATATTGTTGTTCTTAAGCCTTAGTATTTTAATTTTATTTTGATGGTAGAACATTATAGCTGCTTCCATTCTTCTCTTGCTTCTTATTCTTCCTTAGTGAAGATGAACCTCATTGAGGATATCACCAGAAACTCACTAGCTAGGTTAAGATTTATGGAGAGTATTAGGTGTCTCAAAGAGCCTTAGGTATAAATCATCAATTATTTACCATGTCGGTTAATTTAATTCCTCACTAATTGGTTTTCATTATTTCTGAAATTCTTCATGCCCTTCGCTTGCATATGTGAAAAAATCAAACTCTGTAAGAATGGTCAATTTCTCAAGTCTTGCAACACACGAAAAATCAAGAGCACTCGCAGATTGCCTTAATCGCACCATTCTAGGATTCATCAGTGGCAAACCTTTATGTTTTCTTCCTTCAAACGTTCGTCTCCTTGCTCTCTTGATCGCTCAATCGCCACAGGCAACAACCCCACTAGACCCTACTCTAATGTGCGAAAGTTTGTATGGCCGCGCAGGTTTGGCAGCACGGACAAGATGAAACATCCTCAGCCATCAATCTGCGCCGTGATCTGAGAATTTGTTGCGATGGAAGCAAATTCCGAATCCTTTCAATACAAGATAATGTACATACTTATCTGGACAAATAGGTCGTCCGGTTGTACTTATACGTCCTTGTATCTATAGTTACCCTCTATCTTCCCGTTCTAATCTAAGGGTTCTACCTCACTGTTCACCTTCTTCTTCCTTGTTCACTTGTTCCATTCCAACGCCTCCGTATTGTTCTCTTTTGCGTCACGTGCATTCTTCCTTTCAATCATGTAATCATCTTCATCCTGTATTGCTTTTTTTTTCTATTCAGTTTATTTGCTTGACCTGATTTATACTCACCAGTTCATGTTGTTGTATCCTTTCCCAAATTCATCCAATCGTTTTTCCAATGAATATTCCATACACTATTTTCTCCTACTTTTCATTGTCTAATATACATGATATCCTTAGTCAAATATCTATTTTTCCATTAGGTAATTCAATCCTCATACGACCAAATCTGAATTTCTGGAACCATTCAATGGCTTCTGCAAAAAAAGAATTCTTTGCACATTTCGTTCTTCCAACCGCAATGAGTTCCCTAACATTTGATTTCAGTTTCACTCCTATGGTTCTGTTCTGGTTTCTGAAAATCACCTCGACTGCCCGCATCAAGAATATTTTATTCTTTCCTGCATCGAACCAGTCATCCCGAGTTAGCCAACATTTACTTTCGGTTCCGTAGTGCCCAGATGTCTCAACTTCTGAGTGCTACTCTTGTCCGCTGGTCTTCTTCCTTTCTACTCTGATCCTAATCCTATAGATCTACTTTCTAGTGCCTCCTACTCGATGTTTCTCCTACGGGTTGCCGGAAATCGACATGCTCAACCGAAGTCAGGAACTACATATGCTGCTTGTGGTTCAGTGAACACTGCCTCGCACGAGCGCCATGGGTCATGTAGTCGTCTTGCAGGTCAGATCTCGAGCACGGAACCCGACCGGATGTGGGTACATGTAGTCGACGAGAAACATGATGGGCCACAGTAGCACCGTTCAGTTCAGAACCAATGCGCCAAGTAAGATTAGCACACGTGTCCGTAGTTAGAGGGGCTTCAGACGTCAGTGTAGTGCGTTTTATTTCCTGATTGCCTCTCAAACCTAGCTAGTTACTCTGACATGCGTAGAGAGATCAACAAGATTGTTACCAGTACTAGCTATTCCTATGTATTGGTTCCATGCAGACCATTGAGGATGCATCACCCAGATAAAAAGGACTAACACCTAGACATCTCCGAAACTACTCCAACGTCTACAATTTATAGAGCTGCACTACTGCTTCTGTTGCATTGATGGAAGCCCACTCTCCGAGAAGTTATGTAGACTTGGTAGTTGGCCTTTTAGTGTTCTATACTTGTAAACTAGCTAGGTTGATGGTCTTCCAAATAGACAGTGTAGGAAGATAAGTCGGGTTGGCACTTTTTTTTTTGAGAAACCGGTTTACCTTGCATTGCCAGCCCAGAGATCAAGTCTCCTGGCAACACACAACAACATGGTACAGAAACAACCACTTTATTGATGCTAGCGGATTACATAGGTCTGATATTACGTCGAGATTCGAGGCCAAGCGGCACACACGGTGCTGCTAGACAGTATGTACATTATTTAAAGAACATGACGGGGCCTCGATCACACGAGCTACGCGGAAGCGGAAGAACGACGAGTGGAATTCCATATCACAGGGACACCGACGTGAACACGGCCTAGACACGAGATGCGCTCCGATGCGAACTGACTTGCCTGAAAACTGGCATAACACGCCAGGTCAGTACATTGAATGTACTTCCGAGCTCACAACAAACATAAGCACGATGACAAACAATATCATGATATTTAATCAGATTAATACAATGCAAAACTACTACCGAAGGAAAATAAATGTTTCATGCAATGAGTCCCACGGACTCACTTACCAAACGGTTACCTCGTAACCAAACGGTGACCTTACCTGGGTCACACCTGAAACCATTCACTCATGAACACCTCACGTGTTCATGCATCTCCACGAACCAATGCATCTCAGTATTCACTTAGTTTGCAAGGTTTATTAGAAAAATTGATCCATGGTGTGACTTACTTCCGAGTTATGCCCATAACCGAGGACGCGGCTATCGATAGATTAATTACACTCTGCAGAGGTAGCGCACTTTACTCACACTACGGAACACCTGGCCTCGCATTACCATTCGGGTGGACCAAAGCATTCCGATAAAACCCTCCCTTTGTCATGCACTCTCCCCGGCCACTCCGACCAACTCCCCCTCAGGGCTAGGTCTTGGGTGGCCCCGTGTCTACATAAGACACCAACGGCCACCGTCGTGGCAAAACGGTCCCAAACGGGGACAAGGTACCATAAAAACAAAAACGAGCACACAAGGTTATGTCTTCCTACCGGGCCAGGGTATGCATGCCCATAACCTTCCCTCGCGGGAGGCACCGGTGAGAGCCACAACAAAGGACCGAATCAAGACCTTCCCATAAGGTAAATGTGGTCGCACTGAATTAAAACCCGATTCAGTGGCACCATGACGTGATCAAAATCATATTCAAGTTGAACTTAATCAAGTTTAGCTTTGATAAAATCTTTTTATCATCATCATGATATACCCAAAAAGAATCATCCAACTACTCGTCATGCAAAGCAAACAACTCATATTCATGGATCAAACTTAACAATATAAGCATCTTGCAATACTTAGAATTAAAACTCCTCTGGTTATAACTCATTTCTATAACCAAGCAATATTTTTATTAGTTCTTTATTGAAATGAAACTATCACTAGTAAAATAACTATTATTAATTTCCAAAGCAGTAAGCATAGTGCAAAATATAACTCTACTTAGATAAACAAGCTCATGCATTCAACCAGTAACTAAAACAAGCATATCAAGCATGGTAAAGTAACTACAAATTAACCAAAGTTATTTATCAAATTTTAAATGCAAATAATAACTCATATTCAAGTAGAAAATCATAGATATTGAAATAACACCATCCAAATGCTGGTGTGGCTTGCCTTAGTGTAGAGGTGGATCACACCCCTCTTGGTTTGCTTCAAGACAAACTTCTCCTTCTGAAAAAGAATTTAAACCACAAAAAGAATTATCAAAACACATTATGAAAATCACCAGAAATTCTAGACAGCAAGCAAAAATCCACCTTCTGGTGTGCTGCTAGAGCTTTCTGAAACAAAGACAATGCAAAAAGAATGAAATCATTTGGACTTATGATTTAGAAATGGTGGCTGGTCAAATTTCATTCAAATTTCTGAATAACATTTGAATTAAACAGAAATCCTAGGGGTGGGGGTGACATTGAAAGTGTATAACATAAATACGCCTCCACTCATACCGCTTCGCGAGTGGTGAGACCGATAGGTCGGTCCTGTGCGTAAGGAGAGAGAGAGGGGGGCGAGATCAGAGAGAGGCGGGGCTTCGCCGGAGCTCACACCGGTGCTGAGGGGGTTTGGGGCTAGGCTAGAGGGATAGGATTGAAGCGGGGCTCGAGGCACACCTGCCCGTACCCGTGGCTTGGTGAGACGTGGACGGAGCTACTCGCAGTTGAGCTTGCAAGCTACAGTCGCGGACGGGTTTCGCTGGAGAGGCTAAAGACGACGGCTAGAGGCGGCTCCGAGGGCCCAGCGGTGTCCAGGCAGCACCAGCAGATCCCCAATGCCCCGCCCAAGCGGCTGCTTGAGCTCGAGAGGCACAGGAGCACGGCGGCTGAACTGCGGGGATGGCCGTAGTCCTCTAGTCGGGGCGACGACCAGAGGCCTGCCCGACCGAGCTTCTGCTCGTCTACGTGTTCGTGGAGGTGGTGTGGAGTGGTGATTGGCTAGGATGAAAGGAGGGGAGTGATACGTCTCCAACGTATCTATAATTTATGAAGCATTCATACTATTATATTATCTGTTTTGGATGATTACGGAATTTATTATACACTTTTATATTATTTTTGGGACTAACCTATTAACCGGAGGCCCAGCCCATATTGCTGTTTTCTTGCCTATTTTAGTGTTTCGAAGAAAAGGAATATCAAACGGAGTCCAAACGGAATGAAACCTTCGGGAGCGTTATTTTTGGAACGGATGTGATCCAGGAGACTTGGAGTTGAAGTCAAGGAAGCTTCGAGGTGGCCACGAGGGTGGGGGCGTGCCCCCCGTACTGGGCACGCCCCCTGTCTCATGGGCCCCTCCAGCATCCCCCAACCGACTTCTTTCACCTATATAAGTCCATATACCCTAAAAACACCGAGGACAATAATAGATCGGGAGTTCCGCCGCCGCAAGCCTCTGTAGCCACCAAAAACCAATTGAGACTCTATTCCGGCACCCTGCCGGAGGGGGGGTCCCTCACCGGTGGCCATCTTCATCACCCCGGCGCTCTCCATGACGAGGAGGGAGTAGTTCATCCTCGGGGCTGAGGGTATGTACCAGTAGCTATGTGTTTGATCTCTCTCTCTCTCTCTCTCTCTCTCTCCTATTCTCTCTATGGCACGATCTTGATGTATCGCGAGCTTTGCTATTATAGTTGGATCTTATGATGTTTCTCCCCCCTCTACTCTCTTGTGGTGAATTGAGTTTTCCCTTTGAAGTTATCTTGTCGGATTGAGTCTTTAAGGATTTGAGAACACTTGATGTATGCCTTGCCGTGCTTATCTGTGGTGACAATGGGATATCACGCGATCTACTTGATGTATATTTTGGTGATCAACTTGCGGGTTCCACCCATGAACCTATGCATAGGGGTTGGCACACGTTTTTGTCTTGACTCTCATGTAGAAACTTTGGGGCACTCTTTGAAGTAATTTGTGTTGGTTGAATAGATGAATCTGAGATTGTGTGATGCATATCGTATAATCATGCCACGGATACTTGAGGTGACAAGGGAGTATCTAGGTGACATTAGGGTTTTGGTTGATTTGTGTCTTAAGGTGTTATTCTAGCATGAACTCTATGATAGATTGAATGGAAAGAATAGCTTCATGTTATTTTACTACAGACTCTTGAATAGATAGATCAAAAGGATAACTTTGAGGTGGTTTTGTACCCTACCATAATCTCTTCGTTTGTTCTATGCTATTAGTGACTTTGGAGTGACTCTTTGTTGCATGTTGAGGGATAGTTATATGATCCAAATATGTTATTATTGTTGAGAGAACTTGCACTAGTGAAAGTATGAACCTTAGGCCTTGTTTCCTACCATTGCAATATCATTTACCCTCACTTTTATCATTAGTTACCTTGCTGTTTTTATAATTTCAGATTACAAATACCTTTATCTACCATCCATATTGCACTTGTATCACCATCTCTTCGCCGAACTAGTGCACCTACACTAGTAGAAAAAGGGTCAAATGTGAGACACATTAGTCCCGGTTTGTAACAGAACCGGCACTAATGTGTCCATTAGTGCCGGTTCCAACGGCTAGGCGGGAGGAGCTCTTTAGTACCGGTTCGTGGCGAACCTTTAGCACCGGTTCGTGCCACGAACCAGTACTAAAGAAAGTGGTGGCAGCATGTTGTCAGAGTGGGGCCCTTCCAGCACCTTTAGTACCAGTTCGTGGCACGAACCGGTATTAAAGGTCGTCCTATATAGACCCTTCGTCCACCCGCACTCTGTTCTTCCCCCTTTTCCCTCTCCCTCTCCTCTGTTCTTCCATTCTTCCTCTCGAGTTCATCACAAAATTTGCCCCAAATTTGTCAAGATTTGCAGGCCCTCATCCATTCAAATGATCACCAAGGTTAGCAACTTTGTCCTTTCATCTCTCATTGCTAGATTAGCTCTTGCATTGGTTTATATAGTGATTAATTGTGGGTTTTAGTAATTTGGTTGGAATTATATGTGGTGGTATTTGATTTATATGCAATTTGAGGTCAAAATAACACTTAGTTTGCATATGTAGGTGTGGTTTACTTAGTGCCTTCTAAATCTCCGTCGTAACCACCGTCGATCGCCCGGACCGTCCCGTCGCCGGCACCACCTTGGGGTGAGCCTCTTGTTCATGAAATTTTATATAAAAAATTGATGTTTGTGTGATTTGGATATACAGTTACTCGTATAATAATTATCTTACCCGTACGTTGTTTGTTATACGTAGTGCCATGGTTTTGATATCCGTCCCCGTCGGCCCTCGTCCTTGTTATGATTTGGATGTGGTATATTCTCTTTTAAAACTATTTATTGCATTTCGTGTTTATGACAAATTATGCCCATCAAGTTGACATAGATATTTTTATCTAGGAGGTATGTGAACCGGAAATTCCAACCGACCCTATTGTCGAGAGGTTAAATTTAGTTGAAAGAGAAAACGAGTACTTGAAAGAAAAATTGAAAAGAATTGAGGGGGACAAGATGGAATTGGAGTTGCATGTTGCCGATGTCATCGATGATCACAAGATCAAGATGGAGAAAATGCTCTTGAAGATTAGAAAGATTAGAAAATATGCCATCGATAGTGAGGCTTGGTATCATTATGCTGTTGGATCAATTGTTACCTTAGTTGCGATCTTGATCGCATTTGTTGTTGCATTTAAATGCTTTAGCTAGAGAGTTATTTGTTTGTTGCATTTAAGTGTTGTATGAACTTTATGTATGAACTTGTATTAATTTGGTCTATTCGGTGTTGTATAATGAAGATGAGCCGGCAATGGATGTACGATGACCGATGCTCTCCCCAGTTTGTTGAGGGCGTGCATACTTTTCTGCTTGCGGCTGAGGCAAACAAGCGGGCGGGTGGTTTTATGCCTTGTCCATGTGCTGGCTGTAAGAATGGTCGCAATTACTCTATGTCAAGAACCATTCACGTCCACCTGTTTGAGTCCGGTTTCATGCCCCACTATAATGTTTGGACCAAGCATGGAGAAAGAGGGGTTATGATGGAAGACAATGAAGAAGAAGAGGACGACGACAGCTATCCTGGCCATGGGTTCCCTGAATACGATGATACAACAATGGGGGAAGAAGATGAGCCGGTAATGCGGGAGGAATCTGAAGAAGAGGCATTAGATGAGCCCGTTGATGATCTAGGTCGGGCCATTGCCGATGCAAAGAGAAACTGCGCAAGTGATTTGGAGAAGAAGAAGTTGCAGCGCATGTTAGAGGATCACAAAAAATTGTTGTACCCGAATTGCGTAGGTGACAAGAAAAAGCTGGGCACCACACTGGAATTGCTGCAATGGAAGGCAGAGAATGGTGTATCTGACAAGGGATTTGGAAAGTTGTTGGTAATGATAAAGGATATGCTTCCAAAGGACAACGAATTGCCCGAGAGTACGTACGAAGCAAAGAAGGCTGTCTGCCCTCTAGGGTTAGAGGTGCAGAAGATACATGCATGTCCTAATGATTGCATCCTCTACCGCGATGAGTACGAGGATTTGAACGCTTGCCCGGTATGTGGTGCATTGCGCTATAAGATCAGCTGCAATGAGCCTGGTGATGTTGAGGGCGAGCGCCCCAGGAAGAAGATTCCTGCCAAGGTGATGTGGTATTCTCCTATAATACCACGGTTGAAACGTTTGTTCCAAAACAAAGAGCATGCCAAGGCGATGCGATGGCACAGAGAAGACCGTAAGAAAGACGGAAAGTTGAGAGTACCCGCTGACGGGTCGCAGTGGAGAAAAATTGAAAGAAAGTACGGGAAGGAGTTTGCAGATGACGCAAGGATCGTATGGTTTGGTCTAAGCGCAGATGGCATTAATCCTTTTGGGGAGCAGAGCAGCAACCATAGCACCTGGCCTGTGACTCTATGTTTGTATAACCTTCCTCCTTGGTTGTGCATGAAGCGGAAGTTCATTATGATGCCAGTGCTCATCCAAGGCCCTAAGCAACCCGGCAACGACATTGATGTGTACCTAAGGCCATTAGTTGAAGAACTCTTACAACTGTGGAATGGAACAGGTGTACGTGCGTGGGATGAGCACATGGGGGAAGAATTTGACCTAAAGGCGTTGCTGTTCGTGACCATCAATGATTGGCCTGCTCTCAGTAACCTTTCAGGACAGACAAACAAGGGATACTGCGGATGCACGCACTGTTTGGATGATACCGAAAGTATATATTTGAATAGTTGTAAGAAGAATGTGTACCTGGGACATCGTCGATTTCTTCCGAGCAGGCATCCCGTAAAAAAGAAAGGCAAGCATTTCAAAGGTGAGGCGGATCACTGGACGAAGCCTCGCCACCGTACTGGTGCTGATGTACATGATATGGTCAAGGATTTGAAGGTGATATTTGGAAAGGGTCCTGGCGGACAACCTGTTCCGAAGGACGCTGACGGACGCGCACCCATGTGGAAGAAGAAATCTATATTTTGGGACCTACCATATTGGAAAGACCTAGAGGTCTGCTCCGCAATCGACGTGATGCACGTGACGAAGAATCTTTGCGTGACCCTGCTTGGCTTCTTAGGCGTGTATGGGAAGACAAAAGATACACCTGAGGTACGGGAGGACCAGCAACGTATGCACGGAGAAGACGGCATACATCAGGGTCATGCAAGCTACGCTCTTACCAAAGAAGAGAAGGAAATCTTCTTTGAATGCCTGCTCGGTATTAAGGTACCGTCTGGCTTCTCGTCGAATATAAAGGGAATAATAAACATGGCAGAGAAAAAGTTCCAGAACCTAAAGTCTCATGACTACCACGTGATTATGACGCAACTGCTTCCGGTTGCATTGAGGGGGCTTCTACCGGAAAACGTTCGATTAGCCATTGTGAAGCTATGTGCATTTCTCAATGCAATCTCTCAGAAGGTAATCGATCCAGAAATCATACCAAGGTTACAGAATGATTTGGTGCAATGTCTTGTCAGTTTCGAGTTGGTGTTCCCACCATCCTTCTTCAACATCATGACGCACGTCCTAGTTCACCTATGCGAAGAGATTAACGTTTTGGGTCCTGTATTTCTACACAATATGTTCCCCTTTGAGAGGTTCATGGGAGTCTTAAAGAAATATGTTCATAACCGTGCTAGGCCAGAAGGAAGCATCTCCAAGGGCCATCAAAATGAGGAGGTCATTGAGTTTTGTATTGACTTTATTCCTGACCTTAAGCCGATTGGTGTTCCTGAATCGCGGCATAAGGGCAGACTGGATGGAAAAGGCACGCTAGGAGGGGAACAAATAATATGTATGGACGGACATTCTCTCACTGAAGCACACTACACAGTTCTACAGAATTCCGCCTTGGTGGCTCCGTATATGGATGAACACAAGAATTTGCTACGCTCCAAACACCCGGAGCGGTCTGATGACTGGATTACACGTGAACAAACCAGGAGTTTCGCCAGCTGGTTGCAGACACGTACCATGCATGACACCTCTATTGAAGATGACCTGTACTTGCTGTCCCAGTTACCATCTTCGAATATAATGACTTTCAAAGGGTACGAGATAAATGGTAATACATTTTACACGATCGCCCAAGATAAGAAGAGCACCAACCAAAACAGTGGTGTCCGCTTTGATGCAGAAACCAAGACGGGAAAGGAAACATATTATGGTTATATACAGGACATATGGGAACTTGACTATCGACGTGGTTTAAAGGTCCCTTTGTTTCGGTGCAAATGGGTCAATATGACACGAGGCGGGGTAACGGAAGACCCGCAGTACGGAATGACAATAGTGGATCTTAACAATCTTGCGTATGCAGACGAACCATTCGTCCTAGCCAATGATGTGGCACAGGTTTTCTATGTGAAGGACATGTCTACCAAGCCAAGAAAAAGAAAAGATAAGGAAGCGAATGCATCGTACGATGAGCCAAAGCGCCACATAGTTCTTTCTGGGAAGAGAAACATCGTGGGAGTGGGTGACAAGACAAACAAGTCAGAAGATTATGAAAAGTTTGATCAAATTGCTCCATTCACAATGAATATTGACCCGAGCATCCCGTTAAATGATAAAGATTTTCCATGGTTACGGCGCAAAGGGACACACGCGAAGAAAAAGTTTCACACCCAAAGATCTGGGATGTGATCGGCTTCACTATCATCACTTTCTTCTGTGTTTCACACCTAGGAGAGAATGTCTGTAATAGTTAGGGTAGTTATGTGTTTTGGCATTTGAAACGCGAAGAAATTTCATGTGCAAACAAATTCTTTTCATGCATTTACTGATTTTTTCCAGCTAAATGACCCTGAAATTGAAAAGCAATTCAAATGAACTCAGAAAAGGTTGAAAGTTGGCATGGTATCATAATTTCATACAAATAGCATGTGCAAGAAAGTAGAGAGGGTTACGGCAAAAACTGGATGCACTTCGTGTACAAAATGGACAATCTCTTTCGAAGTATCAGGGTTTCCGACGAAAACTGAACTGTTACAAAGGCATTTCATTTTTTAAATAACCTAAGCATTACTAAATTGAATATAATGATAAAACACACTAATACTAAACATAAGAAAAAAGAATCAGTGAAAAAACTTTTTTCAAAGTTAAGTTATTGACAAACTAGTGATTCACACAAATTTCAAATAATTCAAAATTTAAACTATTCAAATTTGAAATCTACCGGCACTAACAGAAAGTTTGTAATTTTTTGTACCTAAAGCAAAAACATTCACAAAGAAACTCTAAATACAGCAAAAAACAACTCAAAAATAAATAAAACAAAAAAATAAAACAAAAAAAACCCGCCTACTGGGCCAAAGCGGCCTGCATACGACTAGCGACACGACCTTTCGTTGGGCCAGGATGCAGGCCCGCGAAGGCTCAGTAGGCCCACAAGGCGAGGAGGACAGGTAGGCCCAGTAGGCCTGATTAGGAGAGGAGCTCGAGAGAACTACCACACTGGGGCTTATAAACCAGTGCGGTAGCCCCTCGACTAGCGAGGTGGGACTAAACTTCCGCACCGCACCTGCGCCAGCGCACCCCCTTTAGTACCGGGTCGTGGCACAAACCGGCACTAAAGGGGGGGACTTTAGTACCGGTTTGTGCCACCACCCGGTACTAAAGGGGGTCGCTTCCCGCCGCTTGGCCTAGCCAAAACAGACCTTTAGTACCGGTTGGTGGCTCCAACCGGTACTAAAGGTCCATCCTATATATACAACACTTGAAAAAATTCAGTTTCCCTCTGTTCTTCCCTCTGTTTCCTCCCTCGTAGTCGCCCCCGTCGACGTCGCCGCCCCAGCCGTCCCCGTCCCCGTCGTCCCAGTCGTCCCCGTCGCCGCGCCCCGCCCAGCCCCGTCGTCGCCGCCCCGTCCCATCGCCCCGGCCGCCCCGCCCCGTCGTCGCCGCCCCGTCCCGTCGCCCCGTCGTCGCCGCCCCTTCATCGCCGCCCCGTCGTCGCCTCGCCGGTGAGCTCGCCCCGGCCGCCATGTCCACACACACACATAGTACTACACACACACACACATAGCACACACACAGTACACACATTAGTTTGTTTGTTATAAATGTTTTCTTTTTTTAGTTATAGAAATGTTAGAAATTATTCTGTTTTTTAGTTATATAAATATTAGAAATGTTAGTTTTATAGAAATGTTATAAATGTTTTTTATTTTTTAGTTATAGAAATATTTATAGAAATGTTAGCAATATTTCCAGTTTTTAGTTATATAAATATTAGAACTGTTATGGAAATGTTAGTTATATAATCAGGAAATTTTAGAATTAGTTTTAGTTAGATGAATTAGATTAATGTGAAATTGTTAGAATTTGCATATATATAGAATTTTAGTTATCACAATCCAATCATTTAAAAAATGTTATTTTTTGCGGGCAGGTGAAGGTCTCCATGGATTGCGGCTTGGCATGTAGGCATCGGTCTTCTCTCTGTCATCCATCGGCGACGTGGTGTCAGCGTTAGCTGGTTCTGGGGAGGGCCGTATGCATCCTTGGATTTACCTGTTTTTTTCCTTGATTTGATTAGCTCATAGGTGCACGTCAAACAAACAAACCATAACGCACATGAATTTTCCTCAAAAATAAAAACAGTTTCGTACATAAAGAGATACAATCCATCACGTGAGATATATACTATTTTGAGTTGGTGATGTGGTTTTTTAAGACAATATGAGATCTAAGGTCCACTGGGTTAGCAATTGACGGTTGTGTATAGGGATGAAAATGGAGCGGAAACTTTTTGCTTTTCTGGAGGAAAAAAAATAAAAACGGAGAGGAAATATGAAAACGAACAGCAAAATTTGCAAAACAGAAGTGGAAATGGAATTTTTTATGCCGAAACAAAAACAAAAACGGAACGGTGTTTTCTAGTGGAACAAGCATGGAAACAAAACTTTCCGTTTCCGTGAATATGAAAAAAAAAAATTACTATAGACGTATGCAACTTTGTAGCCAAACCACCAAACCATAAACAATGAAACAATGAGTAAAATGTACTCAGCTTGACCATATACAATTGTCCAGTAGTACTACAATACTACGCTAAGTTGCTAACATAATGATATTATTTTTTAGCCATGTTAACAATTCATTAAATTGTTTGTTTTTGTGTGTATTTTTCTATGATTCAAGTGATTTTTAAGTTCTGGTCAACACCCACTTCTGTTTCCGGTTCTGCTTTGTATTCGCTCCGTGTCCGTTTCCGGTAGTATCGATTTCCGTATCCATTTCCGCGGTTTTTGTACTCGTTTATGCTTCTGCAAAAGTATATGAAAAGAAATGGGGTAGCACTCAGTTGCACCAGTTTCCGCTCCGTTATCATCCCTAGATGTGTAAATGAATTTCATGAAATAAGGATGTGTACATGAATTCCCATAAAATGAAGATGTGTACATCAAGGACAAAATATGCACCATGTGAGATATTTTTTTCTAAAAAGGGATGCTTAGGTGATGGACCCGTGTGTTTTTTTCTTTTCAAAAAGGGATGTGTACATGAATGGCACACAATATGCACCACGTGAGATCTATTTTTTTCTTTGTAAAGGAATGTGTACATGAAGGACACAATGCACCACTTGATATCTAATTTTCTTTCTAGAAAAAGGAGGCATACATGAAGGACACAATATGTGGCACGTGAGATTTTTTTTAAAAGGATGCTTACCTTATGGACACAGTATGCACCCGTGTTTGTTTTTGTTTTCAAAAAGGATGCGTACATGAATGGCACACAATATGCACCACGTGAGATCTATTTTTTTCTTTGTAAAGGAATGCACACATGAAGGCCACAATGCACCACGTGATATCTAATTTTTCTTCCTAGAAAAAGGAGGCGTACATGAAGGACACAATATGCACCACGTGAGATATTTTTTTAAAAGGGATGCTTACGTGATGGACACAGTATGCACCCTTGTATTTTCTTTTTCAAAGAGGGATGCGTACATGAATGGCACACAATATGCAGCACGTGAGATCTATTTTATTTTTGTTTCAATGTGTACATGAAGGACACAATATACCACGTGATATCTAATTTTTCCTTCTAGAAAAGGGAGACGTACATGAAGGGCACAATGCACAAGAGATCTAAATTTGTAAGAAAAAAAATAAAACCTTGCATGTACAATTAAAAGAGATAAGGTCCACCACGGTACGAAGATCTAACAGTTATAATTAATAAAGTCAGAGAAGATGTTTCTAATTAATGGCCGGATGTTTCTGATTATTGTGAGATTTCTAAATAATCCTCTTTTTTTCTAGTTGATCTGTCAATTACTTTTTTTATATAAAGATAGATAGATGCCTGTGGAGAAAATCCGCCTGCTTTTCTGCTGTTATATGTTGTTATTATGTGATTAACACTGGCTGGATAATAGAACATGCGAACAGCATGGCAGCATGCACCTCCTCCACTCATTCCTTCCCAACCACTACGGGGAAGATTGCGGCCACAATTCCACAATACTTTTCCGCTTCGTCCTTTCCCCATCATCACGATACACTCACGGACAGCTTTCTAAGCATTGATCCTACGGAAAGCTATCCCGCCCATCACTCCCCCATGTGATTTCCACTGATGGGCCACTCTCCCACCAAATCTCCTACTATAAAGTGACACATTCGTCCCTATTAATACCTCCGTGAAATGTGTTCATAAGTGTAGCAGCAATCAGTGGGACGAACTCACAACTTAGCCTTCTTCTTCTCCTGCCCTCCGACGTAGTACTGGCCAGCCGCTTCCACCACCGCCGGCGAACATCCAGTAGCTACATCTTCCCCGGCCCAGAACATCTTCTTCAAGCACACGTTGCAACTCTCAGGTAATCAAATCTCTCAATACTCAGCCCACCTTTCTTCCTATTAAAGGTTGATCTCCCTGCACTTTTGCTCTAAGGTAGTTCGAAAGGAATTCCAACATGTTCTCCAACTTACCCCGCAAAAAAAGCATGTTATCCAACTCGAATGCTCTGACCTATATCATGCCCAAACAGAAGGTATCTCTCAAGCATAACTAGGCGCCACGAAGAATAGTTGGCCAGCAAGAGATGGCCGGAATAATGGTGAGCGCTTATACTGGAGCGGTGAACTCCCTCCTGGGTAAGGTGACCACCATCATGGGAGAGGAGTACGCCAAGCTGAAAAACCTGCAAAAAGAGGTGAAGTTCATCCGTGATGAGCTTGGCGGTATGAAGGATGCTCTCGAGAGACTTTCGTATGTGGACCAGCTAGATCCACAGACCAAGAGTTGGAGAAACACACTGAGGGAGTTGTCTTATGACATCGAGGACATCATCGATGACTTCATGCAAAACGTTGGGGACAAAGACAAGAACTCCGGGTTTGTCCGCAAGACCATTCGACGTCTCAAAACTTTAAGAGCTCGGCACCAGATTTCTGGACAGATTGGAGAGATCAAGAAACTTGTGCTAGAGGCAAGGGACCGCCACAAAAGATATGCCCTTGATAAGATTATCCCCCCATCAAGTAATGTTGTTGCCATTGACCCACGAGTAAAAGCACTCTATGAAAAGGCGGCTAACCTTGTTGGCATGGAGGGGCCAAAGAATGAACTTGTAGATTGGCTAATTGATGAGGAGAAGCAGTTGATGGTAGTATCAATTGTGGGATTTGGAGGTCTAGGGAAAACAACACTTGCCAATGAGGTATACCATAGGCTGAAGGGAGAATTTGACATTGGCGCATTCGTGCCAGTGTCTCAAAAACCTAACATTCCACATCTTCTCCGTAGTTTACTATCCCAACTTGGGGTAGAGCCATCTATTCATGCCTGCGAGTCACATCTTATTGACAAGCTCAGAGAAGTTCTAAAGAGTAAGAGGTACATGTTCTTGATCCGTGTATTATTGCTTGTCATTGCCTTTCATAGCTAGATTTCTTAAGGGTACTTATTGTACGTGCCCTGTTCAATCTCAAAAAGATAATAAAAATATATCGTGCAAGTAAAAGCTGGGAAGAAAATCATTAGATAATCCTAATAAACAGTAAGAAGTAAATTTTGTTAAAAATATGCATCTAATAATTGCACTTAATAACATGTACAATAAAATCAGTTTATATTTGAGTTGTTTACGAAGTTTCTCGTCGGTGAGCAACATTTCTTAAACAAAAGGTGTCAAATATTTTTGGTTCATGTATTTATATTTTTTCTATAAATTTAATGTATGACCAATCACCGCCCAATTGATGTGTTCGTTCTGCTATTCAGCCACAACTAATCTTTGGTTGAAGGAAGCTAAATATCTCTGGTTCAACCTCGTAAATTTGTTTTTGATAATTTTTTGCACTTATCTTAACTTTATGCTGAATGTTTGGCAGGTACTTGATAATAATTGATGATCTATGGGATGTAACATCCTGGGAAAATATTAAATGTGCTTTCACAGAAAATGATCTTGGCAGCAGAGTGATAGTAACCACAAGAAGTAAACAAGTTGCTATGGCATGTTGCCCCACTAGCCATGATCACATTTTGCAAATGAAGTCCCTTAGCAATGAAGACTCAAGAAGGCTATTTTTCGGCAGGATATTTGGCTCAGAAGATGCTTGCCCTGACCAGCTCAGAGATGTTTCGTTTGAAATTCTCAAAAAATGTGATGGCTTGCCCCTTGCAATTATTAGCATAGCAGGCTTGCTAGCAAGTGAAGGTCCCAAAAAAGAGGAGTGGGAACATGTGCGGAAATATTTGGGCTCAATGTATGGGGCAAAACTCACACTGGATAGGATGAGAGAAATCTTGAACCTCAGCTACAAAGAACTTCCATGTCATCTGAAGACATGCTTGTTATATGTTGGTATGTATCCGGAGGACTACACAATAAAGAGGTCAGATCTGGAACGCCAATGGATGGCGGAAGGTTTTGTTAGTAAAGAAAATGGACAAGACATGGTGAAAATTGCTAGAAACTATTTCAATGAGCTTGTCAATAGGAGCCTTGTTCAACCCGTAAGATTTGACGGCAGTGGGTCGGTGACAGAATGCAAAGTACACGATATGATGCTCGATCTTATCCTGTGTAAGTGTGCAGAAGAGAATTTTCTCACTGTAGTGGATGGTTCGCAAGACAATACAACACAGAAATACAAGGTCCGTCGGCTGTCTGTTCGCTTGAATGGTGCAGCTAATGCAACATTATTACAGGGGAAAATTAGTTTGTCACAGGTTCGGTCCGTTATGATCTTTGGATGGTCTAATATTGTACCTCCTCTGTCAAATTTTAAATTCCTCCGAGTTCTTTTTCTCGAGGATTACAGGAGAATCGACCTCACTGGGATGAGCGAACTATATCAGCTAAGATATATACAGATTGATGGCACTCGTGATTATGTACACCTACCAACACAGATTGGAGGGCTCCAACAATTAGAAACATTTGATATACGCCGTTTTGCTAGTGTTCCATCAAATGTAGTTCATTTGCCACGCCTGTTACATCTGCGTATTGAACATGATAGAGGGCTGCCTGATGGGATTGGCAAAATGAAATACCTGAGATCTCTTGATGGGTTTAATTTATCAGTAAACTCACTAGACAACTTCATTGGCCTTGGAGAGCTGACCAATATAAGAGATCTAACTCTCACCGGAAACATGGTGAGACATACGGATATTCTATGCTCTTCTTTGAGAAAACTTTGTAGCCTCGAGTTCCTGTACATATGTACGGAAGGATGCATGGATGGCTTGTCTCCTCCCTGCAGCCTTCAAATCCTCGCCACAAGCTGGTTACCATGGGGTTGTTGGTTTTCCAGGATCCCTAACTGGATGAGGGAACTTCATAACCTGCGTGTGTTGCGATTCAAAGTTGATGAGCTGCTCACGGAGGATGTTGATATTGTTGGGGAGTTGCCGTCCCTCACAGACCTTATTTTATATGTACGAAGACCCCAAAATGAAATGATTGCGGTCAATGGAACAGGAGCATTCCCTGTTCTCAAACGCTTACGACTCACCATCAGTAGCCCATCATACCTGACATTTCAGTCTGGGGCAATGCCCATGCTCCAGGGCCTCTATTTAACTTTCAGCGTCAAAGGATGGAAGCAGAATGGGGCTGGACCAGCCGGCATCGAGCACTTGCCTGCACTTGAAGAGGTGTCTGCAGAAATCCTCTACAATGGTACTACAGAATCTGAAAAATGCAGCGCTGAATCTGCCTTTAGGAATGCTGTCGACAGGCATCCCAACAGTCCTCGCATCGTAAGTCTATTATTGTGATTATGATTTTTTTTTCTTGGCAACAAACTTCTTATTCGACTCCGTGCAAGTCTCTGCCACCAGTATCATATACCCTCTATCCCTCAAGTTTGTTTTGGAGAACCTCCTCTAGCCGGCCATGATACACCCTCTGTTACTAGTTTCATTATGATAGAGGGCTTTTTCTGCAGTATTGCGCATGGAGATTTCAGAACTGAGTTGCTGGATTTTTAGCGGTAGCCTGATTTCCACAAAAAAAATATGTGAAATTTAATTTTTATTGGTAGGATTTCCCGTTATGGAAGGAAACTAAATAGGGTTATGCTCAAGCTCACATTTCTGGTCGAACTTTTAACAGAAGACTAATCGTCAGCCCGTGCATTCGCACGGGCTTGTCTTTCAAATTTTGCATAACATAATTATTCTTGTTTAACAGAAGATGTTACAATTCAAATAGTTTGAAGAAATGTTATTTAAATGGTCACAAGGAATAATAATGAGTTGTATATTTTACTAATCAGGTATTCAACATCAATTTTTTTGTTTGATTGCATTGTCGCTAATACAACATATATATATATATATACTGTATATGCAGTGCTATTCTGTTAAGGTATTCTCTTCTAGCTTTTGTGATGTATAACTTTAGCTGTTAATTTTTGAGATAGCTTTCCGCATGGCTCTGTGATGTATAGATGACCTTGATCTTTGTGGCTACCCTACTCATAGCACATATATGTGCATATATATATATATATATATATAGGAGCTACCCTACTCATAGCACGTATAGCAAACCGACCTGAGCCTAACTCCTAACCCAACACGGACATTGACTCAAGTCCTAACCGGACTCTCCTAATCTAATCACCGGCAAGCTTGATCACAAGCCTAACATGACTCGGTACTACCACTTGGATAAACGGCTATTTACTACTCTTCGCCGGACTCTTTGCTTAACATCACCGCATGCAAAGATATGACTAGACCACCTAGCAATCTTAACTTTAAACTTGTTTGGATTAAGCTAACAATTCTTTGATTTCTCGTGGAAACATTTTCATTGTTACATTAACGTGAGGACGTAACAAGCATGTGGCCGTGTGTTGAACTCCCTCACCTGTGTAATTTCAGAGTATTGACTTGTCTGGATGATATTGGTTTGCAGGCTATGAAATATGGATGCCAATATCGGTTAACTGGGATAGGTTTGTGAGGACTGAACAACGGAATGCTGCATGCAGATGGAGATGGACTGATGTTTCTCCCAACTGTAAGATCGAGCTACGCGTCTTCACTTCCTGTGCCACCCAATCCCATTTACCCTTTGTGAACATTCAGTTCATTATCTCAGTGTTGCGTTCTGTTACCTCTCTGAGATGATGATCACGCTTTGATTATGCTTGTAATAAATACGGCTTGGTGATGGTGCTTCCTCCCAGGTTTTCCAGCCTCCGGATTATCTTGTTCCTTTATTTTTGTGTGCTTTACTTTCTATTGAACTGAACGTTCCTGTCTCAAGATTCGAGATAAAACTTTTTAAAAGACGATTGATTGGAAATGTGCTGAAATTTGCTTGGTTTCAATGTAAACACGCTATGAGATGTTCCACTCATGGTATTGAAGGTTTGGCACAGCCCCGGCATCGCAAGGCACCGTTAACATCGTATCCTTGTCATTTCAGCTGGTGTGCCATCCAGTGTGCTTGTTTATTTTCTAGTTGATGCATTTTATTTACAAGCTAATCTCTCCCTGGTCGATGCCAACCACACCTCTGCCCACATCTGCGCCACTTAGTCCGACCTGTTTCTTAATACGGCTTCATGCATCGACTGATGCAGAGGCCGGAGGTAATCCTCCTTCCCCCCAAAAAATTGAACTGTTTCTTCTCCTTTGTGAATCTGGTTCATCATCTCTCAGTGTTTCCTCTTGGAGATGATGGCCACACTTTAATTACGTGCGTATTGAGGCTTGGTCGTGCCCAGGAGTTTGCACTCAAAGATATAGTGCCTTGCTCCTTCCTCCCAGCTTGTCCAAGTGTTCGGTCTCATCTTTTTTTGTTGTTATTTGCTGTTTACTCTGTTTCGGGTGTTGGAGTATCTAAACGCGCCCAACCTGTTCGACAAATTGACTAGTACTCGTTCTTGGCGAAACCGAGTTTGCTGTCGTGTCAACTCCACCCTCATAGTGATGGCTGAGGGGGATCCGTCACTACGTCGGCCTGAACTTTTCATTGATGGTAACAGGAAGACATCATACAAGGTTTAAATACAAAGATGACAGAAAAGAAAGTGAACAGGGAAACAAGCGGCTAGATGAAACAACATCGTGCTCCAGTCTCGAAGAAGAGCCTAGCGGACTAGCTTATTACAAGAGGGCCAGCTTGTGGAGGGTCCTCAATTATGATATGCTTAGTTATTGTGTTTGTCAAAATATGATCTATGTTGGTTAATCCTTCTATGACGAAATCAACTTGTTTTTTTCTCTTTGAGAGAAAACTTGTTATTTTGATTGCTTATGTGTGCTTCGGCTAAAGGGAAACCACCACCAAAATATATTCAGCCCATAACTAACATTAGCTCATACTTTTTAAACAAAGGGTGGACTTTATTAGCTCAAAATGGAGCATCAAGTGATACAAACACAGTGAGCACACACCCGACCTCTGTATAGCTAGGATGCACATAACCAACCCCAACTGACACAAAAAGAAAACACACCGACAACTAGCAAAGTCAAACATGACCAAAGCTATGCCTTAGTGGAGCAAAAAGAAAAAGAAAAACTCTGAAGCAATCAAGCCAGCGATCACAATCTACAATAGCAACCATATCAGGCAACTACATGCATGGCATGGTCTTGACGTGAGGTTCCACGCATGTGAAGGTCATGCTCGCACAAGCAGACAGTCAAGGCACGACAAGAGCCACTCGCCGCAAGCAACTCCGAATAGCGAAGGTCGTCGTTGCACTTTGCAATGGAGATCGAGGGAGGATGATCACTGACACTGTCAAATCCCAAATTAGGATGCTCCAACAGTCTCGCATCGTCCTCATGCTTCACCATCCTCATCCATTGCTATCGGATTTGAAGATCCAAGATTCCGTCCCCGTCTTGGCAATCACCTAGCAGCACATGACCACACGTTCGCCTATATGCCCGAGCGGAGAACTGCCATACCATGACGTAACAGGCTGAAGCAGTCGCCTGCAGATGGGATCGTGGTTGCCGTCGTCTCACAACCAAAGACTGCCGCCAAGCCAGAAATCTACCGCCACTGTTGCACATCCATGTCCTCTGCATCAAGCTGCCATCCATAGATCTCACTCCGGAGCAACACTGAACAAGCTACCTCGGGCCTTGGTGATCAAGTCAGCTCCAAAACAATGCCTTCAAGAAGGTCAATGGCGAAGAAATCGCCGCGATTGTCTGTCCCATGAGGGAGCAAGGATTTCCTCGGAGCAAAGACCACAAGGGGAGGAAGGGAGCAAGCAACGCCTTCAACAAGGATTACGGCGCGCAGAAGCATCGTCGTCACCACTCCTGGCACTAAACCAAGACAGGGTTTACCCAACTTCCCTCACACCCTCCCCTTCGCATCAACCACCATGAACAAAGCCATCTTGTCTAGCGCACCGGCGAGAGTAGGAGTGGCCACAAGAGCAAAGGCTCAAAGACCCATCTGCCATCCCTGAGCCCTGCCATAGGTGAGTATGCGCCATTCAGATCAGTTTCTGCCCCGTGCGCCGTCGCCCCGGCTAGCGCCCGTCCCGCCAGTCACGCCCGGCATGGCCGCACATGGCGCACAACCGTGGACTAGCAGCCGCGCCCCGCCACTGCTTGCCAAGCTTCGCCTCCGCGCAGCTGACGCAAGGCACGTACGCGCCCGGAGCACTGCCGGATCCCACTGAGAACCGTCGCCCACAAACCCAGTGGAGACACAAGGAGAAGCCCCACCACTGCCGTCGGCCGCATGGGCTTCGCCCTGCGGTGTTTCCGGCAGCGGCGTGGGGAGTATGGAAGTCTGGCGGCGGCGCGCTAGGGTTAGAGGAGTCGCCCCCTAGCCGCCTCGAGCGAAGACAACATGGGGGAGTTTTTTTTCTGGAAGTCTGAGTTCCGCTACGAAATAGACCTTCCACATTAGCTTATACTAAGGGCGCTTATATGCGCCGGCGCACCGGCCGAAAGTTTCGGCCGGTCTAGCCTAGGCCGTTGGATGTGAGCCGCGCAGCAGTTGGATCCGGGAAAAAAAAACAGATCGCCCCTAGCTTCTTCTTCCTCGGGTAGTTCGGGTTGGATCCGCATGTCCCGCTCGGACACCACGACGCCACGCCTCCTGTCCCCTCCGGTGGCCGTCCCCGTCGTCAATCCCCACCCTCGCCGGTCTTCCTCGTCGCCCGCCGGACCCCGCCCTTGCCGGCCATTCTCGTCACCGCTCCTCACCCTCCCGGCCTCGTTGTCGCCTCGACCCATGCAACATCTCCACCTGCGGGTGCAGCTCTTGACGACGATGGTTGTAGCTCTGCCGCCGCCCCTCGCCATTGATGCTCGCTGCATGGAATTACATCGACGACAGCCGCCAGTCAATCAACGCCATTTGAATGGATGTAGCAAAAGAACTCACCGGTAGTGGCAAAATTAAACTACGAGTGCAGCAAAACGCCGTCGCCGCCTTCACGAGGTCACAACTCCGCCTTAATTGGATGTAACAAAAAGCTCCAACAGTAGTAGTAAAATCCTACTACGGTTGCAGCAAAAAGATAGCCATCGCCGCCGTCGACCAACACCGCCGTGGGTGGATGTAGCAAAAATTGTGTGTGGTTCCAGCAAAATCAAAACATGGATGTAGCAAAAAATGTCTCTGGTTCCAGCGAAATCAAACATGGTTGTAGCAAAAAAACTCGACCGGAAAAAACATCACATTTGCACATCCGAGCAAAGAAAAAGGGATGTAGCAATTGACAAACCGATAGTAGCAAAATTCAGAACGGTTGTAGCAAAAAATGGGTACAAATTTGGGTCTGCTTCCAGAGAAAAAGACCCTCGCCGGATCTCTAGCACTTGTCGCGGTGGCTCCAACTCTCCAGCACTTGTCACCGCCGTCTCTAGCACCGGCGGGTTGGTGGGTTGCAGCACTTGTCGCCATCGCCTCCAAATCTCAACCCGAGGGTTGCAGCTCCCCGTCCCCACGGTTGAAGCTCGACCAACCCAGGTCCGCAGATCCCGCCGCCGTCGATTGCATCTGCAGCCATCCTCACACAAAAAAGTGATGTTGCTCTGCTTGGGTGCCGGTGGTCGCCGGAAGACGCGAGAGAAAGAGATAAGAATGAGATGCGTCGCGAGCAGGGAGAAAGGGAATGAGTGGATGATAAAAATCTTCTGCGAAGAGATAAGGTAGGCGTAGCAAAGCGGGGGGTGGGCCAGTGCTACGTGGAGCAGGAGGGGGGCGATGGATTCGGTCTCATCCAACGATGCGCGCGCGACCAGCCCAAGCTTCGGCCGGTCCGCCGCTCACAAACATTTACCTTATACTAACGCCAAAATATATTCAGCCCCTGATAGGTGTAAAAAGAAGCTTTGGGGGCTGGTACGAGAGTACACACTAAAAAGCTACTCCATCCATCCCATAATGTAAGACGGTTTTTGATATTATAATAGTGTCAAAAAGCGTCTTGCATTATGGGACGTACTGAGTATTCATTTCTTGCCTAAAAGCGGACATGGATGAATGTTCGTGTTTGAAGTGGATATAGTGTTGCAATCTCCTACAGACAAAAAAAATGTAAGTGATATTAGTTTTTTCTAACATATGTTCTGATTTTGTTTTAGTATAATAACAACCGATGCACGGTATGAACGCGGTACGGAGACATCAGCGCAAGCGTAGCGTGCGAGACGCTTTTAGTAAATGAGATGAGACCACCTGTTCCGTGCTCAATCCACTTTATAGTGAGCAATCGCGCACCTTCTAGATTACCGAGTAAAACAAAGGGACAACAAAAGAGCTCCATAAAGACGAGTGGCAGTACCATACAATCCTCCATATACTCGACCTAGCACTCACCATATAAACTCACCTTGTATTGCTACTCGACATACAGCTTTTTGCTGGTATTGAAAAGCTATAAAGCTATGGGTATAGGAAATACAGAGGAGCTAGCTAGGGGCCTGGATATGAGTTGGCAGAAGAAGAAAATTTGTGAAACTGGAAAAGCAATTGGGAGTAGGAGGCATCAGGTAAATGATAACCATTCATCAGTGAGAACCATACGCTCGACGATCCACCGGAAAGCTCCAACTCCAGAATTTCGAGGCAAGGCGGTGAGGATAAGCACAAAGCTCACGTGCTTATCCCACTTCTCTGTTCGATGGCTCAGGATTTACGAGCGCCTCATTCACACCGGCCAGCTGTAGAACTCTCGCCGGATCATAAACTGCCACGGAGATTAACTCAGCATCACATACCTTCAAGTAGGGTGCACGTGACGGATCGAGTCGCACAGGGAGTCCTAACCATTGGGATCCTCGTCATCGTCCAAGCCGCTAGGCATGAGCTGCAGGGCATCCGATTGGGATGGAGCCGCAGGGCGCTCTACTGGTCATGATCAAATGCTTGTATTATTGATGTGATTTTCTGCAACTTCATCCAATATTTTTTCCTGTTCTGAAGTCTGAACGTCATCGCACGATCTTTTCCACCTCAGATATCATGATCACGCTTGATTCTGCTAGTGCTAAGGCTTCGTGCTGGGCAAAACTTTGCAGATAGATGGTGCTAAGCTCCTTCCTTGGAGATAATTTTATTGTTTTGATTTATTTTGGTGTGCTTACTTTGTATTGAACTGAACGTTCCCTGTTTGATGATTCATGATAAAACCGAGGGAAAGAACAACTGGGATCATGGGATGTGTTGTAATTTGCTCAGTTCAATTGTAACTTCGCCATGAAATATGTTGATTGACTTCTATTATTGGAAGTTGTAGCACTTGCCCTGCATTACAAGGGCCTCGACACAGCAGCTGTCGGAATAACTACACAGAGTTACCTAATATAATTTTGGCCTAAGTGGCGCGATATTTTGTAGCCTTGAGACACACCATAAGGCAAATATTATCTCATGTCCTTGTGGTTTCAGCTGGTGTTTTTCAGATTTGTGAAAAAGGTTGTATGAAAACCGTAGCGCAAGAAATGCAGTAGCAAGCAAATCGTAACTGGGTGTTGGTGCACCCTTCGTTGTGATTGCAGCTGGTCAGAGTGGCCTCCCTTCATATGAATCTCGTGAGCTGTACTCCACGTTGTCTCAGTGAGGAACTGTTTTGTGGTAATTCAGGGATGCAACTTCAGTGACGTACCCGGTATTTAATTCAATAAAAGCTTGTGGTCAACTAATATGCCGACAATGTATGTCAGTGAGCATGACCAAGTGGTTGATCCTTGTTAAAATTTTAGATATGTTTGATTCCGAATTTTAGATTTTTATTGCGTTGTTAAAATCTGATCAATTAGAGGTTGATCCTTGTGTTGTGAATGTTGACTTGTGCTTTCAATTGTTCTTACCTACAAATGGGCAGGCACACAACGATGTGCTCATATTGTAAAGCATATAACAATATTATCTCAATAAACGGTTTGCGTTAGTCATTACTAACAGCAAAATATATTCAGCACCTGAATACTTGTACTACAGCCAAAATACATCTTAAGGAACATTCAACAAGCAATCATCTATATGTCAAACATCGCACATCGCAATGGATTTGTCCTAACTAGTGCGGCAACTCCAACCACTCCGCCGCACATCGCAATGCATTTGTCCTCCCTCCCAAACATAGACAAGAGACAAGAATATATAACAACTATTTCTTCTTGGCTCAGCCGACCAACCAATCTTATAAATGGCGGTAAAGCAATGGCATAATTCCAACCACTTAGTGTACAACACAGGTCTACATTTATAAATGACGGTGAAACAATGGCCCAACTAACTTCCATAGAAACTAGTAGCATCACCATCCATTTCTGTCTATGGACTCGACCCACCACTCACCAAAATGAAAGCAGCCTAGTTATTTTAATTGTGTAATATTATTTTGCTACTATCGAAAAGTTGTAGATAGGAAATAGAAATGAGCTAGTGGCCCAAGTGTAGATGAGAAAAGAAGAGAAAGTATCATGAACTATAAGAGTTTGGGAGTAGGAGTCATCGGGGACATGAGGAACAATCTTCCATCTCAATAACCTAGAGCTAGACGACAACACCGATGCCATGAGCTGAAAGATAGAGGACACACATCTGATATCAACACCAATATTGTCGCTCAGGAGAAGAGTCGAGCCAACACAGACCCAAAGGAGAACGATGGCGAGGGTTGCTCTATCGACTCCGCAAGTCAAGGCCGATCATTTGGTTGCTCTCGGGTTTTGTACGCTTCCTGTTCACTTTGTGCAGCTTGGCCCTTTTGATTTTTGTTTCGATTGTAGCTTGAAAAAAAAGAACTAAAGATAATCTCATTTTGCTCAAATTTTGATCCCTCCTAATCTTATTCATCACATAACTAGCAGTGTATATTCCTTATAGTGGCTATGTGAGGTACACCCTCTGGGGTGTACCCTCAACAATGTGTATTGTAACTTGTAACTCTTATTATGTTTAAAGCAATCATTTTATACCCTTACATTAGGGTACACCTCGTGCCGTCAGGGTCACTAAATTAGCAAGAGAACAAAAGGAAAATTAATTGTGAAGTGGAGAGAAACATCACTAATTGCTTGCGATTAATTAAAATACGTTACAACCTCTGAAGCCCGAAAACCTCATGCATAGCGGAAGGTAACCTAAATAATTGTGCGAAATGGGATGGGGATTATCCTTAAGACCATGCAATGTAGAATTTACGGAACAGATTGGTTGATGCATGGAGCGAGAGATAAAATGGCCAAGCGAGTAGCTTGCCATGTTAATTAGGTTTAGGTTAGGTCCAAGTGTGCCAACTCAAAGTTACTGCTCGATCGGTTGCAATTCATACAGCGGTATTATTGCTCATGTTTCTCTGTTAGTGCATAGCATATTGGCCGATATTTACTCTGAAATGGTGAAGATTTGTACTTTTGACCAATAACTTATCTAGCATGTTTTGCTGTTAGAACCACATTTTTAAAGCCAGTAATAGGCATCGGTGACAGATCGGCAGATCGGTCACATTGCGCTTTGTAAGATTATTATTAGGTCATTCCCAGCCGTTGGATTCGCCCGGTCATCTCTTTCCCCACCCCTCTTCTCAATGCGCATGCAAGAAACCCTCAAGACGCGCACATCTCTGGTCCCTGCATCGACATGCTTGTGTAGCTCCGCTGAGGA
The DNA here is from genome assembly GCA_963921465.1 of Triticum timopheevii. Classification (NCBI taxonomy): domain Eukaryota; kingdom Viridiplantae; phylum Streptophyta; class Magnoliopsida; order Poales; family Poaceae; genus Triticum; species Triticum timopheevii. Next base: position 15,241,663 of record OY997272.1, on the reverse strand, counting down.
TAAAAGCACACTGGCATCACCGGTTGCAGTCCCCACTCGGGGCTTGCCGATGCTAGCCCTCAGTCCAGCGCTCACCTCTCGCCGGCTTGTTGTGTCGCCTCCACCGGCTCGCATCGCCCACCAGCCACAGTCAACCACCAGCCAGCCATGTCGCAGAAGGCAACACAAACGTGCATCGTCATCACCGCTCGTTGATCCGCCGAGCAGCATGGACAGACCACTGGCAACACCACTCAATGGTCGCAACTTTGGCCATGGCTGGTTGCAGACTTTCAGCTCCCGGCAACCGATGCAGCACTACCATCAACGCTTGCAGCTCCGTCGTCGCCAATCCAGCAAACATGTCGGTCGGCTCTAGCATGGATAATTGCCGGTTGCAGCACGAGCATCAGGTGGGCGCTTGTAACACGGACAACTAGCGGATGTAGCACCAGCCACATGTAGACGAACTGCAAGGTCAACTACAGTAGAACCCTACGGTAGCAATGCACCGTGTGACACCTGCACAATGTATTTCACCGACTAAGAAATAATAGTGTCCATTATTAGAGACGCTCCAGGGTTTACTATAGGGCGTCTTATTCCCTGATTTCCTCTCAAACCTAGCTAGTTAGTAGTTACTCTAACATGCATGGAGACATCACAAGGATTGGTGGTTCAGTTTTGTTCCATCCTAGTAGTATCTGCTGATTTGCCAAACTAGCTACTTCATCATTTGCAATTATAGAGCTGCACTACTGCTCGTGTTTCATTAGTGCAAGCAGGCAAGGCATATGATTTCTCTAGGAATTATGTAGATCTCGTACTTGTCCTCTAGTGTTCTTCAAAGTTGCTCGATCTTGTGAGCCATGTGCATCCGAGGGACAAAAACACAGGGATTATGTTCGCTACCGGAAAATGCAAGTTTGCCTAGTGCCGATGCTTTTGTCGATCAAGTTCATCTCATCGGACGCTCGGGAAAGCAGAAGAAAGATAATTGTATCATGAAAAAACTCACGAAAGAACAAGACCTTGGCAAAGAAGTCTAGTAATGCTTGGACCATGGCTAAGAGCAACTCTAATAGATTCGCCATATCGGTGATCGCCATATGAGATATGAAGCACGCTCCGTACCGATATGTAGGTTGTGGATGGACGTAAACATAGAGTCACCATAGTGTGACAACCATATATTTTCATTTATTTGACATTGTAGTTTTACATTTTCTTTAAAATGTAGGGCCAATTTAATCTCAATTTAGACATACAAAACACATTTCAACGTCATAATTTAATAGAAACTAGAGACTATAATAGGAGTCAAAATCTGTCGCACTACAGGTAGTTAGCAACTACTAATGTCGTTCAGTGACATTTTCAACCTCCACATTGGTATATACTATCAATACTACTAGGTGGCCGGTGGCATCTAGTTGTCATCCTCTCCTTCACATACGAGATATATGTTAAGCTTCACTAGTCATCAACCCGTGCACCCGCACGGGCTAGTGAATATTTAATATTTATTATTTATGTCATTGTCATAAGTACAATTTTAGGAGAACTATGATAATATTTTAAACATTTCATATGTTTGTTTAGTGATCTCAGGGAAAGAGGGATTACCATTGTTTGATCAAGTTGTGATTAGACGATTTGGATGAATTATCATTTTCTGGACGTCCCATCTCTCATAATTATCAAATGAGAAGTTCGCTTTATGTGCTATTTCCTTCAAACTTATGTGTCTTTAAATTTTGGAAATATATATAGGAATCTATGTTTAATTGTAAAAAATCGCGAGGTCCGATGAAATTAAACACTTTCTTTGGGTCTAGTAGTTTGCAAATACAGTAAGTAGTTCTCATATGATGTTTTCTATACTTCTTAATGAAAAAATATTTTATCAGGCACAACTTTCTTGGATAAGTTTTACCTCGATTCATGCAAAGATGTATAATTATATCAAGATGAGAGGACAATCATCTCATGTCATCTTTTGGTCGCCTTGGTAATATATGTGATTCCCTTACCATAGTAAGACATTTGCTTATGTCCGCTACACAATCAATTTCTTCCACTAAGAATGAATAGTCATCCTAACTTTATTTCTCTCAATACTGAAGCCGAATGGCGCTAAAATTAATGTCCAATTTTACTCTTTGGTATATTCCGTTTATTTCCGTAGCATTTGATATATGCCTCGAACTTATTATATATGCATATGGTCAATCATGTATTTATTAATAAAGAATAATATATTGCACAGGGGATTCTTAAATATTTTGGTGTAAGATGTATATTTGATCACTTAAGACGTGACTATACAAATATTGGATATATGACGTACATATGTACTCCGGCAAATAGCATTACTTTCTCAGGGATCATTCATCAGGATGGCTAATTGTTTTTGTTCTTTATTCGTATACAAATTTCTGGCTGATTTAAAGATGTTGTCAGTTCTGGCTAATCAGTTGTACCATGCACATACACATCTGTACAACATATTGTGCAGAAAAAAATAGAAATATGAGCAGAGACTACATTGCCGTTGACTTGGCTGTGTCCGGAAAATAATAATCAAGTCAAATATAACTATGCACTACTCCAGTATACACTACATGATGCCATTGCATTACTTCTGTTGCCTGAATGGCTCTGGCTGTATACTGAAACACATGCGCCCATGAGTAGCTCTCTTCAAGGAAGTCCTTAAACATTGTCATTGAAATACCAATGATATAAATATTTTTGCTAAAGATAATCAAACCATGCAATCCTAAACACTAATATCAAAACTCGTCATTCATGTCAACAGGAAGAGAGAGAAACATGATGTCTTTCCCCAAAATAGTAGTAGTATTATATATGAGGGGAAGCATAAGTGCATAACTGAAAGTATACAATGAGTTGTGTAGTACTATGATGACATGTTTGGAGCCCTGCATCACCTCCTGAACATTAAAATTTTGTTAATTCAGTACATAAAGAAGGCAAGGGTTTCAAAGATACTAACAATAAAAATGCCTCCAAAGTTAATCTCTAATTAGATGAGATCGATATGAGTTCCAATCAAAGTAATTCACATGATCCACACAAATATATTTTTTAGTAAATGTTTTCATTGTCTTTGATTGATCACAAACTTATTTCTGCCTATCTGCACGAAGCTGATTCCTATGACATGATGGGAACTGTATCAAAAGCATATGAGCAGACCATGAAAATATCGAACAAAGCGCAAACATGATCCGACCAACTTGTTCTATTTATCCTGGACTGTATGTAATAGCCAAACAGGATCTACAGGAGCATCAAGGAGATAGCCTTAACAGCTGGGATCGATCGAGGAGTTGGGCGCTCTCAAGCTGGTGCTATCACTGATCCGAACCAAATATCATCATAATTAGAGGGATGCTTGTGCAGCGCTCCACCTTAGGCGTTCCAGAGACCACCCCTGCTGGTTCTCATCCCCTCCTGCTAACATATAATCTGATAAAAAGAGATGCTGCAAGATTAAAAAGGAAAAGGCTTATTTTTCTTGATCGGATGAAGCCGACTTATTGGTGATTCTGTGATTAACTCAACAAACCGGCTAACAAAGGAGGGATTTAGCAAGCTGGATTGTTTACCGGCGGGGTAGGCCAGGATTGCTGGGAGATGAACTCGTGTTAGGTTTAGAGTGTGAATTGGATGCCATGCCACCACCGATCCAACGCAATTCCTCCACTTGGCAGCCACAAGTATTGTTTGTCATCCTCCTCTCTTCAAATTATCATGGATACACATCCTCATCTGATCCATCAACCATCTTGAATTGCATAAGTTGGAATAGGAGAAGATCTAAAGGTTGGAGGGGAGAAATACCTGGATTGATTCCTGTTCTTCTAGATGGATTTGCAGTATGGATGGAGCGCTGAAGTCAAAGATGACATGAAAATACGACTTGGAGAGATACAGGAGGAAGAGAGGAGCTAGGGCTTGCTTGATGACAAGCCAATTGGGGGAAGACGGGTGGAGAGAGACGGGGAGAAGGAGACGTACTTTTTCGGATCTGTTTCGCAAAGGGGCATACGTGTGGGATAATATCGTGAGGACTCTTGTACTTTTTTTGCGGGCAACTCTGGTACTTCATCCGATGGCTGCAGATGAGTAACATGTTGATCACATCAATGGATTTTTTCCCCACCCCTGATGGTGTTTTTATGTGTGAAGGCTTTCCTTGTTTCTGTAACTAAAAGGTAGACGTGGCAGATGGTTTTCTTATTTAACGGGGCCATCCATGTTACGTATCTTTTTCCTTTTATACTGGCCATAAATTTCGTAATCCAACGGTATAATTAATACTAATGATGTGGATTGATGAGATCGCTAGAACGGTGCCTCCAATTAGTAAATAAGAGATGCACTAGTCAATACAACCAAAAATCTGAACTGATGGAAATGCTAAGCAGTCAACACCCTCTCTCACATGTGACACCGGAAGTCAACACATAAATATGTTGAAAGTAAATCCAACGTCCGCGTCCTGTACGTATACATGTGTAGCATTGTGTTCGTGTAGAATTAGTATTGGACATGAAATAGGATTAGTACTATTCTACGCTAGATGCTAATATATATACGATGTAATACACCTGTAAAGACTGAATCGTAGAAAGCAATAAAGGAAGACAAGGCTCGAGACGAGCCTTTTGGCTATCAGTCGATCTAGCGTTCGGTGCGTACGTGAGTTCCAACCCAAAGCAAAGGGTTTTGTGTGCTTGAAGAATCGATCGATGGCGTTAGCTAGCTATAAGTTGTTGTAGGTGCGCGTCTCACCGTATAGCGCTAGCTTCATTTTGCTTAGGGCACTTGGGGCAGGAATCAAGACTGTCAGCCAGTTCTTCGACGTTCGTCGTTGGTCATCACGTGTCGCCAGAAAGTACGTGCACAGTCTGGGCCGACAGAATAGACTTAGAGGTATGACTCAAGAGGCCTATACGTAGACATGGATGATCCTGGGTAAGCATGTACATGCGTGCACAACACTTCGCCCAAATGAAAGAAAAACTCCTAGCGGTTTCTATCTGCTAGCTTTCCCAAACTATTCCCTCGTTTGCAATTTATAGAGATACACTACTGCTCGTGTTTCATTCATGGAAGCCGAGTCTCAGAGAAGTTAGGTAGATTTGTTAGTTGGTCTTTAGTGTTCCTTCTACGATACTTGAAAACTAGATCAAAATCCTGAAGCATGTGCATCTGGCGGATATTAATACATGGTTGATGTTATTCTAGGCAGATATTGTTGGAAGATAAGTCGGGTTGGCGAAAACTAGCAATGCGATCATTATAAGAAGATTTGATTCTACAAAAAAATGAATCTTAATGTAGGCATTTGAAATAGTGCCTTCATGTTGCCCATAGCCAACTGTCGAAGAAGGTTAGAAGAGGGTACAAGGAAAACAAGTGGGGCAAGGAGAAGGCGAAGCGAGAAGGGGTGGCGGCTAAGATGACGGGGAGCTTCATGGACATCTTGGCGACGAAGGAGGAGGCATTTGTCAAGCGCTCTAACATCAAGGTGGCTTGTAAGGCCGAGAAGGAGGCACCGACAGAGTGAGCATGGAGGCTCAGATTTCCTGTCCGGGAGGGCGGATAATGCAATTTTTTGCACGGACTACCGGGCTGATACTCTTTTGCGATCGGGAATCTAACAACTATACATACTTTTCTTTTTTCGTTGTGATCGAAAACTATGTGATCTGGCTCTATGCATTTGAATTTCAAATTGACCGGATCGGGGCGATGTTTAGAGGATGTAGTTGGATGCTGTCCTGTTTCAGAATTGGCGTTGAAAATGCCTTTATGGCTTATTTAGAGAGAAGGGGGCCCAAACATTACAGACCACTGGCCCTGGGGTTATTCACGAGAGCTGGGCTCCTGGATGTTTGCCACTGCCGGGAATAGGTTTGCTCATGCATTTTTTTCTTTGACGTGGAACATTCCGGTACAAATACCTCCATGTCACATCATGATCGCTTGCCACCAAACCATGCACTTTTTTCAATATGTACGTGGTTCGCTTTTGTATCTTTTTTATTTGTACGTTATTTGCATTTGTATATTTTGTTAAGGGACGTGACTTGCTTTTGTAGGTGTCTGTGTATTTTTAAGCTTGTAGGTGTCCGTGTTAGGACTCAGATTTTATGTGCCAACCATAAAGTTTACTTGTACGTCAAAGATATTGTACATAACTTTTTCTGGGCATTGCTACATGTCGGCCGGTGAGTCTTTTTTAAAAGTTAATCTGACGGTTGTGGAGGTGGTGGACACACGCCAACGATCCGCCGGATGATCCCAAGCATTTTCCTATTTTGATCTCAACTGTTCTATTTAGAATCTGTGGGCTACTTTTGGGTTTTGCCCCATGTAGGTCAACGTGACGTCTCACAATAGAACCTATTTTTAAGGAATACCATCTTGACTAGCTTTATTAATATCAAAACACATTTACATCACCTACGAGCTCACTGACCACAATGTCAAGAGGCTCGCCCAACTAACTCAAATAAGACTTACTACAGGAACTATAGTTTGCTAGCACATGAGCCGCATGATTACATGAACGATAAATGCTTAGCAGTGATATTTCCAGTGACGAAACTAAAATCCATGCACTCCGCGTGATTGTCCGCGCCGAATCCCACTATCTTGCTTGTCCAGTAAAAATATTATTAACCTGAAGGGAGTCTGATTCCACTTCTGCTCGATTGAATCCAAATGAATTAGTAAGAGCAAGACCATCCCTCATGGCCATTACTTCTGTGTGTTGATCACGGATAATAATAGTTTCTTGTGTATGTGGATCAACCTGATGTCAGGAACCCATATGTTTTATTATATAGTAGATAGAAGATACAACCCGCTATAAAAGGATATATAGAGATACAACCCTATGTCAAAAAAATCAGTGACGGCTCTAGCTGTTGTTCTGTTCATCAATGCAAAATTACAACCCCCTGATTGACTACAAAAGGCATAGCGTCCTTATACATAGTGCACGCAGGTACCACAGGCTAAGCCCAACTCGGAGTCTTGTTGGGCAACAAGACGAGACATGTCACAGGTGAGCCAGCACGCTCTCACGTGACCACTCGTCGCAGTTGGTTTCTTGCATGTCTACTGCATATTCCATGAGATCGGCCATGCACGACCACCGTGGGTCATGCAGTCGGCTGGTAGGTCTCCTCTAGGGCCAGCAGTGGGACCTTATGTAGGTACATGTTGGCGAGCTGGAAGCTGGGCTGCTGTAGTGCCCTTCGATAGCAATGCACCGCACAGAACAAGCACGATGTATTTTGCCGACGATGAAATAATAATGTCCGTAGTTAGAGAGGCTGGAGGTGCGATCATAGCGTGTCTTAGTTCCTGATTGCCTCTCAAACCTATCTAGTTACTCTGACATTCACTGAGACATCAAAAAGCTTATTGCCGGTAGGAGAGCTATTCATAAGGTTCAGTTTCGTTCGATGCATATACCATGCACGATTCGTCATCCCAAATGACAAGAAAAACTCCCAGTAGGACTAGTTTCTCTCTGCTAGCTTTCCAAAACTACTCTTAACGTATGCAATTTATAGAGCTACACCACTGCTCGTGTTTCATTGACGGATCAGTCTAGGTACATATGGTAGTTGGTCTTTAGTGTTCCTTGTTCCTCAAAAATAGCTCAACCATCTTTAAACTACAGCTGAGGCTGCTGCTGCTTCTATATGACTGCTGATGTGCCACCACTGATGCTGCTATACTACTGAACCTGCAGCAATTCAAGCCCATTCAACTTTGTAGCAGCAGCCTAAAAACTAAAATGAAGAATCAGCAGGGGCGTTAAAATCTGAGCCTACATCAAACATTTGGCTAGTACGTCCGGTCTAGCTACTTGTGAAAATTGAACACCCAACTTGACAAAATAAACCAAATTAGTATGTCCCTATACCAAATAGAAGAGGCGGTCTTTGAGCAATTTGTACCATGCATTTTGCCATTCCCAACGCGTTATGCTGCCGAAATTTCTGGCCAAAATTCACGCGACTTGTCGAAATTTTGGCCTTGTTTGTAAGGAAACAAAAGATTTAGTGGGTTCGCCGCAAATTGGTACGGACTTCGTTGCAAGATTTGGTAATTTTGTGCGGGCGTGTGTTGTCCTTGCTGGACAGGACGGGGTAACCGAAATTAATTCATGAACACGACTTCCAAAGCACCAACAGCACACACGGGTTTGTGGAGCGTTTCCTTGGTGAGATTAATGCAAGGCAAAACCCCATCCGACCCGCATCAGGCAAGTATCCATCATGCCGCTGCTCCTTGTTGGATTCGTCCGCCCGCGGGTATTCCAAAACTAAAGGTGAATGGAGTTGTTTCCAGAACATCAAACGTGGGCTTGATTACCGTTGTTTGTAGAGACATCAATGGAACATATCTGGGAGCTTCGGCCCTTGTACTTGCCGGAGTCACAGATCCTGCTTCCTTTAGGTGTTAGCAAGTCAAGAAGCCATGTCCTTGGCGATAGATCTCTTGCAAAGTCATATCGACATCGCCTCAGATTGCAAAGAACTGATTAAGAACATCGAGGTGGCAACTGGTGCAAAGCATGGTCACATCATTCTTGAAATCAAGGGTCTTCTAAGCATGGTTTTCACTTTCAGTGAGATTTCGATAAAATCCACTGCATTTCATTAATTTTGTTAACCAAAACCTTCAATTTGCACGACAAATTGCTTCTACTGTGGTGGGGAATGTGTTCCAAAGATATCAAAGTATATGGGCGAACGAGCATCTTATTTCATGGTTGCCTCTCAATCCTAGAGCTATGTGCTCCAACATGAATGCATGGAAAGAACAAACGATCATGCCAATGGCTTGCCATGTTCACCTGGTTGAGTTTAGCACCAGGTGTACCATGCGTGTTGCATCCGCTCAAAATATCCGAGCTGCTCTCTACTAGTAGCTCCGAATTACCACTTCATCGTTTTATTATTTCATAGAGCTGCCTTGTACCTCATGTTTCACTATCAATGCACGCCGGCAAATATTTAGCTGTCAGAAGTTATGAAGATTAGTACTTTTGGTCAATAATTTCTTCAAAACCCCCCGTAAAACAAACTAACAGAAGTTATATAGTATGGACCACACATTTTCTTTCTTCATATCCAAATCCGAGGTGTTGGCAATCGACTATCCGAGGTGCTGGGAAGGGTGAGACGAGGTGTTGTGAGCCTGCGGTCGGCAACCTGAGGTGCTACGATGGATGGATACTCGATCTATGAAATGTGACCATCGGTATAATGAGTAGTGACTGCGGAGACGAGTGTTGCGAGCTTAGTGATGACGGTGGCCAACAACACTTTCTATACATGGAGGGCGGTGGCCGGTAATGGCCGGCGGCAGTGCCCAACGCCGTGCAGCGTTTTTGCGACGGCGCACTGCATCATAAAAGGGGCAAGGTGTTTCTGTGTATGCATGCGAGGGAGCGAGGGGAAGGAATGAGTCGTGCGGCTGGCAACATCGAGATCGAACGGCTAGGCAGGCGACTAATCCATTATATGATCAGTCGACCCATGCCTATTACAGCCCAAGGAAAAAAATAACTAGTAGCACCAATGTATTTTGAGAAGAAAAAATTCTCTGCCACGGCCTCGCCCTGCTCCCAAAAGGGGCGGGGGTGCCAACGCTGGGGGCTTTCCGGCCTGTCTCCCTCTAGAACACCGACATCAAAATTTTCTGCCGTGGCCTCACCTCTCGGCTGCAGAAACAAATCAGCTCGGTCGTCGATGAGGATCAGTCCGGGTTCATCCCCGGGCGAAGCATCGCCGAAAACTTTGTCTACGCCACCGAGATGGTGTAGTGCTGTTTCAAGAGGGGGGGGGGGGGGGCACCGTTGTGCTCAAACTCGACTTCGCCAAGGCCTTCGACTGCATCAAATCTGCATGCGATCATGCTGGCGCGCGGGTTTCCTGTGGTCTGTTGCGACTGGATGGACGCGTTCTTCCGCTCCGCCGTGCTCCTCAACGACGTCCCGGGGAACTGGTTCCCCCTCCGTTGCAGGCTGCGCCAGGGGGATCCCATCTCCCCGTACCTCTTCCTCCTCGTCGCCGACGTGCTCCAATGGCTTATTCGCCGGGACGCCCTGATGCAGCACCCGTTGGTGGACGGGGAGCCTCCGCTGGTTCTGCAGTACGCGCACAACACGTTGGTCATCATGCGTGTGTGCCCCGCCACAACGGCGCGGCTACGCTCCACGCTCGACGATTTCGTCGCGGCCACCGGCCTCATCATCAACTATTCTAAAAGCACGTTGGTCCCGATGAACGTCGACGACGACACCCTGGTCGCCGTCTTGTGGCTGTCATGGGCTGCAAGGTGGAGGGGGTCCCACATACGTACTTGGGGCTCCCTATGTCGTGTTCCAAATTGACACTCGCAGACTTCCACTTCATCCTCGCCAAAGTGGATCGGTACCTGGCCGGCTGGCGAGCTCGCCTCCTCTCTCCGGCTGGGCGGCTTGTGCTTATCAACGCTGTCCTGGATGCCCTCTCGTCCTATGCCATGGGTGCACTCAAGCTCCCCAAGAGAGTGGTCGCTGCACTCGACTCCCTCCGCCGGGCTTTCCTGTGGAATGCAGCCGAACGCGCATCCGGGGCGCAGTGCCTTGTTGCTTGGGACCGAGTGTGCCGTGCGAAGGATGAGGGCAGTCTTGGGGTCCGAGAGCTCGCATCCCAAATCGACTCGCTCCACTGAAGGTTCTACACCGGCTCCATGCTCTGCCCTTCTCCCGGTGGGCGTCTTGGGTTTGGAGCTTGCTCGGCGAGCGCCTCCTTCTGGACACGCAAAGCTCGACGCTCGTTGGCGAGCACTGGACATACCTTCGGAGCCTCATGCCCCTCTACCGCTCGCTCACCCGGGTCGTCGTCGGGGATGGGCGAACGACCGCCTTCTGGAAGGATCACTGGCTTCCCTGTGGCCCCCTTCAGTGCGCTTTCCCGGCACTGGCCTCCCACGCTACTTGCTCAGAAGTGTCTGTCTGGGAGGTTCGTACCCTCGGGCTCGACACGGTCTTGGTGCCACGACTCTCTGTCGCGGCCTCTAGGGAGCACCTCCTTCTGCTCCCACTCATTGGGCAGAGGGCGGCGGGCGTGGGCGCCGACGACCTCCGGTCCCTGGCGCTATGTGCGAAGCCGAAGGGGCAGCTGGCCTCCAATGAGGTTTACAGACTCCTGCGCCTTGGCGGCGAAGTGGCGGAGAATGCCGCCTTCCTTTGGAGCTCTCTGGCTCCATCCAGGGTCCGTTTCTTCTCCTGGCTTCTTGCTTTTTGGAGGATTCACACCCGCGACAACCTGCTGAAGAAACACATCGTGGAGCCGCGCGACGCTGGCTGCCCCGAGTGCAGTGCTGTGCTCGAGACGCCCGGTCACTTAATCTTCGGATGCCCCTTCGTGCAGGCGTTCTGGCGCGCCCTATGCCTCTCCGCCACGGGGTGTACGGTGCGCGCCCTGCACCTTTTCGACGTCTCCGGTGCCGTAGGCGCGGCGCCGCCGCATGCCTTTGTCCTGCTCTACTGTTGGCATCTTTGGAAGCAGAGGAATGCTGTGGTGTTCAGGCAGGAATCCCCCTCTCTGGCCGCTATGCTGAAGGCCTGCCGCGACGACGCCGTCCTCTGGCGTAGCCGGTTTGGCCTGGTCCTACATCTGTAAACATGTGTGTGTAATAGTGTGTAGTTGGAGGGGCCAGTTCCCCTGCCCCGCCCTCCTGCTGTCATATTGGATTGCCTTGCTGAAAAAACCGTAGCAGTTTAACTGGAACAAGCATCCCTTGATTTTTTTTCTAAATCTAATAATTTCGACTCTGATGAATCATGGGACCTGATTTGCTCATGATTAAATCTAGACAACAATGAAATTACTGTGCATGACTAGCTAGCTACCATGCATCACCAATTCACATGGTGCATCAACCCGAGCCCGCTTGGTCCCATTACGACTGGTGATGGTGAGGGAGGTCATGACAGGTGCCACGGACATCTTAATCAGCTCCATCCAAACAGCGGGGCAGCTCCTCCGTAGATGGCTGAAGTCGCCGCTGGTGAGCATGGCTGCCACCATATGTGCCCGGGTGCTGAGGAACTCAATGCAAGCTTTCTTCAGCCCTTGGCAGCCATGCTGCTCAGCGATCGCTAGAATGGTGGCCGCCGTGAACACATCGATATGTGCGCACAACTTATCCTCGCAAATCAGCTTGAGCCGCGCCAGGTCGTACCTGTCGGCCGCGACAAGTAGATGCTGGAACATGGTTCCTGCTTGGTGGTCTTCCTCTTCTGTCTCCAGCAGAGCGTCGGTGTAGACGTACGAGATGAGCGCCTTGAACACCCGCGCCTTTATGTCGGATATACGCACGACGCCATTATCGCGGTTACCCTCCTTCATTGCACCGAAGAGCTCTGCACTGAAGACCGGCGACCGGGCGGCGAGCACCCAACGGTGCGCAGGGAATTTCTCGCCGCCGACCTCAAACACCACGTCGGCGCCCTTCTCGCTCCTGAGTAAGTCGCCGAGGTGCTGGATCAGGTTGGATTGTGGCACGGTGACAAACGGGTTGGGGACTGCGGCCGCGTCCTGCGTGCGGATCTCGTTGATCACGACCACGTCACACCTGTCTGTGAAAAGCGTCGTTGGTCAGGTGCTCCGATCTCTCTAGGTCTTCCCTCTTGACGAACTTCTCAAGCCCCCACATCTTGCCTGTTGTCAGGCTGAACACAGGATCTGCCGATGTGAGCGGCCGTTTCCTCGGGACGAGGCTGGCAAAACCAATCCTGGCCTGCAACTTGACCGGCTTGGAGATCTTCTCGTCGAGTACAAGGTAAAAGGATGGGTGATCCGCGGAGTCGGAGCTGTATCCGTTGGGGTGATATATAATGGATGCACCAGCGATGGCCGCCAACGGTGATCTGGCCGGATTTGATGGCCTGCCCAGTGGGGGTCCGCTTTGCGTGCGAGTAACCATCAATTTTCAGGATATGGCAGCCCCTCGCCGTGTCCGCGACGATGGTGGAGGCGGACATCGTTGGATCGCCGGCGGACGACATCTCGACGAAGCTGCTCAGGGCCGGTATGGCGAAACTTGTCTCGCCAGCAAAAAGACAGATCACCGCCGCCTCATATATATAGGACGTACGTAGTCGTAGCATAGTCGATCGCTACAAATAAAAGTTTATTTTTCCTTTTTTTCTCTTTTCTTTTCTCAGCGAAAAGCAAAAAAGGAATCGATGTAAACCATGTTGTGACCGCCGATTTGGTTGGTCCCTCGCAATTCAAATGCAACGTGTTTCAGAAATACATTGAACTTCTCTGGTGGCTTGGTGTCTTTCCGCTCTGCTAAGGTTTTGAAGAAAGAGCACTGTCCACCCCCTTTGCATGGCTTGTCCTGTATGGAACAATCCTGACAGCGGAATTCCTGGCAATCCAATATGCCGCCTTTGCATGGCATCCTATGAGGCAGTCGCTCATCTCTGCACAAATTGCCCCTTCCCGCACGTGGTGTGGAGGACCGTCAATCCCGCGGAAAGAATGCCTAACCTGAGCCCACCGGACAATGGAAACTCCATCAACACGTGGTGGGAGGGCTTCCTTAGCAGTGTTCCATCTCAGAACATGAGGGAGCATAGTGGTGCCATGATGTACACGTTACCCTTTTTTTAAACCCGCACGTACGTTAGAAGAAGAAGAAAAATGCCACACGATCGGAGCGCGTCTCCGCCACATCATTGATCCATCCGAGTCCTTCTCGTTAATTTTTTTTAATACAGTACAAACGCAAGCGCTCATATACACGCGCATGCACCCACCCCTATGAACGCGCACACACACACCCTATCCCTATGAGCACCTCGGAAACACCGAGCCGGCATATCATCTTGAAATTTACGAAGTCACCGTAGACACCTCGTCGTCGACGGGAATGTCTCCTCCCACTGAATGCGCATCACCGAAAATCCAGAAATAAATACAGGAATAAATGCGAGCATCAGGACTTGCACCCTGGTGGGCTGGGGATACCACAGTCCCTCTAATCATCTAACCACCGGTTGGTTCTTGTCTCTGTATATATGCATTATACATGATCGAAGCAGTGTTTTTTTCTTTTCTTTTCTCATTGAAAGGAAAGGGAATTCGATCCCTGCGTTGTCGATCGCAACAAATAAAACTTTTTCATCACCTTGCAATAAAGAAAATCTCTAAAAGAATTATATTTAAGAGCGAAGGGAGTAAAAGATAATATGATGATCACCTTGCAATAAAGGAACGGTACTTGATGTCACAAAAACAGTTTTCTTTCTTTTCTTTTCTCAACGAACACATAGAAAGGGAATTGATGTATACCGCGCGGTGACCACTCGTTTGGTCGGTCCCTCGTAATTGAAATGCAAGGTGTTCCAGATAAAAAAAACTAAACAACACAATGAAGTTTTTTTCCACTTCACACAGTTTTCCCGTGGCTGCAGCACATTGACTTCATCCTCTTCGCCAAAAAATACAAGCACTGCATCATCCACCTCGCCGTGTGTCAACCTCCACAGGGCCGGCCGAAACCACCCATCAAGCTCCACCTTCGATTCCGTGGACTATCCCCGTGCATGGACGCTCAACCACAACTTGCAGACACACCTCTCCAAGGCTGGGTGCGGTTCGCTTGCGCGAATCCAGCACGGTCCGAGTTCCTTGGCGAGACAGCATCAACATCCTCCTCTCCCATTGTGGTCCTCGCCAATCCATCAGCTGGAGCAGGCATGAAGACTAGTCACTTGTCTTGGGCAGCCGCCTCACTCGCGGACCGACCGCCTTCCACCCCGAGGACATGTGCATGCACGACACTTACCTCAAACACCAAGCATGTTGCGCTTGCACTTGCGCCTCCCCCCCCCCCCCCCCCCACACACACACACCGGACCGGCTGACACAATTAACACAAATACCCCCTCTGTAAAGAAATATAAGAGCATTTAGATTACTACTTTAGTGATCTAAACGCTCTTATATTTCTTTATGGAGAGAATACTAGCCCAGCTACTTTAAGTCGATAGCGTGCGGTGAAGCACGATGAAGGAGGGGCCCCCGTCGTCATCGCCGTTGTGGGATGTGCTACCTCGACCGAGCTGTTTTGCAACGGTCGGTAGCCATCAACAGAGTGCAGGCCACCCGTTTGATCGAATATCACGTGTATAGATAGAGAAAGAAAGAAAAAAAAGAAATCTAATTTTGTTCCATTCTTATCGCGGCCTAAAATTTTGAAAAGGAAAGCCGCCCTTCTATTTCTAATTAAAGGTTCGAAAGCAAAACGAAAACGAAAAGGCAGAAGAGAAAACTTCACGACCACGGCGAGGCTAGATCGGATCTAGTATCCGGCGTCCAGTCCGGCGAGGTCCACGCGAGTCAAGAGGTGCAGCAAGGTGGAACAGCTAACCTAGGTGGGGCGATCATGGCGAGTGTTGATTCATCTACGTCTAGGGTTGAGGGGCGGAAGAACAAGGAGCAGGGGGAAGAGAAGATGAAGGCGAAGGGGGACTGGGGGTCGGAAGGGCCGAGCGATGGAGCTAAGGTGTCACAGGAGGATTCGCTGAACGACAAGCTCAAGTATATGAATCTCAGGGAGGATGAAGAGGAAGATGTGGTTCTGGAGGAAGATTTGGAAGAATTGGAGAAGGATGCTGAATTCATGGCGCTGGCTAGGGTTCATACCAATAAAAAGTTCAGCCATGGGGCCTTTTATGGCAACATGAGGTCGGCATGGAACCTAGCGCAAGAAGTAGAGTTTAGGGCAATTGAGGATAATCTATTTTCGGTCCAGATGAGCTGCTTGGGAGATTGGGAGAGGGTGATGAACGATGGGCCATGGATATTCAGGAACTGTCCCATTTTGTTGGCTCCATATGATGGGTGGTAGGATGTGAATGAGGTTGAACTATACACTTACCAGGTGTGGATGAGGGTGTTGGGGTTAAAGGAGAAAATGAGGTCTGCGAATATCGCTAGGCAACTAGCCAAGAAGGCAGGGGATGTGGTGCGAGTGGACGAACGATCAGTCAAGGGGCAAGGTGGCGGCATTAGAGTGAGAGCCACGCTGGATGTGAGGAAACCTTTGACGAGATGTGCTAGTCTTACGCTAAGGCAGAAGAAGGTGTTTTTTGATTTAGAATATGAGAAGATGCCGGTGTTCTATGGAGTTTGTGGTTTGGTTAGCCATGTAGCGAAAGAGCATGGTAAAGGAGTTCATGAAGAAAGTGCCATAATATACCCTATTTCTCTAATCGCGCCGGAGTTTAGAAGAGAAGAACAATGGGCACCACCGGGGTAGGAAGGAAGAGAGACAAAGGCTAAATATGGAGGAAGAGGAGGAAGAGGGGGTGGAGTTTGGAGGAACCAGTATACGAGAGAAAGGAATGATGGCGATTTGAGGAGTACTGCCAGTAGCCCTGTGAAGCTCCCAAGTTTATATCAATCTGAAGGCCACTTCAAAAGACGCCTGGAGTTTGAGGAGAAGCACCAGGGGGTTGGAGTGCAACTAATGCTGACTGATGGTAAAGAAGGGGATGATTCAGAGGTAAATGAAGCAGGCAAAGAAGGTAGAGAGGAGGTGGAGGATGACACTAACTCGCAAGGGAGTAAGAGGCACAAGGTGGATGAGACGGTAACTATGGACTTGGCAACATTGGCGGCCCCTAGCTCGAGGGACCGCCAGGCCAAATGATTCTCCTAGGATGGAACTGCTGCGGGATGTGTCAGTCCCGGGCAGTTCGGGCACTTCTGGAGGTCCAGAGGTGCTATAAACCAGATGTGCTTTTTTTGTCGGAAGCACATTTGTCTGACGCGGGGGCGGAGAAGTTGATGATGAAGTTAGGGTTTCAGGAGCGGTTGGTTGACCCGAGTGATGGGAGGGCAGGCGGTTTAGTCATGTTCTGGAAAAGGGGAATGGATATCACAAAACTCGATGTCACGAGCAACTTTATTGATGTCATTGTTGATGATGGTAGGAAGTGGCGATGCACAGGCTTTTATGGAGAACCTGCAAGGGAACGTAAGCACAAATCCTGGGAGTATCTACGATCACTTCACCAGGTCATGGATACTCCATGGATGGTATTTGGAGACTTTAATGAGATCCTCTTTGCTCATGAAAAGGAGGGGGGAGCGGCACGGGAGCAGCATCAAATGCAGGGGTTCAGAGATGCTCTGGCTGACTGCAATCTGGATGATATGGGAGCATCGGGGGACAGTTTTACGTGGAGCAGAGGGCAGATTAAAGAGCGATTGGATAGAGCAGTGTGTAACTCTGGATGGAATATAATGTTCCCTCATGTGGGAGTTGTGAATGGGGAAATGACAAAGTCGGAGCACCGACCCTTAGTGGTGAATACTAAATTTTATGCGGAGCACAGTAGGCCAAGGGGAGCGAAGCGAAGGTTTGAAGCATGATGGTTGAAAGAGGAAACGGTGGAGGAGGTGGTACGAACGGCGTGGCAACGTGCAGTGATGCTCGGAATTGGGCCATTTAAGCCAAAGATTGATGTTGTACATGTGGAGTTGCACAATTGGGATAGAGAAGTGTTGAAGAGACCGCAAAAAAGGATGGTGGCCCTGAAAGCAGCACTGGAGGACCTGCGGAGGGGGTCGGCGACGGATGCAGCTATCGACAGACAAAAGGAGATTTTGCTAGTCATTGAGAACCTTCTGGAGCAGGAAGAAATGGAGTGGGTGCAAAGGGGGCGAGCGAATTGGCTAAAACATGGAGATAGAAACACGAGCTTTTTTCATATGTATGCCTCAGCTCGAAGAAAGAAAAACACCATCAAGAGCCTGCAAGACAAGAATGGATTGGTGCAAGAAGGACAAGCAGAGATGGCGAACATTATACAAACATACTTTGCTAATTTGTTTACCTCGCAGGTGGCTGTACCAAACGAGGATGTAATTCAGAAAGTGGTGCCGAAAGTGTCGGAGCAGATGAATGAGGCTCTCCTGGCACCGTTTAATGAAGAGGATGTGCGCCGAGCACTTTTCAGTATAGGGGATTTCAAAGCCCCTGGACCGGATGGATTGCATGCAGCATTTTATAAGTGGTTTTGGAGTATGATCAAGGACGACCTGGTGAAGGAATTGTTGGAGGCTATAAACTCAGGAACAATACCTGAAGGGTGGAATAGCACATCTATTGTGCTGATCCCTAAGGTGGCTGGACCGACCAATGTCACGCAATTTAGGCCGATTAGTCTATGTAATGTGGCCTACAAGATCATCTCCAAGATGTTGGCTAGCCGGTTGAAAGGGATCCTGCCGGAGATCATTAGCCCGACGCAAAGTGCATTTGTCCCCGGGAGATTGATCACGGACAATATACTTATTGCGTATGAATGTATGAATACAATTAAGAGGAAACAAGGAAAATCGGGGCTATGTGCGGTGAAGTTAGACATGCATAAGGCTTATGACCGTGTGGAGTGGTGCTTTCTGAAGAGAAAGATGGAGAGACTGGGCTTTGACAACAAGTGGGTTTCGCTGATTATGGCATGTGTTTCAACAGTATCATATAGTGTGTGCTTCAATGGATCTAACACGGAGGTGTTTTCCCCTTCAAGAGGACTAAGGCAAGGAGACCCTCTATCTCCATACCTATTTCTAATTTGTGCAGAGGCCTTGTCCAGTCTGTTGCAAAGTGAGGAGAACAATGGTAACCTTGTAGGGGTGCGAGTTTGTAGGGAAGCACCGCAAGTCTCGCACTTACTCTTTGCGGATGACTCCCTAATCCTGATGAAAGCAGACGCAGCTAATGCAGCATGCGTGAGGGAAACTTTGGATGCATACTGTCAGAGCTCAGGGCAACTAGTGAGTGACGTGAAGTCCAGCATGTTTTTTAGCTCGAACACGCCAGTGCAAGAGAAGGTGACAATATGTCAGAACTTGCGCATTTTTACGAAAGCCATGAATGATAGGTACTTGGGATTACCAGCAATGCTGGGAGCGGAGAGGAGTGAAGCGTTCGAATATCTAATAGAACGGATCAACCGACTGGTGAGTGGTTAGAAGGAGAAGCTTTTATCCACGAGAGGGAAAGATATACTCATTAAGGTTGTTGCTCAAGCCATGCCAGTTTTCGTGATGTCGGTGTTTAATATCCCGAAAAAAGTTTGCAAAGGGATGACGGATGCCATATCAAGGTACAGGTGGGGTGATGATGACAACCATAAGAGAATTCACTGGCGGCGTGGTGGAAAATCTGCATACCGAAGAGCAAAGGTGGGCTGGGGTTCAGAGATCTACATAGTTTCAATCTTGCCTTGCTGGCCAAGCAGGTATGGAGACTGCTGGAGAACCCAGAATCACTGTGTGCACAAGTTTTAAGAGCAAAGTACTATCCGGATGGGAAACTATTAGAAGCGAAGATGAAGAGTGGGTGTTCTTTCACGTGGCAAAGCATTTGTGCAGGGATTAACACCTTCAATAGAGGTGCCATTTGGAGGATCGGAGACGGTTCTCAGGTTAATATTTGGTCTGACCCGTGGATCGCTGGGAGCGCGGACGGACGCGTAGTGATCCCGAGAGGAGCAAATCTGCTGACAAAGGTGGCCGACCTGATCGATCCGGTAACAGGAGTATGGGATCAAAAGCTTGTGATGGATATGTTTTGGCAGGTTGATGCGGAGAGAATTCTGGCGATCCCGCTCGCGCCGCAGGGTATGATGGAGGACTTTGTGGCTTGGAGATTTACGAAGAATAACATGTTCACAGTCCGGTCGGCATACCATGCTGAGTGGGATCACCAGTTTGGACGATGGTTTGAGAGAACGGAAGGCAATCAATCACAGCGCTATCCAGTATGGGCGAAGCTGTGGGAGTCCTCATTTCCGGGAAAGATCAAGATCCACGCATGGAAAGTCTTGCATGGGTTCGTACCATGTTTTGGAGTCCTGGCAAACCGACATATTGCTATGCCTAGGAACTGTCCTATGTGTGCAGGAGGCTGTGAGGATGTCAAGCATGCATTATTTACCTGTCCAAGAGCGTCGGAAATATGGAGGTGCCTAAAACTAGATGGATTTGTGGAGGAGGCGAGTAATGTAGACAGAGCTGGTTCTTCAGTTTTGGACCATATTTTATGTATGCCAACGAGAGGAAGCTTGCTTCCAGAGGTGAGTGCACAAACATTAATCCTCGTTGGGATATGGTATATCTAGTGGGAGAGAAGGCAACTAGTTCATGGAGAAGAGGTCCAATCGCCAGCTCGGTCGGCTTTGTCAATTTCTGCCCTAGCTGCAAATTATACGCATGCAAGGAAGAAGGAGACTGGGGTGAAGAAGGAACGATGGATCAAGCCTATGGAGGGATGTGTTAAGCTCAATGTTGACGCAACATTCCATGTAGAAACTCTCAGTGGAGCGGTCGGGGCAGTGCTGAGGGATGACAGAGGGGGATTCATAGCGGCGTCCAATGAAAAACTTGAGCATGTGGTGGACGCGGCAACAGCAGAAGCATATGCTTTGAGACATGGACTCCTACTGGCGCAACAGGTGGGCGTGAACAAGCTGGTGGTGGAGGCGGATTGCTTGGAAGTAATCAACACGATGAACATGGGTGGATTCACAGCGACAGGAGCGGCGGCAGTGTATGCAGATTGCAATGTATTGATAGTAGGTTATACTTCGGTGTCTTTCGTCCATTGCCCTAGGGAGGCAAAATGTGTCTCTCATGAGCTAGCTAGGCTGGCGGTCTCCAACCCACCCTCGCTGTGGGTCGAGGAACCACCGGCATCTATTATTAGGTGGCTGGTGGATGATGTAATGGTTATTTGATCTAATAAAGAAGCCGGAGTTTCAAAAAAAATTCGCAACCCAAACCCTCTCCTCTTCCCATCTTCTCCCGATGTGCCGCCGTCGCCTCCTCCCCATCTTCTCCCGATGCTTTGCCGCTGCCTCTGCCACTCCCAATCTTCTCCCGATGCTCAGCCACCGCCACCACCCTCTCTCCCTCCCTTACATGAGGCGCTTCAAGATCGAGGCGAGCAGCAGAGGAGTCGGCGCTTCGAGATCGAGGCGAGCAGCAGACGAGCCACAACCTCTCCAAGATCTATCCTCATCGTCGCGGCTCAAGTCCAGGACGCGCGTCTTCGACCTGTTCTGTACTGCACTCGCGGCGGCCAGGACGGAGGCCACAGACGAGCTGACTCCACCGTCGGCGGCATCACGTTGCAGTTGCAGCTGTGGGGATCCGTGACCGACTCCGGCGGCATCACTTGATTTCTACTGCAGCAGCACCGACGGCCTTCACACAAACCAACCGCATCGCCATCCAGGTCCCATCTTCAATCTTCCCTCTTCCTTTCTCTGCTCTCCGCGCAGTCAGTCTCTCTCCGTTTGGTGCCAAGTAGAGGAGAGGAGATTGGATCTCAGGCGTCTCCCTTCCAGAGATCAAAACAGATTCGATTCGTTTTGCTAACTCTGGCACCGCCGCTCTGGACGCTGCTGAAACTAAACCGTTAAAGGTATGCATGCCTACCGCCCCCATCTCGTCTTCTATTCCCCGCCGCTGCCGCGTCT
Source organism: Triticum timopheevii (assembly GCA_963921465.1). Taxonomy (NCBI): domain Eukaryota; kingdom Viridiplantae; phylum Streptophyta; class Magnoliopsida; order Poales; family Poaceae; genus Triticum; species Triticum timopheevii. The sequence goes on along the minus strand of OY997272.1, from coordinate 15,220,065 downwards.
TCCTTAATGACTTCCCTGCCCTCCATGCTGTTTGTGACGCCAAGAGATTTCAGTTGTGAGGCGAATAGATTCAGAAATTAAAGCTACATCTTGTTTTGGGTATTCATCAACTATACATGTTATATATATATGTGGAATTTGATGTCTAGTAGTCTGCTTCTGAAAGATAGATATCTGTGACAGAGTAACAATTTCCAGATATCAAAACAGAATCGATTATTTGATTGGGTACTCAACAACTGTGTTAGGTTGGTTTTATACATGCGGAATTCCGTCACTGAAACTTCTACTCTACTTGCTTAGTACTAGTAAGCTTGCACGTGCAACGCACGTCTCTGCTAATGCTCTTTTAAAAGATACATCCACTCCCAATCAAATACACCTTGTGTGCATGTCTCATACTACCTTATACTTATAGTTGTTGATGGTAATATAAGATGAAACACAAAAGAAACAGCGAAGGTAACATTCATCATATAGACCCGAAACCATGTTTTCAGGCCCTTACATCTAGCAAGAGATAGGTTCAAAGTTGTTGAACCTCATTTTTTCATAACTTATCTCCATATAAATAGAGACCATTGATGGTGCTTTCAAAAACTCTGAACATTTTGGTTTATCACAAACTACATAAAATAGATATGTGTGAACACCATGTATTTTGGAATCAATGTTGCAACTTGCAAATTATACTTTTTCTCCACAAGAGAATTTACAAAGGTATGCATCAATGTTTGATTCTGCAATGTCAGATGCCAAGAAAGCACTCGTACATTTTCAAGGCAATATTATTTCAAATCAAATGTCATGCACATTGCCTGGCTTCTTTTACCTTGGAGATGAATTCATCCAGATAATCTTGTAGACCATCCATAACATTGTTTTGCTTGCAATTCCTATTATGTACAAGTACAACACCATTCAACAGGGTGCACATGCACAGAAAAAGAAGTAAAAGAGACAAGTTGGGAGTTGTACATTACTAACTGAAAATGATCTTTTATCCATTGTCTTAAAAGATTCAATTATTGTTGATTCTTCTTGGTAAGTAAAAGTAAGTAGGAAGACAAGATTTTGGTGAAAGGTTTTCTTTCTTGTTCTCTCTCCCTGTGAACTGTAGGAGTGATAAAAATGGTTTCTTTTCCTTTAAGCGGTAAAATTTTAATTGAGCACACAAGCAAAAATATTTTAATTTAGAATATATAAATAATGATATTGTTTGCTTTGGGCAAAAAGATTGTGAAGTATTGGTTGAGCCAAGGTATGTATTTCATTTCAATGGTTCCATGAATGATAGAAGCAAAAATATCTCATTAATTGATGGTCGGACTTCTTAGATTCAGGTAAACTGAAAAGACAAAAAAACAATCAAGAGAACACAGTATTTACTATTTTGCAAAAAAAAAGAACATCAATTTTGTTCACATTTAATGAGAGCAATCTCCAGTTCTGCTCTCTTAAGTGCTTAAAAGGCAGTGAGACATGTGTGAATGAAAAATATACATACATAATAGATATAAACTTTAACCATTGGCTATGTTTGTTCACTTATATGATCACAAAAAGTAAACGTATCCTGTTGTTCATAAATAAAGCAAAACATATCATGTGTCAAAGTATATACTAATTATGAAATAAATGTCAATCATGTAATCAGATATGATAAGCACACAAGCAAACATAAATGGAATGACATGGCATGAAATCTCTAGCCAGGTTTTCTTTTTAATACCCGGAACAATAATCTGGCTGGTCTCTTTCAATTGTACCTCCAACTTTGTTCGGTGACAGCGATGTGGAGTTTGGACAAGATTCCCTGGGAGCATAAGAGAAGTCGTGAAGAAATGTTTTTTACCTATGAAGTAGTTCGAACATGCTCCTATTGATCAGTACTAAGATGAAGCCCTGCTACTTGGTGTTGCTGCCTAAAAGGACACCTAAAATGATCATCGAGAACATTCTATTGATCCTTTTATTTTCAGGAATGACATCAAGAAGTAACTTCCTGGAAAGGTATGACAGTTCTAGTACTTAGAAATCTATTATCCTTTTCATTTTCTAGGCATATATTCTATCACATACAACCTGATCCTTCTGTTTTCTGTTCAAGAAAAGTGAATTCTAGTACGAATCAGATTTATCATCATGTTCTGAAAGTAAAATTGAATTTTCAACAAGCAGTATAAAGGCAAGCATGACTAAAAGTTATTTTCAAAAAAGCATGACCAGAAAAATAGGAACTCCAAACTATCTCAGAAAGATTTATCGGAATTTAAATATTTTTAGTTCGCGCTGACCTGCAACTCTATGTCAGTAAGCTTGTGCCAATTTATTTTCTAGGTGACGATCCAAAAATGTTTCCATATCGAAAGAAATACTGGAAACATAGTTTTGTTGTTAGATCCACAAAAGAGGCTTAGCTAGATCCACAAAAGAGGCTTTCTGTGTCACAAGCACTCCATCCATTTATCACTGTGAAGTGAAATAGTTGATGTACACGCTTTTTGAACTTTAAAAATTTCGTGGTTTACAAAAGATAGGATGATAAGTCAATTGATGACCAGAAAATGCTTAGAAAACGCTAAGAAAACATACCTTGCAGAGAACAGAAAATGTTGAATTTTTTTCTAAGACTATAGATAACACTATTACTGTATAAAGGGGCAGCCCCAGTGCATGTAGCTCCCGCTTGCGCAGGGTCTGGGGAAGGGTCCAACCACTTTGGGTCTATTGTACGCAGCCTTTCCCTACATTTCTGCAAGAGGCTGTTTCCAGGACTTGAACCCGTGACCTCATGGTCACAAGGCAGCAGAACACTATTACTGTATCAGGGAGAAATTTACCGCAGACTTGTCTCTTCCGATGCTGCCTCCAACATCCTTATATAAAACTGTAGTGGGGCTTGGACCAGATTTCATGGGAGCAAAAGAGAAGTGAAAATAAATGTATTATAGAGGTCAATAGCTGCCCAACAATAACTTTGAAAAGGAAATTAATCAAAGTCACTTGAATTGGATTCGATCTGTTTGTACACACAAACACAAGAAACCTTGCAAATTGCAGTACAACTATGATATTAATATCATCTATGATCTCCAAAAATTACCAAAAAGGAAACCTGATCAGGGTGCCCAGCTGCAACGTATCTGCAATGTTGTCTGCTGTCATCCATAATCTCTAAGAAATTTCCAAAAGTAAATATGTAAAATATACCCAGCAAGCTACATTTGTAATATCACTCGAATTAAAACAAACGATAACACAATATTCATATGGATAAAATCACATCACTGTTTGAATTAAGAATGTTGTTGTCTGAGAGCGTGGAAAGTCACTGACCTATTGGAATCACCGAAAACCAAGCCCCAACAAAACCAGGTTACGTACACCGATTCAAGTAACATAATAACTCACTCACATTATAAATCCCCAAAATCTGGTTGTGTACAGGTCCAAAAATTAGGAATCCTGTGTTCCAAATAAACACTGCAAAAGGGTCATGATATATGAAAAATGTTCTGTACATTACAGCAAATAACCATATATGAATAAGTTTTAGTTGTAAGTAATTGGAAAAATTATTAGATGCTAAAATTGGAATCATTAACCATGCTATTTAGTGGGATTATGCCAATATGGAGTATCACGTCGCTCCAATGGTTCGCCTACTTGCTCCACAAACAGAACATTCTACACATAGATTGGAAAAACAAATCACTTCCATCAGAATACAACCCAAAGGTTGAAAAAAGAAACCAAATCACTTTAATCAGAATGCTACCCAAAGGTTGAATCAACATAGCAGCAACTTGTGCCTTCAGAGAAAAATCGTCGAACACATACCGTGCAAGAAGTCACGTGTTCAGATGCACTTAGTAGAGATGAGGGAGGCCTGATTGGCTGATTGGATGCAAATCTCCAGTCCATCCCCGTTAGGTAAGGCGATTCTGGATTTGGTCATCCCACCTCAAGGGTGGGCCGGTGCCGCAACCCGGTGAAGCGACCGCGGGGTCTTGGCGGCCGGGGCAAAGGAGAGGGGCGGCGCGAGGAGGGGCTGAAGGAAGGTTCGACCGCATAGGGAAGGATGGCGGGCGGCTGCTCACGATCGCGGCGACTCCGGCTCTACCGCGGCGACCTGAGGAGGCTCCCCCGGCGCGCGACGGGCGGCTGCTCCGGCTCTCCCGCGGCGAAGGGCGCGACAAGGCGAAGGACATGACAGGCGGCAACCTGCGGCGGCTCCCGCGGCAAGCGACGGGCGGCGGCTCCGTCTCTCCCGTGGCGCGATGGGCGGCGACCTGCGGCGGCTCCCGCAGCGAAGGGCGGCTCTCGCGTGCCGCGGGCGGCGAACGGCGTGGGAGGAGAAGGATGGGGCGAGAGGTCCTGCGGACGGGGCGAGAGATCGTGCGTACAGTTTTCTTTTTTTTTTCAACGGCGGGGTGGGTTACCGATCGATTAAGGACGTGGTTGGTAGCGTTAAACATAGAATGATTAAGGGCCATTAGATCTTGATGATGGATGGGTGGGATTGTTTGGATCTGCCCCTCTCTTTCTTTTATAGTGGTAGTAGATTAGTAATTGTAATTGAGATGCTCAATGGGGACTCCCTGGTTTATCTCTATTGTACTATCCAGCAAGTTGAGTTGAATGAATGTCAATAGTAGCCCAGGATGCATAATCTGGCAAGGGCCATGCACAACCTGCACAAAATCAAACCATTTTCTTGCCATTGGGAATAAAAGATTGGTCTACTTGCTGAAACTTCTTGAATTTTCCTAATCCAGAACACAATTTTTACTACATGGTAATGCAACTGACCGTATGAGCTATAAAAATTGCAATCGAGCATCGATTAACGGCTTAATACATGTCTAGTTGTAAGCACTCGCAGCACTTTCTTTGCTGAGATGGCTGCCTATTTATTGACTAACCCTGCTTGTTGCTAACAGGGTTAACCCTCTAATTGACTAACCCTGCTCTTAGTGAAATATCCTGTTAGAAAAACTCTCTAGTCAAAGACAACCTGTTGAACCCTAATGCCTAGAAGTATTATTAATCCAAGTGATTATCCTATTCCTATTGTACCTATGTGTGGTTTTGATCAAGAATGATTTGTAAGAAAATCTAGTCAATTTTTCACATTTTGCAACAAATTTCAAACTATTTAGGTGTTCAGGTTGGTTCAATCGTTTTGCTCACTCTGGACGCTGCTGAAACTACGGCGTTAAAGGTATGCATACCTCCCGCGCCCCCGTCCCATCTTCTATTCCCCGCCGCCACCAGAACTTCATTATTGGCTTCCCTGCCCTCCAAGCTGTTTGCGATGCCAAGAGATTTGGTTCGTGAGGCGAGTCCATTCAGAAATTAAAACTAGAGCTTGTTTTGGGTATTCATCAACTGTATAGGTCATATAGTAGTCTGCTTCTGACAGATAGATATATGTGAAGTAGTAACTACTTATGATGAAGAATGATTTGGAAAAAAAACTAGCCAATATGTTTTCGTCTTGCAACAAAATTGTAAATACTTACATGTTCAGGTTGGATCAACCGCTTTGCTAATGCTGGGGATGCAACTCTGCAGGTTGCTGAAACTACAGCGGTAGAGGTGAGAGTACCTCCTTGCCCCCATCCCATTTTATTATGTAGCCGACAACGATATTTGTTGGCGTTGGTTGCCTTGTAGGAGGATGACCATGCGCACTAACCATGCGCTGGTGTGGTAGATAAATACTTTTATGTCTCTTGAGGATTTGGATTGGTCTGATGTGGACTGTTTTGCCCTCTAAAAAATTGGTTCTGCTTGAGATAACTTAGACATATGAGGTTTGTAGCTTAATAGCTTTCATTAATGTAAGTCAGTTTGTTTCTTGAACAAAAAATTTGGTCTTCAGCTCACTCGCGTCCCCATTCCATTCCCCGCCCCCGCATATTCCTCCTTGGTTCTTTCTGCTCTGTGATGTCTTCGATGCAGGAGATAGGGATCTTCAGTTGAATCCATTCGTCATCTGGAGATGTGGGTACTCAGCCGTGTTGTTTGTGGAATTGGCATGTCTAAGGAGTCTTCTTTTATAAAAAATAGAACAAAAAGATTGATATGCAATTTATCACTGAAATGCTCAATGGGAGATTTACTGTTTGGACAATTCGGCTCACCTGAAATAGTAGCACTTGTGCCGTAGTCTAGACAGGTCCAGTCAATACACTCATCAACGGTCACATAATCGAAACATTTTCCTGTCATTTTTTGGAAATAGAGTATTGGTCTACCTGTTGCTACTTTTTGATTTTTCATTGTTCAGAACACAAACTATACATGGTAATAGCATTGACATTCCAAACGATAGTATTTACAATAGAATATTGGTTCATGGCTTAATACATGTTTAATCTATGGTTTAATGTCCAGTACTTGAGGATCTTTGCCAAGATGTGTGACTAGTTATTTACTAACTCTTTGTGTCATTATCAACTCATCTGGTTACTGGGCGAACGGCAGCGTGGTTTTCAGTTGCCCCCCATGTACACGTTCCGTGAGTCCATTGTGCTAGGGAAGACGAGCTGCACTTTGTTCATGGTGAAACAAATAGTGCGGAAGCTCAGCTGGGAATGGACGAGAGGCTCATACGAGCTCATCTCAAGTAACTCCAACCACTTCTGCAATGAGTTTTGTGACAGGCTCGGCGTGCCAAAACTTCCAGGTTCTTTTGAATCGTTTGATGATTGGTTCTTAGATAAATTTTGCACTTGTTGCTTTGGATGATACTAGCTGAAACTAAAAATCCTTCTAGAAAGAATGAAGCAGCAAACTCTCCAGTCAAAGACAATCTGCTGATGAGTCCTAGTGTTGTGTTGTCTTTAAGTTGAACATTAATCTAAGCGATTATCTTCCAGGTTGTATGAATGGCTTTATGATTGTCCTTGGACACATTGAGAAGTTGTTCATGTTTCATGATGGTTGCTGAAAGCTAAACATCCTTATAGAGAAACTTTGTAGTCAAAGACAACCTGCTAAAGCTAGAATTTTAATGTCGTGCTGTCTTCAACTTAATTATTAATTTAAGTGTTTATCCTGATATACCCGTGTGTTTTGATGAAGAATGATTTGAAAAAAAAAATCTAGTCAATTTATTCACATTTTGCAACAACATTCCAACAATTTACATTTTCAGGTTGGGTCAATCACTTAACTCAGGACATGCAACTCTGAACGCTGCTGAAACTACAACGTTAAAGGTATGCATACCTCCCGCCCCCGTGCGCATCTTCCTTATCGGTTTCCGAATCCTGCGTTCTATCTGTGATGCCAAGAGATTTGGATCGTGAGGCGAGGCCATTCAGAAATTAAAGACGGAGCTTGTTTTGGGTATTCATCTACTGTAATAGGTTGTATATATGTGTAATTTGGGATGTCTAGTAGGCTGCTTCTGGCAGATAGTTAGAAGGAGTGACAGTTTACATACGTGACATGTAATTTGTAGCTGAAATGCTCAATGAAATTAAAATACTGATATAATTACTGATACTTTCGGAAATTTCCTGATCTATTGATTCAAGACACAAACTGTACATTGTAATATGGTATGAGTGATAAAATTCGCAATCGAGCATTGGTTAATGGCTTGATACATGCCAAGTTTTAAGCACTCAGATCTTATCTTTGTTGATATGGGTGCTTCGTTATTGACTGACAAACGCACTACATGTCACTAATAACAGGGTTATGGAGATGTGGAGTGGTCATTTCATTTTCAAGTCTGACGGGCAGGTGCTTGTCACGCCTTTGATCTGCCCCCTAGATCTGCACTCATGCGGCTGGGACGGAAGTGATGTTGGAGTTAAACACGACAACATGTATTCGTGTCCGGCTATGTGCATGATTACGTATAGCTGTCCGTGTAGGATTCTAAACCATCACCGAATAGGTCTGTGTATAGGCTAGCTATTACTAGTATATATATGTAACCTACCCCTGTACTTTGTATCGTGGAAAATCAATACAAAGAGATTAACGGGAGCGACACGCTCCCGTGGCCATCCAAATCGATTCAAGTGTGTGTGATTTGTGTTCGTGCGTGTTGGTGTCCCGGCCAGAACTACTAGTGCATACTAGTACACGAGCCAGGAAAGAATCGATCAGGATACGCTAGCTTGGCTAGCTTTGCACTGCCGTGCACCGTATATCTCGGCGTAAAATAACTTCGCCGGGATTGCCAGCGTTGCTTTCGTGTCGTTCGTCGCGTGTCGCCGTTGCCGAAAAGTACTCGGCATCGGGTCTGGGCCAACAATTGGTATCAGAGCAAGGTTGATCTTCTAGTAACGGGAGATCATGTCGGACGACGAGAAGGACAAGACCAAGCAGCTGGTGGAGTACTCCGGTGCAGCTAAAGTAATTGCTGCTCCGGCGAGTTCGTCGTATCCACGGTTTGATCGCGAGAACTTCGGGGTCTGGAAGGCCCTCATGGAGTGTGGTCTCCGCGCCAACGAGCTATGCGACGCAGTGGATCCCGGAGGTGACGCGTTCAAGAAGGAGGGAGCCGAGCACCGGAAGGATCGGCAGGCAGCGTCAGCGATTTACTCGGTGATGCCGATGGATGTCCTCCAGCAACTAATCGCCAAAGCAACGGCGAAGGAGGTGTGGGATACGCTCAAGCTCATATTCGAGGGACACACCCGTGTCAAGCAAGCCAATCTTCAAACTCTCCTAAGGAACTACGAGACTTTGGTCATGGGCGATGATGAGTCCGTGGATGTGTTCGCTTCACGGGTGGCTACTCTCGTCAATCGGATTCGAGCACTTGGAGAGAACCTCACGGAGGCCTCGGTTGTCTGGCGGTTCTTGCGCGCGGCCCCTCCCCGGTACCTGCAAATTGTCACGGCGATCGAGCAGTGCGTCGATCTCGCGACTCTCTCCATCGACGATCTTGTCGGACGGTACAAGGCTCACGATGAGCGTATGCGGTACAGTCTTGGGGACGGGAAGAACGACGAGCTTGTGATGCTCACAAAGGCGCAGTGGATCGCCCTGGAAAAGCGAGGCGGATCCATAAGCAGTAGCAAGAAGAAGGGGAAGCAGCATTCGACGAGAAAGAACTTCGCCGACTCGGACGACGACTCAGATGATGAGGCTGCACCTGCACCACCGAGGAGGAAGTTTGACATCAGGAAAGTGAGGTGACCTCCTTGGTCACATCAAGGCTGACTGCGAGGAAGCACCGAAGCAGAAGGCGCTCATGGCCCAGCAAGGTGACGACGGTGACATGATGTTGATGACTGAACTCGTGGATGAGGAGGATCCAGTTCTTCGAGCGCCGGCTAAAGAAATTGTCGCGCTTGTGGAAGAAAAAGTTTGCCATCATGATCATGGTTCGAAAACCTGTGTCGAAGCTACAGATGCGGGGAGTGATTCCGAAACTTATGTCAGTGCTAGTGCTATGGACGTAAGTGCCAACTTTGCTAGAGCGGATGCGGCGATAATTGCATGTGCTCGTCCATGGAGAAGTAGTCTCTGTGCTGGTCGACTGGAGAAGAGGTCTGTGGGTGGCCTGAAGATTGAGACAAAAGTTTCGACTCCAGATGCGTACGTGGCGCCAGATGTCCACGAAAACAACTCGGCAAAGAGCGTTGCAGGCGATCACCAAGCAGCGAGTCGAGGCGAGCGAGGCACACGCGTGCTGTTGCATAGTCCAGCCATGTGCGTTGGGGGGGGGGGGGGGGGCAGCCTAGCAAAGGACGGTACGCAGAAGGAGCCGGCCACTCCAGCGAGCTGGGCTATGGTGGCCACTGCAAGCTAGCAGCTGAAACATCACCGCGTGGATGCATGGTGCATGGGCCAGAACGTGGGCAACATCCAGCGGACGGAAAAGACCCACTTGGGGAAGTGTATCATGGTTCATACGTGGTGGCACCTGGAAATTTACTAGGTGTAAATGATGCAGCGCCAATCTCATGCGTGGGGGGTGCAGTAGCATCACTTGGTGGCCAGTCAGCCAGTATGTCTAGTACTCTAACTGTCAGCCTAGAAGCAAGCATCAGTGGTGGCTCGCAGTTGCTAGCAGAATTGTATGCAGACGATGATGTCACTTCGGCACCTATGTCGTCTCCGAAAGCAATGGAGGAACAGGCACCAACACCTACACCCGTTCTGCTACAACCGGTGTTACACTCATATTCGGAGAAAACTCTTCGGACGATTGACCCGGTAAAAGTGAATGGGAGTGGGCGACAGTTTCTAGCAAGCACCGAGGAACCAGTGGAATTTGTGGACGCAAATACAAAGGAGTGTTGGCGTCATGCTATAAAAGAAGAGTTGGGGTCGATCCATGACAATAATTCATGGGAGCTTGTGGATCTTCACAACAATGAAAATGCTATAGAGCTCAAGTGGGAATTCAAGGTCAAGAAAGATGTTGAAGGGTGCATGGAGCACAAAGTGAGGTTTGTGGCCAAAGAGTATGTGCAAGAGAAAGGTGTGGATTTTGAAGAAGTGTTCATTCCCATTGCAAAGATGGAGTCGGTGAGATTACTTATCGCTCTCGCGGCTCAGGAGTCATGGAAAGTACATCACATGGATGTAAACTCCATGTTTTTGAATGGCGAGATAGATGTGTATGTGAATCAGCCACCAGGATTCATCAAAGAGGGAGAGGAACACAAAGTACTGAAGCTACACAAAGTCTTGTACGGGCTATGGCAAGGCTCTCGGGAGTGGAACATCAAACTTGATCGGACATTGATTTCTCTTGGATTTGAGAAAGCCCCACTAGAGCATGCAATGTACAAGAGAGGTGAAGAAAGGGATCGTCTACTAGTTGGCATCTACGTCGACGACCTATTAATTACTGGAGCAGATGAAGAGTTGATTGCAAAGTTCAAGCTACAGATGAAAGAGCATTTCAAGATGGATGATCTCGGTCTTTTGAGCTACTACCCCGGGATAGAGGTACATCAAAAGATGAAGGGGATCACACTATACCAGGAGGCATACAGGAGGAAGGTACTTGAAAGCCGTGCCATGAAATATTGCAATCCAATTGACGCTCCAATGGAACCTTGTCTTGAGCTGAACAAGAAGAGTAAAGCAACCGCGGTGTGTCAAGGTGTGTGGCTAGGAAGACTACACGGTGATCACACGAATCGTGATCTGAAACAAGTGGTGCTCAATGTTGATAGCAAGTCTGAAAGTTTTCTACGCGAAGATCCAGTGCGGCATGATAAGAGAAAGCACATTGATACGATATATGACTATATAAAGGACTACGTGGAAGAAGGTAAGACGGAGGTCAACAACATACGCACCGATGATCAACTGGCGGACATGCTAACCAAGGCTTTGGATCGAGAGAAGTTCTTGGAGATGCGAAGAAGGATCGGCGTCGGAGCTGTGACGTGACGACGTCGTGTTTAGGGGGGTGATTGTTGGAGTTAAACACGACAACATGTATTCTTGTCCGGCTATGTGCACGATTACGTATAGCTGTCCGTGTAGGATTCTAAACCATCACCGAATAGGTCTGTGTATAGGCTAGCTATTACTAGTATATATATGTAACCTACCCCTGTACTTTGTATCGTGGAAAATCAATACAAAGAGATTAACGGGAGCGACACGCTCCCGTGGCCATCCAAATCGATTCAAGTGTGTGCGATTTGTGTTCGTGCGTGTTGGTGTCCCGGCCAGAACTACTAGTGCATACTAGTATACGAGCCAGGAAAGAATCGATCAGGATACGCTAGCTTGGCTAGCTTTGCACTGCCGTGCACCGTATATCTCGGCGTAAAATAACTTCGCCGGGATTGCCAGCGTTGCTTTGGTGTCGTTCGTCGCGTGTCGCCGTCGCCGGAAAGTACTCGGCATCGGGTCTGGGCCAACAAGTGATTGATTTGGACAACCCTCCTTCACGGAGCTAGACACGGCCTGTCACCGAAGGGCTTTCTCCCTCTACCACCGGCAACATGTTGCATTTGCAACTATCTGTGGCCGTCTCTATCAAGGAGATGGAGATGGGATAGGATCAGGAAGTGGTGGTGCACATCTATGATTTCGCCGGCAACAACACATCATCCGCATCTTCAAGGACACCATCTGCCTTTGCGGCATCTTCCATACTACCATCCAGGTTCGTCAGCCTCATGTCCCCATTCTACCGCATTCTCGCCGCCGCAGCATCCCCCCATTTGTCTCTCTTCCCTCCGTGCTGTCTGCTATGCCAAGACATTTGGATCTTCAGGCAAATCCATCCGTTGTCGCCGCCTTCTAGAGAACAAAAAAGAACCCCGGTAATTATTATGCACTTAACCGTATAGGCTTCTAGAAAATGAAAAAGACCTTAGGTTGATTTGTGGTGTTGAACTGTATAAGCTTTTTTTCTTTCGGGAAAAAATTGTATAGGTTTTGCATGACTTGGGTGATTTATTTGGTGTTATTTACTTGATGTGTGTTTATATAATTGAATTCCTCAATGCGAACTTGGATGTTTTATGTTCAATCAGAATGTTGAGTTATTGGTGGAAGAAGTGTCAATGTGATAAAGATCATGGAAACAACATTTTACGTGTCATTTTTGGGAAGAATATGCTTTGATCTACTTGGTGCTACTTTTATGAAACATTCTGGTTCAGAGCACAATTCATGTATGGCAGGATACGTGTATGTATGTATGAGCTATAAATGTGCAATCAAATCTTGGTTGATACCTTTCTGCATGTTCGTTCCTGATTACCTGAGGCTCTTATATAAGCTGTGTGCCTAGTTATTGTTTGACTTACTGCATGTTGCCAACAGGTCCAAGGAAACGAGGAAATGGCCATTCAGTTACTGCGAGAACAGCAGCGGGGGAGGCCGCGTCACCGTCCTCCACATCAACGCATCTTCAAGGACGCCATCTGCCTTGATGACATCCAGGTCCGTTAGGCCTCCCTCCCCCATCCCATCTTCTATTCACCATGTACTTATTGGTTTCCCTGTTCTCTGCACTGTCTGTGATTCCAAGAGTTCTGGATCGTGAGGCCAATCCATTTGCAAATTAAAAAAAGAGGTTGTTTTGGGTATTCATAAAATGAATAAGTTAAATGAGGATTTTGGGATGTCTAGTAGTAGTTTTCTTTAGACATACAAAGATGTGTGAGGGAGCGATAATTTACTTACTTGATATGTAATTTATAACTGAAATGAAATTATTAATAAGGCAATTCAAGTATCTATATACTTGCTGATTCTTTCTGAACTTCCCCGATGCAGGACACAAACCGTGCATGATGATATGGTATGATTACCATATGAGCGATAAAATTCACGATCTAGCATTGGTTAAATACATGCATTTTTAGGACTTGAGGATCTTATCTTTTGCTTAGAGGGTGCCTAGTTATTGACTGGAAAAAACATTGTGTGTCACTAGCAACAGGTCTATCGAGATGAGCAATGCTCATTTGGTTACTTTGGATTGTTTGATGATTTATTCATCGACAAATTGCGCACTTGTTACTTTGAACGATGGTTGCTGAAAGCTAAATATCCTTATAGAACATTTGAAGCAAACTCTCTAGTCAATGACAGTCTGTTGAAGAATCCTAATGTTGTGTTGTCTTTAATTTGAACATTAGTCTAAGCAATGTCTTATTGTACCCATATTTGCGATCCAGAATGATTTTAAAGATTTTTAGTCAACTAGTTCAGATGTCGTAACATATATTAATTGGTTACATATTCAGGTTGGGCAAACTAATGCGGGAGATGCAACTCTAGAGGTTGTTGAAACTACAACAGCAAAGGAATGCATGCATATGTCTTTCCTAGGATTTTGTAACTACTAGCACGATTAGTAGAATCTGTCATGTTTACCCTCGTCATTCTACCTAGTCTCATGTATCAACTAGATTTTTCAGAACCTCATAGTTGGACAACATAATTGCAAGAAATTGTGTGGGTCCATTAATCAAGCTTTGGTTAAGTCACTGAAGATGGTCGAGACTAGATACACTATGAAACCATGAGTGAAGAATAAATATTCAAGCTACCCATTGTTGAAAAAAAATTGTTTTTGAAATTATCGTTCTTGGTTGCTCTGGTTCAGAAACATATTTCTGAAGAATGCTGCAGCCCTAGCGACACGAGTGAAACAATAGAAATAGCCTTGTCTGCTAACTGTACAATGAGAGGGTGGTCACTTTATGTATTAAGATGCATACAGTAATTAGATGCTGATTTTTTGCAGGGAGGAGGCTTCAGGATCAGTCCTTTTACTTGTTCATAGGAACTATTGTTGGAATTGCTGTGAAATCAATTCGTTTGGGATGATCTCCTTTAGTGGTTCTAAGGAGCGGAGAGGGCGTCATTTAGGGTCAAATGTCTTATTCTTTATGGTCTCTGGATGCCCTAGTAGCACCCAATTGCTTAGTTTCCTAAAATCCCCAATTTCAAGGGTTTAGTGCTGCTGTTCTAGATGTTGTCATGTGCTATCTATCTTAAGGCTTGCTTGGAATTGTAACTCGATGCTATGATTACTAACTGATTTATTGGTCTTCTATTTAGCATGGACTGTATCATGTGTTTCCACTACTTACAATAGTTCTAGGGCATTATTTAATATATTTGCTAGCATGATTCACTCTTCCCTTTAGTGGCTAATAACTACTCTTTTGGTCATTTAAACCAATAGATTGAATCTATGATCTGTTCTGTAGTAGTACCATAGTGATAGTAATTAGTCCTTTATTTTGCATATAGTTATAGTTTACACATTATGATATGCCACAATTCTTTTTTTCTTTGTGCAACTGCTCTGCATAGTTATTGAATCTCTTTTTGATTCATGCATGCTTACATGTTTGGGCTCGAGGTGCTTCCAGATCCGTGCACCTTCACCTCGTTGTGAAGAGTGGCGAGCTGGTCCTGGATGGAGGTGCTCAAGGTCGGCTCATTCTCTACGGGTGAGTGCCGGGAGAGGAGGAAGCCTCCTATGGTTCTGCACCAAGGTTGGCCCGCCGCCACCCTGGTCGTCCTGCTCCCCACCCCCCCTGCTTCACAACATTCTTGGCTAAAACAAGGTAAGTCACGAGCCACTCCTGGATGCGAAGGAGAATGAAGAATTAGACCAATCTGGGAAGCTATCTTTGGTCAGCGGGCATATTTGTCGCTGTAGACAGGGTGATGGTGGTAAGCCTCTTCTCCTCCCCTCACTTCTCTACTATGGGTTCATGGCCTTTGTGCCATCCATTGCTTGATGTTGTTTTGTGATTGTGGTCATCTGGCCATTATTTTTCATTTTTGTTTGGATATGTTGGCATGGTTCAGTGCAACTTAATTGCTATAATTTAGTTCTAGATTATCTCTGTAAATGTTCTTCAAGGCTTACAAATATGTACTTCTCTTGTAGCTTATATTCTTGTGGTGGCTATCAATGTGGTGCTAGGGTAAGTTGTTGTGGTTCTTCCATAGAATGTAGTTCATATTGTTACTTTGTGTGGACTTTCCTACTTTTGAGTTGTAGAGATGATGAATAGCATGGAGATCCTATATCTCATGCTGGCCATCATGCCATGGCAACTTCTAGGCTTTTTTGCTTCTGTGATATGCATGATTGTCATGGTGTGTGTGATGCCCTTCTCATGCTTGTTTGATTCCTAGGGCTAGGTGCATGTCCATGACACTTGCATCCAACCATAAGGTCAATTTTTGTTGGTTTCCAGTAACAACAGCAAAAACCATGATCGTGTTTCCACCTTTGAATTGAGCTCTCACACATGAGATCCCAATTGGATTACATTGCTCCTTTGCATTCTTAAATCATGTTTACTTTTGTTAAACACTCATGAGTTGTGTACTGGCCATCGAGCCGCTGCTATTTGTGGTGTTGATCATCAGAGTATGTTGGCTTTATTACTCTAGGTGTGTTTAATCATGCGTTAGGCTTTCACAAGGTTTGCTTATTCGTGTACATGTTCATATGTAGCGAGGCTGCCTTGATGCTTCCAAGCGTAGAAACAATGAACTCAACTCAGTGGTATTCTGGGCAGGGCACAATGTCATTTTCCTGCTATCTAGTTTTGTTACGAGCAGGTCCATCATTTTGTTTTTGTTCTAAAAACGAGAGAATTCTTGTTGTTAGTTTCCTATTTCAAATCATTGGATTTAGTGATGTGAATAAAAATGCAGACTTGTATTATAAAAATACACGCTTCTTGTTCAATACTTATGTGCTGGCCATTGAGCCGCGGCTATATGTGGCATTGATCATCAGAGCCTGATGCAATACACAACAATTAGAGCTAATATTTTTGTTGTAAACTTAAATGAACCTTTGCTGGAATTGCTCTAAAATCAATTCATTTGGCGTGTTCTCCTCTAATTGTTCTCAGGCACAGAGAGGACATCATGTAGGGTCAAATGGCTATTTTTACGAACACTTATGCTTGCTATGGTCTCTGGATGCTCTAGTTGCACCCAAATGCTTAGTTTCATAAATCTCCAATTTCTCGGTTTTGTTGTTGCTATTCTAGGTACTGACTGTCATGCATTATATATCTAGTTCATAACTTGCCTCGAATTTTAACTCTAGGCTTAATTCAATGCGAGGATCACAAATTTTGATTCATTTGTGTTGTGTTTAATATGGACAGAATCCTCTGTTTCCCTTACTTATGGCAGTTCTAGGGCATTGTTTAATATACTTGCATGCATGATTCACTCTAACCATCAGTAGCTAACTACCCATGTCATATAGGCCTAGTTTTCACAATATTGCATGCCATAGTTATTTCTTTTTTCTGCAACTGCTCCGTATAGCTACCGAATCCCCTTTTGATTTGCATGTTTGGTGTTGAGGTGCTATCTACCTTAAGGCTTGGTTGGAATTGTATCCTCTGTTTTGACTACTTAGTGCATTTTTTAATATAAATGAAACTATGATTCACTCTCCCCATTAATAGCTAACTACTAGATGGTCAATTCAACCAGTAGACTGAATCTATGGTATGTTCAGTACCAGTACCATTGGATTAGTAAAAAATCCATTATTTGCATATAGTAGTTTGCACAACATGGCATGCCATTGTTATTCTTTTGTGAAGCTGCTCTGTATAGTTATTGAATCCCCTTTGTTTCATGCATGCTTACATGTCTCGCCTAAAGGTATTTCCCAATACGTCAAACCTTTGCCTCGCCTTGAAGAGCTGTGAACTGGTATGGGATGGACGTGCTCAAGATCGGATCTTTCTGCATGGTCGAGCGCCCGGAGAGGAGGCATCCTCTCTATGGTTTTGTTCCAACTGGTACGGGATGGACGTGCTCAAGGTCGGATCCTTCTCCATGGTTGAGCTGGCGAGAGAGGAGGAAACCTCTCTATGGTCCTGCTCCACACTCTATTGGTGTGTATTCCAGTAGAGTCCACTTTTCGTCTGACTTAACAGAGGTGCAATTCAACTAAGGTTGCACACACAGGTGAAGCTTGTGGACACGAAGGAGAATGATGCCTTAGATGAGTCTGAGAAATCGTTATTGTACACGGGTAGTGAGTGAATGTGTCGTCTGCTATGGTGATGGGCCCGTGGTGATAAGCTTATTCCCCTCCCCTCACTTCTCCCACTACGGGGGTCATGGCCTTTGTTCCAACCAAGTCTTGATGTTGTTCTGTGGTTGTGATCATTCGGTCATAATTTTCCTTTTTATTTGGATATGTTGGCATGGTTCTAGATTATCTCGGTAAATTTTCTGTCAAGGTTTACGAATATGTACTCTTGTTGTACCTGATATTCTTGTGGTGTCAGTGTGGTGCATAGGTAGGCTTTAGTTTGTTGTGATTCTTCCATGGGATGTAGCACATAATTTTTCTTTGCATAACCTTTCTTGTTCTTAGTTTTAGAGATGAGGAATAGCATTGAGATCCTGGATCTCATGTTGGCCATCATGCCATGGCAACTTCTAAGGTTTTTGGCTTCCGTGATATGCATGATTCTCATGATGTGTGTGATGGACTACTCATGCTTGTTTGATTCCTAGGGCTAGGTGCATGCCCATGATTGTCGCATGCAAGGGCGCGATGCTCAAGCGCTGCCATCACCGCCAACCACCCAAAGCAGAATCTAGGTTTTACCTTGAAGAACCAATCTAAGCTTATCCGAGCAATGCTGTCAACAAGTTAACACCGTAACTATGTCACCATTGCTAGGTATAACCAACTCAGTTCAGACCTAGTCCTCACCCCAGAGCTCATGACTTGGTGATCAAGTAGCACCACCATCGATGTCACGCATTTGTTATCACCACCACTTGTCTGTGATCCCAGTAGCTATATGTGATTTGCGACCGCCATCGCTGCACAACCATCCCTCCGTGTCAAGTCGTCGTCCATAGTTTGCATCTCACCATCAAAGTCAACCACCAAATGTGAAGAGAGAAATCCTCAAAAAGATCTTTGGTGGACAACTCAATCTGTAGCAAGGCCGCCACCGCGGGCAGTAGTGATCACCACAAGGGCTAACAAGAGGTGGCGTAGTGGTCATTGGCTCACGATGCTACTAGCCAGCCCACAATGGCAACCCGGACAACCTGGATCAAACATTGCAGGGGAAGACACAACCGCACAGCCACGATCAGATCTGGGAATCTGCCTGTGCCAGCGTCCCTCGGACAACAATGAGAAAATTCGAGTGCTTGTCGTGATAGCAATGGCCAACAGGCCTAGATAGGGCAGCTACAACCCTCCTGGCCACACCTCAGGCGGGAACACGTCTCCCGGTTGGCGGAGAATAGAGCCCAACCGGTGACGACGAGCATGGGCACTAGGAGGATACTAACGACCGCATCGGGGTAAGTGTCCAGCAAAGGAAGGAAGCCCCGCCGCCAGCTCATTCCGCATGTGGGTTTGCCCGGTGATGCCAGCACGCGTATGCGATAGGAGAGAAGGGGAGTACAATGCTGGAGGTAGCGAAGAATGGAACGCCGCACATGTCGCATGCCGAGGATGATGAGGGTGCCCTTGTTTCTCAGCTCCTCACACTGCCACGCTGCAGGGCATCTATGATCCCTTCTTCAGCTCTGAGGGAGTCCTGGATTAGGGGGTGTCTGGAGAGCTGGACTACCATCATCGGCCGAACTATCATCGGCCGGACTATCATCATCGACCGGACTCCAAGACTATGAAGATACAAGATTGAAGACTTCGTCCCGTGTCCGGATGGGACTTTCCTTGGCGTGGAAGGCAAGCTTGGCGATATGGATATGTAGATCTCCTACAATTGTAACCGACTCTATGTAACCCTAGCCCTCTCCGGTGTCTATATAAACCGGATGGCTCTAGTCCGTAGGACAACAACCAACATCAACCCTTACAATCATACCATAGGCTAGCTTCTAGGGTTTAGCCTCCTTGATCTCGTGGTAGATCCACTCTTGTAAACATCCACAATATAAATATCAATCAAGCAGGACGTAGGGTTTTACCTCCATCAAGAGGGCCCGAACCTGGGTAAAACATCGTGTCCCTTGTCTCCTGTTACCATCCACCTAGACGCACAGTTCGGGACCCCCTACCCGATATTCGCCGGTTTTGACACCGACATTGGTGCTTTCATTGAGAGTTCCTCTGTGTCGTCACCGATAGGCTTGATGGCCTCTTCATTCAACAACGACGCGGTCCTGGGCGAGACTTTTCTCCCCGGACAAATCTTCGTATTCGGTGGCTTCGCACTGCGGGCCAATTCGTTTGGCCATCTGGAGCAGATCGAAAGCTACGCCCCTGGCCGTCAGGTCAGGTTTGGAAGTCTAAACTTCACGGCCGATATCCGCGGGGACTTGATCCTCGAAGGATCCGAGCCACAGCCAAGTGCGCCGCACTGTCACGATGGGCACGACCTAACTCTGCCGCCAGACAGCGCTTTGGAGGCCGCACGCGAATCCGCTCCGACCCATAGTCCGGAGCCGATCGCGCAGATCGAGGACGGGTGGCTGGACACTGCCTTGGGAGCTGCAACTTCCACGGCGATGGAGCCGAACACTGACCTTGTCCCGCATAAAGCTCATGACTCCGAGGTGCCGGACTCCCTACCGGACTCCGAACCTCCTGCGCCCCTGCCAGTCGAATCCGATTGGGCGCCGATCATGGAATTCACCGCTGCGGACATCTTTCAGCACTCACCCTTCGGCGACGTCTTAAATTCGCTGAAGCATCTCTCGCTATCCGGAGAGCCCTGGCCGGACTTCGGCCAGGATGGTTGGGACGCGGACGATGAAGAAATTCAGAGCCCACCCACCACCCACTTCGTAGCGACTGTCGACGATCTAACCGACGTACTCGACTACGACTCCGAAGACATCGACGGTATGGACGACGATGCCGGAGACTATCAAGAACCAGCGCCTACAGGACACTGGAAAACCACCTCGTCATACGACATATACATGCTGGACACCCCAAAAGACGGGGACGGCGAAGAAGCAGCGGAGGCCGATTCCTTAAAGAAACAGCCCAAGCACCGACGTCAGCGGCGCCACTCTAAATCCCGCCACAGCAAGAATGGAGATTCCGGCACAGGAGATAATAACACCCCAGAAAGTGCCGAAGACAACCCCCTCCAGCAAGATTCAGCGCAGGAGGAGGCAGAAGCAAGCCCTCACGAGAGGGCGGCAGACGAAGAGGTCGAGGATGATAATTACATACCTCCCTCCGGAGACGAGGCAAGCCTCGACGACGACAAATTCGTCATGCCTGAGGATCCCGTCAAACAAGAGCATTTCAGACGCAGGCTAATGGCCACAGCAAACAGTCTAAAGAAAAAGCAGCAACAGCTTCAAGCTGATCAAGACCTGCTGGCCGACAGATGGACCGAGGTCCTCGCGGCCGAAGAGTATGAACTCGAACGCCCCTCCAAAAGCTACCCAAAACACAAGTTGCTCCCCCGACTAGAGGAAGAAGCATGCAAACCGGCAGCACTAGCGCACAATACGGCAGACCGACCACCTCGTGGCCGCGACAGAGAGGCATGTAAGCCCTCCACCAAAACCGTACCCCGGCACCGCTCAAAAAGCGCGAGGCCACGGGGGAACGCGCCGGACTTGCGGGACATATTGGAGGACAAGGCAAGACAACCCAGATCTATCTATGGATCACGTGGGCGCCCCAAGACCCACGACGAATACCGTCGCGCTGGATACAACTACTCCGGCCGGGCCGAACACAGCAGACAACGCTCTCTTGAGCTACGTCGCGATATTGCTCAATACAGAGGCGCCGCACACCCACTATGCTTCACTGACGAAGTAATGGATCATCAAATCCCTGAAGGGTTTAAACCCGTTAACATCGAATCCTATGATGGCACAACAGACCCCGCGGTTTGGATTGAGGATTATCTCCTTCATATACATATGGCCCGCGGCGACGATCTTCACGCCATCAAATATCTCCTGCTCAAGCTTAAAGGACCAGCTCGGCATTGGCTTAACAGCCTGCCCGCAGAGTCAATTGCATGCTGGGAAGACCTGGAAGCCGCATTCCTCGACAACTTCCAGGGCATGTATGTGCGACCACCGGATGCAGATGACCTAAGCCACATAATCCAGCAGCCAGACGAATCGGCCAGACAATTCTGGACACGGTTCTTAAAATCAAACCGTCGACTGTCCGGATGCAGAGGCCCTCACGGCCTTCAAACATAACATCAGCGACGAGTGGCTGGCCCGGCACATAGGACAGGAAAAGCCGAAATCCATGGCAGTCCTCACATCACTCATGACCCGCTTCTGTGCGAGAGAGGATAGTTGGCTAGCTCGCAGCAACAACCTCAGCAAAAATGCTGGCAGTCCGGATACCAAGGACCGCAATGGCAGGTCGCGTCGAAACAAAAAAAAACGCCGCATTAACGGCGACAGCAATGAGGATACGGCAGTCAACGCCGGATTCCGAGGCTCCAAACCCGGTCAACGGAAGAAGCCATTTAAAAGAACTACTCCGGGCCCGTCCAATTTGGACCGAATACTCGACCGCTCTTGTCAAATACATGGAACCCCCGAAAGGCCAGCTAACCACACCAACAGAGATTGTTGGGTATTCAAGCAGGCAGGCAAATTAATTGCCGAAAACAATGACAAGGGGCAACACAGCGAGGACGAGGAAGAGACCCGGCCGCCGAACAACAGAGGACAGAAGGGATTCCCCCATCAAGTTCGGACGGTAAATATGATATACGCAACGCATATATCCAAGAGGGAGCAGAAGCATGCACTAAGGGACGTATACGCGATGGAGCCAGTCGCCCCAAAATTCAACCCGTGGTCCTCTTGCCCGATCACTTTCGATCGAAGAGACCATCCGACCAGTATCCGCCATGGCGGATTCGCCGCATTGGTTTTAGACCCAATCGTTGATGGTTTTCACCTCACGAGAGTCCTGATGAACGGCGGCAGTAGCCTGAACCTGCTTTATCAGGATACAGTGCGCAAGATGGGCATAGACCCTTCAAGGATTAAACCTACAAAGATGGCCTTCAAAGGCGTCATACCAGGTGTTGAGGCCAATCGTACGGGCTCAGTCACACTGGAAGTGGTCTTCGGATCCCCGGATAATTTCCGAAGCGAGGAGTTAACCTTTGATATAGTCCCGTTCCGCAGTGGCTATCACGCTCTGCTCGGACGAACCGCGTTCGCAAAATTCAACGCGATGCCGCATTATGCATACCTTAAGATCAAGATGCCAGGCCTTCGTGGAGTCATCACGGTCAATGGAAACACGGAACGCTCCCTCCGAATGGAGGAACATACAGCGGCTCTCGCGACAGAAGTACAGAGCAGCCTCTTAAGGCAATTCTCGAGTCCGGCCGTTAAACGACCGGACACAGCCAAACGCGCTTGGAGCAACATCAACCAAGACCACCTGACACGTTCCGAGCACGCGTAGCAGTGCGGCCTCAACCCCAGCCCTCGCACAATT
This sequence comes from Triticum timopheevii, assembly GCA_963921465.1. Classification (NCBI taxonomy): domain Eukaryota; kingdom Viridiplantae; phylum Streptophyta; class Magnoliopsida; order Poales; family Poaceae; genus Triticum; species Triticum timopheevii. Next base: position 15,197,144 of record OY997272.1, on the reverse strand, counting down.
GCAAGACAAACTCTCCGCGTACATAATTATGCCCTGGAGATACCATGGGCATAGGGGGAAAGGCACGACCACAACAGACCCAGAGTGCGGTTCGACCACACTAGGGGCTCCCAAGTGTGTCGCTCTTTTTATCTTTTATTTTTCTCTGTTTTATATATACAGGACTCTGTCCGGCGGCGAACCTGCCGAACTCATGATGCAACAGCCAGGGAGGGACAAAGGCTGCGACGAACACTCAGGTGGTCTCCATTACGAGCATTAAATTTGTTAAATACACCATTCCGCGGCCTACCCCTGGAGGGAGACGCCTTTAATTCGTCCAATCCCTTGCTTTCCGCACTATTTGTATCATTCCGCACTCATAGCAGACCTTCTTGAATAAAATGCAGCACTTTTTTGCCCATAATTGCATTACTTTATATATATGTTCATTTACGACATGTTGCATTCGTATATTTTGGTACGGCCAAATACACCAGGGGCTTAAGTTCCCCGCATTATGGTGTGATAAGTCCGAACGCTTTCACAAGTGCGGCACCCCGAACTTATAGCATTATATGAATCGGCTCCGAATCATGTCTTGGGTCAATAGTTGGGTTTGCCTGGCTCCTATGTTTGGCACCTTACGTTCCGTTCTATCAGCCAAGGTAGCACTGGGAGAACCACTGCGATTGCGCCCCGGTTGAGCCGGGTTAACGCCTCAGTGGAGAAAGCTAAAACTGACTGTCATGATAAGGCGAGAGACTGGTCGCTGTTCGAGAGGTTTTTTCGGGTCCTTAAAGACCTACGCTGCTTCGAGCGAAGTTTCGGATAATATCCGACGAAGGCGTGGATAGCGCCCCGAATTCGGTCTTCCGAATACTAGGGGCTTCGCCGAAATTTAAAATTATAGAATTCTATGGCTAAGTGAGACTGTTCAAGCACTATAAGTCCGGTTGCCTTGTTCGTTGTGTTGAGCGCCTCCCTAGATGGACCCAACAATGGGAACAAGAGTGCTCAAGTTTATCCCGAACACCCCAGCACTCGCGGCATGGGGGCTGAAGCCGACGACTTGCCATCTCTCAGATTTAATAAACGGCCGCACAAAAGGTAATATTTTAAATTAAACAAGCGTTGCTTAGAGCATATGAACAAAGTTTTCAGCGCACAAGATAATACATAGCGAGTTTACTCAATAATTACATCTCGGGGGCACTCATCCGCAATCTTGCGGGCACCCTTCAGGACAGTCTTATAGTACATCTCGGGCGTACGATATTCCTTGCCCGTTGGTGGCGCGTCAGTGATTAGCTTCTCCGCATCCAGCTTGCCCCAATGCACCTTTGCGCTGGCAAGGGCCCGACGAGCACCTTCAATACAAGCGGAGCGCTTGATAACCTCCACCCAGGGGTACGCATCCACCAGCCGCCGCACAAGGCCGAAGTAGCTCCCAGGCATGGCCTCTCCAGGCCACAGCCGGACTATGAGGTCCTTCATGGCCTCCTCAGCTACCTTGTGGAGTTGGGCCAGCTGCTTCAGTCGGTCGCTAGGGGGCACCGGATGGCCGGCCTCAGCATACTGAGACCAGAAGACCTTCTCCGTTGAGCTTCCCTCCTCACCACGGTAGAATGCGGCGGCATCGGATACACTGTGAGGCAAATCTGCAAACGCCCCTGGAGAGCTCCGAATTCGGGTAAGTATCAGGTAGTTTACATTAACATGCTTACTTTGCATGAAAAATGCCTTACCCGCCGCTATTTTCTTCACATCTTCCACCTCCTGAAGGGCCTTACGGGCCTCAGCCTTGGCGGATTTGGCACTTTCGAGAGCCGACGCGAGCTCAGACTCTCGAGTCTTTGAGTCGCGCTCCAAACACTCATGCTTCTCCATGAGAGCCTGGAGCTCTTGCCGAACCGCCGCCACCTGCGCCTCCTGCTTTTCTCGCTCAACCCGTTCCGCGGCCGCATTGCGTTCGGCCGCAGACACGGCCTCCTTCAAGGTTGCCACCTCGTTCGTGGCCCCTGCAGTACCCATGTTATCCTTGTTATTCTTTTATTGCAACCTAAATCCTTTTCTGTAAGGTACAAGTTCAAAGTGGTGTTACTCACCTTCTTTGTCCTGGAGCTGCTTCTTGGCACGGCCGAGCTCTTGCTCGGACCGCTCGAGCTCCTGCTTCAAAGCACCGACCTCCGCAGTCAGTGCGGCAGAGGTCAGCAGCGCAGCCTGCAACCCATATTGACATAACTTTTTAGCAACCCTGCGAATATCTTTTTAGATCCTCAGTCCGGCTTTTCTTTTCGAACACCGAACTGAGCATCAGGGGCTACTGTCTATGCGGTATTACATTGCATATTTTTAACTTCTTACCTCAAAGCCTGATAGAAGGCTACTGCAGGCTTCGGTTAGCCCGCTCTTGGCGAGCTGTACCTTCTGAATCACCACACTCATGATAGTGCGGTGTTCTTCCTTGATGGAAGCGCCTTGGAGCGCCTCCAACAAGTTGTCCGGCGCCTCCGGTTGCACGGAGGCCGCCGGCGTCACGGTCTTGCCCTTCTTGCGAAGGGGCCACCGGCCGGACTCCGGAACCACTGCGGGTTCCGACGTGGAGTCCGGCGCAAATTCCGGGAGGCCGCCTTGGGGCGCCTCCGGAGCCTCCCCCTGATGGGTCCCTTCTTGGGATCCCACCTCGGCGTCTTCAGTGGCGCGAGGGGTAGAGGCTGTCGGGATGGAGTCCACATCCGACGGAGCCAACGACCCGCTCGATGAAGCAGGGAGATCATCATCGGCCGGACTGCAGGCAGTATGCGGCATTAGAAGGACGCTATCTGACATAAAAAGAAATTATAAATCATTCAGGAATCCGGATACTTACGATCTCGCCGGAGGCCTGGCCCTTGAAGGCCATTCTTTCTTGATAACATTGATGTTGGCGGAGCTGTCCGGGGGAATAGTCCTTCCCCTCTTGGACCCTTTGGCCTTCCCTGTTGGGGAAGCCTTCCTCTTCCTCTCTCCCTCCTCTGGGAGAGAGTCCTCTTTCTCCTCCTTGTTTTCGGGGGAGGAGTCCGCCTCGGAGTCGTCGGACACCTGAAAACGGGAACTCTTTCGAGTACCTGCGGCCTCCTTCTTGGCCTTCTTCTCCGGCACCACGTGCGGTGCCGGAACCAGCAGCCCCGCTAGACGGGCGTCTACTGGGTTTTCTGGCATGGGAGCCGGGCAGACGAGCTACTCCGCCTTCTTCATCCAGTCCTGTCAAAGGAAAAGGGGAAATTAAAACCCGCATAGAGTCAAACTATGAAAAGCAAGTGTCCCGTCAAGGGGTAGAATCACTTACCTCGTCAGCTTGGCGCTGCGAGCGAAATCCGCGATCTTCAGTCGCGGATGCGGGGGCTTCGGCGCCCTTAAACAGCACCCTCCAGGCGCCTTCGTACGTCGTGTCAAAGAGCCCGCTCAATGCCTGGTGCTGTTCCGGATCAAACTCCCACAGATTGAATGCCCGCTCTTGGCATGGGAGAATCCGGCGGACGAGCATGACTTGGACCACGTTAACCAGCCTGAGCTTCTTCACCAGCTTCTGGATACAGGCTTGGAGTCCCGTCACCTCCTCCGAACTACCCCACAGCAAGCCCTTCTTTTTCCAGGAGGTGAGCTGCGTAGGGATACCAGATCTGAACTCAGGGGCCGCCGCCCACGAAGGGTCGCGCGGCTCGGTGATATAGAACCACCCCGATTGCCACCCCTTAACGGATTCCACGAAGGCCCCTTCGAACCAAAGGACATTGGGCATCTTGCCCAACATGGCGCCTCCGCACTCCGCTTGAGTGCCCTTCACTACCTTCGGCTTGACATTGAAGGTCTTGAGCCACAAGCCGAAGTGGGGCTGGATGCAGAGGAAGGCCTCGCACACGACGATAAACGCCGAGATGTTGAGGATGAAGTTCAGCGCCAGATCATGGAAATCCAGGCCGTAGTAGAACATGAGCCCCCGGACAAAGGGGTGAAGTGGAAAGCCCAGTCCGCGGAGGAAGTGGGGGAGGAAAACGACCCTCTCATGGGGCCTGGGGGTGGGGATGAGCTGCCCCTCGTCGGGCAGCCGGTGCGCGATGTCGCCGGACAGATAGCCGGCGCTGCGCAGTCTTTCGATGTGCTCCTCCGTAACGGAGGAGGCCAACCATTTGCCTCCCGCTCCGGACATGGTCGGAGAAGGTTGAGATGAGATGCGCGAACTTGGGCGCTGGAGCTCGAGTGCGCGGAGATGGATAAGCAAAGGAGGAAGGAGGCGTAGGTGAAAAGGTGAATCCTTATCCCTTATATAGGCGGACGAATGCGTCCCCCACCGGCCTGGTAAAACTCGCTTATCTCCCAAGCGCCACCATCAATGGCGCGGTTGGGTTACCCACGTTCGTATTGATGAGAATCCCGGATTAAGGGGGAACATGATCTCTGCTTCGACAAGACGTGCCAAGGAAACCGCTTCGCTAAATGCGCTGAGGTAGTAAAGTAAAAAACAATTCAAGTAATGGCTTGGTAGTGGTGTGACGTCATGCCACAAAAAACGTCAACAGATTGAACTTGTGTATATATTATTCTCTCTACGGTGGAATGTGGAATTTATTTTGCAGAGCCGAACACTATCCTGGTGTTCACAATCTTCTACGAATTATTCGGAGGAGGAACCCGCCTTGCAATGCCGAACAATATGCACGCCGGACTCATCGTCATTGAAGCCTGGTTCAGGGGCTACTGAGGGAGTCCTGGATTAGGGGGTGTCCGGAGAGCCGGACTACCATCATCGGCCGAACTATCATCGGCCGGACTATCATCATCGACCGGACTCCAAGACTATGAAGATACAAGATTGAAGACTCTCCGGTGTCTATATAAACCGGATGGCTCTAGTCCGTAGGACAACAACCAACATCAACCCTTACAATCATACCATAGGCTAGCTTCTAGGGTTTAGCCTCCTTGATCTCGTGGTAGATCCACTCTTGTAAACATCCACAATATAAATATCAATCAAGCAGGACGTAGGGTTTTACCTCCATCAAGAGGGCCCGAACCTGGGTAAAACATCGTGTCCCTTGTCTCCTGTTACCATCCGCCTAGACGCACAGTTCGGGACCCCCTACCCGAGATCCGCCGGTTTTGACACCGACAAGCTCTTTCAGCTCCGACAGGCTTCCTCTCCTGTTTGAACTCTCTAGTGTTTCTCCAACTACAAGCATTCCTCAACCCTGATAGGGCGCTCAATGTCTAGCATCACCATCCATGAAGTGTGCCTAGTGTTCAAAACATATGCAAGCCTAAACGCAAAATGCCATCCCTTGTCTACCGCAACCCCCCCACCCCCCTGCATGTCTCTCTCAACTTATCACAGTGTGCTTGTCTCACATTTTTTTATGAACAAAAAAACAGGTTGGAAGTTTGTGGCCCCAATAGACCCTTCAACAAAAATGCCATCACTTCTGATGCTACGCGTCTTCGGGTTCAAGGTGTATGAATGGATTTTCATCTCCTCTCGGTGTTACTCCACTGGAACGGGCTCTATGGCGGTGAAAACAGGAAGTACAATGAAAGTAGGTGCGGCTGCCCGAGTCCTGATGAAAATTGATTGTGGTTGTTTGTGATGATCATAGCATGGAGAAGACGAGCCATGCCATGGCTAAGCTGTACAACCAGAGAGGTTGTGCCGTTCTACTTCGTAAGGCTAGTAAGCCAAGACATATGCATGATCAGGCCAGTGAGCATGAACAAGTGGTAGAGCCACTGCTGATAATGGATTGTAAATGTTTATTCCATTGTGAAAATCTGATTGATTAATGGCTGGCCCATGTGCTGGCAAATTGACTTGTTCTTTCCTCCATTAATTTGTGCAAATGTGCAAGCTCGGAATAGTGATACTTGAATCTCATACGGGATGCCTTTAATATTTCTTGATAAACATATTACATTAGCTCATAACTAACACCGGAATACACTCGACCCCTAATGAATTGTACTGCACGCAAGTACATCATACGAGCTTCATCAAACAAACATGCACAAGTGAGGAGTCCTAACTAGTCACATAAACTACAAAATTGTATGCATGTGTTTGATTTACGAGGTGCTCTAAATGAGAAAAGCAGTCCAAAAAGTTCATTGAATCTTATTTTACTTTGTGGTGTTAGACAAACTAAACCTAGCTAAGTTTAGTTTACCTTGTTTTTTTACTTTTCTCTATCAGTGTGAAAAACCAGCCATCGAGAAGGCGACATGTTTTTACTGGGGATCTCAATGGGTACGTTTTGAGGTGGTTTTTCAATTGATGTTGGTGGACAGTGACTGGGTTGGATGGGTTGTTTTGTTTCTAAGTAGGTTGTTTGTGCCGACACGAGGCTTTGATTTGAGCACGTCTTTGCATGCCGGTTGGCACGTGCTGGCGAATCGCGTTTCGCCGCTGACATCGATGTGTCTATGTGCTTCCGAGCTAGCCAACACGTTTCGCCGCAGGTTTTGTCCCATGTTCTCATCGCTAACCGCCTTCATCTAGATATTTCTGTCCAATCCCCGCCTCTCGGCTCTCTCCCATGTGCTACTATCGAGAAGATTCCCATGAAACCTCCACCGCTGTAGATATGGCTCCATCGCCGCGCCGCTTGCTCCTCCATCTTCGTAACAACAATCCACCGTCGTCGTTGCGCGTCTCAGCGGATGGAGGAACGCCGGCATGCAGCTGATGCCGCTTAGGGCAGCCGGCCTTTGCATGGACTTAGCTCCTCCACCAGGCTCCCCTGCTGCCATATCGCTGAACCTTGCAATAGCCCAACACAACTGCTTGACTGGCCATCCAGCGGCACCTGTTGGTGAACGAGCAGATAGGAAGAAAAGGCCCCGCCACCATCTCCGCTGGCAAGGCTTTGCCAGGGCGACGTCAGTTGGTGGCACCAAGGGAGGAGTGAAGGGAGTGGAGAAGAGGTGTGACGGCGGGTTATGGTTCCCCCTTCTCTCGCATGAGGGTGGTGTGGGAGGGGAGATTGAAATCTGCATCACTGATATGTCATTGAATTCTGATTACATCTTATGAACTCGGGCACTGATAACAACTCACCAAGACATGGCTAGTTAATTAACTTTCTTCAAATAGGAGAACAAAAATTCAAGGGCACGTCCAGCCCTGTCGTTTGGCAGACCAATTAATTAACTTGTCTTGTGGCTGGATGTTCTAGCTTCTCGCTGTAGCTTCGATCTTCTTCCAGATGACCCTTTGTATAGAAACCATAGAAATATCTTTACTCTAAGAGGGATTTTGAGCTTCCACAATTTTTTTATCAACCGGAACATCACTATGTGCCATTGAATCGTACAATGGTTTGACTGAAAACCTTCCACTTCGATGCAAATTCCACCGAACTCTACCAGTTCCCTCGACAGTTGAATGGCCTCTAGACGAGTGAGTAGTTCATTCCATGCTGCATGTCGAGGCCCTGAAAGGTCCCTACGAAAAGAAATATCGGGGTTTGTCACAAAACTTGTGTGGTCATGACATATTTGTGTCTGATGGTCTTGTACAAGTTAGGATATTGCACCATAAGTGGGGTGGCGCCCAACCAGGCATCCTCCTAGAATCTAACGTGAGAACCATCTCTAACCAAGAAAGAGCCATAATGGAAAAATAATTCCTTGGCTTTCATCACGCCATCCCAATAATGTGAATCACCATGTCTCCAATGAACTGGAGAAACGGCTTTGGAACCCACGTACTTGATACAAGAGAGGCAGCCAGCGTTAGCTAACCCTCTTTTCATCTCTATTCCATCTAGTTCACTGGCTGACACACTTGATCTATCGACACACCACATGTAGGCTACATCGGTAGTACCTCGCCGCCTCACTGCTCCCCCTGTACTAACATACAAGAGAGAGATCGGTGGACTGAGTTGGTTGGTATTTGATAATTAAAAAACAGACCAATCTAACATAGTACAACGTTAAGAGGGAGCCGTGGCACACATGCCTGGGTCTTTTTTTGTTAAAGAAAGGAGGATAGCCTTCGACCTCTGCATCAGAGTGATGCATGCAGCCAATTTATTAAATGAAAGTATGTAAAAAAGATCTCAGGTCTAGTATTGGCTCACAAACATAGCCCAGAAATAACAAAATGAACAAAAAGATACCAGAGCCCGCGACAAAATTAGGCTACAATGACTAAATACCTAGACTATGATTAGCTCGCCATCCAAATCGATGGAAGATAACTCATGTTACCGTTTCTCACTGGTTGCACAAAGTAATCAAAAGCTCCTGGAGTCCGCATGAGTGAGTAACGACCATGTACGGATTCAAATAGTGCTTCTGTAGATAACCTGCAAAAAGTTGTTAAAGTTTTTTCCATTAAAGATCATATCATTTCTGCAATTCCATATAGCCCAAAATAGTGCACATAACCTTATCTAAATATGTCCCGCAATATTTGAATTCACTCCATGTAGCCACCTCCTAAGTAACGTGTTGATGCTAATGGGAGGATTCACGTTAAAGGCTATATAAAGTGTACGCCAAAGAAGTTTGGCTAACGGACAATCTAGAAAGAGTTGTTCAATCGTTTCGTCGTGGTCACAAAAACAACATCAGTTACTACGGGGCCATCTTTGATTTACCAAGTTATCCTTTGTTCATATCACTCCCTTGTGTACAAACTACAGATGTCTGGGTCTAGCCCCATGAAATGCATCCTAGCCAGGGCCATGGCATCTGCTACATGAAGTGTTGTCATCCCTGTGAGGCCCTTATTTTGTTAAACAGACCCTTCAATATGCATGGCAAATTGCTGCGATTGTGGCGAGGGATGTTTGTTCACCCTTAGACAATGCATTGCAAAGATATCAAAGTAGATCGGCCAGCGAGCATCTTATTTCGTGGTTGCCTCTCAAGCCTAGAGCCATCTGCTCCAACATGCATGCAAAATGACCATGCCAATGGCTTGCCACGTTCCACAGGTTGAGTTTAGCTCTGTACCATGCGTCTTGCATCCGCTCAATAGTAAAATCTCCTAGTTGATGTCTAGTAGTACCTCCGAATTACTGCTTCATCGCTTTGTAATTTATAGAGCTGCCTTGTAGCTCATATTTCACTACCCCAACGTTTGTCATAATAAACTAGTCCTTCATTGCAAAAATAGCTAAGGGCATTTAAGACTTGTCATCTCTCCCCAACTCAGCCAGATCGATAAATCAGTGAAGCGATGGCACACTCCACCCACTCGAGCGTACAACATGCACCTACATGGCTAGGAGAGGATGGGGGCGGGGACTAACACGTCACCATAAAATTTCCCTATATACTTACCCCAACGTTCACCCAGATAAAAGCTACCTGGTTTTCCGCGCAAACCTCTTTCCTAGTATTAAAAAGTTGTAGATAGGATGAGGGGAAGGAAGAGAAGAAATCGTGAAATTACAAGTCTATGGGAGTAGGAGGCAACAGGTAAATGAGGACCATTCATCTATATTAGCAACCCGGAGCTAGAGGATACAAACAACGACGACATACCACAACCAGAGGACTCAAGTCGCAATACCACAAATGACATCTCCAAGGAGAGGAATCAATCCATCGTAGATCCAAGGGAGAGTTATAGAGGAAGTGGCTGGGTAGCATGGGCGTTCACTTTGATTAGTTAGTCTTGGTTCTGCATGGCTTGGTAGGCTTCAATTTGTTCACCAACAACTTGCCCTTAGTTTTTTCTTCGAATGTACAATAGAAGTTGGGACCAAACCAGGACTACAAGCTGGATCGGGGCCTTTTTTTAGGTGCTCTTCATCTTCGCCTCACCATGAATGAAAGGAAGAAGGGGAATGGCCTGGCCACTAATCGAATGCAAGCGCCGTTATTTGGTCCCACGGCCCATGAACTCCCTTCATCCCATCAGCGCGCCCCCATTCTTCCACAGTTCCCCGATTGCCTTCTCCCCTCAGCTAGTCATGATTTCTATCTCCACCACTCTCTCTCTCTCTCTCTCTCTCTCTCTCTCGAACTGGAGGCTCCCCGGAACTTGATCCATGGAGACATGCATGGAGGCAGCCCTTGCTGGGAACGAGTGGGGTTTGGAGGCCGAATGTGTGCTGCTATAGCTGATTTTGTGTGTGCGCCTTGGTTGAGGCAGCCGGCTGTGTGCTGCTGCAGTGGTGAGAGATTACGGGTGGTAGGCTGTCAGAGATGAGAGAGGCTTAGGCTAGGATTAGACCAAAGTATTTTCTAGCAGAAGCTGTATCTACCGGGCAAGCATTTGCAATAAATTCGCATCAAGATCCGAGCATTCTGGACTCTCATGCGGTGCGGTATTCAATGTATTGGCTTTGTGTATAGCAAATTTATGTCCCATCACCCGTTTTTTGATTTTTTTTATATTTGGAATCATGATTACAAGATCATTCAAATAAGATAAATATCGAATATTATTTAAGCTCACTTCAATTTCTGTTTCGTAAAATTGATTTGAATTGAAATGGATTTTTTTATTTTCTTCTTCATTTGATTGAAATAAAAATAAATTCCATATATCATATTATGCCATAGATGTCTACCTTAGTTACCAGATGCATTTCAATTACGAAATCACTTTGTTACCAGATGCATTCCAATACCAGATCACATTATTACAAGATGCATTTCAAAACCATATACTTCACCAGCATATCAATTTGTTAGTATATAAATTTTGCATTTCAGCTTTGAGATTAGTTTCGGTACCGCATCCATTTCAATTAATGTGAGACTGAAATTTCAAATTGAAATGCTACTGGTGTATATAATGTGAGACTGAAATATTAAATTGTAGTTTCCAAACCACATCATTTTCAATTAATGTGGGATCGAAATTAGAAACTAAAATGCAATTTTATATATAGTGCAACACTAAAATTAAAATTAAAAAATACGCCGCATCCATTTCAGTTACAAGACCAGTTTCAGTACTGCATCCATTTCAAGTAATGTGAGATGAAATATGAAATTGAAATTTCCAGACTGCATCCAATTTAATTTTCAGACCAGTTTCAGTACGACATCCACTTCATCACCCACATTTTTAATTAATATGAGACTGAAATATATAACTGATTTTTCACATCATAAATATCAATGTTGAACTAAAATAGTGAAAATTAAACGACTCTGAAATTTATACAGATCTCATGTTCTTCGAATGGTCTTGTTGCCAGGATTAAAATATATATAAAAAATTTATAATGCAATTTTGGTTTAGAACTTTTGAATGTTTCAAGATATCACTTAGGAATAAACGGGTTTCTTTTATACAGGAGAGGAAGAACACAACGAATGCATGCACTGTCCTTCCGCTAGAAAATGCACTTCGCTCGGATTCAGATTTTTAGGGATTATCTATTTCTTTTTATGACATAGATGGAGGGAGGTGCTTAATTATTAATGTGATTTGTGACTTTGGTGTTGAAAAGGAAGGGGACAACATAGGTAGAGAGTTAATATACATATTTGGGAAAAATTCTACATTACTAAATTTATGATTTGTGTTGTAAAATAGCTTGATAACGTGTAATTGTGATCTTAGTTGCATTTTCATAATTTGTTTTGGAGCATAATTTATTTTATGCTTTAGTGTCCCCCGTCAATACCGACTGGTCCACGGAAGAGTCTGTGTTGAAAATGCACTGAGCAACATCTTGGAAACTACTAAGAGCGTTTCTGAGGGGATGTAGGGAGTATAGTACTAGTCCAGAGCTACGGTGGTGAATGCGACATTGACCAGTCAGTGCAGCCAGCAGCCATGTGCCTCAACAGTGACGACGCAGGAGGGAGCAGTGCAATGGCCTACATCACCACAACCACAGCACGAGAGAACACAGCAGCGCTTCACCCCAAGTCTCCTCCAGTCCACTTTTATTGTTTCCATGTGACTACATCACCACTTCCTCGATTTTTTGTTTCTTCAAATGCTTTTGATAATCAGATTCATGTTTTCTAAGTGGAGACGTGATTCAGATCTTGCAATGCTAGACTCCAAATCGTTGATGAGAATAATAAAATTAGCTATGAAGTTTCAGAAAAACTGAACGAAATTGAAATTCACAGGGGGGATGATGGGCTCACGGAATCACCCGCTGTCGACGCAACGACGCTTGAGAAATCGAAGATGGTGCGAATTTCCTGCCTTCCTGCCGGGTGCCGTTCCTGCCGGCCGCTCGCTACCTTGCTGGGAGCCTGGGAGTCCTGGGACCGTGGTCCGTGGGTTGCTGGGTCGGATTGCTGGCCCTAGCCGCCCCACAACGAAGTGAAGGGAAAGAAGAACTTGAGTCTGAAAAGAAGAGACTTGATTCGGCGAAAATCCGTATCTGAGCCCGAGCTCAGCTGTTCTCGAAATCAGCACCGATGGTTCGCGCGGAGATTTGTGCTTCCCGATGTATTTCTCGCCCGTATATGCTCTTTCCTGAAAAGGTGCAGCGAAACATTAATTGCGACGGAGCATCCACCTGCTGTCGCGGGACAGATTTCCAACGGATGGCTCGGCTTGTTTTCCGAGCCATCACTAATTCACGAGCCATGCTGGTCGTCCATCTAGAGGCGTCCAGCCCGCCGGCCATAAATGCCAACTCACCCCCCCCCCCCCCCCCCCCCCAGCCATCCACCGCGCTCATTCACATGCCGAAAGAAATCACAGTCTCAGTCGTAGCCATCCTCATCTCCATCGCCGGTGTCGACGCCATGTTTGATTCCTATTCGAACTCGCTGCCGATCCCTCCGGACTGGCTGTTGCCGCTCTTGCGGTGACGAGATCGAGTCCACTGTTGCCAGGTCCGGCTCTCAGGCCAGTCAGCGTTTCTGCAGTGTGTCCTAGCATAACATGTTCATAGCCGCTGCCAAAATGCAGTAAACATCCATGATAACCAAAGTGATTCAGTCGTATGATAAAATCGCAGTTTCAAATCTTCCCACAAATTACTAGTCAAAAATAAATACAAAGAACATAATGTAAGCAAACAAAACAGCATAGACATGTAGTCAACTAATTTATTACGTCAGGTTTAGTACACTTGTTCATCAGTGTGCCCGCACACTGAACTTCTCACTACAGGTAGCCATATGACATGGTGTTCAGGCCATCACGTTACATCAAGAGAAACATGCACACCCCCTGGAAGTGAGGCCCAAATCCCAGAGGAATGATTTTGCGAAACACAGCGGGGGAATCCCCTGCTTCATATTGGAAGGAAAAAAAAGAAGGATCACTGCTCTGCTACTCCAAGTGGTCGCTTGCACGTGTTTCGTCGATGACCTTCTATTCCACAGTTCTTGCATTTTGCTGGCTTCCTCGGCTTCTTTGGCGCATCACCCCTCTCCGGGCATGTCGTCCTTTTGTGACCTTCGCGACGACAAATGCTGCAGAACCCGGTTCGCTTGCTTAACCCTTCGTACGGGGCTTTGTATCTGCTGTTTGCTGGCCTCCCTGCGCCTCTTTGCTCGTTTGGGGCTTCGAGGTCATGGAGGTCGTTGACACTACCAGAATGCCCAACACTATGACATTGACCTGCGACACTTATAGCAGCCGCATTTTCCACAGTCCCATTGCTCCTTGCTTCAGCTCTTTCAGCCAATCTGTCCTCAAATGCCAGACCATCCCTATTAGCTGCCAACGGTGCCGCAGTCACCAGGACAGCTTCCAGAGCTGCATTAACATGCTCATAACATGCAGCACTTGCATCGCCCATCCGCACGACCTCCATGGCTTTCAAGTACAGTGTTGCATGCCTACATGTGAATGATAAGTTAATTGAGTTGTCCATTTGGTACTGGACCAAATGCTCTGGCAATACACCCCTTGCGTCTCTTGTCCATCGCTTAAAAATGTGATGCTTTGGTATCTCCTCAAGATGCAGGATCTCCATCACCTGTGCAAGCAGACAAAGTTTCAGTATTCGTTACACACGTATAGTTCCATGTCGGTACCCACAAGAATAACCAAAGCGACAGTGGCTGACCCTCAACGCATGGCAGCACAACATCCCAGTGTGCTCGAACTGGCCGCATTCACATGTAAATATTGAATTGTCTTTGTTTATGGTAACCTCATACTCAACTCTGCTCCACTTCTCCCTTTTCTCTGCATTGTTGTGAGTGGTCCTGTACTTCCATAGCCTCTCAACTTAAGTTGCATTGTAGGTTGTTACTTCAACTAGGAGGCGCCCAAATTCCTCAAACATACTCCTAGTATATATTTTGCTGGCATGACGTTCTATGGCAAGGTTCGTCCGTCTCACAGCACAACCCTGTAATTTCGCAAAAGGAGGACATAACAAAATCAAATGAATTTTTTTTCATGGTAAGCATTTGCAACCGACATGTTTCATCAATTTTTTTGTGTTTTCAGAAAGTGAATGCAGCATAAAGAAATTATCATTATGAAAAAAAACACTTACAATCATGGTCCTCTTCTCTTCATAGCTCTCCTCGCATTCGCGGTTGAACTGCAACCACATGTACTGCCTCACAAAAACATGCATTGGGCTTGCTGGGGGCATATAAGTTTTCAACAGGTGGTTTGCGCTCTCACTCCGCTGTGTGCTTGTCATCTTTGCACAAAACAAACCCTTGAAGTAAGGCTTCGCCCATTTTCTCCTAGTTTCATAAATCTGAGTCATGTATGCATGACTCTTGAGGTTATACGTATCTAGCAGCTGCCCCCATGCTGCTTGAAACTCTTCTTCAGTCAACATGTGATTCACAACCTTCTGGAATTCTGCCTGGAAATCACTCTTCTTCGAGTAAAGCGGACCCAATGTTTCTTTCGCCTTCTTTAGGACATGCCATTTGCACCACCTGTGTACTGTCCCTGGATATGTCTTCCTTATCGCCAATTCCATGGCTCTGCATTGGTCTGCATTTGAAATGGCACGCCTTACTATTTAGTATTAGCAATCATAAACTTTGTGCTGGTAATACAATGCGCTGTACATACTGACCTGTCAATATGGTCGTCGGTGCAGGTCCGCCCATCAGACGTATAAATTCAGCAAACACCCACTCGAAGCTCTCTTCTTGCTCATCCCACATTAACACCCCCGCAAATATTATACTTTGATAGTGATTGTTAACTCCCACGAATAGACCAAATGGCATGTCATACAGGTTTGTCCTGTAGGTTGTGCCTAATGTGACCACATCGCCAAAGAACTTATACTGCATTCGGCTGCTCCCATTAGCCCACAGCAGATTTTTCACCTTGGTGGAGTTGTCTGCCAACACCACATACCTAAAGCCAAGGTCGCTCGTACGGATGTCAGCAATCGCTTCAAGTGTCTTCCGCACATCATGATCGGCCTGCTCACGGCTAATTTTGCCACATATATTCCTCAGAGTCCTCTTCGTGAAGGGCACCTTCTCAACTGAGCCGAAGAAGCTGCCCATTATACTATAGACCTTTCCAGGATTCACATTATTTTCCCTCAGCTGCCTAATCAAGTCCTTTGTGTACACATCTATATGTTTATGTGATGGCCAGTGCACGTTCTCTCCCATTGTTAGCGACATCGAGTGCTTGTGGCTCTCGCGGTGTTCAGTAATGTACCAGCTGTCATCCGATGCACGTAGAAGTCTGATCAGCGCCGAGAATTCACATCTACATGACCTGCTGTTCTCAACCTCTGGTTTCCCCTGCAATACCATCATGAGCGAGTAAATGATTTTTCAAGTCAGGTCGTGCTGACGCTAATGCTTGTACAGACAATATGGCTTGCCTTACCGAGCAAGCACATACGATTTCTTGCATGCACTTTGTTCTTTCAGCATTTAGACGGCTCTTGTCGTATCTTATTCTGAAGCCGACCTCCCACGAGTACAGATTGTAGAAAATCGTATGCCTCCCCCAAAGAGTCGAAGCTAAGGCCTAGCTCTGGTCGTACGACACTTTTGTCAGGCTGCTCTCGATACTTGCGCATCGAAAGCCCAAATGCACTCATCCGTGATGGACATGAGACCCTCTCCGGCGGCGCGCTGCCAAGGCGAAGCCTGCATTTTCGCAAATTGACTCATTCTTCAGAACGAAACTCACAATCACAGTCACCAATGTATTTTTCAAGTACAAAATAAAATTTCAGGGGATCTATCACGAAATCCATTTTTCCGTCAATGATATCCTCTTTTTGCAAACCTTAATTTTACTACCATCCGTAAGAGCTATTAGCAAAAACGTAAAGTAGAAACAAACAATATTGTATCATACCGTTTTGTCCATCTAGGTGCCTCCGGATTCACCCTGTCAGTCGACTGTGCTGACCTCGTCGGAGAAGCAGCATGTTTCCGGTGAGACCCTACTATCACACCACCATCTCCATCTCCCCCAACATTCTCAGCCAAAGCAGACCTACCGTCTGAATCTGCAACATCCACATTTCCCATCCTCCCTCCATTCTCCAGCAGGTAATGCAGTGGAACGGGATCCGGCTGCTCAAGGTTGTCGGCGAATTCCTCTCTTATTGGGAACCTGCGCGAGAACCAGTGCACGTATCCAGGAAAAAGGGATGGCTTGTAAGATTGTTGCTTGCGGCAGGGAAACCTTACAAGGGAAAACCATAGATCTGTTTTGATCCTAACCTGTGGACTGCATCCAGCAGGAATTCCATGCCCGCAGTGTCCATCTGAAGGTTCTCCGGCGACTGCGCACAGGACGGCGCGGACGAGTTCGTCTTCGCCGCTGCTCCTCTCTCTCTGGTTCGTGGGCGGCGGCGAGAGGTTTCCAGATTGAGCGAGGCAAAGGGATATGGGGGGAAAACAAGTTTTTTTCTTTTTACTCTGGCGTCCCACGCCCGCACAAGGAAAACAACCGCGTCTTCAATTCCGCTCGCAGCCCCTAATTTTCGGGCCAATTCCAATTGAATCGTGCCTCCCCGATCCTTCTTTCTCTCCCTAGATCCAGAAAAACGGCGCCGCTGCTCCTCCGTTCTCCTCTCCTGTGCACTTCCCCGCGATCCCCCCCCCCCCCCCCCCCCCGCCCCGAGTCGACCCTGCATCCGGTCATTGCCCGCGCTGCTGCAAGCCGCCGCCGACCTGCTCAACCGATCAACCGCACCCAACGCCCTCCTTCGTTTTCTCCCCCTCTCCTCACTAATCTCTCTCCGTTCCCAAACTACAGGACGCCATGGCCACCGGAGGCAGCGGGCACGGCCATGATGGCCCCGAGCTCGGCGATGTGAAAGCCATTGGAGGCGCCGGCGAGGCCGAGGTCGGTGAACCTGGCAGCGGCGATCGAGCGCGATGAGCGCGGGGCAGGCCTGGAGCAGCGGCTCGAGATCCGCGCCACCAAGGAGGTTGACGCTGCTGAACGTGACCCGCTAGCAGGGCGCGAGGCTGGCGACCGTCAAGGGGTCATGGCAGTAGACGGCGAAGTCAGAGTGTCAGACACGGTGGGGAGGTACGCGGCGAGGCGCGCAGCAACGAAGGCGTTCTGCTCGGCAATCTCCTCCAGGTGGAGCGAGAAGTCATTGGAGGAGGACGAGGCGAGTGGCCCCGCGGCGCGCGAGGCCGAGGAGAGCAGCGGGTGACCCAACAGCCAGGCTAACGAGAGGTCAAGCGGCTCAACCGCTGGGAAGCAGAAGTCCGTGGAGCAGCAGGAAGTAGGCCGTCCTCGGGTCCCCGCATATATAGTGCCATCGCGCCCCGCGTTGCTGGCTCGGCCGCCAGCAGCCTGGGGCATGCCCGCGAGGCCCCGTGCCGCGAAGAACGCCCAGGATGATCCACACAAAGTCACAAACTGAGAAAAGGAGTGGACAACCATGAGGCCACGTGACTGCGAAGGTGACGAGAATGGTATCGCAGGTGAGTTCCACCGTCCCTGAAGCCTTCTTTCTCCATGTTCATTTGCAAATACAGTACTATATTTGTGGATGTACAACCACCTGCAGCAACTCCTCTTTTTTCTTCATGTTCAGTGGCACATCTTATCTCCGTCCTTACTTTTTTTTGTATGTCTACTTCGTACAGTCCATGCACTATTTTCTTCTACCATTCTTTGATGTATAATCTTTGTTAGTAGATTCCTCAATTTTTGTTATGCAGCATGTGTAGAATGGATAAAAGGATACTCATGACATGGATGAGGAGGCTAAGCAACAATTTTGCATCCCGTGCAGAATTACAGAACATAAGAGGATGGATGGCTGCGGGGAGCATGAACCGAGGTGATCTATGGCTGCTATATCTTGTCGTGTAGAAATTGGGCACAACTCATCGTCTGTGGTAGCAGTTCGGACTTGATATGCTTCTGTACTGTTTAACTTCCATTCCCAAAATATTTTGTAGATGGCCATTGTATGGACCATGTTTGCCAGCGTAATGTGTATAAGACATTGGTGAAGTCAATATGATCTATGCCCATACGGTGAATTAACTTGTACGCCTGCCTTGCTTGCCGAGTTTAATTCCGCATTTCATGTTATGCATTGTTGATGCAATCTACTCTTCATGATTATTCAATGGACACTGCTTTGCAAACTAAACATTATTGTTTGATTCTGTAGTGTTTTGTTTCCGGAGCTACTTGTGGTAGTACTATGGTAAGTTAATGCGAAATCCTCCAATCTTGTTGTCTAGGCAGATATATTTTTTGTTAACAGTGTCTTGCCCATGTTGTATATACAATATATACAGTTCCATTAAAGTTGCTTCTATGTTTTTTGTTGTAAAAATACATTGGCTCATGGTCATTGAATAAAATCATGTTGACTATTGTTGATCGAGGTGAATATGTAGATGAAGACGTCGTGATATCGAGGTACATAAAAATGGTCAGAGACCACAAGAAGACTTTGTGTTGATGCTTTCATGAATTGTATTATGATGCGCGCATTTTGTCCAACAAGATTTAATTGTAAATCTGTGTTCATTAGTTCAGGTGTGCATTGAACGTACATTATTTGCATAAAAATAACAATTGATTGGCAAGTTTGGATTATATCTAACTAGAACGACATGGACACTGCTCTGTTGGCAAGTTTTGATTTTTTTTTCTAGCCTAGAAAATGATACCTACACGTGCGCTCAAGATGATAAATATATTCACCAACATTTTGGCTGCAAGTCACATGGATTCTTTTTGTCTATATTATTAGACCTTTCAGACTATCTCATAGATTTTATCCTGCAAAGTCGTGCGAGTCATTTCATATGCTCGAGTGTTTATAATTGGTGAAATATGCATGCTCAAATGTCTAATTTACTTTCGCATTTTGTTGTATATATCAATCCAAAGCCAATGATCACTTGTCGTCTGTGTACTTAAGTGTCAATCTGTGGGATGAAATTGACAAAGGTATATAATGTGTTTTTCTTAAGTCTATACGGTCGACAAGTCCATCGACATATGGTGCTCACATGGAAAAACTATTTCTGCAAAAGTTATATTTAGTACAAGTTAAGATTTGAAATAATTGTGTCCTAACCAGTGTTTTAAATTGCGGGCTATGCCAAATAGGGGCAGTCGTCCAAATCGCCTATAGCCGGCTATTTAAAACAAATTTTCTAGGATGACTGATAATTTTTTTCCTACGATTATACGTGTGTTGCACGTGCACGCTTACTAGTAGTATTAGTACTCCATAAAATTTTGAGGCCCCAAAAATTTGGGGGCCCTGTGCGCCCCCACATGCTGCACACCGCGAGGATAGGGCCTGGATCCGGTGAAGGTGACACGACACACCGAGAGGCAAGCGATGGACTGATTGCGGGCACCGGCTAGCGGCGAGGGTGGGCTGCAACCGAGCAAGCGGTGACGCCGGTCTGCTGCCATTCTCAACGCTGCTACACACCTGTGCCGATGCGGGGGCCAGAGATATGTGCGTCATGGGGATTTCTTCCATGCGCGTTGATGAGCGGGCTGGGGAGAGACACGACCAGGCGAATCCAATGGCTGGGAATGGCCTAATCTTACAAATCACAAGGTGACCGATCTGCCCATCTGTCGCTAGATCGGGCAACCGACACCTATTACTGGCCTTAAAATATGTGGTTCTAAAAGCATAACATCGGTATGCACTAATAGTGAAACATGAGCAATAATACAACTCTATGAATTGCAACCGATCGAGCAGTAACTTTGAGAAGATATCATAGAGCAACTACGAGTTGGCACAGTTGGACCTAATTGACATGACAAGCTACTGGCTTGGCCGTTTTATATCTTGTTCCATGCATGTGAGAGGAGCTAGCTCAGACTGAGAGACAACAACGAAAAGAGGTGTGCATCAACCAATCTCTTCCGTAATTTCTACAATGCATGGTGTTAAGGATAATCCCCATCCAGTTACACACGATTATTTAGGTTACCTTATGCTATGCATGAGGTTTTTGGGCTCCGGAGGTTGAAACATAGAATGCCGCAAGCAATTAATATTGTTTCTCTCCACTTCTCAATTAAGTTTTCTTTTGTTCTCTTGCTAATTTAGTGACCCTGACTGCATGAGGCGTACCCTAACGTGAGAGGATAAAATGATTGCTCAAAACATAATAAGAAATACAAGTTACAATATACATTGTTCAGGGGACACCCCAGAGGGTGTACCTCACATAGCCTCTATAAGGAATAAACAATCCTAGTAATGTGATGAATAAGATTGGGAGGGATTCGAATTTGAGCAAAGTAATATTATCTTTAGTTCTTTCTCTCCAACTTACAATCAAATCAGAATCAAAGGGGGAAAAGCGGCACAACTGAACAGGAAGCCTACAAAATCAACTTGGCATGCTCTTTGTTTCTGAATAGACGTTTCAACCGTGGTATAATAGGAGCACACCACATCACCTTGGCAGGAACTCTCTTCCTGGGTTGCTCGCCATCAACATCACCAGGGTCATCTCGTCTGATCTTATACCACAATGCACCGCATACCGGGCATGCGTTCAAATCCTCATACGCACGGAGGTAGAGGATGGAGTCATTAGGGCATGCATGTATCTTCTGCACCTCCAATCCTAGAGGGCATAGAACCTTCTTTGCACCATACGTACTGTCGGGCAAATTCGTTATGCTTTGGAAGCTTCTTCTTTAATATTTTCAGTAGCTTCTCAAATCCGTTGTTAGATACACCATTGTCTGCCTTACATTGCAGTAATTCTAGTTTGGTACCGAGCTTTGTGTTGCCATCTTCGCAATTGGGGTACAACCCTTTTTTGTGATCCTCTAACATGCGATCGAACTTCAACTTCTCGTTTTCACTTTGGCATTGTCTCTTTGCATCAACAATGACCCGACGAAGATCATCATTGGGCATATCATCTGGTTCCTCTTGATCTTCAGCTTCCCTCGTTGCACTGTATTCTGGGGGCAAATAGTTGTCATCATCCTCTTCTTCTTCGTTATCTTCCATCATAACCCCTCTTTCTCCATGCTTGGTCCAAACATTATAGTGTGACATGAAACCCTTCTCAAGCAGGCGGACGTGAAGGGTTTTCGAGTCAGAGTAAGACTTCATATTCCCACAGACAGGGCATGGACAACACATAAAACCATTCTGTTTGTTTGCCTCAGCCACTTCGAGAAAATTATGCAGGCCCTTAATATACTCGGAGGTGCGTCTGTCACCGTACATTCGTTGCCGGTTCATCTGCATGGATTCTATATTATTAAGTGTATCCAAAACCATTACAGAACATCATGAATACAGAAGTGACCAAATTAATACAAGTTCATCATCACATTAAAACCAAAGTATAGTAGTGGTCAAATGTTATTACTGAAAAAATAAATACATAGAGTTCATATGTATATAGTTCTCATTGAACAACATATATGTAGCTCTCTAGAGCATCTAATTAAACCATAGATTGAAACTATGTAAAGCATTTCCATGCAACAACAAATGCGATCATAATCGCAACTAAGGTAACAATTGATCCAACAGCATAATAATACCAGGCCTCGGTATGAATGGCATATATTCTAATCTTTCTAATCTTCAAGCACATTGCATCCATCTTGATCTTGTGATCATCGACGACAACCGCAACATGCAACTCAATCTTATCTTCTCCTCCTCAACTATTTTTTCTCTCAAGTAATTGTTTTCTTCTTCAACTAAATTTAACCTCTCGACAATAGGGTCTGTTGGAATTTCCGGTTCACATACCTCCTAGATAAAAACATCTATTTCACGTTGGTTGGCATAATTATCATAAACACTAAATGAACCAAATAGTTATAAAAGATAAAATATACCACATCCGAATCATAGACAGGATGAGGGCCGACGGAGGCGGATACCAAAACCATCGCACTATATAATAACAAATATTAATAAAAGTAAGAAAACTACACAAGATCTATCTAAATCATACAAGTAAGAACTTTTTTCTTTTAAAAAGAACATAAGAACAAGAGGCTCACCACGGTGGTGCCGGCGACGAGATCGGCGCAGGCGGTAGACGGTGGTGAGGACGGGAACGGGACAGGACGGACCGCCAAACCTAGACAAATCTTGAGGAAAATAGAGTTTGGACAAGGAGCTTTGAGAGGAGAAAGCTTAAGTGTGGCTCGGGCATTTCATCGAACAGCTCATGTGCATAGGAGGTGAGCTAGAGTACCACAGAGCTCTCCCACTGCCGGCCAAGAAAATAGAGCAGTGCACTGCTCTGCTCGCGGGCAGGGTGTATACATAGGCTTCCCTTCGGTCCCGGTTTATGGATGAAACCGGGTCTAAGGGACCACATTTGGTACCGGTTCCAGTCACCAACCGGGACCAAAGGTTCTGGGCTAGGAGCGAGGCCTACTGGTCTCCGTTCGTGTCTGGAACCGGGACCAAAGGGATCAGACGAACCGGGACCAATGGCCCCCAAGTCCCGGCCGGCGCCCTGGCCTCACGAACCGGGACCAATGCCCCCCATTAATCCCGGTTCACTCACGAACCGGGACCCATGGGACCGATGCCCCCATGAGCCCCGGTTCGTGAGTGAACCGGATTAATGGGCTTTTCAGGCATGGACCAAAGCCATGTTTTCTACTAGTGCAAGTACACTGGATGACACACCAGCTGAAACCACAATCTGAAATAACAAAGTTATGATGTTCAGGGTGCCTTGTAATGCAGGGGATGTGCCAAAACCTCCCAAAAAAAGAGTGAAACAAAATTTCATAGAGATTTTACATTCAAACAGTGGATCACGCTGACAATGAAGGAACGATTGGATGAAATAGGCAGCACCTAGAAAGTGGGTAGTTTAGTCTTCCCGAAAACAAGAGCAGTCAACAATTGCATAAAATCTTAGGCAGGGCATAGGGGTTCAGAATGGCCATTTGCTTGCTACCGTATATCTCATGCTACCATTTATATACTTGTTGCTACCAAAATTTACGAAACACCAGGTAGAACCACCAGGACATGAGACATGTGTGCCTGCCAGGTGTGTCTAATGGAGCAAATGTCGATGCATCTACCACAAAATCAGGCCATGCAATTCAGCCAGTTATCTTAACATCTTCTGCATTCGGAGGGCCTTGTGATGTAACAACCACCAATAAAATGAGTGAAGCAACATAGTTCTTGGCAAAGTTACACTGGAACTGACCAAATTTCAACACATCCCTATTGCCTTTTCATCAAGTTTTACCATGAATTTTTCAACCGGGAACGTTCTAGCACACCAAAATAAACAATCAATATAAGTAGATACAAACACCATCTATCAGTCTCAATATCTACCCAGCACCAAGTATAAGTACATGCATATTCAAAGTGTGATCACCATCTCAGAGGTACATGTAGAAAATCACAACACAAATACCGCAAACCCATATCATGACACTCCGTACAATCACTTTTGCCTACTTGGATGATGACGAGGATCCCATTCCCAATGATGAGGCCCCCACGTTGCCCTCCCAAAGCACGTGATTGTTCTCCGGTGCCCTCCCCAATCGTATGCGATACCTTGATCGCCGAGTTCTATCAAGTGGTGGCCTGTGATCCAGTGAGTGTTCTGTAGCAGCTGGATGATCCACAGGAGTGGCTCGCGGTGTAGCTGCTCCGCCGTGTCGCGGCATAACCACGGGACAGGGAGCATCGTCCATGGCGCTGCCTGATCGCCAAGGTCTCCGGCTCGGTGGTCACCCGTGACCCTCAGTGACGTTGTCAGCAGCGTCTAAAAAGGGCATACTTCGCAGCGGGCACTGCTGCGCCAGCTCCTGCTCCCGTGCAATCTATTTTTGGCCCGTTGTCCTTTTCTCTAGCACCACCGCGATCTCCGTATTCTTTGGCTAGCCCAACGCTGGTACGTTTTAATTGCACCAAGGCCAGGAAGACCGCCAAGCGGGAGCTCTCCTCACTGACTACGGTTAAGCAGACCACCTGAGTCCTCCTGATACCTCCTAGTCCAAAATGCATTTTTTGGCTTCAGAGTTATTTCTTCTTCTTTTCTCATCTCCTATCGAGGCCACTAAGCTATCTCCTTTGTATTTCCTATCTAAAGGTTTTCAGTACCAACAAAATATGTGCCTCAATTAGCAGAACTAGGTTTGGTGAAAGTTGGGTAGAGTATATGGAGAAGATACCACTCGTATTTATGGAGGTCTGCTATTGTGCCATTGTTCTACTGCTATTTATCAGAATGATATTACTTTGTTACTCCCTCCATTCCCTTATACAAGGCCACAAACCCATATTACAGGTACCAAGAATGAATGGGAAGGAGGTGGTTGAGTGTCATTATGACTACATGCATGTACGTAATATCATTAATTTTTGCCTCGATTACTGTTGGTGGCCTTGTATTGATGCAAAATGTATTTTTGATAGTGGCCTTGTACTATAAGGGAATAGAGGGAGTAACAAAAAATGGGAATTGGGATGCACACACCGAATTGTACACTGTCGTGGCTCCAGATTAATAGAGCTGGCAACAGAGCAAAAGTCTTAAATACGCTTAGCCATGTTGGAGGTGGAGGACACGTTCATTGGCAAGTTCGTTGGAGTGGTTGAATTTGTGCTACACGCTTTGCTGTTTATAATGTCCCTTTGATGAAGCTCGGGAGTTGTACTTTGGTGGTTAACCACAAACATTTCTTATAATCGGGAATAATTTAAAAAATATATGATTTGTCAAAAAATTCATGAATTTTTAAAAAATAATTGTAAAATAGTATAATCATGATTTTAGAATATCCTTGAAAATAGTGAACAATTTTTTAATTCAAGATTATTTTGAAAATCATGAACATATTTAGAACTAAACATTTTTACAAGTGTTAACGTATTTGAAAATTTTCATCGTGTATTCCAAAAATACACATTGAATATTTAAAAAATCTTCCTCAAGTATTTGAAAAAATATGCACCACATATTAAAAAAGAAACATCACATATTTGAAAAATATTCATCACATGTTGAGTAAAATATGCATTGCATATTTGGAACAATACTAGTTGTGTGTTAAAAATTGTTCAAATGAAACTGGAAACTATTCATCACGTATTAAATGTGTTCAATTGCATAATTTCAAATATACCAGCACATGTGCCCGTGCGTTGCAACTGGTTAAAAATTTAGTCTTTATCAACAAAATTAATTGCAATAAATTAAGGAGCACAAACGTCCATGCTTCGCCACAGAGCAGACGTTAGAATCCGAGTTGGTGACGGATGCCAGCAAGTCTAGCGAGACAGACTTCTACCTAGCGACACGGGCTTTCACGGACACCTGGCGTATCACCACCCACGATTCCGTTTTTTTTCCAGTGTCACGACGAGCTGGTAGAGCATGCCATGTGTGCAAAATTGCAAGATCCTCCTCATCTCCTGGAATGCCTCCTCGGTTTACCGTATATGCATCATAGGCCTTCGGGTCACGGACGAGAAATCCTTATCTGAAGTAAGAAGGTAACCATGGTGAGCTCGTCACAATCCTATGATAGCGACATCTAAGGTATTCTATGTAGCCCACTAACTTGCTCTGGTTACTGTGTTTTATGCCTGAACACTCTGCTCTTGCAGTTCTGTTAAGTGTATTCCTTTTTTAGCAACTGACGCTCATTTGGACTGCACACAGACGTTAACTAATAATACAACAAGATTAGTACACCCAGTCACGCAGAGGTGGCGCGTCCAGGGCGCGCCCCAACCACTAGTTTATTGCAATTGATGCGCCCTGTCATGGGGTGAGTTCAGCCCACGACTACACTCGGGTCTTTCTATGCTGCCCAACATTACTAGTCACGGTGAGAATATGACCGTTGGGAGCTCCTGCGACCGGCGCACCTGCCCCCTCCATGCTTCGCCTGCGCGGCTGTCTCCCGGGGGGCAATGGGACCTGACTGCCGGGGAGGGTGGTGATGTGGGTGCCTTGCCCGGGCTGGTGGCTTAGTCGGGTCTGCTCTGTGGCAGGATGGGGCGTTTTTCGGCTCTGTCTTCTGCCGATGCAGAAGAGGATTCCGTGGAGGTCATCGAGGAGGCGGGCGCCGGTGAACCCAGGGATCTGAGCCGGGTGGAGCTGCTCTTGCAACTTGGCAGCTGAGATGCGGGCTGCTTCCACTGCTGATGCTGCAAGGGAGAATGCAGTGTTGGCAGCTCAGGATGCAGCTTCCGTGGATGTTGGGCCTTCGCGTGGCTGTGGCCGTGGCCGGGGGCATGGGCGTGGCCGTGGCCGTGGGAGAGGTCGGTCGGCTGCTTCTGCCAGGGCGAAGAACTTCGATGGGGCGGGGGCCCGATCCCCCACGGGTTTGCAATGAAAGGCCTAATCTGGAATATGAGGGGTTTTGGTCAACGAGATAGATGGAGGCCACTTATCGAATACATCCGTGACCAACATCTCAACTTCATGGGTCTCCAGGAAACCATTCGGTCCTCCTTTGAACCATATGAGCTTGACGCCATATGTGGCGCGTCCAACTTACGATGGGAATGTCTTCTGGCTTCGGGCCGATCAGGTGGGATCCTTTTGGGGGTGAAGACGAAAAGTTTTGAGGTGGTGGGTTTTACACACGGTTCCTCCATCCTCGCAGCGGACGTTATTCAGCAGAATAACGATTTTAGATGGGAGCTAGTTATGGTGTATGGCCCAGCGGACCATGATCAATCAATTGAATTCCTCCGACAGATTTATGCTAAGATCACGGCTTCCCCATGGCCTATTGTCATAGGTGGGGATTTCAATCCCTTGTGGGGTGCAATAGACAAGAGTAATGGTATTATTTTAGACTACAGGCTGGTGGATTCCTTCAATGAGTGGGTGGCTGACCTTGACCTCATTGAGCTGCCTAGGGTGGGGGCTCCATTTACTTGGTGTAATAACTAGGATGACCCGATTAGATGCCTACTAGACCGGCTTTTTGTTTCCACTGACTGGGAGGCCAAATTTGCGGGATGCTTGTTAGTGGCCGAACCAAGACTGGGCTCCGATCATTGCCCGCTTATCCTCAACACTAGAGAAGCCCCCCATCGCGCAACCAAGCGCTTCTTTTTTGAGAACCAATGGCTCCTCCAGCCGCGCTTTGTGCAGCGGGTTTCTTCGATTTGGATGGAGGCTAGGGATTGCCCCCCTCACCGGTATGGCCCTTTATGCGATGCTTTGGACATTTGGCAATATTGTGTGTGCTTGAGTCGTCGACACCTCCGAGGGTGGGGCACGAACGTGGGTAGCCGACTGAAAGCTAGAAAAGTGGCTTGAACACCAAGGTAGATTTGAGCAGCCTATCATAGGATGAATGGGCAAGAAGGTATGTGGTTGAGGATGAGATGATCTTTATCTTGACCTGCGAGGAGATTTATTGGAAACAAAGGGGTCAGAAAAACTGGGTGCTCAAGGGGGACGCGAGTACCCAATTTTTTCATGCTGTGGCAAATGGGAGACGTCGGAGATGTATGATCCACGTTCTCCGCGATGTATGATCCGTGTTTATGCGTTTTACCGGGAGTTATTGGGTTTTGCTGGGATAATGAGCGAGTGGTATCTGAAGTTGATAACTCCATCCTCACTAGGCCTTTCACGCTTGATGAGATCACAGAAAACCTGAAGTAGATGAGGGTGAACACGGCCCCCGGGCCTGATGGTTTCCCGGTCATCTTCTATAAGCGGTTTTGGAATATAGTGGGACCACTGTTCGTTCACCTTGTGAATGAATTCACTAGGGGCTGAATAGACATTAAATGCCTAAATTATGGGGTGTTGGATTTGATTCCAAGGTGTCAGGTGTAGACCTAATTAGGCAGTTTCGCCCCCTCACGCTCATAAATGTCAGCTTCAGGCTGATTGCTAAGGGATCTGCCTCCCGCATTGCTCTGGTGGCAGACAAGATTATTGATAATCTGCAAACTACCTTTATTAAAGGGCGGAGCATCCTGGACGGGATAGCGGTGCTCCATGAGGTGCTCCATGAGATCAACAATTCCAAGGAAGAGGTGTTCATTCTTAAGCTCGACTTTGAGAAAGCCTATAACTAGGTCCGATGGGACTTCATTGAGGAGGTGTTACACAAGAAAAACTTTGACACACAATGGGTGAGATGGATGCGGCAAATCATGATAGGTGGACAAACTGCTATTAATATTAATGGATCGATTGGCCCATATTTGCGCAACAGAAGGGGTCTGCAGCAGGGCGACCTGATCTCCCCCCTTCTACTCAATATTGTGTCGGACGCGCTGGCTTGGATTCTAGTCAGCGCCAAAGCTGCCAGCCACATCTCGGGTGTTGCGGAAAGGGTGGTTCCAGGAGGGTTGTGCCACCTTCTATATGCTGACGATACCCTCATCCTCATCAAGAACTCTGAAGAGGCAATTGCTAACCTCAAGTTTCTTCTCATGTACTTTGAGGACATGTCGGGAATTAAGATAAACTTCGATAAGAGTGAGGCCTTTGTCACGGGAGGCAAGGCAAGGCAAGGCAAGCTACTAGCCTCAGGTGGCCGGCTAGTGCTTATCAACGATTGCCTAACAAACATTCCAATGTTTGTCATGGGTTTTTATTTATTGCACAACAGTCCCATGAGAAACTTGACAAGATCCGATTCAGATTCTTTTGGGCTAAGGAAAATGGTAAACAACGGTACCATATAGTTAAGTGGGATGCGATTGCCTCTCCTAAAGAGGTGGGTAGTTTAAGTATCATTAACTCCAGAGTTATGAACTAGTGTCTTATGACGAATTGGGCGTGGAAAATTTTGATAGGACAAGGGGGTCTTTGGCTCTCCATATTCAAGGCTAAGTATCTTGAGGACGATGGGGTGACCTTTCGGCCGCGGGTCAGACGTTAGTAGTTGCGAATGATATCCACAAGGTTCAACCTTTGCTGCGGCTAGGGACGAGATTTGTTTTGCATAACGGCGAATTGACGTTATTTTGTAAAGATGTTTGGTGGGTTGAGAGATCGCCTGACCTGACATATCCCAATCTCTTTGCAATCGCGGGACAGTAGGAGGCGCCAGTTGTAGATACATGGGTTAATGGGCGCCTCCGGCCCTCTTTCAGGAGACCCCTTAGGCCTAGCGAAGCCCTGGAATGGGAGGATCTACGGGAGGCCCTGGCCTCTATCCGTTTAACTGCTGAGCGCGACGAGGTCCTATGGCGGTTAGAGCCATCGGGAGGCTTCTCTACTGGCTCACTATATAAGGAAATTTTCAAAGCCCCCCCAGTCTATGATCTGCGGTCGCTTTGGAAAGCCAGAATGCCAGCAAAAATTAAAATTTCTGATGGCAGCTGGCTAGGAACCGAATTCCTAGCGGTGACCAAACCCAAAGAACACACTACCCGGGTGATGGCATGTGTGTCTGGTGTGGAGAAGAGGAATGTAGCTGCCACATGATCTTCCGATGCATTGTGGCTCGGATGGTGTGGAGCTCACTTCAAGAGGCGACTGGATGTTCTTGGAACCCGAGTGGTTTCGCTGAGCTATATGGGCTCATCATGGCTAGCAATGCCCAGGACCGTAAGCTAGCTTGGCTTGGTGTTGGGGCGCGTGCTTGGTCTCTTTGGACTACGCGGAACAAAGCTACCATTGAGGGCATTTTCTTTAGGCATCCGGCTGATGTTGTGTATAAATTGGTCATTCTATTGGAGCTCTGGAAGGGGTTGACAAGACAGCGGGACTGCCCCGGCGTGGATCGTTCATCGACCGATTGAAGGCCAAGTGTGCTGAGCTCCGACGTGTCGGATAGAGGGATGCAACGGCAGGCGCGCTCCCTCCTCCGACTCCTGACCACTCCTGGAGCGGTTTCCCCCTTACCCACGACCAGCGCTGCATCGTTGTTTTGGGCCTCCGTGCCTTGTAGCCCTACTTTTTGTTTTGCTTGACTATGCTCTCTGTTGACTATCTGTACTCTAAGGGCCTTATTCTTAAGGCCGGGCAAGCGCCTCCTTTCTAAAGAAACATTACTAGTCACCAATCTGGCCGAGTGAATTTTTTTATAGGTAAAGATGTTTTGATGTGTCTAACTTGGCACAAGTTATTTAATATAACTAAATCAATATCACCCCATAAATATTTGTAAAGAGTTAAGATTAACCTATCATAAGTTCGTAACATGGGACTTTGTCAAACACCTAATAGGCATCTCGGAAACAGAGGGGGTTGAAAATTGCTTGGAGTACTAGTGTCCTGGTTGTGTCGGCTAGAGAGGAGGATTGTGACAGGCCAGCTTAATACATCTCTGAAGATTGGCCATGTTCTAGCGTGTCGGAATCATCATGAACAGTTGATCTGCCATCGAGTGGCTCCCGTAAGAAGATAACGGTTCGCTACTGGAAGGTCGTCTCCACCTTGGATCTTCCATCCGACAGTTTTCATCGCTCCGGATGTCGCTGTTGCTCGCCCGACAACCCATGTGCTTTGCTTTTGCTTTCTGCTTTGCTTTTCGCCTATAATGGCTATATAGCCACCACTCCCTCTCCATTTGGAGGGCATGCTTATTGTAATAAACCCTAGCCTCCAGTGGCATGCTTGTTACCTTTCCCTTTGCTACAATACAAACCCTAGCCAGAAAATTCCCCAAATTCACCTCCGAATTTACATAGTTGAGAGCTAGTTCGTTCGATCCCCTGTCAAGTTCCTGACAATTGGTATCAGAGGCCCAATCGGTTCTCGGAGGCATTGGATCTGGCGAGTGGAAGTTGGCGAACAAGCCAGGAAATCCCTCTGCTTTTGTCGATCTGGGCGGCAGGGTTGGCGGCTGGTGTGGCACAGCTCGGAGGCAGTCTGAATTTCAGTTCTGGTTGCTGGAGATTCTTTCTCCTGCGGTAAAATCCCAGAATCGGAATCGAGCGGTGCTTCTTGGAGGCGGGCGGCGTTGGCGACGGTGTGGCGGCGGTGGATACAAGAACTCGCGACAAGTCCCTCCCTTCCCTCCCCTTGTCGAGGCCGGTATTCTCCTCGAGGGAAACCATGTCTCCCCCGGAAGGCTCCAGCGACACTGGCATCTTGCAGCTCCAGTCGTTGGAACTAGATATCAAAACCCTGCAACGATATCGTGAAGAAGACAAGAAGGAATTCCAGGATTTCTAGTCCATGGTCAACAAGAACTTCGTCACCATGCAGCAGAACTTCAAGCGTTTGCTGTTGTTGCTAGAGCAGGGTGACGTTCCTGATGAACAGTCAGCACAAGGGAGTGCACAGCACAAACTGCCTCTGTTGCAGTCACCGATCAATGCACCAGGCAGGCCCAAGCAACTAATGGCGAACACCCCCCCCCCCCCCTCAGTAGCTATGAAAGAAGAGGAGGCCCAGGCCATAATTGGAACAACAGTCTTCCACGATCCTGCGGACAAGGAGCTCAATTTGGATGGCACTCCCAAAGCTCCCTATCGCCATCCGAATTTTGCAAGTAACAGAGAGGTGGCACCACAACAAGTTCAACAAGTCCCACCCCCATTGCAACAGCCCATACAACTTGAAGATCACACACAGGAAGAATGGCCAGAGGGAGGAGATAGAGGCAGAAGACTTGGCTCTCCATTCGACAACCGACGAAATGTGCTCACAATAAAACCAGCCAAACTGAATATCTCTGAATTCAGTGGAACAGACCCGGAATCATGGATTCAGAACTTGGAGCCGTACTTTGCTGCTGCAAGGACACCCTTGGAGCATAGAACTGAGATAGCAGTGTCATATTTGCAAGGCCTTGCCACACAATGGTGGAGAGGAACTGGATTTTCCCCACAAAATGTGCCATGGCACAGATTTTGCACTTATATTGCAGATAGATTCTCACTAGATTCTGCTTGTGATATTGTCAATTCCTTCCATTCAATATCCCAAACTTCAACTGTGGCTGTGTATGTTGAGCAATTCGAGCAATTGGTGAATTGCATGAGAAGAGAAAATCCAGCTATACCAAATGACTATTATGTCACCAGTTTTCTCTCTGGACTAAATCCTTATATCAGAAGTCATGTGGAGTGTTTTAAACCTCCTGATATGCATACAGCTGTGTGGTATGCTAGAAGAATGGAAAAGGCTATTGCTCCTGCTACATCCAAGCCTTACTTCCCTCAGCCCAAAAGAGAAGTGATGTTTGAACCAGCAAAACCCCCCCTAACTGCTACTACACAGAACAGAAACACAATTATGCAGCAGGCCAAACAAAACCAAGTCTGCTACAAATGCAGAGAGCCATGGGTTCCTAGCCATAGGCAGGTGTGCAAAATGAGCCAAAAAGCTCAAGTGCAAGCACTACAAACAACAGAAGAGGAAAATGCAGAAATCATTTATGTCACAGACTTTGCGGATCCTGATTTGGAACAAAATGTACCTCCTTTTTATAATGCTGTGTTACAAGTTTCTATGCATGCTTCCATGGGCATTGGGGCAATGAAGAACACTTTTATTTTAACTGTTAAGGTGGGCAAAACAGTAGCTACAACACTTGTGGACAGTGGGAGCACTTCCACATTTGTATCCCCTTACGTGGCTGCAAAACTGCCTGTTTCCCCAACACCAAATCCCAAGATTAAAGTGCTAGTAGCAAGTGGAGGAGAATTGTGGAGTGAGTTCACTTCCAAAAACTGCCCCTATGAAATACAGGGCACACAGCTACGGGATACCTTAAGAATTCTGAAATTGAAGGGATATGATATGATCTTGGGAGTAGTCTGGCTAAAGAAATATAGCCTTGTTCTGATGGACTTCATTCACATGGAAATGAGGATTAATGTTGCACCACAGACTCAAGTAACTTTTGTGGATGAAACTGTACCCCTGTCCTTAGTAGTGGAGGCCACTGATAATGCAGAGAAGTTGATGGACCAGGCTGTCTGTGGATTTTTTTCTCCTGTCTACCTATTATACTGTGACTTCTGCTGCTGCTCAGGAAATTCCAGAAGAACTCCAAGATATAATTCAGGAGTATGACAAGGTGTTCAATACCCCTACTGAACTTCCTCCAAGTAAAGCCCGTGATCACATAATTCCACTTATGGAAGGGGCAAAGGTAGTTAATCAAAGACCATACAAAGTACCACATCACCGGAAAGAAGCACTTGAAAATATCATCCCTGAACTCCTAAAAGCTAGTCTGATTAGACCTAGTACTAGTCCTTTCTCCACTATAGTTAAAAAGAAGGATGGAACTTGGAGACTCTGCATTGATTACAGGAAACTTAATGCTATCACAATCAAAAACAAGTACCCCATTCCTGTAATTGAAGATCTCTTAGACCAGTTAAAAGGAGCAACATTATTCTCTAAAATAGATCTCAGAAGTGGGTATCATCAGATAAGAATGACTGAAGAGGACATACACAAAACAACATTTTCCACCCTACAAGGCCACTTTGAATTCCTGGTTATGTCTTTTAGTTTAACCAATGGCCCTCCCTCATTTCAATCCCTCGTGAATCTCCTATCTGGCCATTTTGAATTTGTGGTAGTGTTCTTTGATGATATCCCGGTTTTCAGTTTAACCATGAAAGAGCACAGGATACACCTCAAGAAAGTATTCCAAGTCCTACAAGAAAATAAATTGTATGCAAAGTTGGACAAGTGCTCTTTTGGTCAGCCTGAAGTAGAATACTTGGGCCATGTGATCAGCAAGGAAGAGGTGGCAACTGATCCCACTAAGGTTACTGCTATTAAGGAATGGCCAGCCCCCACAACAGTAACTGAACTTAGAAGTTTTCTGGGTCTGAGTGGTTATTACAGAAGATTTATACAGGGATATGGAGTCATTTGCAGGCCCCTCTTTGATTGCCTAAAAAAGAACTCTTTCTCTTGGCAGCAAGAGCGCAAGCAACATTTACTGCCATTAAGGAGAAACTTACACAAGCCCCTCTCCTGGCCCTACCAGACTTCTCTAAACCCTTTGTGTTAGAAGCTGATGCTAGTCGTTAGGGCCTAGGTGCTGTTCTGATGCATGATGGGAAGCCATTGTCCTATTTCAGCAAGTCCATTGGGCCCAAAGCAGCAACATGGTCTACATATGACAAGGAAGCTCTTGCAATAATAGAAGCTGTCAAGAAATGGAAACCCTATTTCTTAGCTACATCCCTGATAATCAGAACTGACCAGGAGAGCTTGAAATGCATTCAAGAACAAAAACTGACTGAAGCAATACAACACAAGTTATTGCTCATGCTGTTAGGCTACAATTTTACTTATGAGTACAAAAAGGGCAAAGAAAACAGGGATGCTGATGCTTTATCCAGGGTTAAGCACATGATATCATTCATGTCTACCAGCTTCTCCACCCCTAAATGGATTTCTGAAGTGGCTAAAAGCTATAAATCAGATCAGAAGGTCAAAGATCTTATAGGTGCGTGTGCAACTAGTAAAAGCAATGAGACTAGATACACTTTCAAAAATGGTATCTTGAGGTTTAAAAAAAATTGTCATTGGAACTGACACTTCCTTGAGACAGGATATATTGCAAACATTCCATGCATCAGAATTAGGGGGTCATTCTGGGAAAAGAGCAACATACCACAGAGTTCACTTGGTTTTCCACTGGCATGGCCTCAAACACGATGTCATTGACTTCATCAAGAAGTGCCCTGTCTGCCAAGTCAACAAAGCTGAACATACCCCCTACCCTAGCCTGTTGGAACCCCTGCCAGTTCCAGATTTTGCATGGGCGCACATCAGCATGGACTTTGTTGTGGGGCTTCCTACTTCTGAGAACAAGGATCTTATATTGGTGGTGGTAGACAGATTTACCAAATATTCCCATTTCATTGCCATGAAACACCCCATAACTATTCAGAATGTACCAAGAGCATTTTCTGATACATTGTTCAAACTCCATGGAATGCCCTTGGTGATAGTAACTGACAGGGACAGAATTTTTACAAGCAACTTGTGGCTGCAGCTGTTTAGATCACTGAAGATCAAACTACCCATGAGCACAAGCTATCATCCCCAAACTGATGGTCAGACTGAGAGGGTGAACCAATGTTTGGAGAATTATTTAAGGTGCATGTGTTTCCAACAACCAAGGAAGTGGCATGCCTGGTTGGCACTAGCTGAGTGGTGGTACAACACAAGTTTCCACACTTCATTGTAAATGACTCCCTTCCAGGCCCTATATGGTTTTCCCCTCCTATGGTAGCTGAATCTGCATTACCTGACTCTATTCCTGAGGACAGTGACAACTTGCTGCAGAACAGAGAACTGGCCTCATAAGTGATCAAACAAAATCTCTCCAAGGCACAGCACCGCATGAAACACTTTGCTGACAGAAACAGACAGGAAAGGTCGTTTGCTGCAGGTGATATGGTTTACTTGAAGCTGCAGCCATACAGACACACTTCCCTTAGTCTGCATCGGCACCTCAAATTATATTCCAAGTTCTATGGCCCATTCAGGATCATGCAATGAGTTGGCCGAGCTGCTTATCAACTTCTCCTCCCTGAAGGCTGCCAGTTGCACAACACCTTCCATGTGAGCCAGCTCAAAAAGTACATTGGACCCCGGGTGGTTCCTTCCAAAAATTTGCCCCTCATTGGTGCTGATGGAGTTATTCAAATGGAGCCTGAAGCAATCTTGGACAGGAAGCTAATCCCTAGACCCCAGGGCAATATCAGTATTCCAGTGGTACGCTGGTTGATCAAGTGGGTCAACATGCCAGAGGAGGCCACCACCTGGGAGGATTCGGCCTTCATACAGAAAGTTTTCCCTTCTTTTCAAGCTTGAGGACAAGCTTGGTCTAAGCGGGGAGGAATTGACATGCCAGCTTAATACATCTCTGAAGATTGGCCCTATTCCAGCGTGTCGGAATCATCATGAACCGTCGATCTGCCATCCAGCGGCTCCCGTAGGAAGATAACGGTTCGCTACTGGAATGTCGTCTCCACCTTGGATCTTCCATCCGACGGTTGTCATCGCTCCGGAGGTCAATGTTGCTCATCCGACAACGCATGTGCTTTGCTTTTGCTTTCTGCTTTGCTTTTCGCCTGTAATGGCTATATAGCCACCACTTCCTCTCCATTTGGAGGAAATGCTTACTGTAATTGGGTATAAACCCTAGCCGCCAGTGGTGTGCTTGTTACCTTTCCCCTTGCTGCAATACAAACCCTAGCCAGAAAATTCCCCAAATTCACCTCGAAATTTACATAGTTGAGAGTTAGTTCGTTCGATTCCCTGTCAGGTTCCTGACAGATTGCCCACGTGAGGGTGGCGTAGTAAGGAGCGGAAAATGAGATGGCACACCCGGCAGGATGACCTGGTGCACACGGGTATTATTTTGGTACCTCAAGTTGACAAAGTCGACACAGTAGAATTATTTTGTAATGATACGTTGTTAATAAACTAAATACAAAGTCCATGCCCGAAAACTAGATCTAGTCACAAGAAATAGACAATCTTGGAGATTTTATTGGCTGGGGTTGCTCGGATTTGGATATGAAAAACAGAAAATTTGCGGTTCATACTACATAACTTCCGGCAGATGTTTTTGTGCGTGTTCGGAAGAAATTATTGACCAAAAGTACTAATCTTCATAACTTCTGACAGCTAAATATTGGCTGTTGTGCGTTGATAGTGTAATATGAACTACAAGGCAGCTCTATAAATTATAAAACGATGAAGTAGTAATTCGGAGCTACTAGTAGAGAGCAACTTGGAGATTTTTCTTGTGAGAGGATGCAACACGCATGGTATAAAACTGGAGCTAAACTCAACCTGGTGAACATGGTCATTTTTTCTGTCCATGCATGGACGATGGTGGAGCAGATACCTTTAGGCTTGAGAGGCAACCAGGAAATAAGATGCTCGTTCCCGATCTACTTTGATATCTTTACAACGCATTGCCTGCCACAACCGGAGCAATTTGTCGTGCAATGTGAAAGGTCTGTTTATTAAAATAAGGGCCTCATAGTGATGACAGAGCTTCATCTAGCAGATGGTATTGCCCTGTCGAGGATGCATTTCATGGTGCAGAGCTAGACCCGGGCATCTGTGCCGTTCCACGGCTCCATCCTTGCCTTCATGTAGCAGATGGTATATATCGCCCTGGCAAGGATGCATTTTAGTTTTCCAATTTCATCAATTTTAAAATATCAACCAACTCAGTCGCAATATCTATGTTAGTAAATCGAGAGTAGCAAGGTACTACTATAGCCTACCTCTGGGGTATCAATTGATCAAGAGTGTCAGCCAATGGACGAGACGGAAATCGAATAGAGAAGAAAAGAAGGTGAGCTAAAGCTGGTTGCCTCGCTCGTTTGGCACCTCCTTTACCAGGCTGTACTGACATCTGCATTATCTGTTCTGCAAGAGTACGCTACGTATCTGCACCTTCCAGTGCTGCCCGCCGCGCCAACAATCAACAAAGCATGTGATGATTTTCCCGCGACCTAGACTATAAAACATCTGAGAGCATGGATTGATGTAATTTTATTTGTCCAGTTTTATGTGAAAAAAAAGTACATGATGAGGAGACAATTAGAAGGCTTTTTTATGCTATTGCTCCCGGAGATTTTTAGGTATATAGTAAGAAGTGGCAGCCCGGGGCTGTAGCCACTAGTAATTTGGTTCCAGATTAGCCGTTGGCCAAGCCTTAGTAGTGACGGTACCCCAGACTGCCTGTCATTGGTACATGAGATCCTAGTGGTGGGTTTGATTTCTCGCGCATCAAAGGCAATCTGGGCCCAGATTTGACAGAGATTAGCCAGGCCCCCAATTTTGCGCGATTAGCCTATGCCAAGCCTTACCACTAATGAGTGCCATTAGCCAACCGCCATTTCTATGTGATTTAGGTAGTTTCGTTTTTAGTAGTTCAATGTACTTTGATGTTCCAGTGCTTTCTATTAGAGGAACTTTAGTAGAGTAGTCATATGGACCCCATCTGCATAATAACTGCCAAAATGACAATTTAGGGACAAAATGACATAACTAGTGACCCTATATGGGTGTTTGATCTGCATAATTAATGGAGTTTCCTCCATAAACAACGTCATAGCCACCATATTTGGAGGCCGGGGAGCCCAATATGGAGCTTCGTCAATAAACCAACCGTCAGCATGGGTGGGGTGTTATTGTTTATTGCTCCACGCGCCACTGCCGAGCTTGAAGCGTGATACTAGATTTACAGACATATCAATGTTCCAATTAATCACCGCCATGGCTGCTGCCCCCATCGCTTCCCAGGCGGAATTGGAGCTGGAGTACCCAATACATGCCATGCTCGAGCTCAGCAACATCCAAGCTCGCGACGAGGTGTAGATCATCTGTGACTACAGCCCCGCGCACCAACGAGGAGGAGCGGATGCAGCTCACGGCTGCCACTCGTTAGTTCAACTCTTATGCCTGAATGGATGATATCTCGTCCGTGAAGGAGGGGACGATGACTAGATGCCACCGCCCAACTAGTATTGTTCATAGTATATGTACCAATGTCGAGGCTGAAAATGTCGTTAAACAATATTTCACTAGTAGAAAAAGGGTCAAATGTGAAGCACAATAGTGCCGGTTTGAATTACAGCCGGCACTAATGTGTACATTAGTGCCGGTTCGTGGAGGCGATCAATAGCACCGGTTCGTGGTGAACCTTTAGTACCGGTTCATGCCACGAACCGGTACTAAAGAGGCTGTGTCAGCCTGCGGTCAGGCCATGGCCCCACCATCACCATTTAGTGCTGGTTCGTACCACGAACCGGTACTAATGAGGTTATGGCAAGCTGTTTTTAGTCCCACCTCGCTCCCCTAACAAGCCTTTTACCACCTTAAATATGTTATTTCTTAAACTATCACAAGCACTTGGTCTTCATTGAACTCTATGTGTAGAATTTGTGGCCGCAATATGAGTCTTCATCGGTTTATAAATCGTTGATGACTCATATTGACAATTCAGATTGTACACACAAAGATCATTGATGATCAAAGTATTTTTGATGTTATAAGATCATATTGACAATTTAGACTGTAAAGAAATATAAGATCATGATCTAAATGCTCTTATATTTTTTGCGTTTAGTACCGGTTCATGGTGAACCTTTAGCACCGGTTCGTGTCACGAACTGGTACTAATGAGGTTGTGTCAGGTAAGGCTGGCCCCCACGAGCACCTTTAGTACCGGTTCATGGATGAACCAATACTACAGTTTCTTAGTAAGCTGTTTTTTAGTCCGTCCTCGCGAAGTGAGAGGGACTAGGAGCGGTTTATAAGCCCTGAGTGCAGAGACGATGAAGAAGAGGCTCAATGCTCACGTTGCTTAGCTTCAAGCCTTCAGGAATACGGTAGACTGCACGGAGCTATGTGCAGTGCAGTTTACACTATTCCGAAAGGCTTGAAGCAAATTAACGAGCATTGCACCTCTTTTTTATTTTTAATAACTTATTACAACTCCGGACTTCTTCTGTTATGGCAAAAACTAATTGCACGTTGACATTTCTTTTTTTTTTTAAGTTATAACTCCAGACTTTGACCATCAAGTTTTGCAGAAAAGAAAAAATAGCAGAAAAGAAGAAAAACTATAACTGAAAATAAAAAACTATATAAAAAACTACTCAAAAATAAATAGAACAAAATAAATATATAAAAAAACTACTCATAAATAAATAGAAGAAAAAATAAAGCAGAAAAGAAAAAAATTATATTTGCTATTTTTCAATCGTTTACAAAATGACCGTGAAATTGAAAATCACTACAAAATGAACTCTGAAAATGTTGAATTTTGGCAAACTAGATGAAAAACTACTCAGAAATAAATAGAAGAAAATAAATATAACAGAAAAGAAAAAACTATACAAAAAACTACGCAGAAATAAATAGAAGAAAATAAAGCAGAAAAGAAAAAAAACTATAAAAAAAATTGGGGCGCTGCCCTGTGGGCCTGCTAGGCCACGGGCGTGCAATTACAGGCCTTAAAGGCCCAGCAGACTCACAGGGCAGCGCGCAGAATTTAGGCCCAGAGGCCTGCTATATAGAGGAGTTTAAAGAGGTAGCCGCGGCTGGGTTTATAAACCAGTGCGGCTGCCCTTCGCCCGGCGAGGTGGGACTAAACTTTGGGGTGGCAGCGCGAGGCCTTTAGTACCGGTTGGTGGCTCCAACCGGTACTAAAGATCACCCTTTAGTACCGGTTGGAGCCACCAACCGGTACTAAAGGCCTGCTCTTCCCGCCTCTTGGCCTGGCCAAAGTTGGCCTTTAGTACAGGTTGGTGGCTCCAACCGAGCCACCAATCGGTACTAAAGGCCCATCCTATATGTATAGCACTTACGAAAATTTCAATTACATCTCCCCACTTCACCAACCTCTCGCGACATCGCCGCGCGCCGCTCGATCCCGTCGTCGCCGCCCGTCGTCCGTCGTCGTCGTCGCTGTCCCTGCCGCCGCCCGTCGTCGTCCTCGTCTCGCGCCGCCGCCCCCGCCCCGTACGTTCTCGCACCCGCGCGCGCCGACGCCGCCCCCGCCCCGTACGCCGCCGCCCCCGCTCGTACATACGGGCCGGCGGCGTACGTGGCGGCGTACACACACTACACACACTACACACACACACATACACATTTTTTACTTATTTTCTGTTTTCTGTTTTCTGTTTTTTAGAAATTTTAATTAGATATTAATTAGCTAGGTATGTGAGATTTGAACTAGTTGAATAATTAATATAACTAGTTTATTTTTAGTAAGAAAATTGTCAAACTAGTTTATTTAGGTATATGAGATTTGAACTAGTTGAATAATTAATATAACTAGTTTATTTTTAGTAAGAAAATTGTCGTATCTGAGATTTGATTATCTAATTAAAATATTATTTGTTAACGAGTTTTTCTGTTTATTTAATGTTTTATATATTTTGAGTTTATATAAATGTTAGGTTAATGTCGAATGTTAGATGAATTAGATAGAAAAGTTAAATATATAGTAATGTCAATTGTTAGAGATGAATATAGTTAGATATATATTTGAATTGGCTAGATATTAATTAATGTTAGATAGTAATAAGTGTTTAATGTTTCACCTAAGTGAGATAAGTCTGAGAAAGAGATGGAGGATTAGAACTAGTTTATTTTTAGCAAATGCTTAGTTGAACTTGTTGAATTAATATATAGAACTAGTTTATTTTTAGTAAATACTTAGTTGAACTAGTTGAATTAATATATAGAACTAGTTTATTTTTAGTAAATGCTTAGTTGAACTAATTGAATTAATATAACTAGTTTATTTTTAGTAAATGCTTAGTTGAACTAATTGAATTAATATAACTAGTTTTTTTTAGTAAAAGTTTAGTTGAATTAATAGAAGTAGTTGAATTAATTGAATTAGTAAGTGTTTAATGTTTCGCCTAATATGAACATAGGAAATGTCGTCTAACGACAGAATTTTTTTTGGTATGTGCACATACTGTGAAGACGAGCGCGACCAGTGCGACAGAAATTTCCTTGTTGATGGTAGGCGATTCAGCATCAAGCTAGATGAGACTTTCGAATTCGATACAGTAAGTCACAACGACAAGTCTGTTTTCGTAATTAAGCATGACTTATATATGCTTCATTTGCCTGACTTATAATTTTTAATTTTCACTATTCTACTAGCGCATCCCATGCCATGCAAGAATTTTTGTCTTCGATAAGATAGGTTTCAAAGATATGGAAACTATGGAGGTAAAGAGAGCTTACTTGAAAACTGAGCATGATGGTTATACTTTCAACGTCAAAGTATACAATGCACACATGTACACCTATTTTGAATGCAAAACTTGGCAAGCACTATGCAAGGCTTATGCATTTGAGCCTCGTATGGTTATCACCTTTGATATTCGTCCGGAAGATGATATTGAAGGTAATAGAGACATATGGGTCGATGTGCAGACGCCTCCAGTTCTGCCATTATGTGAGTTCTTCTCGAATATATTTTTGTCTTTGATATTGCTTATTTAAAAAATAACCGACAACTAATTTCTATTGACAGCTTATCTCCATTCAACCAAACATGTCCGGCGCTTGGTAGACAGGACCTTCTACTGTCCCGGAGCTGAACTAAACTGCGAGGAGATAAGTCATATTTACTATTTGTCCTGATTAGTGTATATTTTGCATACATATTTTTTTTGCTAAACTTTCATTGCTAAGTATATTAATTAAGTACTATACGATGTTCTTCAACAGCGACTCCCGATGACAGTTGTGCCTCAGGGGATCGAGACTAAAGGTTAGATGTCAATTGTTAGCTTAAGGCCAAGATATCCTGCATTGTACATGAATGCATTCAGGATTTCTAGAAGCGATGAATGCTTAATAGTGAAAGATTGGAGGAAAATTGTTAATGATCGCAGAGAAGTACTAGGGGGCAGCAATGAGAAGCGCAACCCACGATTAGGAGACAGGTTCATCGGCATGCTCCAGTATGATCAATCAGGAGAGCTATACATGTTCTATGCTATTTTACCAGAGAGAGTAGCTAGCAGGAGTGATTTAGCTAGTTCTTCATGCTGCTCTTAATTAGTACTTGTCCTTTCATGTCCGTGTTCTTCGTTCTGAACTTAAGTGATTTGCTTTTGTGGTGTTATATATGAACGCTTATAATATCATGACAATCATGTTGAACTCGATGATTGGTTCTACTATAGAAATTATATATATATATATATATATATATATATATATATATATATATATATATATATATATATATATATATGCATAACGTTTACAATGTGTAGTATCGTAAAATACCAGCAAACGAAAAAGAATTAAAAGGGAAACACAAAATTAACTAAAAAAGAAATCATAAAACTAAAAACAACCAAATCTTATAGTACCGGTTGGTCTTACCAACCGGTACTAAAGGGCTCCAGGCCCTCGGACCCGGCTCGTGCCACGTGGTTGCCCTTTAGCATCGGTTCGTGCTGAACCGGTACTAAAGGGGGGGGGCTTTAGTGACCACACTTTAGTGCCGGTTATGTAACCGGCACTAAAGGGCCTTACGAACTGGTGCTAATGCCCGGTTCTGCACTAGTGTTTATAGTTGCTAATTATATGTAATGCCACGGATTTTAGCTCCTATTATAGATTCTCTTAATTTATCACATTGATCCTTGTGTTTGGTATGTCTAATTTTGAGATTATATTGCCTCTAGATTTTTAAAGATGACAAATTAAAAGATCAAATGAATGAAAGGATATGGATGCCACACTATGGCACTCAATGTTTGTGGATTGCGCACAACCTGCCACGGCCTCCAAATAAATACGGAGCACGTTTCATATTTCATATGGCGATAGTCGATATGTCAATTCTGTTTGAGTTGCTCTTAGCTGTGGGCAAAGCCTTACCATTATTCTTTGTCGAGCTCTTGGTCTTTGCGGAGTTTTTTTCACCATGCACTCGGCTTTGTCTGCTTTATTCGGCAATGGAACTAGGCAAACTTGCATTTTTCGGTAGGGAGCATAATTCCTGCATTTTTGTCCACCGGATGCACATGGCTCACACGAGCAACTTTGCCATTTTCGCATAAAAACACTAAAAGACAAATACGACATCTACATAATTCCGAGAGAAATCATATGCCTTGTCTGCTTGCATTAATGAAACACGAGCAGTAGTGCAGCTCTATAAATTGCACATGTTGAAGTAATTTTGGAAAACCAGCAGAAACTACTAGGAGGTTATCTTTTCATTTGAGCGATGCATCATGCATGTAACAAAACTGAACCTTATGAATAGTTGGTACTGGGCAAATGCTTTTTATCTCTCCATGCATGTTAGAGTAACTACTAACTAGCTAGGTTTGAGAGGCAATCAGGGAATAAGACGCCCTATGGTCACCCCTGGAGCATCTCTAATAACTAACACTGTTATTTCATAGTAAGTGAAATACATTGTGCAGGTGTCACACGGCACATTGGTACTGAAGGGTGCTACTGTAGTTTACTTTCTAGTATGGGTACATGTAGCTGGTGCTAAAGCCTCCGGTTGTCCGTGCTGGAGACAAGCGCCCACCTGATGCTCGTGCTGAAACCGACGGTTATCGGTGCTAGAGCCGACCGACATGTTTGCTGGAATGGCGATGACTGCAACCAGTCATTGCAAAAGCTGTAAGCATTGAGTGGTGTTGCTAGCAGTCCATCCAGGTTGGTCGCTGGATCAACGAGCGGTCACGACACCCTGGTTTGTGCTGCCTGCTGCAACCGTGGCCAGACGGTAGTGTGACTACGGCTAGTGGGCGCTGCGATCCGGTGAAGGCGACACAACAAGCCGACGAGTGGCAAGCGGTGGACTGATTGCGGGCATCGGCTAGTGGCAAGGGTGGGCTGCAACTGAGCAAGCGGTGACGCCGGTGTGCTGCCATTCTCAACACAGCTACACACCCGTGCCGATGCAGGGGCCAGAGATATGTGCGTCATGGGGATTTCTTCCATGC
Organism: Triticum timopheevii; assembly: GCA_963921465.1. Classification (NCBI taxonomy): domain Eukaryota; kingdom Viridiplantae; phylum Streptophyta; class Magnoliopsida; order Poales; family Poaceae; genus Triticum; species Triticum timopheevii. The sequence goes on along the minus strand of OY997272.1, from coordinate 15,152,391 downwards.
GCGTTGATGAGTGGGCTGGGAAGAGACATGACCAAGCGAATCCAATGGCTGGGAATGGCCTAATCTAATAAATCACAAGGTGACCGATCTGCCCATCTGTCGCCTGATCGGGCAATCGACACCTATTACTGACCTTAAAAAAAATGTGGTTCTAACAGCATAACATTGCTAGTATGCACTAATAGTGAAATCTGAGCAATAATACAACTCTATGAATTGCAACCAATTGAGCAGTAACTTGAGAAGATATCATAGAGCAACTAGGAGTTGGCACAGTTGGACCTAGTTCACATGACAAGGTACTAGCTCGGCCGTTTTATATCTCTTTCCATGCTTGTTAGAGGAGCTAGCTGAGACTGAGAGACAACAACGAACTGAGGTGTGCATCAACCAATCTCTTCCGTAATTTCTACAATGCATGGTGTTAAGGATAATCCCCATCCAGTTACACACGATTATTTAGGTTACCTTATGCTATGCATGAGGTTTTTGGGCTCCGGAGGTTGAAACGTAGAATGCCGCAAGCAATTAATATTGTTTCTCTCCACTTCTCAATTAAGTTTTATTTTGTTCTCTTGCTAATTTAGTGACCCTGACTGCATGAGGCGTACCCTAACGTGAGAGGATAAAATGATTGCTCAAAACATAATAAGAAATACAAGTTACAATATACATTGTTCAGGGGACACCCCAGAGGGTGTACCTCACATAGCCTCTATAAGGAATAAACAATCCTAGTAATGTGATGAATAAGATTGGGAGGGATTCGAATTTGAGCAAAGTAATATTATCTTTAGTTCTTTCTCTCCAACTTACAATCAAATCAGAATCAAAGGGGGAAAAGTGGCACAACTGAACAGGAAGCCTACAAAATCAACTTGGCATGCTCTTTGTTTCTGAATAGACGTTTCAACCGTGGTATAATAGGAGCACACCACATCACCTTGGCAGGAAGAGACATCACCTTGGCAGGAACTGTCTTCCTGGGGTGCTCGCCATCAACATCACCAGGGTCATCTTGTCTGATCTTATACCACAATGCACCGCATACCGGGCATGCGTTCAAATCCTCATACGCACGGAGGTAGAGGATGCAGTCATTAGGGCATGTATGTATCTTCTGCACCTCCAATCCTAGAGGGCATAGAACCTTCTTTGCACCATACGTACTGTCGGGCAAATTCATTATGCTTTGGAAGCTTCTTCTTCAATATTTTCAGTAGCTTCTCAAATCCGTTGTTAGATACACCATTGTTTGCCTTACATTGCAGTAATTCTTGTCTGGTACCGAGCTTTGTGTTGCCATCTTCGCAATTGGGGTACAACCCTTTTTTGTGATCCTCTAACATGCGATCGAACTTCAACTTCTCGTTTTCACTTTGGCATTGTCTCTTTGCATCAACAATGACCCGACGAAGATCATCATTAGGCATATCGTCTGGTTCCTCTTGATCTTCAGCTTCCCTCGTTGCACTGTATTCTGGGGGCAAATAGTTGTCATCATCCTCTTCTTCTTCGTTATCTTCCATCATAACCCCTCTTTCTCCATGCTTGGTCCAAACATTATAGTGTGACATGAAACCCTTCTCAAGCAGGCGGACGTGAAGTGTTTCCGAGTCAGAGTAAGACTTCATATTCCCACAGATAGGGCATGGACAACACATAAAACCATTCTGTTTGTTTGCCTCAGCCACTTCGAGAAAATTATGCAGGCCCTTAATATACTTGGAGGTGCGTCTGTCACCGTACATTCGTTGCCGGTTCATCTGCATGGATTCTATATTATTAAGTGTATCCAAAACCATTACAGAACATCATGAATACAGAAGTGACCAAATTAATAGAAGTTTATCATCACATTAAAACCAAAGTATAGTAGTGGTCAAATGTTATTACTAAAAAAATAAATACATAGAGTTCATATGTATATAGTTCTCATTGAACAACATATATGTAGCTCTCTAGAGCATCTAATTAAACCATAGATTGAAACTATGTAAAGCATTTCCATGCAACAACAAATGCGATCATAATCGCAACTAAGGTAACAATTGATCCAACAGCATAATAATACCAGGCCTCGGTATGAATGGCATATATTCTAATCTTTCTAATCTTCAAGCACATTGCATCCATCTTGATCTTGTGATCATCGACGACAACCGCAACATGCAACTCAATCTTATCTTCTACTACTCAACTATTTTTTCTCTCAAGTAATTGTTTTCTTCTTCAACTAAATTTAACCTATCGACAATAGGGTCGGTTGGAATTTCCGGTTCACATACCTCCTAGATAAAAACATCTATTTCACGTTGGTTGGCATAACTATCATAAACACTAAATGAACCAAATAGTTATAAAAGATAAAATATACCACATCCGAATCATAGACAGGATGAGGGCCAACGGAGGCGGATACCAAAACCATCGCACTATATAATAACAAATATTAATAAAAGTAAGAAAACTACACAAGATCTATCTAAATCATACAAGTAAGAACTTTTTTCTTTTAGAAAGAACATAAGAACAAGAGGCTCACCACGGTGGTGCCGGCGACGAGATCGGCGCAGGCGGTAGTTGGTGGTGAGGACGGGAACGGGACAGGACGGACCGCCAAACCTAGACAAATCTTGAGGAAAATAGAGTTTGGACAAGGAGCTTTGAGAGGAGAAAGCTTAAGTGTGGCTCGGGCATTTCATCGAACAGCTCATGTGCATAAGAGGTGAGCTAGAGTACCACAGAGCTCTCCCACTGCCGGCCAAGAAAATAGAGCAGTGCACTGCTCTGCTCGCGGGCAGGGTGTATACATAGGCTTCCCTTTGGTCCCGGTTTATGGATGAAACCGGGTCTAAAGGACCACATTTGGTACCGGTTCCAGCCACCAACCGGGACCAAAGGTTGTGGGCCAGGAGCGAGGCCTACTGGTCCCCGTTCGTGTCTGGAACCGGGACCAAAGGGATCAGACGAACCGGGACCAATGGCCCCCGAGTCCCGGCCGGCGCCCTGGCCTCACGAACTGGGACCAATGCCCCCCATTAATCCCGGTTCACTCACGAACCGGGACCCATGGGACCGATGCCCCCATGAGCCCCGGTTCGTGAGTGAACCGGATTAATGGGCTTTTCAGGCATGGACCAAAGCCCTGTTTTCTACTAGTGCAAGTACACTGGATGACACACCAGCTGAAACCACAATCTGAAATAACAAAGTTATGATGTTCAGGGTGCCTTGTAATGCAGGGGATGTGCCAAAACCTCCCAAAAAAAGAGTGAAACAAAATTTCATAGAGATTTTACATTCAAACAGTGGATCACGCTGACAATGAAGGAATGATTGGATGAAATAGGCAGCACCTAGAAAGTGGGTAGTTTAGTCTTCCCGAAAACAAGAGCAGTCAACAAATTGCATAAAATCTTAGGCAGGGCATAGGGGTTTAGAATGGCCATTTGCTTGCTACCGTATATCTCATGCTACCATTTATATACTAGTTGCTACCAAAATTTACGAAACACCAGGTAGAACCACCAGGACATGAGACATGTGTGCCTGCCAGGTGTGTCTAATGGAGCAAATGTCGATGCATCTACCACAAAATCAGGCCATGCAATTCAGCCAGTTATCTTAACATCTTCTGCATTCGGAGGGACTTGTGATGCAACAACCACCAATAAAATGAGTGAAGCAACATAGTTCTTGGCAAAGTTACACTGGAACTGACCAAATTTCAACACATCCTTATTGCCTTTTCATCAAGTTTTACCATGAATTTTTCAACCGGGAACGTTCTAGCACACCAAAATAAACAATCAATATAAGTAGATACAAACACCATCTATCAGTCTCAATATCTACCCAGCACCAAGTATAAGTACATGAATATTCAAAGTGTGATCACCATCTCAGAGGTACATGTAGAAAATCACAACACAAATACCGCAAACCCATATCACGACACTCCGTACAAACACTTTTGCCTACTTGGATGATGACGAGAATCCCATTCCAAATGATGAGGCCCCCACGTTGCCCTCCCAAAGCACGTGATTGTTCTCCGGTGCCCTCCCCAATCGTATGCGATACCTTGATCGCCGAGTTCTATCAAGTGGTGGCCTGTGATCCAGTGAGTGTTCTGTAGCGGCTGGATGATCCACAGGAGTGGCTCGCGGTGTAGCTGCTCCGCCGTGTCGCGGCATAACCACAGGACAGGGAGCATCGTCCATGGCGCTGCCTGATCGCCATGGTCTCCGGCTCGGTGGTCACCGTGACCCTCAGTGACGTCGTCAGCAGCGTCTAAAAAGGGCATACTTCGCAGCGGGCACTGCTGCGCCAGCTCCTGCTCCCGTACAATCTATTTTTGGCCCGTTGTCCTTTTCTCTAGCACCACCGCGATCTCCGTATTCTTTGGCTAGCCCAGCGCTGGTACGTTTTAATTGCACCAAGGCCAGGAAGACCGCCAAGCGGGAGCTCTCCTCACTGACTACGGTTAAGCAGACCACCTGAGTCCTCCTGATACCTCCTAGTCCAAAATGCATTTTTTGGCTTCAGAGTTATTTCTTCTTCTTTTCTCATCTCCTATCGAGGCCACTAAGCTATCTCCTTTGTATTTCCTATCTAAAGGTTTTCAGTACCAACAAAATATGTGCCTCAATTAGCAGAACTAGGTTTGGTGAAAGTTGGGTAGAGTATATGGAGAAGATACCACTCGTATTTATGGAGGTCTGCTATTGTGCCATTGTTCTACTGCTATTTATAAGAATGATATTACTTTGTTACTCCCTCCATTCCCTTTATACAAGGCCACAAACCCATATTACAGGTACCAAGAATGAATGGGAAGGAGGTGGTTGAGTGTCATTATGACTACATGCATGTAAGTAATAAAAAGTGGTTAGTACGAGGAAACATCATTAATTTTTGCCTCGATTACTGTTGGTGGCCTTGTATTGATGCAAAATGTATTTTTGATAGTGGCCTTGTACTATAAGGGAATAGAGGGAGTAACAAAAAATGGGAATTGGGATGGACACACCGAATTGTACACTGTCGTGGCTCCAGATTAATAGAGCTGGCAACAGAGCAAAAGTCTTAAATACGCTTAGCCATGTTGGAGGTGGAGGACACGTTCATTGGCATGTTCGTTGGAGTGGTTGAATTTGTGCTACACGCTTTGCTGTTTATAATGTCCCTTTGATGAAGCTCGGGAGTTGTACTTTGGTGGTTAACCACAAACGTTTCTTATATTCAGGAATAATTTAAAAAAATATGATTCGTCAAAAATTCATGAATTTTTAAAAAATAATTGTAAAATAGTATAATCATGATTTTAGAATATCCTTGAAAATAGTGAACAATTTTTTAAATTTAAGATTATTTTGAAAATCATGAACATATTTAGAACTAAACATGTTTACAAGTGTTAACGTATTTGAAAATTTTCATCGTGTATTCCGAAAATACCCATTGAATATTTAAAAAATCTTCCTCAAGTATTTGAAAAAATATGCACCACATATTAAAAAAGAAACATCACATATTTGAAAAATATTCATCACATGTTGAGTAAAATATGCATTGCATATTTGGAACAATACTAGTTGTGTATTAAAAATTGTTCAAATGAAACTGGAAACTATTCATCACGTATTAAATGTGTTCAATTGCATAATTTCAAATATACCAGCACATGTGCCCTTGCGTTGCAACTGGTTAAAAAATTAGTCTTTATCAACAAAATTAATTGCGCGGCTGTCTCCCGGGGGGCGATGGGACCTGACTGCCGGGGAGGGCGGTGATGTGGGTGCCTTGCCCGGGCTGGTGGCTTTGTCGGGTCTGCTTTGTGGCAGGATGGGGCGTTTTTTGGCTCTATCTTCTGCCGATGCAGAAGAGGATTCCGTGGAGGTCATCGAGGAGGCGGGCGCCGGTGAACCCAGGGATCTGAGCCGGGTGGAGCTGCTCTTGCATGGGGTGTCACAGTGCGACACGGCTCTGCTGTTTCCTTGGCGGCTGGATCTGGGGTGTAGGCGGCTGATCCGGCGTGTGACTCACTCGGGTAGTAGAAGGTCAGGGAAGAAGACCCTTCTGTTGCGCGGATGGTGTGAACCCGGGTTCGCCGGCACAAGACCGGCTTGTCATCCTGGCTTCGGCGGGCGGCGGCTTCGTCGGCCTCTAGCTGCTCGCTGCGGGCCGCGGTCGGTGCAGCTTCCCCTGAGAGTGTGCAATGCGGCGGTGGGCAGAGGCTGTCATTGCGGCCACAGGGTGCAGATCCGTCCTCCCCGTTGGCGGTGGTGGGGGCCGTGAGGCCCGGATCCTCTAATTGCTCGCCGGCGCTTGACTCGGCGGCGTCCCCTTGTTGGCTGGGCCAGTTGGTGGGACTCGTGCTGGGCCTCTCGTCTTGGGCTGGGGTGGGCCATCCTTTGGCTTCAGTTTTGCGGATTTGGTGGCTCGGGCCCCTTCCCCTTCCCCGGGTGGCCCCCTCCGCCAGCCCAGGAGTTGAGGCCCATCTTTTCCCATCTTAAGTGTTGGTGGTGAGTGCCTCGGGGTGATTTGTCTCACTCGCTAGGTTTTCCTGTAGTGTCGCGTGACATCCGGCGGTGGGGCAGAGGCACGATCGGTATTGCCGCAGCGGCGGCTCCGCGCTTGGTGGAGGTGGCGATTCGGATGGAGCGGGACAAGCGGCTACGCGCGCACGGCTCCAACAAGCGGCGACGCGACTCCCCTGAGCTGGAGGCAGATGGGGCGGCGACGGAGCGAGACCTCCGCTCTCAGCTCTCGGCGGGCCGCGAGCTCCGGTCAGAGCGTGGAGGTGCTCGGGGGCGTGGGCACCCTTCGCCGCGCCGGTTGTCCTCGCCTGGGCGTGACTACTTCTCTCTCCTCCCTCCTCCTCCCCTTGGACGGCCTCGGCTGGCAGGCAATGATCATGGGGAGCAGGCGCACGATTCCGTGCGGGGTGGTGGAAGGGCTGGGTCCAGGGAGCGCCAGGCTGGTGGCCGTGATGGTGACCGGTGTCTATAGCAGGGAGTCCGTCGATCGGCGGCTGGTGAGAAAGGAGGTGCGGGGCCTATCATCTCGGAAGTTATCTGCTTCAAGTATGGTCGTTCTGGCCACTACCAGGTCGGCTGTAAGTTTCCGCCTAAGTGCTTTGCGTGCAAAGAGGAGGGTCACACATCCAAGCAGTGCCCGTTGTGCCAAACTAAGCCTGAATTGGTGATGTATGGATTTGGCATCAAGGAGATGGGCTTCTACATGCTTGAGGGAGGGCTGGAGGAGGAGGAGGTGATCCCCCCTAATGCTTCCACCTTGGTTATCACTAAAGGGGAGGCTACAGTGGAGTCGCTGAAGGCTGATCTTAATGACATGTGGGAGTCTGAGTAGAATTGGAAGATCAATCAGGTCCGCAAGAACTATTTCTCGGTCATTTACCCGTCGGCGGCAGCATTCAGGATGAGCAAGAAGAGTGGAACTATCTCTCTGCCGATCAGCGAGCACAAGGCCGAGCTGGGTGAACCCCTCGTGGGACCGCAAGCTACCTCTTGGCTGCAGGAAACTTGGATTCGGGTCTTCGGCATCCCGAAAAAGTTGACACAAGAGCCTTTCATCAAAGAGATTCTTTGCGCGGTTGGCAAAGCGGTCATGGTGGATGAGAAATTCCTGAACAAGATGGGTGTGCTGGTGCGTGCTAAGATCCTTTGCAGGAAGCCGGAGAAGATCAAAGGCACTTTTGAGATCTTCCGTGGATCTGGTGGCTTTGTTATGGGCATTGAGCGCGAGGTGCATGCTTTGCCGGCTCCGCAGCCCAAGGCTACCCTGCCACCCCCACCGCCACCCCATGATGAAGACGCTGATCCTGAAGACTCTTATCGCAGTTTGACAACGGGGGAGTGGGATGCGGATGGGGGCTCTCGGCCGGCTGGGAAGGTCCCCTCGGGCCAATCCGGCTCGGCTCCGGGGTGTCGTCAACATTTGGTGGCTGGTCTGCAGCTGGCTCTGGGCGCCTCTGCCACTCTGGTCCCAGCCCCCTCAGCAGCATTGCCGCGCTCGCCGCGCTTCTTCTCTCCGCCCGTGGCGATGGTGGTGGATCAATATGGCAGCAACATGTCTCTGCTTTGACTGATGCCCGCTATGCCCGGTTCGGATGTGCCTAGTGAGGAGGGGGAGCACCAAAATGGCATGGGGATCACGTCGGCCGCCCGTGTTCTTGCGCCGTCTGAGTCCTCCATTCCGCATTCCCTGATGCCGCGCTGCTCCCCTCCCCCTTCTTCGCACCTATCGAAGACTAGGAGAGAAGCAGCGGTTGGTGCCCGCAGGGCTCCCATCTCCCAGGTGTCTCTCTTGGACCACTTTGCTGGAGAGGACTTCGCCGACAACTGCATGCCAAGTTACGACTGCCTGGCGGCCTTTGATGAGCTCCGCACGGTTGATGCTAATATGGTGGTGGTGGAGGATGTGGTGCTGGCCTCGCCTTCCTCAGTGCAGGCCACCAGGTCCAGCATGCGCACCGCGGGACCAAGGCCTCAGACATGCTGACCAAGGCGATGTCCCTCAATGCCGACAAGGATCTGGAAGGTAATAAACCAATAACCCGCTCTATGTCTTCATTCAAGGTTCTTGCTTTTGCTTCAAATTGCCACCTCCTCAAGGTGTCCACAAACAACCATGTTATTCTAGGTTTAGAGATCTCTACCCCTCTCGAGGTGCTTGATAGCATACGGTCCCAGGAGCTGGTTCAAGCTATGGTGGCTGAGGCGAAAGCTCGTCAGCACATTGGCCGGACCGTGGCAGCTGAGATGCGGGCTGCTTCCGCTGCTGATGCTGCAAGGGAGAATGCAGTGTTGGCAGCTCAGGATGCAGCTTCCGTAGATGTTGGGCCTTCGCGTGGCTGTGGCCGTGGCCCGGGGCGTGGACGTGGCCGTGGCCGTGGGAGAGGTCGGTCGGCTGCTTCTGCCAGGGCGAAGAACTTCGATGGGGCGGGGGCCCGATCCCCCACGGGTATGCAATGAAAGGCCTAATCTGGAATATGAGGGGTTTTGGTCAACGAGATAGACGGAGGCAACTTATCGAATACATCCGTGACCAACATCTCGACTTCATGGGTCTCCAGGAAACCATTCGGTCCTCCTATAAACCAAATGAGCTTGACGCCATATGTGGCGCGTCCAACTTACGATGGGAATGTCTTCCGGCTTCGGGCCGATCAGGTGGGATCCTTTTGGGGGTGAAGACGAAAAGTTTTGAGGTGGTGGGTTTTACACACGGTTCCTCCATCCTCGCAGCGGATGTTATTCAGCGGAATAACGATTTTAGATGGGAGCTAGTTGTGGTGTATGGCCCAGCGGACCATGATCAATCAATTGAATTCCTCCGACAGATTTATGCTAAGATCACGGCTTCCCCATGGCCTATTGTCATAGGTGGGGATTTCAATCTCTTGTGGGGTGCAATAGACAAGAGTAATGGTATTATTTTAGACCACAGGCTGGTGGATACCTTCAATGAGTGGGTGGCTGACCTTGACCTCATTGAGCTGCCTAGGGTGGGGGCTCGATTTACTTGGTGTAATAACCAGGATGACCCGATTAGATGCGTGCTAGACCGGGTCTTTGTTTCCACTGACTGGGAGGCCAAATTTGCGGGATGCTTGTTAGTGGCGGAACCAAGAATGGGCTCCGATCATTGCCCGCTTATCCTCAACACTAGAGAAGCCCCCCATCGTGCAACCAAGCGCTTCTTTTTTGAGAACCAATGGCTCCTCCAGCCGCGCTTTGTGCAGTGGGTTTCTTCGATTTGGATGGAGGCTAGGGATTGGCCCCCTCACCGGTATGGCCCTTTATGCGATGCTATGGACATTTGGCAATATTGTGTGTGCTTGAGTTGTCGACACCTCCGAGGGTTGGGCGTGAACGTGGGTAGCCGACTGAAAGCTAGAAAAGTGGCTCTGATGAGCGAAGTGTCGGTCTTGGACACCAAGGCAGATTTGAGCGGCCTATCATAGGATGAATGGGAAAGAAGGTATGCGGTTGAGGATGAGATGATCTTTATCTTGACCTGCGAGGAGATTTATTGGAAACAGAGGGGTCAGAAAAACTGGGTGCTCAAGGGGGACGCGAGTACCCAATTTTTTCATGCTGTGGCAAATGGGAGACGTCGGAGATGTATGATCCACGTTCTCCGTGATGTATGATCCGTGTTTATGCGTTTTACCGGGAGTTATTGGGTTTTGCTGGGGTGGGATCAGCATCTCTTCAAGGCTCGATCTGGGATAATGAGCGAGTGGTATCTGAAGCTGATAACTCCATCCTCACTAGGCCTTTCACGCTTGATGAGATCACAGAAAACCTGAAGTAGATGAGGGTGAACACGGCCCCCGGGCCTGATGGTTTCCCGGTCATCTTCTATAAGCGGTTTTGGAATATAGTGGGACCACAGTTCGTTCACCTTGTGAATGAATTCACTAGGGGCTGAATAGACATTAAATGCCTAAAATATGGGGTGTTGCATTTGATTCCAAGGTGTCAGGTGTAGACCAAATTAGGCAGTTTCGCCCCCTCACACTCATAAATGTCAGCTTCAGGCTGATTGCTAAGGGATCTGCCTCCCGCATTGCTCTGGTGGCAGAAAAGATTATTCATAATCTGCAAACTACCTTTATTAAAGGGCGGAGCATCCTGGACGGGATAGCGGTGCTCCATGAGGTGCTCCATGAGATCAACAATTCCAAGGAAGAGGTGTTCATTCTTAAGCTCGACTTTGAGAAAGACTATAACTAGGTCCGATGGGACTTCATTGAGGAGGTGTTACACAAGAAAACTTTGACACACAATGGGTGAGCTGGATGCGGCAAATCATGAGAGGTGGACAAACTGCTATTAATATTAATGGATCGATTGGCCCATATTTGCGCAACGGAAGGGGTGTGCAGCAGGGCGACCTGATCTCCCCCCTTCTGTTCAATATTGTGTCGGACGCGCTGGCTTGCATTCTGGTCAGCGCCAAAGCTGCCAGCCACATCTCGGGTGTTGCGGAAAGGGTGGTTCCAGGAGGGTTGTGCCACCTTCTATATGCTGACGATACCCTCATCCTCATCAAGAACTCTGAAGAGGCAATTGCTAACCTCAAGTTTCTTCTCATGTGCTTTGAGGACATGTCGGGAATTAAGATAAACTTCGATAAGAGTGAGGCCTTTGTCACGGGAGGCAAGGCAAGGCAAGGCAAGCTACTAGCCTCAGGTGGCCGGCTAGTGCTTATCAACGATTGCCTAACAAACATTCCAATGTTTGTCATGGGTTTTTATTTATTGCACAACAGTCCCATGAGAAACTTGACAAGATCCGATTCAGATTCTTTTGGGCTAAGGAAAATGGTAAACAACGGTACCATATAGTTAAGTGGGATGCGATTGCCTCTCCTAAAGAGGTGGGTAGTTTAACTATCATTAACTCCAGAGTTATGAACTAGTGTCTTATGACGAATTGGGCGTGGAAAATTTTGACGGGACAAGGGGGTCTTTGGCTCTCCATATTCAAGGCTAAGTATCTTGAGGACGATGGGGTGACCTTTCGGCCGCGGGTCAGACGTTAGTAGTTGCGAATGATATCCACAAGGTTCAACCTTTGCTGCGGCTAGGGACGAGATTTGTTGTGCATAACGGCGAATTTACGTTATTTTGTAAAGATGTTTGGTGGGTTGGGAGATCGCCTGACCTAACATATCCCAATCTCTTTGCAATCGCGGGACAGTAGGAGGCGCCAGTTGTAGATACATGGGTTAATGGGCACCTCCGGCCCTCTTTCAGGAGACCCCTTAGGCCTAGCGAAGCCCTGGAATGGGAGGATCTACGGGAGGCCCTGGCCTCTATCCGTTTAACTGCTGAGCGCGACGAGGTCCTATGGCGGTTAGAGCCATCGGGAGGCTTCTCTACCGGCTCACTATATAAGGAAATTTTCAAAGCCCCCCCAGTCTATGATTTGCGGTCGCTTTGGAAAGCCAGAATGCCAGCAAAAATTAAAATTTCTGATGGCAGCTGGCTAGGAACCGAATTCCTAGCGGTGACCAGATCCAAAGAAGACACTACCCGGGTGATGGCATGTGTGTCTGGTGCGGAGAAGAGGAATGTAGCCGCCACATGATCTTCCGATGCATTGTGGCTCGGATGGTGTGGAGCTCACGTCAAGAGGCGACTGGATGTTCTTGGAACCAGAGTGGTTTCGCTGAGCTGTATGGGCTCTTCATGGCTAGCAATGCCCAGGACCGTAAGCTAGCTTGGCTTGGTGTTGGGGCGCGTGCTTGGTCTCTTTGGACTACGCGGAACGAAGCTACCATTGAGGGCATTTTCTTTAGGCATCCGGCTGATGTTGTGTATAAATTGGTCATTCTATTGGAGCTCTGGAAGGGGTTGACAAGACAGCAGGACTGCCCCGGCGTGGATCGTTCATCGACCGATTGAAGGCCAAGTGTGCTGAGCTCCGGCGTGTCGGATAGAGGGATGCAACGGCAGGCGCCCTCCTCCGACTCCTGACCACTCCTGGAGCGGTTTCCCCCTTGCCCACGACCAGCGCTGCATCGGTGTTTTGGGCCTCCGTGCCTTGTAGCCCTACTTTTTGTTTTGCTTGACTATGCTCTCTGTTGACTATTTGTACTCTAAGGGCCTTATTCTTAAGGCCGGGCAAGCACCTCCTTTCTAAAGAAACATTACTAGTCACCAATCTGGCCGAGTGAATTTTTTTACAGGTAAAGATGTTTTGATGTGTATAACTTGGCACAAGTTATTTAATATAACTAGATCAATATCACCCCACAAAGAAAATTTTACAAATATAATATCAAAAGTAAATAAATATTTGAGGACATCGTAAAGAGTTAAGATTAACCTATCATAAGTTCGTAACATGGGACTTTGTCAAACACCTAATAGGCATCTCGGAAACAGAGGGGGTTGAAAATTGCTTGGAGTACTAGTGTCCTGGCAGTGTCGGCTAAAGAGGAGGATTGTGACAGGCCAGCTTAATACATCTCTGAACATTGGCCATGTTCTAGCGTGTCGGAATCATCATGAACAGTTGATCTGCCATCGAGTGGCTCCCGTAAGAAGATAACGGTTCGCTACTGGAAGGTCGTCTCCACCTTGGATCTTCCATCCGACGGTTTTCATTGCTCCAGATGTCGCTGTTGCTCGTCCGACAACCCATGTGCTTTGCTTTTGCTTTCTGCTTTGCTTTTCGCCTATAATGGCTATATAGCCACCACTCCCTCTCCATTTGGAGGGCATGCTTATTGTAATTGGGTATAAACCCTAGCCTCCAGTGGCGTGCTTGTTACCTTTCCCCTTGCTACAATACAAACCCTAGCGGGAAAATTCCCCAAATTCACCTCCGAATTTACATAGTTGAGAGCTAGTTCGTTCGATCCCTTGTCAAGTTCCTGACAATTGGTATCAGAGGCCCAATCGGTTCTCGGAGGCATTGGATCTGGCGAGTGGAAGTTGGCGAACAAGCCAGGAAATCCCTCTGCTTTTGTCGATCTGGGCGGCAGGGTTGGCGGCCGGTGTGGCACAGCTCGGAGGCAGTCTGAATTTTAGTTCTGGTTGCTGGAGAGTCTTTCTCCTGCGGTAAAATCCCAGAATCGGAATCAAGCGGTGCTTCTTGGAGGCGGGCGATGTTGGCGACGGTGTGGCGGTGGTGGATACAAGAACTCGCGACAAGTCCCTCCCTTCCCTCCCCTTGTCGAGGCCGGTTTTCTCCTCGAGGGAAACCATGTCTCCCCCGGAAGGCTCCAGCGACACTGGCATCTTGCAGCTCCAGTCGTTGGAACTAGATATCAAAACCCTGCAACGATATCGTGAAGAAGACAAGAAGGAATTCTAGGATTTCCAGTCCATGGTCAACAAGAACTTCGTCACCATGCAGCAGAACTTCAAGCGTTTGCTGTTGTTGCTAGAGCAGGGTGACGTTCCTGATGAACAGTCAGCACAAGGGAGTGCACAGGACAAACTGCCTTTGTTGCAGTCACCGATCAATGCACCAGGCAGGCCCAAGCAACTAATGGCGAACACCCCTCCCTCAATAGCTATGCAAGAAGAGGAGGCTCAGGCCATAATTGGAACAACAGTCTTGCACGATCCTGCGGACAAGGAGCTCAATTTGGATGGCACTCCCAAAGCTCCCTATCGCCATCCGAATTTTGCAAGTAACAGAGAGGTGGCACCACAACAAGTTCAACAAGTCCCACCCCCATTGCAACAGCCCATACAACTTGAAGATCACACACAGGAAGAATGGCCAGAGGGAGGAGATAGAGGCAGAAGACATGGCTCTCCATTCGACAACCGACGAAATGTGCTCACAATAAAACCAGCCAAACTGAATATCTCTGAATTCAGTGGAACAGACCCGGAATCATGGATTCATAACTTGGAGCCGTACTTTGCTGCTGCAAGGACTCCCTTGGAGCACAGAACTGAGTTAGCAGTGTCATATTTGCAAGGCCCTGCCACACAATGGTGGAGAGGAACTAGATTTTCCCCACAAAATGTGCCATGGCACAGATTTTGCACTTATATTGCAGATAGATTCTCACTAGATTCTGCTTGTGATATTGTTAATTCCTTCCATTCAATATCCCAAACTTCAACTGTGGCTGTGTATGTTGAGCAATTCGAGCAATTGGTGAATTGCATGAGAACAGAAAATCCAGCTATACCAAATGACTATTATGTCACCAGTTTTCTCTATGGACTAAATCCTTATATCAGAAGTCATGTGGAGTGTTTTAAACCTCCTGATATGCAGACAGCTGTGTGGTATGCTAGAAGAATGGAAAGGGCTACTGCTCCTGCTACATCCAAGCCTTACTTCCCTCAGCCCAAAAGACAAGTGATGTTTGAACCAGCAAACCCCCCCCCCCTAACTACTACTACACAGAATAGAAACACAATTATGCAGCAGGCCAAACAAAACCAAGTCTTCTACAAATGCAGAGAGCCATGGGTTCCTGGCCATAGGCAGGTGTGCAAAATGAGCCTGAAAGCTCAAGTGCAAGCACTACAAACAACAGAAGAGGAAAATGCAGAAATCATTTATGTCACAGACTTTGCGGATCCTGATTTAGAACAAAATGTACCTCCTTTTTATAATGCTGTGTTACAAGTTTCTATGCATGCTTCCATGGGCATTGGGGCAATGAAGAACACTTTTATTTTAACTTTTAAGGTGGGCAAAACAGTAGCTACAGCACTTGTGGACAGTGGGAGCACTTCCACATTTGTATCCCCTTACGTGGCTGCAAAACTGCCTGTTTCCCCAGCACCAAATCCCAAGATTAAAGTGCTAGTAGCAAGTGGAGGAGAATTGTGGAGTGAGTTCAGTTCCAAAAACTGCCCCTATGAAATACAGGGCACACAGCTACAGGACACCTTCAGAATTCTGAAATTGAAGGGATATGATATGATCTTGGGAGTAGTCTGGCTAAAGAAATATAGCCTTGTTCTGATGGACTTCATTCACATGGAAATGAGGATTAATGTTGCACCATAGACTCAAGTAACTTTTGTGGATGAAACTGTAACCCTGTCCTTAGCAGTGGAGGCCACTGATAATGCAGAGAAGTTGATGGACCAGGCTGTCTGTGGATTTTTTTCTCCTGTCTACCTATTATACTGTGACTTCTGCTTCTGCTCAGGAAATTCCAGAAGAACTCCAAGATATAATTCAGGAGTATGACAAGGTGTTCAATACCCCTACTGAACTTCCTCCAAGCAGAGCCTGTGATCACATAATTCCACTTATGGAAGGGGCAAAGGTAGTTAATCAAAGACCATACAAAGTACCACATCACCGGAAAGAAGCACTTGAAAAGATCATCTCTGAACTCCTGAAAGCTAGTCTGATTAGACCTAGCACTAGTCCTTTCTCCACTATAGTTAAAAAGAAGGATGGAACTTGGAGACTCTGCATTGATTACAGGAAACTTAATGCTATCACAATCAAAAACAAGTACCCCATTCCTGTAATTGAAGATCTCCTAGACCAGTTAAAAGGAGCAACATTATTCTCTAAAATAGATCTCAGAAGTGGGTATCATCAGATAAGAATGACTGAAGAGGACATACACAAAACAACATTTTCCACCCTACAAGGCCACTTTGAATTCCTGGTTATGTCTTTTAGTTTAACCAATGGCCCTCCCTCATTTCAATCCCTCATGAATCTCCTATCTGGCCATTTTGAATTTGTGGTAGTGTTCTTTGATGATATCCCGGTTTTCAGTTTAATCATGAAAGAGCACAGGATACACCTCAAGAAAGTATTCCAAGTCCTACAAGAAAATAAATTGTATGCAAAGTTGGACAAGTGCTCTTTTGGTCAGCCTGAAGTAGAATACTTGGGCCATGTGATCAGCAAGGAAGAGGTGGCAACTGATCCCACTAAGATTACTGCTATTAAGGAATGGCCAGCCCCCACAACAGTAACTGAACTTAGAAGTTTTCTGGTTCTGAGTGGTTATTACAGAAGATTTATACAGGGATATGGAGTCATTTGCAGGCCCCTCTTTGATTGTCTGAAAAAGAACTCTTTCTCTTGGCAGCAAGAGCGGCAAGCAACATTTACTGCCATTAAGGAGAAACTTACACAAGCCCCTCTCCTGGCCCTACCAGACTTCTCTAAACCCTTTGTGTTAGAAGCTGATGCTAGTCGTTATGGCCTAGGTGCTGTTCTGATGCAGGATGGGAAGCCATTGTCCTATTTCAGCAAGTCCATTGGGCCCAAAGCAGCAACATGGTCTACATATGACAAGGAAGCTCTTGCAATAATAGAAGCTGTCAAGAAATGGAAACCCTATTTCTTAGCTACATCCCTGATAATCAGAACTGACCAGGAGAGCTTGAAATGCATTCAGCAACAAAAACTGACTGAAGGAATACAACACAAGTTATTGCTCATGCTGTTAGGCTACAATTTTACTTATGAGTACAAAAAGGGCAAAGAAAACAGGGATGCTGATGCTTTATCCAGGGTTAAGCACATGATATCATTCATGTCTACCAGCTTCTCCACCCCTAAATGGATTTATGAAGTGGCTAAAAGCTATAAATCAGATCAGAAGGTCAAAGATCTTATAGGTGCGTGTGCAACTAGTAAAAGCAATGAGACTGGATACACTTTCAAAAATGGTATCTTGAGGTTTAAAAGAAATTGTCATTGGAACTGACACTTCCTTGAGACAGGATATATTGCAAACATTCCATGCATCAGAATTGGGGGGTCATTCTGGGAAAAGAGCAACATACCACAGAGTTCACTTGGTTTTCCACTGGCATGGCCTCAAACACGATGTCATTGACTTCATCAAGCAGTGCCTTGTCTGCCAAGTCAACAAAGCTGAACATACCCCCTACCCTGGCCTGTTGGAACCCCTGCCAGTTCCAGATTTTGCATGGGCGCACATCAGCATGGACTTTGTTGTGGGGCTTCCTACTTCTGAGAACAAGGATCTTATATTGGTGGTGGTAGACAGATTTACCAAATATTCCCATTTCATTGCCATGAAACACCCCATAACTGTTCAGAATGTACCAAGAGCACTTTTTGATACAGTGTTCAAACTCCATGGAATGCCCTTGGTGATAGTAACTGACAGGGACAGAATTTTTACAAGCAACTTGTGGCTGCAGCTGTTTAGATCACTGAAGATCAAACTACCCATGAGCACAAGCTATCATCCCCAAACTTATGGTCAGACTGAGAGGGTGAACCAATGTTTGGAGAATTATTTAAGGTGCATGTGTTTCCAACAACCAAGGAAGTGGCATGCCTGGTTGGCACTAGCTGAGTGGTGGTACAACACAAGTTTCCACACTTCATTGTAAATGACTCCCTTCCAGGCCCTATATGGTTTTCCCCTCCTATGGTAGCTGAATCTGCATTACCTGACTCTATTCCTGAGGACAGTGACAACTTGCTGCAGAACAGAGAACTGGCCTCGGAAGTGATCAAACAAAATCTCTCCAAGGCACAGCACCGCATGAAACACTTTGCTGACAGAAACAGACAGGAAAGGTCGTTTGCTGCAGGTGATATGGTTTACTTGAAGCTGCAGCCATACAGACACACTTCCCTTAGTCTGCATCGGCACCTCAAATTATATTCCAAGTTCTATGGCCCATTCAGGATCATGCAACGAGTTGGCCGAGCTGCTTATCAACTTCTCCTCCCTGAAGGCTGCCAGTTGCAGAACACCTTCCATGTGAGCCAGCTCAAAAAGAACATTGGACCCCAGGTGGTTCCTTCCAAAAATTTGCCCCTCATTGGTGTTGATGGAGTTATTCAAATGGAGCCTGAAGCAATCTTGGACAGGAAGCTAATCCCTAGACCCCCAGGGCAATATCAGTATTTCAGTGGTACGCTGGTTGATCAAGTGGGTCAACATGCCAGAGGAGGCCGCCACCTGGGAGGATTCAGCCTTCATACAGAAAGTTTTCCCTTCTTTTCAAGCTTGAGGACAAGCTTGGTCTAAGCGGGGAGGAATTGACATGCCAGCTTAATACATCTCTGAAGATTGGCCCTATTCCAGCGTGTCGGAATCATCATGAACCGTCGATCTGCCATCCAGCGGCTCCCGTAGGAAGATAACGGTTCGCTACTGGAATGTCGTCTCCACCTTGGATCTTCCATCCGACGGTTATCATCGCTCCGGAGGTCAATGTTGCTCATCCGACAACGCATGTGCTTTGCTTTTGCTTTCTGCTTTGCTTTTCGCCTGTAATGGCTATATAGCCACCACTCCCTCTCCATTTGGAGGAAATGCTTACTGTAATTGGGTATAAACCCTAGCCGCCAGAGGTGTGCTTGTTTTTGTGCGTGTTCGGAAGAAATTATTGACCAAAAGTACTAATCTTCATAACTTCTGACAGCTAAATATTGGCTGTTGTGCATTGATAGTGAAATATGAACTACAAGGCAGCTCTATAAATTATAAAACGATGAAGTAGTAATTCGGAGCTACTAGTAGAGAGCAACTTGGAGATTTTTCTTGTGAGAGGATGCAACACGCATGGTATAAAACTGGAGCTAAGCTCAACCTGGTGAACATGGTCATTTTTTCTGTCCATGCATGGACGATGTTGGAGAAGATACCTTTGGGCTTGAGAGGCAACCAGGAAATAAGATGCTCGTTCCCGATCTACTTTGATATCTTTACAACGCATTGCCTGCCACAACCGGAGCAATTTGTCGTGCAATGTGAAAGGTCTGTTTATTAAAATAAGGGCCTCATAGTGATGACAGAGCTTCATCTAGCAGATGGTATTGCCCTATCGAGGATGCATTTCATGGTGCAGAGCTAGACCCGGGCATCTGTGCCGTTCCACGGCTCCATCCTTGCCTTCATGTAGCAGATGGTATATATCACCCTGGCAAGGATGCATTTTAGTTGTCCAATTTCATCAATTTTAAAATATCAACCAACTCAGTCGCAATATCTATGTTAGTAGATCGAGAGTAGCAAGGTACTACTATAGCCTACCTCTGGGGTATCAATTGATCAAGAGTGTCAGCCAACGGACGAGACGGAAATCGAATAGAGAAGTAAAGAAGGTGAGCTAAAGCTGGTTGCCTCGCTCGTTTGGCACCTCCTTTACCAGGCTGTACTGACATCTGCATTATCTGTGCTGCAAGAGTACACTACGTATCTGCACCTTCCAGTGTTGCCCGCTGCGCCAACAATCAACAGAGCATGTGATGATTTTCCCGCGACCTAGACTATAAAACATCTGAGAGCATGGATTGATGTAATTTTATTTGTCCAGTTTTATGTGAAAAAAAAGTACATGATGAGGAGACAATTAGAAGGCTTTTTTATGCTATTGCTCCGGGAGATTTTTAGGTATATAGTAAGAAGTGGCAGCCCGGGGCTGTAGCCACTAGTAATTTGGTTCCAGATTAGCCGTTGGCCAAGCCTTAGTAGTGACGGTACCCTAGACCGCCTGTCATTGGTACGTGAGATCCTGGTGGTGGGTTTGACTTCTCGCGCATCAAAGGCAATCTGGGCCCAGATTGACAGAGATTAGCCAGGCCCCCAATTTTGCGCGATTAGCCTATGCCAAGCCTTACCACTAATGAGTGCCATTAGCCAACCGCCATTTCTATGTGATTTAGGTAGTTTCGTTTTTAGTAGTTCAATGTATTTTGATGTTCCAGTGCTTTTTATTAGAGCAACTTTAGTTGAGTAGTCATATGGACCCCATCTGTATAATAACTGCCAAAATGACAATTTAGGGACAAAATGACATAACTAGTGACCCTATATGGGTGTTTGATCTGCATAATTAATGGAGTTTCCTCCATAAACAACGTCATAGCCACCATATTTGGAGGCCGGGGACCCCAATATGGAGCTTCGTCAATAAACCAACCGTCAGCATGGGTGGGGTGTTATTGTTTATTGCTCCACACGCCACTGCCGAGTTTAAAGCGTGATACTAGATATACAGACATATCGATGTTCCAATTAATCACCGTCATGGCTGCTGCCCCCATCGCTTCCCAGGCGGAGTTGGAGCTAGAAGGGGAGCTGGAGTACCCAATACATGCCATGCTCGAGCTCAGCAGCATCCAAGCTCGCGACGAGGTGTAGATCATCCGTGACTACAACCCCGCGCACCAATGAGGAGGAGCGGATGCAGCTCACGGCTGCCACTCATTAGTTCAACTCTTATGCCTGAATGGATGATATCTCGTCCGCGATGGAGGGGCCAATGAGTAGATGCCACCGCCCAACTAGTATTGTTCATAGTATATGTACCAATGTCGAGGCTGAAAATGTCGTTAAACGATATTTCACTAGTAGAAAAAGGGTCAAATGTGAAGCACAATAGTGCCGGTTTGAATTACAGCCGGCACTAATGTGTACATTAGTGCCGGTTCGTGGCGGTGATCAATAGCACCGGTTCATGGTGAACCGTTAGTACCGGTTCATGCCACGAACCGGTACTAAAGAGGCTGTGTCAGCCTGCGGTCAGGCTATGGCCCCACCATCACCATTTAGTGCCGGTTCGTACCACGAACCGGTACTAATGAGGTTATGGCAAGCTGTTTTTAGTCCCACCTCGCTCCCCTAACAAGCCTTTTACCACCTTAAATATGTTATTTCTCAAACAATCACAAGCACTTGGTCTTCATTGAACTCTATGTGTAGAATTTGTGGCCGCAATATGAGTCTTCATCGGTTTATAAATCGTTGATGACTCATATTGACAATTCAGATTGTACACACAAAGATCATTGATGATCAAAGTATTTTTGATGTTATAAGATCATATTGACAATTTAGACTGTAAAGAAATATAAGATCATGATCTAAATGCACTTATATTTTTTGCGTTCAGTATGCACCAACTGCTAGGCGGGAGGAGCTGTTTAGTACCGGTTCATGGCGAACCTTTAGCACCGGTTCATGCCACGAACTGGTACTAATGAGCTTGTGTCAGGTAAGGCTGGCCCCCACGAGCACCTTTAGTACCGGTTCATGGATCAACCAATACTACAGTTTCTCAGTAAGCTATTTTTTAGTCCCACCTCGCGAAGTGAGAGGGACTAGGAGCGGTTTATAAGCCCTGAGTGCAGAGACGATGAAGAAGAGACTCAATGCTCACGTTGCTTAGCTTCAAGCCTTCAGAAATACGGTAGACTGCACGGAGCTATGCGCAGTGCAGTTTACACTATTCCGAAAGGCTTGAAGCAAATTAACGAGCATTGCACCTCTTTTTTATTTTTAATAACTTATTACAACTCTGGACTTCTTCTGTTATGGCAAAAACTAATTGCACGTCGACATTTCTTTTTTTTTAAGTTATAACTCCAGACTTTGACCATCAAGTTTTGCAGAAAAGAAAAAACAGAAGAAAAGAAGAAAAACTATAGCTAAAAAGAAAAAACTATATAAAGAAACTACTCAAAAATAAATAGAAGAAAATAAATATATAAAAAAACTATATAAAAAAACTATTCAGAAATAAATAGAAGAAAAAATAAAGCAGAAAAGAAAAAAAATTATATTTGCTATTTTTCAATCGTTTACAAAATGACCGTGAAATTGAAAATCACTACAAAACGAATTCTGAAAATGTTGAATTTTGGCAAACTAGATGAAAAACTACTCAGAAATAAATAGAAGAAAATAAATATAACAGAAAAGAAAAAACTATACAAAAAACTACGCAGAAATAAATAGAAGAAAATAAAGCAGAAAAAAAAACTATAAAAAAATTGGGGCGCTGCCCTTTGGGCCTGCTAGGCCACGGGCGTGCAATTACAGGCCTTAAAGGCCCAGCAGACTCACAGGGCAGCGCGCAGAATTTAGGCCCAAAGGCCTGCTATATAGAGGAGTTCAAAGAGGTAGCCCCGGCTGGGTTTATAAACCAGTGCGGCTGCCCTTCGCCCGGCGAGGTGGGACTAAACTTTGGGTGGCAGCGCGAGGCCTTTAGTACCGGTTGGTGGCTCCAACCGGTACTAAAGATCACCCTTTAGTACCGGTTGGAGCCACCAACCGGTACTAAAGGCCTGCTCTTCCCGCCTCTTGGCCTGGCCAAAGTTGGCCTTTAGTACTGGTTGGTGGCTCCAACCGGTACTAAAGGCCCATCCTATATATATAGCACTTACGAAAATTTCAGTTACATCTTCCCACTTCTCCAACCTCTCGCGACATCGCCGCGCGCCGCTCGATCCCGTCGTCGCCGCCCGCCGCCCTTCGTCCGTCGTCGTCGTCGCTGTCCCCGCTGCTGCTCGTCGTCGTCGTCGTCTCGCGCCGCCGCCCCCGCCCCGTACGCCGCCGCCCCCGCCCCGTACGTTCTCGCACCCGCGCGCGCGCCGGCGCCGCCCCCGCCCCGTACGCCGCCGCCCCCGCCCCGTACGCTGGCGCCCCCGCTCGTACATACGGGGCAGCGGCGTACGTGGCGGCGTACACACACATACACACACACACACACACACTACACACACTACACACACACACACACATTTTTTACTCATTTTCTGTTTTCTGTTTTCTGTTTTTTAGAAAATTTAATTAGATATTACTTAGCTAGGTATGTGAGATTTGAACTAGTTGAATAATTAATATAACTAGTTTATTTTTAGTAAGAATTGTCAAACTAGTTTATTTAGGTATATGAGATTTGAACTAGTTGAATAATTAATATAACTACTTTATTTTTAGTAAGAAAATTGTCGTATCTGAGATTTGATTATCTAATTAAAATATTATTTGTTAATGAGTTTGTCTGATTATTTAATGTTTTTATATATTTTGAGTTTATATAAATGTTAGATTAATGTCGAATGTTAGATGAATTAGATAGAAAAGTTAAATATATAGTAATGTCAATTGTTAGAGATGAATATAGTTAGATATATATTTGAATTGGCTAGATATTAATTAATGTTAGATAGTAATAAGTGTTTAATGTTTCACCGAAGTGGGATAAGTCTGAGAAAGAGATGGAGGATTAGAACTAGTTTATTTTTAGTAAATGCTTAGTTGAACTTGTTGAATTAATATATAGAACTAGTTTATTTTTACTAAATGCTTAGTTGAACTAGTTGAATTAATATATAGAACTAGTTTATTTTTAGTAAAGGCTTAGTTGAACTAATTGAATTAATATAACTAGTTTATTTTTAGTAAATGCTTAGTTGAACTAATTGAATTAATATAACTAGTTTTTTTAGTAAATGCTTAGTTGAATTAATAGAAGTAGTTGAATTAATTGAATTAGTAAGTGTTTAATGTTTCGCCTAATATCAACATAGTAAATGTCGTCTGACGACGGAAAAAAATTCGGTATGTGCACATACTATGAAGACGAGCGCGGCCAGTGCGACAGAAATTTCCTTGTTGATGGTAGGCGATTCAGCATCAAGCTGGATAAGACTTTCGAATTCTATACAGTAAGTCACAACGACAAGTCTGTTTTCGTAATTAAGCATGACTTATATATGCTTCATTTGCCTGACTTATAATTTTTAATTTTCACTATTCTACTAGCGCATCCCATGCCATGCAAGAATTTTTGTCTTGGAAAAGATAGGTTTCAAAGATATGGAAACTATGGAGGTAAAGAGAGCTTACCTGAAAACTGAGCATGATGGTTATACATTCAACGTCAAAGTATACAATGCACACACGTACACCTATTTTGAATGCAAAACTTGGCAAGCACTATGCAAGGCTTATGCATTTGAGCCTGGTATGGTTATCACCTTTGATATTCGTCCGGAAGATGATATTGAAGGTAATAGACACATATGGGTCGATGTGCAGACGCCTCCAGTTCTACCATTATGTGAGTTCTTCTCAAATATATTTTTGTCTTTGATATTGCTTATTTCAAAAATAACTGACAACTAATTTCTATTGACAGCTTATCTCCATTCAACCAAACATGTCCGGCGCTTGGTAGACAGGACCTTCTACTGTCCCGGAGCTGAACTAAACTGCGAGGAGATAAGTCATTATGTTTCATGGCTTGAGGATCTTCATACTGTCAAGACAAAGTTTTTTCCTGCACTTGGAAATGTTAGTACTCAAAACGTGCGACCAATAGTGATGGTATTGAACTACGGTCACATCTATTTAGGAATGATGTTAAGATATTTACTATTTGTCCTGATCAGTGCATATTTTGCATACATATTTTTTTTGCTAAAATTTCATTGCTAAGTATATTAATTAAGTACTATACGATGTTCTTCAACAGGGACTCCCGATGACAGTTGTGCCTCAGGGGATCGAGACTAAAGGTCAGATGTCAATTGTTAGCTTAAGGCCAAGATATCCTGCATTTCACATGAATGCATTCAGGATTTCTAGAAGCGATGAATTCTTAATAGTGAAAGATTGGAGGAAAATTGTTAATGATCGCAGAGAAGTACTAGGGGGCAGCAATGAGAAGCGCAGCCCACGATTAGGAGACAGGTTCATCGGCATGCTCCAGTATGATCAATCAGGAGAGCTATACATGTTCTATGCTATTTTACCAGAGAGAGAGTAGCTAGCAGGAGTGATTTAGCTAGTTCTTCATGCTGCTCTTAGTTAGTACTTGTCCTTTCATGCCCGTGTTCTTCGTTCTGAACTTAAGTGATTTGCTTTTGTGGTGTTATATATGAACGCTTATAATATCATGACAATCATGTTGAACTCGATGATTGGTTCTACTATAGAAATTATATATATATATATATATATATATATATATGCATAACGTTTACAATGTGTAATATCGTAAAATACCAGCAAACGAAAAAGAATTAAAATGGAAACACAAAATTAAATAAAAAAAAATCATAAAACTAAACCCCAAATCTTATAGTACCGGTTGGTCTTACCAACCGGTACTAAAGGGCTCTAGGCCCCCGGACCCGGCTCGTGCCACGTGGTTGCCCTTTAGCACCGGTTCGTGTTGAACCGGTACTAAACGGGGGGCGGGGGGGGGGGGGGGGGGGCTTTAGTGACCACACTTTAGTGCCGGTTATGTAACCGTTACTAAAGAGCCTTATGAACCGGTGCTAATGCCCGGTTCTGCACTAGTGTTTGTAGTTGCTAATTATATGTAATGCCACGGATTTTAGCTCCTATTATAGATTCTATTAATTTATCACGTTGATCCATGTGTTTGGTATGTCTATTTTTGAGATTATATTGCCTCTAGATTTTTAAAGATGACAAATTAAAAGATCAAATGAATGAAAGGATATGGATGCCACACTATGGCACTCAATGTTTGTGGATTGCGCACAACCTGCCACGGCCTCCAAATAAATACGGAGCACGTTTCATATTTCATATGGCGATAGTCGATATGTCAATTCTGTTTGAGTTGCTCTTAGCTGTGGGCAAAGCCTTACCATTATTCTTTGTCGAGCTCTTGGTCTTTGCGGAGTTTTTTTCACCATGCACTCGGCTTTGTCTGCTTTGCTGAGTGTCCCATGAAATGAATTCCATTGGCAACGGCAATGGCACTAGGCAAACTTGCATTTTTCGGTAGGGAGCATAATTCTTGCATTTTTGTCCACCGGATGCACATGGCTCACACGAGCAACTTTGCCATTTTCGCATAAAAACACTAAAGGACAAATACGACATCTACATAATTCCGAGAGAAATCATATGCATTGTCTGCTTGCATCAGGGAATAAGACGCCCTATGGTCACCCCTGGAGCATCTCTAATAACTAACACTGTTATTTCATAGTAAGTGAAATACATTGTGCAGGTGTCACACAGCACATTGGTACTGAAGGGTGCTACTGTAGTTTACTTTCCAGTATGGGTACATGTAGCTGGTGCTAAAGCCTCTGGTTGTCCGTGCTGGAGACAAGCGCCCACCTGATGCTCGTGCTGAAACCGGCGGTTATCGGTGCTAGAGCCGACCGACATGTTTGCTGGAATGGCGACGACTGCAACCAGTCATTGCAAAAGCTGTAAGCATTGAGTGGTGTTGCTAGCAGTCCATCTAGGCTGGTCGCTGGATCAACGAGCGGTCACGACACCCTGGTTTGTGCTGCCTGCTGCAACCGTGGCCAGACGGTAGTGTGACTACGGCTAGTGGGCGCTGCGATCCGGTGAAGGCGACACAACAAGCCGACGAGTGGCAAGCGGTGGACTGATTGCGGGCATCGGCTAGTGGCAAGGGTGGGCTGCAACTGAGCAATCGGTGACGCCGGTGTGCTGCCATTCTCAACACAGCTACACACCCGTGCCGATGCAGGGGCCAGAGATATGTGCGTCATGGGGATTTCTTCCATGCGCGTTGATGAGCGGGCTGGGAAGAGACATGACCAAGGGAATCCAATGGCTGGGAATGGCCTAATCTAATAAATCACAAGGTGACCGATCTGCCCATCTGTCGCCTGATCGGGCAATCGACACCTATTACTGACCTTAAAAAAATGTGGTTCTAACAGCATAACATTGCTAGTATGCACTAATAGTGAAATCTGAGCAATAATACAACTCTATGAATTGCAACCAATTGAGCAGTAACTTGAGAAGATATCATAGAGCAACTAGGAGTTGGCACAGTTGGACCTAGTTCACATGACAAGCTACTAGCTTGGCCGTTTTATATCTCTTTCCATGCTTGTTAGAGGAGCTAGCTGAGACTGAGAGACAACAACGAACTGAGGTGTGCATCAACCAATCTCTTCCGTAATTTCTACAATGCATGGTGTTAAGGATAATCCCCATCCAGTTACACATGATTATTTAGGTTACCTTATGCTATGCATGAGGTTTTTGGGCTCCGGAGGTTGAAACGTAGAATGCCGCAAGCAATTAATATTGTTTCTCTCCACTTCTCAATTAAGTTTTCTTTTGTTCTCTTGCTAATTTAGTGACCCTGACTGCATGAGGCGTACCCTAACGTGAGAGGATAAAATGATTGCTCAAAACATAATAAGAAATACAAGTTACAATATACATTGTTCAGGGGACACCCCAGAGGGTGTACCTCACATAGCCTCTATAAGGAATAAATAATCCTTGTAATGTGATGAATAAGATTGGGAGGGATTCGAATTTGAGCAAAGTAATATTATCTTTAGTTCTTTCTCTCCAACTTACAATCAAATCAGAATCAAAGGGGGAAAAGCGGCACAACTGAACAGGAAGCCTACAAAATCAACTTGGCATGCTATTTGTTTCTGAATAGACGTTTCAACCGTGGTATAATAGGAGCACACCACATCACCTTGGCAGGAACTCTCTTCCTGGGGTGCTCGCCATCAACATCACCAGGGTCATCTCGTCTGATCTTATACCACAATGCACCGCATACCGGGCATGCGTTCAAATCCTCATACGCACGGAGGTAGATGATGCAGTCATTAGGGCATGCATGTATCTTCTGCACCTCCAATCCTAGAGGGCATAGAACCTTCTTTGCACCATACGTACTGTCGGGCAAATTCGTTATGCTTTGGAAGCTTCTTCTTCAATATTTTCAGTAGCTTCTCAAATCCGTTGTTAGATACACCATTGTCTGCCTTACATTGCAGTAATTCTAGTCTGGTACCGAGCTTTGTGTTGCCATCTTCGCAATTGGGGTACAACCCTTTTTGTGATCCTCTAACATGCGATCCAACTTCAACTTCTCGTTTTCACTTTGGCATTGTCTCTTTGCATCAACAATGACCCGACGAAGATCATCATTGGGCATATCGTCTGGTTCCTCTTGATCTTCAGCTTCCCTCGTTGCACTGTATTCTGGGGGCAAATAGTTGTCATCATCCTCTTCTTCTTCATTATCTTCCATCATAACCCCTCTTTCTCCATGCTTGGTCCAAACATTATAGTGTGACATGAAATCCTTCTCAAGCAGGCGGACGTGAAGGGTTTTCGAGTCAGAGTAAGACTTCATATTCCCACAGATAGGGCATGGACAACACATAAAACCATTCTGTTTGTTTGCCTCAGCCACTTCGAGAAAATTATGCAGGCCCTTAATATACTCGGAGGTGCGTCTGTCACCGTACATTCGTTGCCGGTTCATCTGCATGGATTCTATATTATTAAGTGTATCCAAAACCATTACAGAACATCATGAATACAGAAGTGACCAAATTAATAGAAGTTCATCATCACATTAAAACCAAAGTATAGTAGTGGTCAAATGTTATTACTGAAAAAATAAATACATAGAGTTCATATGTACATAGTTCTCATTGAACAACATATATGTAGCTCTCTAGAGCATCTAATTAAACCATAGATTGAAACTATGTAAAGCATTTCCATGCAACAACAAATGCGATCATAATCGCAACTAAGATAACAATTGATCCAACAGCATAATAATACCAGGCCTCGGTATGAATGGCATATATTCTAATCTTTCTAATCTTCAAGCACATTGCATCCATCGTGATCTTGTGATCATCGATGACAACCGCAACATGCAACTCAATCTTATCTTCTCCTCCTCAACTATTTTTTCTCTCAAGTAATTGTTTTCTTCTTCAACTAAATTTAACCTCTCGACAATAGGGTCGGTTGGAATTTCCGGTTCACATACCTCCTAGATAAAAACATCTATTTCATGTTGGTTGGCATAATTATCATAAACACTAAATGAACCAAATAGTTATAAAAGATAAAATATACCACATCCGAATCATAGACAGGATGAGGGCCGACGGAGGCGGATACCAAAACCATCGCACTATATAATAACAAATGTAAATAAAAGTAAGAAAACTACACAAGATCTATCTAAATCATACAAGTAAGAACTTTTTTCTTTTAGAAAAAACACAAGAACAAGAGGCTCACCACGGTGGTGCCGGCGACGAGATCGGCGCAGGCGGTAGACGGTGGTGAGGACGGGAACGGGATAGGATGGAACGCCAAACCTAGACAAATCTTGAGGAAAATAGAGTTTGGACAATGAGCTTTGAGAGGAGAAAGCTTAAGTGTGGCTCGGGCATTTCATCGAACAGCTCATGTGCATAGGAGGTGAGCTAGAGTACCACAAAGCTCTCCCACTGCCGGCCAAGAAAATAGAGCAGTGCACTGCTCTGCTCGCGGGCAGGGTGTATACATAGGCTTCCCTTTGGTCCCGGTTTATGGATGAAACCGGGTCTAAAGGACCACATTTGGTACCGGTTCCAGCCACCAACCGGGACCAAAGGTTGTGGGCCAGGAGCGAGGCCTACT
Organism: Triticum timopheevii; assembly: GCA_963921465.1. Taxonomy (NCBI): domain Eukaryota; kingdom Viridiplantae; phylum Streptophyta; class Magnoliopsida; order Poales; family Poaceae; genus Triticum; species Triticum timopheevii. The sequence continues at coordinate 15,122,688 of OY997272.1, read as the reverse complement.
GGTCCCCGTTCGTGTCTGGAACCGGGACCAAAGGGATCAGACGAACCGGGACTAATGGCCCCCGGGTCCCGGCCGGCGCCCTGGCTTCACGAACCGGGACCAATGCCCCCTATTAATCCCGGTTCACTCACGAACCGGGACCCATGGGACCGATGCCCCCATGAGCCCCGGTTCGTGAGTGAACCGGATTAATGGGCTTTTCAGGCATGGACCAAAGCCCTGTTTTCTACTAGTGCAAGTACACTGGATGACACACCAGCTGAAACCACAATCTGAAATAACAAAGTTATGATGTTCAGGGTGCCTTGTAATGCAGGGGATGTGCCAAAACCTCCCAAAAAAAGAGTGAAACAAAATTTCATAGAGATTTTACATTCAAACAGTGGATCACGCTGACAATGAAGGAACGATTGGATGAAATAGGCAGCACCTAGAAAGTGGGTAGTTTAGTCTTCCCGAAAACAAGAGCAGTCAACAATTGCATAAAATCTTAGGCAGGGCATAGGGGTTCAGAATGGCCATTTGCTTGCTACCGTATATCTCATGCTACCATTTATATACTTGTTGCTACCAAAATTTACGAAACACCAGGTAGAACCACCAGGACATGAGACATGTGTGCCTGCCAGGTGTGTCTAATGGAGCAAATGTCGATGCATCTACCACAAAATCAGGCCATGCAATTCAGCCAGTTATCTTAACATCTTCTGCATTCGGAGGGCCTTGTGATGCAACAACCACCAATAAAATGAGTGAAGCAACATAGTTCTTGGCAAAGTTACACTGGAACTGACCAAATTTCAACACATCCTTATTGCCTTTTCATCAAGTTTTACCATGAATTTTTCAACCGGGAACGTTCTAGCACACCAAAATAAACAATCAATATAAGTAGATACAAATACCATCTATCAGTCTCAATATCTACCCAGCACCAAGTATAAGTACATGCATATTCAAAGTGTGATCACCATCTCAGAGGTACATGTAGAAAATCACAACACAAATACCGCAAACCCATATCACGACACTCCGTACAAACACTTTTGCCTACTTGGATGATGACGAGGATCCCATTCCCAATGATGAGGCCCCCACGTTGCCCTCCCAAAGCACGTGATTGTTCTCCGGTGCCCTCCCCAATCGTATGCGATACCTTGATCGCCGAGTTCTATCAAGTGGTGGCCTGTGATCCAGTGAGTGTTCTGTAGCGGCTGGATGATCCACAGGAGTGGCTCGCGGTGTAGCTGCTCCGCCGTGTCGCGGCATAACCACAGGACAGGGAGCATCGTCCATGGCGCTACCTGATCGCCAAGGTCTCCGGCTCGGTGGTCACCCGTGACCCACAGTGACGTCCTCAGCAGCGTCTAAAAAGGGCATACTTCGCAGCGGGCACTGCTGCGCCAGCTCCTGCTCCCGGGCAATCTATTTTTGGCCCGTTGTCCTTTTCTCTAGCACCACCGTGATCTCCGTATTCTTTGGCTAGCCCGTAGAATACTCCTCACTGACTACGGTTAAGCAGACCACCTGAGTCCTCCTGATACCTCCTAGTCCAAAATGCATTTTTTGGCTTCAGAGTTATTTCTTCTTCTTTTCTCATCTCCTATCGAGGCCACTAAGCTATCTCCTTTGTATTTCCTATCTAAAGGTTTTCAGTACCAACAAAATATGTGCCTCAATTAGCAGAACTAGGTTTGGTGAAAGTTGGGTAGAGTATATGGAGAAGATACCACTCGTATTTATGGAGGTCTGCTATTGTGCCATTGTTCTACTGCTATTTATAAGAATGATATTACTTTGTTACTCCCTCCATTCCCTTATACAAGGCCACAAACCCATATTACAGGTACCAAGAATGAATGGGAAGGAGGTTGTTGAGTGTCATTATGACTACATGCATGTAAGTAATAAAAAGTGGTTAGTACGAGGAAACATCATTAATTTTTGCCTCGATTACTGTTGGTGGCCTTGTATTGATGCAAAATGTATTTTTGATAGTGGCCTTGTACTATAAGGGAATAGAGGGAGTAACAAAAAATGGGAATTGGGATGCACACACCGAATTGTACACTGTCGTGGCTCCAGATTAATAGAGCTGGCAACAGAGCAAAAGTCTTAAATACGCTTAGCCATGTTGGAGGTGGAGGACACGTTCATTGGCAAGTTCGTTGGAGTGGTTGAATTTGTGCTACACGCTTTGCTGTTTATAATGTCCCTTTGATGAAGCTCGGGAGTTGTACTTTGGTGGTTAACCACAAACATTTCTTATAATCGGGAATAATTTAAAAAATATATGATTTGTCAAAAAATTCATGAATTTTTAAAAAATAATTGTAAAATAGTATAATCATGATTTTAGAATATCCTTGAAAATAGTGAACAATTTTTTAATTCAAGATTATTTTGAAAATCATGAACATATTTAGAACTAAACATTTTTACAAGTGTTAACGTATTTGAAAATTTTCATCGTGTATTCCAAAAATACACATTGAATATTTAAAAAATCTTCCTCAAGTATTTGAAAAAATATGCACCACATATTAAAAAAGAAACATCACATATTTGAAAAATATTCATCACATGTTGAGTAAAATATGCATTGCATATTTGGAACAATACTAGTTGTGTGTTAAAAATTGTTCAAATGAAACTGGAAACTATTCATCACGTATTAAATGTGTTCAATTGCATAATTTCAAATATACCAGCACATGTGCCCGTGCGTTGCAACTGGTTAAAAATTTAGTCTTTATCAACAAAATTAATTGCAATAAATTAAGGAGCACAAACGTCCATGCTTCGCCACAGAGCAGACGTTAGAATCCGAGTTGGTGACGGATGCCAGCAAGTCTAGCGAGACAGACTTCTACCTAGCGACACGGGCTTTCACGGACACCTGGCGTATCACCACCCACGATTCCGTTTTTTTTCCAGTGTCACGACGAGCTGGTAGAGCATGCCATGTGTGCAAAATTGCAAGATCCTCCTCATCTCCTGGAATGCCTCCTCGGTTTACCGTATATGCATCATAGGCCTTCGGGTCACGGACGAGAAATCCTTATCTGAAGTAAGAAGGTAACCATGGTGAGCTCGTCACAATCCTATGATAGCGACATCTAAGGTATTCTATGTAGCCCACTAACTTGCTCTGGTTACTGTGTTTTATGCCTGAACACTCTGCTCTTGCAGTTCTGTTAAGTGTATTCCTTTTTTAGCAACTGACGCTCATTTGGACTGCACACAGACGTTAACTAATAATACAACAAGATTAGTACACCCAGTCACGCAGAGGTGGCGCGTCCAGGGCGCGCCCCAACCACTAGTTTATTGCAATTGATGCGCCCTATCATGGGGTGAGTTCAGCCCACGACTACACTCGGGTCTTTCTATGCTGCCCAACATTACTAGTCACAGTGAGAATATGACCGTTGGGAGCTCCTGCGACCCGCGCACCTGCCCCCTCCATGCTTCGCCTGCGCGGCTGTCTCCCGGGGGGCGATGGGACCTGACTGCCGGGGAGGGCGGTGATGTGGGTGCCTTGCCCGGGCTGGTGGCTTTGTCGGGTCTGCTCTGTGGCAGGATGGGGCGTTTTTCGGCTCTATCTTCTGCCGATGCAGAAAAGGATTCCGTAGAGGTCATCGAGGAGGCGGGCACCGGTGAACCCAGGGATCTGAGCCGGGTGGAGCTGCTCTTGCATGGGGTGTCACGGTGCGACACGGCTCTGCTGTTTCCTTGGCGGCTGGATCTGGGGTGTCGGCGGCTGATCCGGCGTGTGACTCACTCGGGTAGTAGAAGGTCAGGGAAGAAGATCCTTCTGTTGCGCGGGCGTTGTGTACCCGGGTTCGCCGGCACAAGACCTGCTTGTCATCCTGGCTTCGGCGGGCGGCGGCTTCGGCGGCCTCTAGCTGCTCGCTGCGGGCCGCGGTCGGTGCAGCTTCCCCTGAGAGGGTGCAATGCGGCGGTGGGCAGAGGCTGTCATCGCGGCCGCAGGGTGCAGATCCGTCCTCCCCGTTGGCGGTGGTGGGGGCCGTGGGGCCCGGATCCTCTAATTGCTCGCCGGCGCTTGACTCGGCGGCGTCCCCCCGTTGGCTGGGCCAGTTGGTGGGCCTCGTGCTGGGCCTCTCGTCTTGGGCTGGGGTGGGCCATCCTTTGGCTTCAGTTTTGCGGATTTGGTGGCTCGGGCCCCTTCCCCTTCCCAGGGTGGCCCCCTCCGCCAGGCCAGGAGTTGAGGCCCATCTTTTCCCATCTTAAGTGTTGGTGGTGAGTGCCTCGGGGTGATTTGTCTCACTCGCTAGGTTTTCCTGTAGCGCCGCGTGACATCCGGCGGTGGGGCAGAGGCGCGATCGGTATTGCCGCAGCGGCGGCTCCGCGCTTGGTGGAGGTGGCGATTCGGATGGAGCGGGACAAGCGGCTGCGCGCGCACGGCTCCAACAAGCGGCGACGCGACTCCCCTGAGCTGGAGGCAGATGGGGCAGCGACGGAGCGAGACCTCCGCTCTCAGCTCTCGGCAGGCCGCGAGCTCCGGTCGGAGCGTGGAGGTGCTCGGGGGCGTGGGCACCCTTCGCCGCGCCGGTTGTCCTCGCGTGGGCGTGACTACTTCTCTCCCCTCCCTCCTCCTCCCCTTGGACGGCCTCGACTGGCAGGCAATGATCATGGGGAACAGGCGCACGATTCCGTGCGGGGTAGTGGAAGGGCTGGGTCCAGGGAGCGCCAGGCTGGTGGCCGTGATGGTGACCGGTGTCTATAGCAGGGAGTCCGTCGATCGGCGGCTGGTGAGAAAGGAGGTGCGGGGCCTATCATCTCGGAAGTTATCTGCTTCAAGTATGGTCGTTCTGGCCACTACTAGGTCGGCTGTAAGTTTCTGCCTAAGTGCTTTGCGTGCAAAGAGGAGGGTCACACATCCAAGCAGTGCCCGTTGTGCCAAACTAAGCCTGAATTGGTGATGTATGGATTTGGCATCAAGGAGATGGGCTTCTACATGCTTGAGGGAGGGCTGGAGGAGGAGGAGGTGATCCCCCCTAATGCTTCCTCCTTGGTTATCACTGAAGGGGAGGCTACAGTGAAGTCGCTGAAGGCTGATCTTAATGACATGTGGGAGTCTGAGTGGGACTGGAAGATCAATCAGGTCCGCAAGAACTGTTTCTCGGTCATTTACCCGTCGGCGGCAGCATTAAGGATGAGCAAGAAGAGTGGAACTATCTCTCTGCCGATCAGCGAGCACAAGGCCGAGCTGGGTGAACCCCTCGTGGGACCGCAAGCTACCTCTTGGCTGCAGGAAACTTTGATTCGGGTCTTCGGCATCCCAAAAAAGTTGACACAAGAGCCTTTCATCAAAGAGATTCTTTGCGCAGTTGGCAAAGCGGTCACGGTGGATGAGAAATTCCTGAACAAGATGGGTGCGCCGGTGCGTGCTAAGATCCTTTGCAGGAAGCCGGAGAAGATCAAAGGCACTTTCGAGATCTTCCGTGGATCTGGTGGCTTTGTTATGGGCATTGAGCGCGAGGTGCATGCTTTGCCGGCTCCGCAGCCCAAGGCTACCCTGCCACCCCCGCCGCCACCCCATGATGAAGATGCTGATCCTGAAGACTCTTATCGCAGTTTGACAACGGGGGAGTGGGATGCGGATGGGGGCTCTCGGCCGGCTGGGAAGGTCCCCTCGGGCCAATCTGGCTCGGCTCCGGGGGGTCGTCAACATTTGGTGGCTGGTCTGCAGCTGGCTCTGGGCGCCTCTGCCACTCTGGTCCCAGCCCCCTCGGCAGCATTGCCGCGCTCGCCGCGCTTCTTCTCTCCACCCGTGGCGATGGTGGTGGATCAATATGGCAGCAACATGTCTCTGCTCTGACTGATGCCCGCTATGCCCGGTTCGGATGTGCGTAGTGAGGAGGGGGAGCACCAAAATGGCATGGAGATCACGTCGCACGCCCTTGTTCTTGCACCGTCTGAGTCCTCCACTCCGCATTCCCTGATGTCGCGCTGCTCCCCTCCCCCTTCTTCGCACCTATCCAAGACTAGGAGAGGAGCAGCGGTTGGTGCCCGCAGGGCTCCCATCTCCCAGGTGTCTCTCTTGGACCACTTTGCTGGAGAGGACTACGCCGACAACTGGATGCCAAGTTACGACTACCTGGCGGCCTTTGATGAGCTCCGCACGGTTTATGCTAATATGGCGGTGGTGGAGGATGTGGTGCTAGCCTCGCCTTCCTCGGTGCAGGCCACCAGGTCCAGCATGCGCACCGCGGGACCAAGGCCTCAGACATGCTGACCAAGGCGATGTCCCTCAACGCCGACAAGGATCTGGAAGGTAATAAACCAATAACCCGCTCTATGTCTTCATTCAAGGTTCTTGCTTTTGCTTCAAATTGCCACCTCCTCAAGGTGTCCACAAACAACCATGTGAATCTAGGTTTAGAGATCTCTACCCCTCTCGAGGTGCTTGATAGCATACGGTCCCAGGAGCTGGTTCAGGCTACGGTGGCTGAGGCGAAAGCTCGTCAACACATTGCCTGGACCATGGCAGTTGAGATGCAGGCTGCTTCCGCTGCTGATGCTGCAAGGGAGAATCCAGTGTTGGCAGCTCAGGATGCAGCTTCCGTGGATGTTGGGCCTTCGCATGGCTGTGGCCGTGGCCGGGGGCGTGGGCGTGGCCGTGGCCGTGGGAGAGGTCGGTCGGCTGCTTCTGCCAGGGCGAAGAACTTCGATGGGGCGGGGGCCCGATCCCCCACGGGTATGCAATGAAAGGCCTAATCTGGAATATGAGGGGTTTTGGTCAACGAGATAGCCGGAGGCAACTTATCGAATACATCCGTGACCAACATCTCGACTTCATGGGTCTCCAGGAAACCATATGAGCTTGACGCCATATGTGGCGCGTCCAACTTACGATGGGAATGTCTTCCGGCTTCGGGCCGATCAGGTGGGATCCTTTTGGGGGTGAAGACGAAAAGTTTTGAGGTGGTGGGTTTTACACACGGTTCCTCCATCCTCGCAGCGGACGTTATTCAGCGGAATAACGATTTTAGATGGGAGCTAGTTGTGGTGTATGGCCCAGCGGACCATGATCAATCAATTGAATTCCTCCGACAGATTTATGCTAAGATCACGGCTTCCCCATGGCCTATTGTCATAGGTGGGGATTTCAATCTCTTGTGGGGTGCAATAGACAAGAGTAATGGTATTATTTTAGACCACAGGCTGGTGGATTCCTTCAATGAGTGGGTGGCTGACCTTGACCTCATTGAGCTGCCTAGGGTGGGGGCTCGATTTACTTGGTGTAATAACTAGGATGACCCGATTAGATGCATGCTAGACCGGGTCTTTGTTTCCACTGACTGGGAGGCCAAATTTGCGGGATGCTTCTTAGTGGCCGAACCAAGACTGGGCTCCGATCATTGCCCGCTTATCCTCAACACTAGAGAAGCCCCCCATCGTGCAACCAAGCGCTTCTTTTTTGAGAACCAATGGCTCCTCTAGCCGCGCTCTGTGCAGCGGGTTTATTCGATTTGGATGGAGGCTAGGGATTGCCCCCCTCACCGGTATGGCCCTTTATGCGATGCTATGGACATTTGGCAATATTGTGTGTGCTTGAGTCGTCCACACCTCCGAGGGTGGGGCGCGAACGTGGGTAGCCGACTGAAAGCTAGAAAAGTGGCTCTGATGAGCGAAGTGTCGGGCTTGGACACCAAGGCAGATTTGAGCGGCCTATCATAGGATGAATGGGCAAGAAGGTATGCGGTTGAGGATGAGATGATCTTTATCTTGACCTGCGAGGAGATTTATTGGAAATAGAGGGGTCAGAAAAACTGGGTGCTCAAGGGGGGCGCGAGTACCCAATTTTTTCATGCTGTGGCAAATGGGAGACGTCGGAGATGTATGATCCACGTTCTCCGCGATGTATGATCCGTGTTTATGCGTTTTACCGGGAGTTATTGGGTTTTGCTGGGGTGGGATCAGCATCTCTTCAAAGCTCGATCTGGGATAATGAGCGAGTGGTATCTGAAGCTGATAACTCCATCCTCACTAGGCCTTTCATGCTTGATGAGATCACAAAAAACCTGAAGTAGATGAGGGTGAACACGGACCCCGGGCCTGATGGTTTCCCGGTCATCTTCTATAAGCGGTTTTGGAATATAGTGGGACCACAATTCGTTCACCTTGTGAATGAATTCACTAGGGGCTGAATAGACATTAAATGCCTAAATTATGGGGTGTTGGATTTGATTCCAAGGTGTCAGGTGTAGACCAAATTAGGCAGTTTCGCCCCCTCTCGCTCATAAATGTCAGCTTCAGGCTGATTGCTAAGGGATCTGCCTCCCGCATTGCTCTGGTGGCAGACAAGATTATTGATAATCTGCAAACTACCTTTATTAAAGGGCGGAGCATCCTGGACGGGATAGCGGTGCTCCATGAGGTGCTCCATGAGATCAACAATTCCAAGGAAGAGGTGTTCATTCTTAAGATCGACTTTGAGAAGCCCTATAACTAGGTCCGATGGGACTTCATTGAGGAGGTGTTACACAAGAAAAACTTTGACACACAATGGGTGAGCTGGATGCGGCAAATCATGAGAGGTGGACAAACTGCTATTAATATTAATGGATCGATTGGCCCATATTTGTGCAACAGAAGGGGTCTGCAGCACGGCGACCTGATCTCCCCCCTTCTGCTCAATATTGTGTCGGATGCGCTGGCTTGGATTCTGGTCAGCGCCAAAGCTGCCAGCCACATCTCGGGTGTTGCGCAAAGGGTGGTTCCAGGAGGGTTGTGCCACCTTCTATATGCTGACGATACCCTCATCCTCATCAAGAACTCTGAAGAGGCAATTGCTAACCTCAAGTTTCTTCTCATGTGCTTTGAGGACATGTCGGGAATTAAGATAAACTTTGATAAGAGTGAGGCCTTTGTCACGGGAGGCAAGGCAAGGCAAGGCAAGCTACTAGCCTCAGGTGGTCGGCTAGTGCTTATCAACGATTGCCTAACAAACATTCCAATGTTTGTCATGGGTTTTTATTTATTGCACAACAGTCCCATGAGAAACTTGGCAATATCCGATTCAGATTCTTTTGGGCTAAGGAAAATGGTAAACAACGGTACCATATAGTTAAATGGGATGCGATTGCCTCTCCTAAAGAGGTGGGTAGTTTAAGTATCATTAACTCCAGAGTTATGAACTAGTGTCTTATGACGAATTGGGCGTGGAAAATTTTGACGGGACAAGGGGGTCTTTGGCTCTCCATATTCAAGGCTAAGTATCTTGAGGACGATGGGGTGACCTTTCGGCCGCGGGTCAGACGTTAGTAGTTGCGAATGATATCCACAAGGTTCAACCTTTGCTGCGGCTACGGACGAGATTTGTTTTGCATAACGGCGAATTGACGTTATTTTGTAAAGATGTTTGGTGGGTTGAGAGATTGCCTGACCTGACATATCCCAATCTCTTTGCAATTGCGGGACAGTAGGAGGCGCCAGTTGTAGATACATGGGTTAATGGGCGCCTCCGGCCCTCTTTCAGGAGACCCCTTCTCTACCGGCTTCTCTACCGGCTCACTATATAAGGAAATTTTCAAAGCCCCCCCAGTCTATGATCTGCGGTCGCTTTGGAAAGCCAGAATGCCAGCAAAAATTAAAATTTCTTATGGCAACTGGCTAGGAACCGAATTCCTAGCGGTGACCAAATCCAAAGAACACACTACCTGGGTGATGGCATGTGTGTCTGGTGTGGAGAAGAGGAATGTAGCCGCCAGATGATCTTCCGATGCATTGTGGCTCGGATGGTGTGGAGCTCACTTCAAGAGGCGACTGCATGTTCTTGGAACCCGAGTGGTTTTGCTAAGCTGTATGGGCTCATCATGGCTAGCAATGCCCAGGACCGTAAGCTAGCTTCTCTCGGTGTTGGGGCGCGTGCTTGGTCTCTTTGTACTACGCGGAACAAAGCTACCATTGAGGGCATTTTCTTTAGGCATCCGGCTGATGTTGTGTATAAATTGGTCATTCTATTGGAGCTCTGGAAGGGGTTGACAAGACAGCGGGACTGCCCCGGCGTGGATCGTTCATCGACCGATTGAAGGGCAAGTGTGCTGAGCTCCGGCGTGTCGGATAGAGGGATGCAATGGCAGGCGCGCTCCCTCCTCCGACTCCTGACCACTCCTGGAGCGGTTTCCCCCTTGCCCACGACCAGCGCTGCATCGGTGTTTTGGGCCTCCGTGCCTTGTAGCCCTACTTTTTGTTTTGCTTTACTATGCTCTCTGTTGACTATTTGTACTCTAAGGGCCTTATTCTTAAGGCCGGGCAAGCGCCTCCTTTCTAAAGAAACATTACTAGTCACCAATCTGGCCGAGTTAATTTTTTTACAGGTAAAGATGTTTTGATGTGTCTAACTTGGCACAAGTTATTTAATATAACTAAATCAATATCACCCCACAAAGAAAATTTTACAAATATAATATCAAAAGTAAATAAATATTTGAGGACATCGTAAAGAGTTAAGATTAACCTATCATAAGTTCGTAACATGGGACTTTGTCAAACACCTAATAGGCATCTCGGAAACAGAGGGGGTTGAAAATTGCTTGGAGTACTAGTGTCCTGGTAGTGTCGGCTAGAGAGGAGGATTGTGACAGGCCAGCTTAATACATCTCTGAAGATTGGCCATGTTCTAGCGTGTCGGAATCATCATGAACAGTTGATCTGCCATCGAGTGGCTCCCGTAAGAAGATAACGGTTCGCTACTGGAAGGTCGTGTCCACCTTGGATCTTCCATCCGACGGTTTTCATCGCTCCGGATGTCGCTGTTGCTCGTCCGACAACCCATGTGCTTTGCTTTTGCTTTCTGCTCTGCTTTTCGCCTATAATGGCTATATAGCCACCACTCCCTCTCCATTTGGAGGGCATGCTTATTGTAATTGGGTATAAACCCTAGCCTCCAGTGGCGTGCTTGTTACCTTTCCCCTTGCTACAATACAAACCCTAGCTGGAAAATTCCCCAAATTCACCTCCGAATTTACATAGTTGAGAGCTAGTTCGTTCGATCCCCTGTCAAGTTCCTGACAATTGGTATCAGAGGCCCAATAGGTTCTCGGAGGCATTGGATCTGGCGAGTGGAAGTTGGCGAACAAGCCAGGAAATCCCTCTGCTTTTGTCGATCTGGGCGGCAGGGTTGGCGGCCGGTGTGGCACAGCTCGGAGGCAGTCTGAATTTCAGTTCTAGTTGCTGGAGAGTCTTTCTCCTGCGGTAAAATCCCAGAATCGGAATCGAGCGGTGCTTCTTGGAGGCGGGCGGCGTTGGCAATGGTGTGGTGGCGGTGGATACAAGAACTCGCGACAAGTCCCTCCCTTTCCTCCCCTTGTCGAGGCCGGTCTTCTCCTCGAGGGAAACCATGTCTCCCCCGGAAGGCTCTAGCGACACTGGCATCTTGCAGCTCCAGTCGTTGGAACTAGATATCAAAACCCTGCAACGATATCGTGAAGAAGACAAGAAGGAATTCCAGGATTTCCAGTCCATGGTCAACAAGAACTTCGTCACCATGCAGCAGAACTTCAAGCGTTTGATGTTGTTGCTAGAGCAGGGTGACGTTCCTGATGAACAGTCAGCACAAGGGAGTGCACAACACAAACTGCCTCTGTTGCAGTCACCGATCAATGCACCAGGCAGGCCCGAGCAACTAATGGCGAACACCCCTCCCTCAGTAGCTATGCAAGAAGAGGAGGCTCAGGCAATAATTGGAACAGCAGTTTTCCACGATCCTGCGGACAAGGAGCTCAATTTGGATGGCACTCCCAAAGCTCCCTATCGCCATCCGAATTTTGCAAGTAACAGAGAGGTGGCACCACAACAAGTTCAACAAGTCCCACCCCCATTGCAACAGCCCATACAACTTGAAGATCACACACAGGAAGAATGGCCAGAGGGAGGAGATAGAGGCAGAAGACTTGGCTCTCCATTCGACAACCGACGAAATGTGCTCACAATAAATCCAGCCAAACTGAATATCTCTGAATTCAGTGGAACAGACCCGGAATCATGGATTCAGAACTTGGAGACGTACTTTGCTGCTGCAAGGACTCCCTTGGAGCACAGAACTGAGTTAGCAGTGTCATATTTGCAAGGCCCTGCCACACAATGGTGGAGAGGAACTGGATTTTCCCCACAAAATGTGCCATGGCACAGATTTTGCACTTATATTGCAGATAGATTCTCACTAGATTCTGCTTGTGATATTGTTAATTCCTTCCATTCAATATCCCAAACTTCAACTGTGGCTGTGTATGTTGAGCAATTCGAGCAGTTGGTGAATTGCATGAGAACAGAAAATCCAGCTATACCAAATGACTATTATGTCACCAGTTTTCTCTCTGGACTGAATCCTTATATCAGAAGTCATGTGGAGTGTTTTAAACCTCCTGATATGCAGACAGTTGTGTGGTATGCTAGAAGAATGGAAAAGGCTACTGCTCCTGCTACATCCAAGCCTTACTTCCCTCAGCCCAAAAGACAAGTGATGTTTGAACCAGCAAAACCCCCCCTAACTGCTACTACACAGAACAGAAACACAATTATGCAGCAGGCCAAACAAAACCAAGTCTGCTACAAATGAAGAGAGCCATGGGTTCCTGGCCATAGGCAGGTGTGCAAAATGAGCCAAAAAGCTCAAGTGCAAGCACTACAAACAACAGAAGAGGAAAATGCAGAAATCATTTATGTCACAGACTTTGCGGATCCTGATTTAGAACAAAATGTACCTCCTTTTTATAATGCTGTGTTACAAGTTTCCATGCATGCTTCCATGGGCATTGGGGCAATGAAGAACACTTTTATTTTAACTGTTAAGGTGGGCAAAACAGTAGCTACAGCACTTGTGGACAGTGGGAGCACTTCCACATTTGTATCCCCTTACGTGGCTGCAAAACTGCCTGTTTCCCCAACACCAAATCCCAAGATTAAAGTGCTAGTAGCAAGTGGAGGAGAATTGTGGAGTGAGTTCACTTCCAAAAACTGCCCCTATGAAATACAGGGCACACAGCTATAGGACACCTTCAGAATTCTGAAATTGAAGGGATATGATATGATCTTGGGAGTAGTCTGGCTAAAGAAATATAGCCTTGTTCTGATGGACTTCATTCACATGGAAATGAGGATTAATGTTGCACCACAGACTCAAGTAACTTTTGTGGATGAAATTGTACCCCTGTCCTTAGTAGTGGAGGCCACTGATAATGCAGAGAAGTTGATGGACTAGGCTGTCTGTGGATTTTTTTCTCCTGTCTACCTATTATACTATGACTTCTGCTACTGCTCAGGAAATTCCAGAAGAACTCCAAGATATAATTCAGGAGTATGACAAGGTGTTCAATACCCCTACTGAACTTCCTCCAAGGAGAGCCCGTGATCACATAATTCCACTTATGGAAGGGGCAAAGGTAGTTAATCAAAGACCATACAAAGTACCACATCACCGGAAAGAGGCACTTGAAAAGATCATCTCTGAACTCCTGAAAGCTAGTCTGATTAGACCTAGCACTAGTCCTTTCTCCACTATAGTTAAAAAGAAGGATGGAACTTGGAGACTCTGCATTGATTACAGGAAACTTAATGCTATCACAAGCAAAAACAAGTACCCCATTCCTGTAATTGAAGATCTCTTAGACCAGTTAAAAGGAGTAACATTATTCTCTAAAATAGATCTCAGAAGTGGGTATCATCAGATAAGAATGACTGAAGAGGACATACACAAAACAACATTTTCCACCCTACAAGGCCACTTTGAATTCCTGGTTATGTCTTTTAGTTTAACCAATGGCCCTCCCTCATTTCAATCCCTCATGAATCTCCTATCTGGCCATTTTGAATTTGTGGTAGTGTTCTTTGATGATATCCCGGTTTTTAGTTTAACCATGAAAGAGCACAGGATACACCTCAAGAAAGTATTCCAAGTCCTACAAGAAAATAAATTGTATGCAAAGTTGGACAAGTGCTCTTTTGGTCAGCCTGAAGTAGAATACTTGGGCCATGTGATCAGCAAGGAAGAGGTGGCAACTGATCCCACTAAGATTACTGCTATTAAGGAATGGCCAGCCCCCCAACAGTAACTGAACTTAGAAGTTTTCTGGGTCTGAGTGGTTATTACAGAATATTTATACAGGGATATGGAGTCATTTGCAGGCCCCTCTTTGATTGCCTGAAAAAGAACTCTTTCTCTTGGCAGCAAGAGCGGCAAGCAACATTTACTGCCATTAAGGAGAAACTTACACAAGCCCCTCTCCTGGCCCTACCAGACTTCTCTAAACCCTTTGTGTTAGAAGCTGATGCTAGTCGTTATGGCCTAGGTGCTGTTCTGATGTAGGATGGGAAGCCATTGTCCTATTTCAGCAAGTCCATTGGGCCCAAAGCAGCAACATGGTCTACATATGACAAGGAAGCTCTTGCAATAATAGAAGCTGTCAAGAAATGGAAACCCTATTTCTTAGCTACATCCCTGATAATCAGAACTGACCAGGAGAGCTTGAAATGCATTCAGGAACAAAAACTGACTGAAGGAATACAACACAAGTTATTGCTCATGATGTTAGGCTACAATTTTACTTATGAGTACAAAAAGGGCAAAGAAAACAGGGATGCTGATGCTTTATCCAGGGTTAAGCACATGATATCATTCATGTCTACCAGCCTCTCCACCCCTAAATGGATTTATGAAGTGGCTAAAAGCTATAAATCAGATCAGAAGGTCAAAGATCTTATAGGTGCGTGTGCAACTAGTAAAAGCAATGAGACTGGATACACCTTCAAAAATGGTATCTTCAGGTTTAAAAAAATTGTCATTGGAACTGACACTTCCTTGAGACAGGATATATTGCAAACATTCCATGCATCAGAATTGGGGGGTCATTATGGGAAAAGAGCAACATACCATAGAGTTCACTTGGTTTTCCACTGGCATGGCCTCAAACACGATGTCATTGACTTCATCAAGCAGTGCCCTGTCTGCCAAGTCAACAAAGTTGAACATACCCCCTACCCTGGCCTGTTGGAACCCCTGCCATTCCATATTTTGCATGGGCGCACATCAGCATGGACTTTGTTGTGGGGCTTCCTACTTCTGAGAACAAGGATCTTATATTGGTGGTGGTAGACAGAGTTACCAAATATTCCCATTTCATTGCCATGAAACACCCCATAACTGTTCAGAATGTACCAAGAGCATTTTCTGATACAGTGTTCAAACTCCATGGAATGCCCTTGGTGATAGTAACTGACAGGGACAGAATTTTTACAAGCAACTTGTGGCTGCAGCTGTTTCGATCACTGAAGATCAAACTACCCATGAGCACAAGCTATCATCCCCAAACTGATGGTCAGACTGAGAGGGTGAACCAATGTTTGGAGAATTATTTAAGGTGCATGTGTTTCCAACAACCAAGGAAGTGGCATGCCTGGTTAGCACTAGCTGAGTGGTGGTACAACACAAGTTTCCACACTTCATTGTAAATGACTCCCTTCCAGGCCCTATATGGTTTTCCCCTCCTATGGTAGCTGAATCTGCATTACCTGACTCTATTCCTGAGGACAGTGACAACTTGCTGCAGAACAGAGAACTGGCCTCGGAATTGATCAAACAAAATCTCTCCAAGGTACAACACCACATGAAACACTTTGCTGACAGAAACAGACAGGAAAGGTCATTTGCTACAGGTGATATGGTTTACTTGAAGCTGCAGCCATACAGACACACTTCCCTTAGTCTGCATCGGCACCTCAAATTATATTCCAAGTTCTATGGCCCATTCAGGATCATGCAACGAGTTGGCCGAGCTGCTTATCAACTTCTCCTCCCTGAAGGCTGCCAGTTGCACAACACCTTCCATGTGAGCCAGCTCAAAAAGCACATTGGACCCCGGGTGGTTCCTTCCAAAAATTTGCCCCTCATTGGTGCTGATGGAGTTATTCAAATGGAGCCTGAAGCAATCTTGGACAGGAAGCTAATCCCTAGACCCCAGGGCAATATCAGTATTCCAGTGGTACGCTGGTTGATCAAGTGGGTCAACATGCCAGAGGAGGCCGCCACCTGGGAGGATTCAGCCTTCATACAGAAAGTTTTCCCTTCTTTTCAAGCTTGAGGACAAGCTTGGTCTAAGCGGGGAGGAATTGACATGCTAGCTTAACACATCTCTGAAGATTGGCCCTATTCCAGCGTGTCGGAATCATCATGAACCGTCGATCTGCCATCCAGCGGCTCCCGTGGGAAGATAACGGTTTGCTACTGGAATGTCGTCTCCACCTTGGATCTTCCATCCGACGGTTGTCATCGCTCCGGAGGTCAATGTTGCTCATCCGACAACGCATGTGCTTTGCTTTTGCTTTCTGCTTTGCTTTTCGCCTGTAATGGCTATATAGCCACCACTCGCTCTCCATTTGGAGGAAATGCTTACTGTAATTGGGTATAAACCCTAGCCGCCAGTGTTGTGCTTGTTACCTTTCCCCTTGCTGCAATACAAACCCTAGCCAGAAAATTCCCCAAATTCACCTCTAAATTTACATAGTTGAGAGTTGGTTCGTTCGATTCCCTGTCCGGTTCCTAACAGATTGCCCATGTGAGGGTGGCGTAGTAAGGAGCGGAAAATGAGATGACACACCCGGCAGGATGACCTGGTGCACACGGGTATTATTTTGGTACCTCAAGTTGACAAAGTCGACACAGTAGAATTATTTTGTAATGATACGTTGTTAATAAACTAAATACAAAGTCCATGCCCGAACACTAGATCTAGTCACAAGAAATAGACAATCTTGGAGATTTTATTGGCTGGGGTTGCTCGGATTTGGATATGAAAAACAGAAAATTTGCGGTTCATACTACATAACTTCCGGCAGATGTTTTTGTGCGTGTTCGGAAGAAATTATTGACCAAAAGTACTAATCTTCATAACTTCTGACAGCTAAATATTGGCTGTTGTGCATTGATAGTGAAATATGAACTACAAGGCAGCTCTATAAATTATAAAACGATGAAGTAGTAATTCGGAGCTACTAGTAGAGAGCAACTTGGAGATTTTTCTTGTGAGAGGATGCAACACGCATGGTATAAAACTGGAGCTAAACTCAACCTGGTGAACATGGTCGTTTTTTCTGTCCATGCATGGACGATGTTGCAGCAGATACCTTTAGGCTTGAGAGGCAACCAGGAAATAAGATGCTCGTTCCCGATCTACTTTGATATCTTTACAACGCATTGCCTGCCACAACCGGAGCAATTTGTCGTGCAATGTGAAAGGTCTGTTTATTAAAATAAGGGCCTCATAGTGATGACAGAGCTTCATCTAGCAGATGGTATTGCCCTGTCGAGGATGCATTTCGTGGTGCAGAGCTAGACCCGGGCATCTGTGCCGTTCCACGGCTCCATCCTTGCCTTCATGTAGCAGATGGTATATATCGCCCTGGCAAGGATGCATTTTAGTTGTCCAATTTCATCAATTTTAAAATATCAACCAACTCAGTCGCAATATCTATGTTAGTAGATCGAGAGTAGCAAGGTACTACTATAGCCTACCTCTGGGGTATCAATTGATCAAGAGTGTCAGCCAATGGACGAGACGGAAATCGAATAGAGAAGAAAAGAAGGTGAGCTAAAGCTGCTTTCCTCGCTCGTTTGGCACCTCCTTTACCAGGCTGTACTGACATCTGCATTATCTGTGCTGCAAGAGTACGCTACGTATCTGCACCTTCCAGTGCTGCCCGCCGCGACAACAATCAACAAAGCATGTGATGATTTTCCCGCGACCTAGACTATAAAACATCTGAGAGCATGGATTGATGTAATTTTATTTGTCCAGTTTTATGTGAAAAAAAGTACATGATGAGGAGACAATTAGAAGGCTTTTTTATGCTATTGCTCCAGGAGATTTTTAGGTATATAGTAAGAAGTGGCAGCCCGGGGCTGTAGCCACTAGTAATTTGGTTCCAGATTAGCCGTTGGCCAAGCCTTAGTAGTGACGGTACCCCAGACCGCCTGTCATTGGTACGTGAGATCCTAGTGGTGGGCTTGATTTCTCGTGCATCAAAGGCAATCTGGGCCCAGATTTGACAGAGATTAGCCAGGCCCCCAATTTTGCGCGATTAGCCTATGCCAAGCCTTACCACTAATGAGTGCCATTAGCCAACCGCCATTTCTATGTGATTTAGGTAATTTCGTTTTTAGTAGTTCAATGTATTTTGATGTTCCAGTGCTTTCTATTAGAGCAACTTTAGTAGAGTAGTCATATGGACCCCATCTGCATAATAACTGCCAAAATGACAATTTAGGGACAAAATGACATAACTAGTGACCCTATATGGGTGTTTGATATGCATAATTAATGGAGTTTCCTCCATAAACAACGTCATAGACACCATATTTGGAGGCCGGGGAGCCCAATATGGAGCTTCGTCAATAAACCAACCGTCAGCTTGGGTGGGGTGTTATTGTTTATTGCTCCACGCGCCACTGCCGAACTTGAAGCGTGATACTAGATTTACAGACATATCGATGTTCCAATTAATCACCGTCATGGCTGCTGCCCCCATCGCTTCCCAGGCGGAGTTGGAGCTAGAAGGGGAGCTGGAGTACCCAATACATACCATGCTCGAGCTCAGCAACATCCAAGCTCGCGACGAGGTGTAGATCATCCGTGACTACAACCCCGCGCACCAACGAGGAGGAGCGGATGCAGCTCACGGCTGCCACTCGTTAGTTCAACTCTTATGCCTGAATGGATGATATCTCGTCCGCGAAGGAGGGGACGATGACTAGATGCCACCGCCCAACTAGTATTGTTCATAGTATATGTACCAATGTCGAGGCTGAAAATGTCGTTAAACGCTATTTCACTAGTAGAAAAAGGGTCAAATGTGAAGCACAATAGTGCCGGTTAGAATTACAGCCGGCACTAATGTGTATATTAGTGCCGGTTCGTGGCGGCGATCAATAGCACCGGTTCGTGGCGAACCTTTAGTACCGGTTCATGCCACGAACCGGTACTAAAGAGGCTGTGTCAGCCTGCGGTCAGGCTATGGCCCCACCATCACCATTTAGTGTCGGTTCGTACCACGAACCGGTACTAATGAGGTTATGGCAAGCTGTTTTTAGTCCCACCTCGCTCCCCTAACAAGCCTTTTACCACCTTAAATATGTTATTTCTCAAACTATCACAAGCACTTGGTCTTCATTGAACTCTATGTGTAGAATTTGTGGCCGCAATATGAGTCCTCATCGGTTTATAAATCGTTGATGACTCATATTGACAATTCAGATTGTACACACAAAGATCATTGACGATCAAAGTATTTTTGATGTTATAAGATCATATTGACAATTTAGACTGTAAAGAAATATAAGATCATGATCTAAATGCTCTTATATTTTTTGCGTTCAGTATGCACCAACTGCTAGGCGGGAGGAGCTGTTTAGTACCGGTTCATGGCGAACCTTTAGCACCGGTTCGTGCCACGAACTGGTACTAATGAGGTTGTGTCAGGTAAGGCTGGGCCCCACGAGCACCTTTAGTACCGGTTCATGGATGAACCAATACTACAGTTTCTTAGTAAGCTGTTTTTTAGTCCCACCTCGTGAAGTGAGAGGGACTAGGAGCGGTTTATAAACCCTGAGTGCAGAGACGATGAAGAAGAGGCTCAATGCTCACGTTACTTAGCTTCAAGCCTTCAGGAATACGGTAGACTGCACGGAGCTATGCGCAGTGCAGTTTACACTATTCCGAAAGGCTTGAAGCAAATTAACGAGCATTGCATCTCTTTTTTATTTTTAATAACTTATTAAAACTCCGGACTTCTTCTGTTATGGCAAAAACTAATTGCACGTCGACATTTCTTTTTTTTTAAGTTATAACTCTAGACTTTGACCATCAAGTTTTGCAGAAAAGAAAAAATAGCAGAAAAGAAGAAAAACTATAGCTGAAAAGAAAAAACTATATAAAAAACTACTCAAAAATAAATAGAAGAATATAAATATATAAAAAAACTATATAAAAAAACTACTCGGAAATAAATAGAAGAAAAAATAAAGCAGAAAAGAAAAAAAATTGTATTTGCTATTTTTCAATCGTTTACAAAATGACCGTGAAATTGAAAATCACTACAAAATGAACTCTGAAAATGTTGAATTTTGTCAAAATGATGAAAAACTACTCAGAAATAAATAGAAGAAAATAAATATAACAGAAAAGAA
Source organism: Triticum timopheevii (assembly GCA_963921465.1). Lineage (NCBI taxonomy): Eukaryota > Viridiplantae > Streptophyta > Magnoliopsida > Poales > Poaceae > Triticum > Triticum timopheevii. Next base: position 15,102,482 of record OY997272.1, on the reverse strand, counting down.
AAAACTATACAAAAAACTACGCAGAAATAAATAGAAGAAAATAAAGCAGAAAAGAAAAAAACTATAACAAAAATTGGGGCGCTGCCCTATGGGCCTGCTAGGCCACGGGCGTGCAATTACAGGCCTTAAAGGCCCAGCAGACTCACAGGGCAGCGCGCAGAATTTAGGCCCAAAGGCCTGCTATATAGAGGAGTTCAAAGAGGTAGCCGCGGCTGGGTTTATAAATCAGTGCGGTTGCCCTTCGCCCGGCGAGGTGGGACTAAACTTTGGGGTGGCAGCGCGAGGCCTTTAGTACCGGTTGGTGGCTCCAACCGGTACTAAAGATCACCCTTTAGTACCGGTTGGAGCCACCAACCAGTACTAAAGGCCTGCTCTTCCCGCCTCTTGGCCTGGCCAAAGTTGGCCTTTAGTACAGGTTGGTGGCTCCAACCGGTACTAAAGGCCCATCCTATATATATAGCACTTACGAAAATTTCAGTTACATCTCCCCACTTCTCCAACCTCTCGCGATATCGCCGCGCGCCGCTCGATCCCGTCGTCGCCGCCCGCCGCCCGTCGTCCGTCGTCGTCATCGCTGTCCCTGCCGCCGCCCGTCGTCGTCGTCGTCTCGCGCCGCCGCCCCCGCCCCGTACGTTCTCGCACCCGCGCGCGCGCCGGTGCCGCCCCCGCCCCGTATGCCGGCGCCCCCGCTCGTACATACGGGGCAGTGGCGTACGTGGCGGCGTACACACACATACACACACACACACACTACACACACCACACACACACACACATTTTTTACTTATTTTCTGTTTTCTGTTTTCTGTTTTTTAGAAAATTTAATTAGATATTAATTAGCTAGGTATGTGAGATTTGAACTAGTTGAATAATTAATATAACTAGTTTATTTTTAGTAAGAAAATTGTCAAACTAGTTTATTTAGGTATATGAGATTTGAACTAGTTGAATAATTAATATAACTAGTTTATTTTTAGTAAGAAAATTGTCGTATCTGAGATTTGATTATCTAATTAAAATATTATTTGTTAATGAGTTTTTTTGATTATTTAATGTTTTTATATATTTTGAGTTTATATAAATGTTAGATTAATGTCGAATGTTAGATGAATTAGATAGAAAAGTTAAATATGTAGTAATGTCAATTGTTAGAGATGAATATAGTTAGATATATATTTGAATTGGCTAGATATTAATTAATGTTAGATAGTAATAAGTGTTTAATGTTTCACCTAAGTGGGATAAGTCTGAGAAAGAGATGGAGGATTAGAACTAGTTTATTTTTAGTAAATGCTTAGTTGAACTTGTTGAATTAATATATAGAACTAGTTTATTTTTAGTAAATGCTTAGTTGAACTAGTTGAATTAATATATAGAACTAGTTTATTTTTAGTAAATGCTTAGTTGAACTAATTGAATTAATATAACTAGTTTATTTTTAGTAAATGCTTAGTTGAACTAATTGAATTAATATAACTAGTTTTTTTAGTAAATGCTTAGTTGAATTAATAGAAGTAGTTGAATTAATTGAATTAGTAAGTGTTTAATGTTTCGCCTAATATGAACATAGGAAATGTCGTCTGACGATGGAAAAAATTTCGGTACGTGCACATACTGTGAAGACGAGCGCGGCCAGTGCGACAGAAATTTCCTTGTTGATGGTAGGCGATTTAGCATCAAGCTGGATAAGACTTTCGAATTCGATACAGTAAGTCACAACGATAAGTCTGTTTTCGTAATTAAGCATGACTTATATATGCTTCATTTGCCTGACTTATAATTTTTTATTTTCACTATTCTACTAGCGCATCCCATGCCATGTAAGAATTTTTGTCTTGGATAAGATAGGTTTCAAAGATATGGAAACTATGGAGGTAAAGAGAGCTTACCTGAAAACTGAGCATGATGGTTATACTTTCAACGTCAAAGTATACAATGCACACACGTACACCTATTTTGAATGCAAAACTTGGCAAGCTCTATAAATTGCACATGTTGAAGGCGACACAACAAGCCGACGAGTGGCAAGCGGTGGACTGATTGCGGGCATCGGCTAGTGGCAAGGGTGGGCTGCAACTGAGCAAGCGGTGACGCCGGTGTGCTGCCAGTCTCAACACAGCTACACACCCGTGCCGATGCAGGGGCCAGAGATATGTGCGTCATGGGGATTTCTTCCATGCGCGTTGATGAGCGGGCTGGGAAGAGACATGACCAAGCGAATCCAATGGCTGGGAATGGCCTAATCTAATAAATCACAAGGTGACCGATCTGCCCATCTGTCGCCTGATCGGGCAATCGACACCTATTACTGACCTTAAAAAAATGTGGTTCTAACAGCATAACATTGCTAGTATGCACTAATAGTGAAATCTGAGCAATAATACAACTCTATGAATTGCAACCAATTGAGCAGTAACTTGAGAAGATATCATAGAGCAACTAGGAGTTGGCACAGTTGGACCTAGTTCACATGACAAGCTACTAGCTTGGCCGTTTTATATCTCTTTCCATGCTTGTTAGAGGAGCTAGCTGAGACTGAGAGACAACAACGAACTGAGGTGTGCATCAACCAATCTCTTCCATAATTTCTACAATGCATGGTGTTAAGGATAATCCCCATCCAGTTACACACGATTATTTAGGTTACCTTATGCTATGCATGAGGTTTTTGGGCTCCGGAGGTTGAAACGTAGAATGCCGCAAGCAATTAATATTGTTTCTCTCCACTTCTCAATTAAGTTTTCTTTTGTTCTCTTGCTAATTTAGTGACCCTGACTGCATGAGGCGTACCCTAACGTGAGAGGATAAAATGATTGCTCAAAAGATAATAAGAAATACAAGTTACAATATACATTGTTCAGGGGACACCCCAGAGGGTGTACCTCACATAGCCTCTATAAGGAATAAACAATCCTAGTAATGTGATGAATAAGATTGGGAGGGATTCGAATTTGAGCAAAGTAATATTATCTTTAGTTCTTTCTCTCTAACTTACAATCAAATCAGAATCAAAGGAGGAAAAGCGGCACAACTGAACAGGAAGCCTACAAAATCAACTTGGCATGCTCTTTGTTTCTGAATAGACATTTCAACCGTGGTACAATAGGAGCACACCACATCACCTTGGCAGGAACTCTCTTCCTGGGGTGCTCGCCATCAACATCACCAGGGTCATCTCGTCTGATCTTATACCACAATGCACCGCATACCAGGCATGCGTTCAAATCCTCATACGCACGGAGGTAGAGGATGCAGTCATTAGGGCATGCATGTATCTTCTGCTTTGGAAGCATAGAACCTTCTTTGCACCATACGAACTGTCGGGCAAATTCGTTATGCTTTGGAAGCTTGTTCTTCAATATTTTCAGTAGCTTCTCAAATCCGTTGTTAGATACACCATTGTCTGCCTTACATTGCAGTAATTCTAGTCTGGTACCGAGCTTTGTGTTGCCATCTTCGCAATTGGGGTACAACCCTTTTTTGTGATCCTCTAACATGCGATCGAACTTCAACTTCTCGTTTTCACTTTGGCATTGTCTCTTTGCATCAACAATGACCCGACGAAGATCATCATTGGGCATATCGTCCGGTTCCTCTTGATCTTCAGCTTCCCTCGTTGCACTGTATTCTGGGGGCAAATAGTTGTCATCATCCTCTTCTTCTTCGCTATCTTCCATCATAACCCCTCTTTCTCCATGCTTGGTCCAAACATTATAGTGTGACATGAAACCCTTCTCAAGCAGGCGGACGTGAAGGGTTTTCGAGTCAGAGTAAGACTTCATATTCCCACAGATAGGGCATGGACAACACATAAAACCATTCTGTTTGTTTGCCTCAGCCACTTCGAGAAAATTATGCAGGCCCTTAATATACTCGGAGGTGCGTCTGTCACCGTACATTCGTTGCCGGTTCATCTGCATGGATTCTATATTATTAAGTGTATCCAAAACCATTATAGAACATCATGAATACAGAAGTGACCAAATTAATAGAAGTTCATCATCACATTAAAACCAAAGTATAGTAGTGGTCAAATATTATTACTGAAAAAATAAATACATAGAGTTCATATGTTTATAGTTCTCATTGAACAACATATATGTAGCTCTCTAGAGCATCTGATTAAACCATAGATTGAAACTATGTAAAGCATTTCCATGCAACAACAAATGCGATCATAATCGCAACTAAGGTAACAATTGATCCAACAGCATAATAATACCAGGCCTCGGTATGAATGGCATATATTCTAATCTTTCTAATCTTCAAGCACATTGCATCCATCTTGATCTTGTGATCATCGACGACAACCGCAACATGGAGCTCAATCTTATCTTCTCCTCCTCAACTATTTTTTCTCTCAAGTAATTGTTTTCTTCTTCAACTAAATTTAACCTCTCGACAATAGGGTCGGTTGGAATTTCCGGCTCACATACCTCCTAGATAAAAACATCTATTTCATGTTGGTTGGCATAATTATCATAAACACTAAATGAACCAAATAGTTATAAAAGATAAAATATACCACATCCGAATCATAGACAGGATGAGGGCCGACGGAGGCGGATACCAAAACCATCGCACTATATAATAACAAATATTAATAAAAGTAAGAAAACTACACAAGATCTATCTAAATCATACAAGTAAGAACTTTTTTCTTTTAGAAAGAACATAAGAACAAGAGGCTCACCACGGTGGTGCCGGCGACGAGATCGGCGCAGGCGGTAGATGGTGGTGAGGACGGGAACGGGACAGGACGGACCGCCAAACCTAGACAAATCTTGAGAGTTTGGACAAGGAGCTTTGAGAGGAGAAAGCTTAAGTGTGGCTCGGGCATTTCATCGAACAGCTCATGTGCATAGGAGGTGAGCTAGAGTACCACAAAGCTCTCCCACTGCCGGCCAAGAAAATAGAGCAGTGCACTGCTCTGCTCGCGGGCAGGGTGTATACATAGGCTTCCCTTTGGTCCCGGTTTATGGATGAAACCGGGTCTAAAGGACCACATATGGTACCGGTTCCAGCCACCAACCGGGACCAAAGGTTGTGGGCCAGGAGCGAGGCCTACTGGTCCCCGTTCGTGTCTGGAACCGGGACCAAAGGGATCAGACGAACCGGGACCAATGGCCCCCGAGTCCCGGCCGGCGCCCTGGCCTCACGAACCGGGACCAATGCCCCCCATTAATCCCTGTTCACTCACGAACCGGGACCCATGGGACCGATGCCCCCATGAGCCCCGGTTCGTGAGTGAACCGGATTAATGGGCTTTTCAGGCATGGACCAAAGCCCTGTTTTCTACTAATGCAAGTACACTGGATGACACACCAGCTGAAACCACAATCTGAAATAACAAAGTTATGATGTTCAGGGTGCCTTGTAATGCAGGGGATGTGCCAAAACCTCCCAAAAAAAGAGTGAAACAAAATTTCATAGAGATTTTACATTCAAACAGTGGATCACGCTGACAATGAAGGAACGATTGGATGAAATAGGCAGCACCTAGAAAGTGGGTAGTTTAGTCTTCCCGAAAACAAGAGCAGTCAACAATTGCATAAAATCTTAGGCAGGGCATAGGGGTTCAGAATGGCCATTTTCTTGCTACCGTATATCTCATGCTACCATTTATATACTAGTTGCTACCAAAATTTACGAAACACCAGGTAGAACCACCAGGACATGAGACATGTGTGCCTGCCAGGTGTGTCTAATGGAGCAAATGTAGATGCATCTACCACAAAATCAGGCCATGCAATTCAGCCAGTTATCTTAACATCTTCTGCATTCGGAGGGCCTTGTGATGCAACAACCACCAATAAAATGAGTGAAGCAACATAGTTCTTGGCAAAGTTACACTGGAACTGACCAAATTTCAACACATCCTTATTGCCTTTTCATCAAGTTTTACCATGAATTTTTCAACTGGGAACGTTCTAGCACACCAAAATAAACAATCAATATAAGTAGATACAAACACCATCTATCAGTCTCAATATCTACCCAGCACCAAGTATAAGTACATGCATATTCAAAGTGTGATCACCATCTCAGAGGTACATGTAGAAAATCACAACACAAATACCGCAAACCCATATCACGACACTCCGTACAAACACTTTTGCCTACTTGGATGATGACGAGGATCCCATTCCCAATGATGAGGCCCCCACGTCGCCCTCCCAAAGCACGTGATTGTTCTCCGGTGCCCTCCCCAATCGTATGCGATACCTTGATCGCCGAGTTCTATCAAGTGGTGGCCTGTGATCCAGTGAGTGTTCTGTAGCGGCTGGATGATCCACAGGAGTGGCTCGCGGTGTAGCTGCTCCGCCGTGTCACGGCATAACCACAGGACAGGGAGCATCGTCCATGGGGCTGCCTGATCGCCAAGGTCTCCAGCTCGGTGGTCACCCGTGACCCTCAGTGACGTTGTCAGCAGCGTCTAAAAAGGGCATACTTCGCAGCGGGCACTACTGCGCCAGCTCCTGCTCCCGTGCAATCTATTTTTGGCCCGTTGTCCTTTTCTCTAGCACCACCGCGATCTCCGTATTCTTTGGCTAGCCCAGCGCTGGTACGTTTTAATTGCACCAAGGCCAGGAAGACCGCCAAGCGGGAGCTCTCCTCACTGACTACGGTTAAGCAGACCACCTGAGTCCTCCTGATACCTCCTAGTCCAAAAAGCATTTTTTGGCTTTAGAGTTATTTCTTCTTCTTTTCTCATCTCCTATCGAGGCCACTAAGCTATCTCCTTTGTATTTCCTATCTAAAGGTTTTCAGTACCAACAAAATATGTGCCTCAATTAGCAGAACTAGGTTTGGTGAAAGTTGGGTAGAGTATATGGAGAAGATACCACTCGTATTTATGGAGGTCTGCTATTGTGCCATTGTTCTACTGCTATTTATAAGAATGATATTACTTTGTTACTCCCTCCATTCCCTTATACAAGGCCACAAACCCATATTACAGGTACCAAGAATGAATGGGAAGGAGGTGGTTGAGTGTCATTATGACTACATGCATGTAAGTAATAAAAAGTGGTTAGTATGAGGAAACATCATTAATTTTTGCCTCGATTACTGTTGGTGGCCTTGTATTGATGCAAAATGTATTTTTGATAGTGGCCTTGTACTATAAGGGAATAGAGGGAGTAACAAAAAATGGGAATTGGGATGCACACACCGAATTGTACACTGTCGTGGCTCCAGATTAATAGAGCTGGCAACAGAGCAAAAGTCTTAAATACGCTTAGCCATGTTGGAGGTGGAGGACACGTTCATTGGCATGTTCGTTGGAGTGGTTGAATTTGTGCTACACGCTTTGCTGTTTATAATGTCCCTTTGATGAAGCTCGGGAGTTGTACTTTGGTGGTTAACCACAAACATTTCTTATATTCAGGAATAATTTTTAAAAAATATGATTTGTCAAAAAATTCATGAATTTTTAAAAAATAATTGTAAAATAGTATAATCATGATTTTAGAATATCCTTGAAAATAGTGAACAATTTTTTTAATTCAAGATTATTTTGAAAATCATGAACATATTTAGAACTAAACATTTTTACAAGTGTTAACGTATTTGAAAATTTTCATCGTGTATTCTGAAAATACCCATTGAATATTTAAAAAATCTTCCTCAAGTATTTGAAAAAATATGCACCACATATTAAAAAAGAAACATCACATATTTGAAAAATATTCATCACATGTTGAGTAAAATATGCATTGCATATTTGGAACAATACTAGTTGTTTATTAAAAATTGTTCAAATGAAACTGGAAACTATTCATCACGTATTAAATGTGTTCAATTGCATAATTTCAAATATACCAGCACATGTGCCCGTGCGTTGCAACTGGTTAAAAAATTAGTCTTTATCAACAAAATTAATTGCAATAAATTAAGGAGCACAAACGTCCAGGCTTCGCCACAGAGCACACGTTAGAATCCGAGTTGGTGACGGATGCCAGCAAGTCTAGCGAGACAGACTTCTACCTAGCGACACGGGCTTTCACGGACACCTGGCGTATCACCACCCACGATTCCGTTTTTTTTTTTTCCAGTGTCACGACGAGCTGGTAGAGCATGCCATGTGTGCAAAATTGCAAGATCCTCCTCATCTCCTGGAATGCCTCCTCGGTTTACCGTATATGCATCATAGGCCTTCGGGTCACGGACGAGAAATCCTTATCTGAAGTAAGAAGGTAACCATGGTGAGCTCGTCACAATCCTATGAAAGCGACATCTAAGGTATTCTATGTAGCCCACTAACTTGCTCTGCTTACTATGTTTTATGCCTGAACACTCTGCTCTTGCAGTTCTGTTAAGTGTATTCCTTTTTTAGCAACTGACGCTCATTTGGACTGCACACAAACGTTAACTAATAATACAACAAGATTAGTACACCCAGAGGTGGCGCGTCCAGGGCGCGCCCTAACCACTAGTTTATTGCAATTGATGCGCCCTGTCATGGGGTGAGTTCAGCCCACGACTACACTCGGGTCTTTCTATGCTGCCCAACATTACTAGTCACGGTGAGAATATGACCGTTGGGAGCTCCTGCGACCCGCGCACTTGCCCCTCCATGCTTCGCCTGCGCGGCTGTCTCCCGGGGGGCGATGGGACCTGACTGCCGGGGAGGGCGGTGATGTGGGTGCCTTGCCCGGGCTGGTGGCTTTGTCGGGTCTGCTCTGTGGCAGGATGGGGCGTTTTTCGGCTCTATCTTCTGCCGATGCAGAAGAGGATTCCGTGGAGGTCATCGAGGAGGCGGGCGCCGGTGAACCCAGGGATCTGAGCCGGGTGGAGCTGCTCTTGCATGGGGTGTCACGGTGCAACACGGCTCTGCTGTTTCCTTGGTGGCTGGATCTGGGGTGTCGGCGGCTGATCCGGCGTGTGACTCACTCGGGTAGTAGAAGGTCAGGGAAGAAGACCCTTCGGTTGCGCGGGCGTTGTGTACCCGGTTTCGCCGGCACAAGACCTGCTTGTCATCCTGGCTTCGGCGGGCAGCGGCTTCGTCGGCCTCTAGCTGCTCGCTGCGGGCCGCGGTCGGTGCAGCTTCCCCTGAGAGGGTGCAATGCGGCGGTGGGCAGAGGCTGTCATCGCGGCCGCAGGGTGCAGATCCGTCCTCCCCGTTGGCGGTGGTGGGGGCCGTGAGGCCCGGATCCTCTAATTGCTCGCCGGCGCTTTACTCGGCGGCGTCCCCCCGTTGGCTGGGCCAGTTGGTGGGCCTCGTGCTGGGCCTCTCGTCTTGGGCTGGGGTGGGCCATCCTTTGGCTTCAGTTTTGCGGATTTGGTGGCTCGGGCCCCTTCCCCTTCCCCGGGTGGCCCCCTCTGCCAGCCCAGGAGTTGAGGCCCATCTTTTCCCATCTTAAGTGTTGTTGGTGAGTGCCTCGGGGTGATTTGTCTCACTCACTAGGTTTTCGTGTAGCGTCGCGTGACATCCGACGGTGGGGCAGAGGCGCGATCGGTATTGCCGCAGCGGCGGCTCCGCGCTTGGTGGAGGTGGCGATTCGGATGGAGCGGGACAAGCGGCTGCGCGTGCACGGCTCCAACAAGCGGCGACGCGACTCCCCTGAGCTGGAGGCAGATGGGGCGGCGACGGAGCGAGACCTCCGCTCTCAGCTCTCGGCGGGCCGCGAGCTCCGGTCGAAGCGTGGAGGTGCTCGGGGGCGTGGGCACCCTTCGCTGCACAGGTTGTCCTCGCGTGGGCGTGACTACTTCTCTCCCCTCCCTCCTCCTCCCCTCGGACGGCCTCGGCTGGCAGGCAATGATCATGGGGAGCAGGTGCACGATTCCGTGCGGGGTGATGGAAGGGCTGGGTCCAAGGAGCGCCAGGCTGGTGGCCGTGATGGTGACCGGTGTCTATAGCAGGGAGTCCGTCGATCGGCGGCTGGTGAGAAAGGAGGTGCGGGGCCTATCATCTCGGAAGTTATCTGCTTCAAGTATGGTCGTTCTGGCCACTACCAAGTCGGCTGTAAGTTTCTGCCTAAGTGCTTTGCGTGCAAAGAGGAGGGTCACACATCCAAGCAGTGCCCGTTGTGCAAACTAAGCCTGAATTGGTGATGTATGGATTTGGCATCAAGGAGATGGGCTTCTACATGCTTGTGGGAGGGCTGGAGGAGGAGGAGGTGATCCCCCCTAATGCTTCCTCCTTGGTTATCACTGAAGGGGAGGCTACAGTGGAGTCGCTGAAGGCTGATCTTAATGACATGTGGGAGTCTGAGTGGGATTGGAAGATCAATCAGGTCCGCAAGAACTATTTCTCGGTCATTTACCCGTCGGCGGCAGCATTAAGGATGAGCAAGAAGAGTGGAACTATCTCTCTGCCGATCAGCGAGCACAAGGCCGAGCTGGGTGAACCCCTCGTGGGACCGCAAGCTACCTCTTGGCTGCAGGAAACTTGGATTCGGGTCTTCGGCATCCCGTAAAAGTTGACACAAGAGCCTTTCATCAAAGAGATTCTTTGCGCGGTTGGCAAAGCGGTCATGGTGGATGAGAAATTCCTGAACAAGATGGGTGCGCCGGTGCGTGCTAAGATCCTTTGCAGGAAGCCGGAGAAGATCAAAGGCACTTTCGAGATCTTTCGTGGATCTGGTGGCTTTGTTATGGGCATTGAGCGCGAGGTGCATGCTTTGCCGGCACCGCAGCCCAAGGCTACCCTGCCACCCCCGCCGCCACCCCATGATGAAGACGCTGATCCTGAAGACTCTTATCGCAGTTTGACAACGGGGGAGTGGGATGCGGATGGGGGCTCTCGGCCGGCTGGGAAGGTCCCCTCGGGCCAATCCGGCTCGGCTCCGGGGGGTCGTCAACATTTAGTGGCTGGTCTGCAGCTGGCTCTGGGCGCCTCTGCCACTCTGGTCCCAGCCCCCTCGGCAGCATTGCCGCGCTCGCCGCGCTTCTTCTCTCCGCCCGTGGCGATGGTGGTGGATCAATATGGCAGCAGCATGTCTCTGCTCTGACTGATGCCCGCTATGCCCGGTTCGGATGTGCCTAGTGAGGAGGGGGAGCACCAAAATGGCATGGGGATCACGTCGGCCGCCCTTGTTCTTGCGCCGTCTGAGTCCTCCACTCCGCATTCCCTGATGCCGCGCTGCTCCCCTCCCCCTTCTTCGCACCTATCCAAGACTAGGAGAGGAGCAACAGTTGGTGCCCGCAGGGCTCCCATCTCCCAGGTGTCTCTCTTGGACCACTTTGCTGGAGAGGACTTCGCCGACAACTGCATGCCAAGTTACGACTACCTGGCGGCCTTTGATGAGCTCCGCACGGTTGATGCTAATATGGTGGTGGTGGAGGATGTGGTGCTGGCCTCGCCTTCCTCGGTGCAGGCCACCAGGTCCAGCATGAGCACCGCAGGACCAAGGCCTCAGACATGCTGACCAAGGCGATGTCCCTCAACGCCGACAAGGATCTGGAAGGTAATAAACCAATAACCCGCTCTATGTCTTCATTCAAGGTTCTTGCTTTTGCTTCAAATTGCCACCTCCTCAAGGTGTCCACAAATAACCATGTGATTCTAGGTTTAGAGATCTCTACCCCTCTCGAGGTGCTTGATAGCATACGGTCCCAGGAGCTGGTTCAGGCTACGGTGGCTGAGGCGAAAGCTCGTCAGCACATTGCCCGGACCGTGGCAGCTGAGATGCGGGCTGCTTCCGCTGCTGATGGTGCAAGGGAGAATGCAGTGTTGGCAGCTCAGGATGCAGCTTCCGTGGATGTTGGGCCTTCGCGTGGCTGTGGCCGTGGCCGGGGGCGTGGGCGTGGCCGTGGCCATGGGAGAGGTCGGTCGGCTGCTTCTGCCAGGGCGAAGAACTTCGATGGGGCGGGGGCCCGATCCCCCACGGGTATGCAATGAAAGGTCTAATCTGGAATATGAGGGGTTTTGGTCAACGAGATAGACGGAGGCAACTTATCGAGTACATCCGTGACCAACATCTCGACTTCATGGGTCTCCAGGAAACCATTCAGTCCTCCTTTGAACCATATGAGCTTGACGCCATATGTGGCGCGTCCAACTTACGATGGGAATGTCTTCCGGCTTCGGGCCGATCAGGTGGGATCCTTTTGGGGGTGAAGACGAAAAGTTTTGAGGTGGTGGGTTTTACACATGGTTCCTCCATCCTCGCAGCGGACGTTATTCAGCGGAATAACGATTTTAGATGGGAGCTAGTTGTGGTGTATGGCCCAGCGGACCATGATCAATCAATTGAATTCCTCCGACAGATTTATGCTAAGATCACGGCTTCCCCATGGCCTATTGTCATATGTGGGTATTTCAATATCTTGTGGGGTGCAATAGACAAGAGTAATGGTATTATTTTAGACCACAGGCTAGTGGATACCTTCAATGAGTGGGTGGCTGACCTTGACCTCATTGAGCTGCCTAGGGTGGGGGCTCGATTTACTTGGTGTAATAACCAGGATGACCCGATTAGATGCGTGCTAGACCGGGTCTTTGTTTCCACTGACTTGGAGGCCAAATTTGCGGGATGCTTGTTAGTGGGGAACCAAGACTGGGCTCCGATCATTGCCCGCTTATCCTCTACACTAGAGAAGCCCCCCATCGCGCAACCAAGCGCTTCTTTTTTGAGAACCAATGGCTCCTCCAGCCGCGCTTTGTGCAGCGGGTTTCTTCGATTTGGATGGAGGCTAGGGATTGCCCCCCTCACCGGTATGGCCCTTTATGCGATGCTATGGACATTTGGCAATATTGTGTGTGCTTGAGTCGTCGACACCTCCGAGGGTGGGACACGAACGTGGGTAGCCGACTGAAAGCTAGAAAAGTGGCTCTGATGAGCGAAGTGTCGGGCTTGGACACCAAGGCAGATTTGAGCGGCCTATCATAGGATGAATGGGCAAGAAGGTATGCAGTTGAGGATGAGATGATCTTTATCTTGACCTGCGAGGAGATTTATTGGAAACAGAGGGGTCGGAAAAACTGGGTGCTCAAGGGGGATGTGAGTACCAATTTTTTCATGCTGTGGCAAATGGGAGACGTCGGAGATGTATGATCCACGTTCTCCGCGATGTATGATCCGTGTTTATGCGTTTTACCGGGAGTTATTGGGTTTTGCTGGGGTGGGATCAGCATCTCTTCAAGGCTCGATCTGGGATAATGAGCGAGTGGTATCTGAAGCTGATAACTCCATCCTCACTAGGCCTTTCACGCTTGATGAGATCACAGAAAACCTGAAGTAGATGAGGGTGAACACGCCCCCCGGGCCTGATGGTTTCCCGGTCATCTTCTATAAGCGGTTTTGGAATATAGTGGGACCACAGTTCGTTCACCTTGTGAATGAATTCACTAGGGGCTGAATAGACATTAAATGCCTAAATTATGGGGTGTTGGATTTGATTCCAAGGTGTCAGGTGTAGACCAAATTAGGCAGTTTCGCCCCCTCACGCTCATAAATGTCAGCTTCAGGCTGATTGCTAAGGGATCTACCTCCCGCATTGCTCTGGTGGCAGACAAGATTAGTTATAATCTGCAAACTACCTTTATTAAAGGGCGGAGCATCCTGGACAGGATAGCGGTGCTCCATGAGGTGCTCCATGAGATCAACAATTCCAAGGAAGAGGTGTTCATTCTTAAGCTCGACTTTGAAAAAGCCTATAACTAGGTCCGATGGGACTTCATTGAAGAGGTGTTACACAAGAAAAACTTTGACACACAATGGGTGAGCTGGATGCGGCAAATCATGAGAGGTGGACAAACTGCTATTAATATTAATGGATCGATTGGCCCATATTTGCGCAACGAAAGGGGTCTGCAGCAGGGCGACCTGATCTCCCCCCTTCTGCTCAATATTGTGTCGGACGCGCTAGCTTGGATTCTGGTCAGCGCCAAAGCTGCCAGCCACATCTCGGGTGTTGCAGAAAGGGTGGTTCCAGGAGGGTTGTGCCACCTTCTATATGCTGACGATACCCTCATCCTCATCAAGAACTCTGAAGAGGCAATTCCTAACCTCAAGTTTCTTCTCATGTGCTTTGAGGACATGTCGGGAATTAAGATAAACTTCGATAAGAGTGAGGCCTTTGTCACGGGAGGCAAGGCAAGGCAAGGCAAGCTACTAGCCTCAGGTGGCCGGCTAGTGCTTATCAACGATTGCCTAACAAACATTCCAATGTTTGTCATGGGTTTTTATTTATTGCACAACAGTCCCATGAGAAACTTGACAAGATCCGATTCAGATTCTTTTGGGCTAAGGAAAATGGTAAACAACGGTACCATATAGTTAAGTGGGATGCGATTGCCTCTCCTAAAGAGCTGGGTAGTTTAAGTATCATTAACTCCAGATTTATGAACTAGTGTCTTATGACGAATTGGGCGTGGAAAATTTTGATGGGACAAGGGGGTCTTTGGCTCTCCATATTCAAGGCTAAGTATCTTGAGGACGATGGGGTGACCTTTCGGCCGCGGGTCAGACGTTAGTAGTTGCGAATGATATCCACAAGGTTCAACCTTTGCTGCGGCTAGGGACGAGATTTGTTGTGCATAACGACGAATTGACGTTATTTTGTAAAGATGTTTGGTGGGTTGAGAGATCGCCTGACCTGACATATCCCAATCTCTTTGCAATTGCGGGACAGTAGGAGGCGCCAGTTGTAGATACATGGGTTAATGGGCGCCTCCGACCCTCTTTCAGGAGACCCCTTAGGCCTAGCGAAGCCCTGGAATGGGAGGATCTATGGGAGGCCGTGGCCTCTATACATTTAACTGCTGAGCGCGACAAGGTCCTATGGCGGTTAGAGCCATCGGGAGGCTTCTCTACCGGCTCACTATATAAGGAAATTTTCAAAGCCCCCCCAGTCTATGATCTGCGGTCGCTTTGGAAAGCCAGAATGCCAGCAAAAATTAAAATTTCTGATGGCAGCTGGCTAGGAACCGAATTCCTAGCGGTGACCAGATCCAAAGAAGACACTACCCGGGTGATGGCATGTGTGTCTGGTGCGGAGAAGAGGAATGTAGCCGCCACATGATCTTCCGATGCATTGTGGCTCGGATGGTGTGGAGCTCACTTCAAGAGGCGACTGGATGTTCTTGGAACCCGAGTGGTTTCGCTGAGCTGTATGGGCTCATCATGGCTAGCAATGCCCAGGACCGTAAGCTAGCTTGGCTTGGTGTTGGGGTGCGTGCTTGGTCTCTTTGGACTACGCGGAACAAAGCTACCACTGAGGGCATTTTCTTTAGGCATCTGGCTGATGTTGTGTATAAATTGGTCATTCTATTGGAGCTCTGGAAGGGGTTGACAAGACAGCGGGACTGCCCCGGCATGGATAGTTCATCGACCGATTGAAGGCCAAGTGTGCTGAGCTCTGGCGTGTCGGATAGAGGGATGTAACGGCAGGCGCGCTCCCTCCTCCGACTCCTGACCACTCCTGGAGCGGTTTCCCCCTTGCCCACGACCAGTGCTGCATCGTTGTTTTGGGCCTCCGTGCCTTGTAGCCCTACTTTTTGTTTTGCTTGACTATGCTCTCTGTTGACTATTTGTACTCTAAGGGCCTTATTCTTAAGGCCGGGCAAGCGCCTCCTTTCTAAAGAAACATTACTAGTCACCAATCTGGCCGAGTGAATTTTTTTACAGGTAAAGATGTTTTGATGTGTCTAACTTGGCACAAGTTATTTAATATAACTAAATCAATATCACCCCACAAAGAAAATTTTACAAATATAATATCAAAAGTAAATAAATATTTGAGGACATCGTAAAGAGTTAAGATTAACCTATCATAAGTTCGTAACATGGGACTTTGTCAAACTCCTAATAGGCATCTCGGAAACAGAGGGGGTTGAAAATTGCTTGGAGTACTAGTGTCCTGGTAGTGTCGGCTAGAGAGGAGGATTATGACAGGCCAGCTTAATACATGTCTGAAGATTGGCCATGTTCTAGCTTGTCAGAATCATCATGAACAGTTGATCTGCCATCGAGTGGCTCCCGTAAGAAGATAATGGTTCGCTACTGGAAGGTCGTCTCCACCTTGGATCTTCCATCCGATGGTTTTCATCGCTCGGGATGTCGCTGTTGCTCGTCCGACAACCCATGTGCTTTGCTTTTGATTTCTGCTTTGCTTTTCGCCTATAATGGCTATATAGCCACCACTCCCTCTCCATTTGGAGGGCATGCTTATTGTAATTGGGTATAAACCCTAGCCTCCAGTGGCGTGCTTGTTACCTTTCCCCTTGCTACAATACAAACCCTAGCCGGAAAATCCCCCAAATTCACCTCCGAATTTACATAGTTGAGAGCTAGTTCGTTCGATCCCCTGTCAAGTTCCTGACAATTGGTATCAGAGGCCCAATCGGTTCTCGGAGGCATTGGATCTGGCGAGTGGAAGTTGGCAAACAAGCCAGGAAATCCCTCTGCTTTTGTCGATCTGGGCGGCAGGGTTGGCGGCCGGTGTGGCACAGCTCGGAGGCAGTCCGAATTTCAGTTCTGGTTGCTGGAGAGTCTTTCTTCTGCGGTCAAATCCCAGAATCGGAATCGAGCGGTGCTTCTTGGAGGCGGGCGGCGTTGGCGACGGTGTGGCGGCGGTGGATACAAGAACTCGCGAGAAGTCCCTCCCTTCCCTCCCCTTGTCGAGTCCGGTCTTCTCCTCGAGGGAAACCATGTCTCCCCCGGAAGGCTCCAGCGACACTGGCATCTTGCAGCTCCAGTCGTTGGAACTAGATATCAAAACCCTGCAACGATATCGTGAAGAAGACAAGAAGGAATTCCAGGATTTCCAGTCCATGGTCAACAAGAACTTCGTCACCATGCAGCAGAACTTCAAGCGTTTGCTGTTGTTGCTAGAGCAGGGTGACGTTCCTGATGAACAGTCAGCACAAGGGAGTGCACAGCACAAACTGCCTCTGTTGCAATCACCGATCAATGCACCAGGCAGGCCCAAGCAACTAATGGCGAACACCCCTCCCTCAGTAGCTATGCAAGAAGAGGAGGCTCAGGCCATAATTGGAACAGCAGTCTTGCACGATCCTGCGGACAAGGAGCTCAATTTGGATGGCACTCCCAAAGCTCCCTATCGCCATCCGAACTTTGCAAGTAACAGAGAGGTGGCACCACAACAAGTTCAACAAGTCCCACCCCCGTTGCAACAGCCCATACAACTTGAAGATCACACACAGGAAGAATGGCCAGAGGGAGGAGATAGAGGCAGAAGACTTGGCTCTCCATTCGACAACCGACGAAATGTGCTCACAATAAAACCAGCCAAACTGAATATCTCTGAATTCAGTGGAACAGACCCGGAATCATGGATTCAGAACTTGGAGCCGTACTTTGCTGCTGCAAGGACTCCCTTGGAGCACAGAACTGAGTTAGCAGTGTCATATTTGCAAGGCCCTACCACACAATGGTGGAGAGGAACTGGATTTTCCCCACAAAATGTGCCATGGCACAGATTTTGCACTTATATTGCAGATAGATTCTCACTAGATTCTACTTGTAATATTGTTAATTCCTTCCATTCAATATCCCAAACTTCAACTGTGGCTGTGTATGTTGAGCAATTCGAGCAATTGGTGAATTGCATGAGAAGAGAAAATCCAGCTATACCAAATGACTATTATGTCACCAGTTTTCTCTCTGGACTGAATCCTTATATCAGAAGTCATGTGGAGTGTTTTAAACCTCCTGATATGCAGACAGCTGTGCGGTATGCTAGAAGAATGGAAAAGGCTACTGCTCCTGCTACATCCAAGCCTTACTTCCCTCAGCCCAAAAGACAAGTGATGTTTGAACCAGCAAAACCCCCCCTAACTGCTACTACACAGAACAGAAACACAATTATGCAGCAGGCCAAACAAAACCAAGTCTGCTACAAATGCAGAGAGCCATGGGTTCCTGGCCATAGGCAGGTGTGCAAAATGAGCCAAAAATCTCAAGTGCAAGCACTACAAACAACAGAAGAGTAAAATGCAGAAATCATTTATGTCACAGACTTTGCGGATCGTGATTTAGAACAAAATGTACCTCCTTTTTATAATGTTGTGTTACAAGTTTCTATGCATGCTTCCATGGGCATTGGGGCAATGAAGAACACTTTTATTTTAACTGTTAAGGTGGGCAAAACAGTAGCTACAACACTTGTGGATAGTGGGAGCACTTCCACATTTGTATCCCCTTACGTGGCTGCAAAACTGCCTGTTTCCCCAACACCAAATCCCAAGATTAAAGTGCTAGTAGCAAGTGGAGGAGAATTGTGGAGTGAGTTCACTCCCGAAAACTGCCCCTATGAAATACAGGGCACACAGCTACAGGACACCTTCAGAATTCTGAAATTGAAGGGATATGATATGATCTTGGGAGTAGTCTGGCTAAAGAAATATAGCCTTGTTCTGATGGACTTCATTCACATGGAAATGAGGATTAATGTCGCACCACAGACTCAAGTAACTTTTGTGGATGAAATTGTACCCCTGTCCTTAGCAGTGGAGGCCACTGATAATGCAGAGAAGTTGATGGACCAGGCTATCTGTGGATTTTTTTCTCCTGTCTACCTATTATACTATGACTTCTTCTGCTGCTCAGGAAATTCCAGAAGAACTCCAAGATATAATTCAGGAGTATGACAAGGTGTTCAATACCCCTACTGAACTTCCTCCAAGCAGAGCCCGTGATCACATAATTCCACTTATGGAAGGGGCAAAGGTAGTTAATCAAAGACCATACAAAGTACCACATCACCGAAAAGAAGCACTTGAAAAGATCATCTCTGAACTCCTAAAAGCTAGTCTGATTAGACCTAGTACTAGTCCTTTCTCCACTATAGTTAAAAAGAAGGATGGAACTTGGAGACTCTGCATTGATTACAAGAAACTTAATGCTATCACAATCAAAAACAAGTACCCCATTCCTGTAATTGAAGATCTCTTAGACCAGTTAAAAGGAGCAACATTATTCTCTAAAATAGATCTCAGAAGTGGGTATCATCAGATAAGAATGACTGAAGAGGACATACACAAAACAACATTTTCCACCCTACAAGGCCACTTTGAATTCCTGGTTATGTCTTTTAGTTTAACTAATGGCCCTCCCTCATTTCAATCCCTCATGAATCTCCTATCTGGCCATTTTGAATTTGTGGTAGTGTTCTTTGATGATATCCCGGTTTTCAGTTTAACCATGAAAGAGCACAGGATACACCTCAAGAAATTATTCCAAGTCCTACAAGAAAATAAATTGTATGCAAAGTTGGACAAGTGCTCTTTTGGTCAGCCTGAAGTAGAATACTTGGGCCATGTGATCAGCAAGGAAGAGGTGGCAACTGATCCCACTAAGATTACTGCTATTAAGGAATGGCTAGCCCCCACAACAGTAACTGAACTTAGAAGTTTTCTGGGTCTGAGTGGTTATTACAGAAGATTTATACAGGGATATGGAGTCATTTGTAGGCCCCTCTTTGATTGCCTGAAAAAGAACTCTTTCTCTTGGCAGCAAGAGCGGCAAGCAACATTTACTGCCATTAAGGAGAAACTTACACAAGCCCCTCTCCTGGCCCTGCCATACTTCTCTAAACCCTTTGTGTTAGAAGCTGATGCTAGTCGTTATGGCCTAGGTGCTGTTCTGATGCAGGATGGGAAGCCATTGTCCTATTTTAGCAAGTCCATTGGGCCCAAAGCAGCAACATGGTCTACATATGACAAGGAAGCTCTTGCAGTAATAGAAGCTGTCAAGAAATGGAAACCCTATTTCTTAGCTACATCCCTGATAATCAGAACTGACCAGGAGAGCTTGAAATGCATTCAGGAACAAAAACTGACTGAAGGAATACAACACAAGTTATTGCTCATGCTGTTAGGCTACAATTTTACTTATGAGTACAAAAAGGGCAAAGAAAACAGGGATGCTGATGCTTTATCCAGGGTTAAGCACATGATATCATTCATGTCTACCAGCTTCTCCACCCCTAAATGGATTTCTGAAGTGGCTAAAAGCTATAAATCAGATCAGAAGGTCAAAGATCTTATAGGTGCGTGTGCAACTAGTAAAAGCAATGAGACTGGATACACTTTCAAAAATGGTATATTGAGGTTTAAAAAAAATTGTCATTGGAACTGACACTTCATTGAGACAGGATATATTGCAAACATTCCATGCATCAGAATTAGGGGGTCATTCTGGGAAAAGAGCAACATACCACAGAGTTCACTTGGTTTTCCACTGGCATGGCCTCAAACACGATGTCATTGACTTCATCAAGCAGTGCCCTGTCTGCCAAGTCAACAAAGCTGAACATACCCCCTACCCTGACCTGTTGGAACCCCTGCCAGTTCCAGATTTTGCATGGGCGCACATCAGCATGGACTTTGTTATGGGGCTTCCTACTTCTGAGAACAAGGATCTTATATTGGTGGTGGTATACAGATTTACCAAATATTCCCATTTCATTGCCATGAAACACCCCATAACTGTTCAGAATGTACCAAGAGCATTTTCTGATACAGTGTTCAAACTCCATGGAATGCCCTTGGTGATAGTAACTGACAGGGACAGAATTTTTACAAGAAACTTGTGGCTGCAGCTGTTTAGATCACTGAAGATCAAACTACCCATGAGCACAAGCTATCATCCCCAAACTGATGGTCAGACTGAGAGGGTGAACCAATGATTGGAGAATTATTTAAGGTGCATGTGTTTCCAACAACCAAGGAAGTGGCATGCCTGGTTGGCACTAGCTGAGTGGTGGTACAACACAAGTTTCCACACTTCATTGTAAATGACTCCCTTCCAGGCCCTATATGGTTTTCCCCTCCTATGGTAGCTGAATCTGCATTACCTGACTCTATTCCTGAGGATAGTGACAACTTGCTGCAGAACAGAGAACTGGCCTCGGAAGTGATCAAACAAAATCTCTCCAAGGCACAGCACCGCATGAAACACTTTGCTGATAGAAACAGACAGGAAAGGTCATTTGCTGCAGGTGATATGGTTTACTTGAAGCTGCATCCATATAGACACACTTCCCTTAGTCTGCATCGGCACCTCAAATTATATTCCAAGTTCTATGGCCCACTCAGGATCATGCAACGAGTTGGCCGAGCTGCTTATCAACTTCTCCTCCCTGAAGGCTGCCAGTTGCACAACACCTTCCATGTGAGCCAGCTCAAAAAGCACATTGGAACCCGGGTGGTTCCTTCCAAAAATTTGCCCCTCATTGGTGCTGATGGAGTTATTCAAATGGAGCCTGAAGCAATCTTGGACAGGAAGCTAATCCCTAGACCCCAGGGCAATATCAGTATTCCAGTGGTACGCTGGTTGATCAAGTGGGTCAACATGCCAGAGGAGGCCGCCACCTGGGAGGATTCGGCCTTCATACAGAAAGTTTTCCCTTCTTTTCAAGCTTGAGGACAAGCTTGGTCTAAGCGGGGAGGAATTGACATGCCAGCTTAATACATCTCTGAAGATTGGCCCTACTCTAGCGTGTCGGAATCATCATGAACCGTCGATCTGCCATCCAGCGGCTCCCGTAGGAAGATAACGGTTCACTACTGGAATGTCGTCTCCACCTTGGATCTTCCATCCGACGGTTGTCATCGCTCCGGAGGTCAATGTTGCTCATCCGACAACGCATGTGCTTTGCTTTTGCTTTCTGCTTTGCTTTTCGCCTGTAATGGCTATATAGCCACCACTCCCTCTCCATTTGGAGGAAATGCTTACTGTAATTGGGTATAAACCCTAGCCGCCAGTGTTGTGCTTGTTACCTTTCCCCTTGCTGCAATACAAACCCTAGCCAGAAAATTCCCCAAATTCACCTCGAAATTTACATAGTTGAGAGTTAGTTCGTTCGATTCCCTGTCAGGTTCCTGACAGATTGCCCACGTGAGGGTGGCGTAGTAAGGAGCGGAAAATGAGATGGCACACCCGGCAGGATGACCTGGTGCACACGGGTATTATTTTGGTACCTCAAGTTGACAAAGTCGACATAGTAGAATTATTTTGTAATGATACGTTGTTAATAAACTAAATACAAAGTCCATGCCCGAACACTAGATCTAGTCACAAGAAATAGACAATCTTGGAGATTTTATTGGCTGGGGTTGCTCGGATTTGGATATGAAAAACAGAAAATTTGCGGTTCATACTACATAACTTCCGGCAGATGTTTTTGTGCGTGTTCGGAAGAAATTATTGACCAAAAGTACTAATCTTCATAACTTCTGACAGCTAAATATTGGCTGTTGTGCGTTGATAGTGAAATATGAACTACAAGGCAGCTCTATAAATTATAAAACGATGAAGTAGTAATTCGGAGCTACTAGTAGAGAGCAACTTGGAGATTTTTCTTGTGAGAAGATGCAACACGCATGGTATAAAACTGGAGCTAAACTCAACCTGGTGAACATGGTCGTTTTTTCTGTCCATGCATGGACGATGTTGGAGCAGATACCTTTAGGCTTGAGAGGCAACCAGGAAATAAGATGCTCGTTCCCGATCTACTTTGATATCTTTACAACGCATTGCCTGCCACAACCGGAGCAATTTGTCGTGCAATGTGAAAGGTCTGTTTATTAAAATAAGGGCCTCATAGTGATGACAGAGCTTCATCTAGCAGATGGTATTGCCCTGTCAAGGATGCATTTCATGGTGCAGAGCTAGACCCGGGCATCTGTGCTGTTCCACGGCTCCATCCTTGCCTTCATGTAGCAGATGGTATATATCGCCCTGGCAAGGATGCATTTTAGTTGTCCAATTTCATCAATTTTAAAATATCAACCAACTCAGTCGCAATATCTATGTTAGTAGATCGAGAGTAGCAAGGTACTACTCTAGCCTACCTCTGGGGTATCAATTGATCAAGAGTGTCAGCCAATGGACGAGACGGAAATCGAATAGAGTAGAAAAGAAGGTGAGCTAAAGCTGGTTGCCTCGCTCGTTTGGCACCTCCTTTACTAGGCTGTACTGACATCTGCATTATCTGTGCTGCAAGAGTACGCTACGTATCCGCACCTTCCAGTGCTGCCCGCCGCGCCAACAATCAACAAAGCATGTGATGATTTTCCCGCGACCTAGACTTTAAAACATCTGAGAGCATGGATTGATGTAATTTTATTTGTCCAGTTTTATGTGAAAAAAAGTACATGATGAGGAGACAATTAGAAGGCTTTTTTATGCTATTGCTCCGGGAGATTTTTAGGTATATAGTAAGAAGTGGCAGCCCGGGGCTGTAGCCACTAGTAATTTGGTTCCAGATTAGCCGTTGGCCAAGCCTTAGTAGTGACGGTACCCCAGACCGCCTGTCATTGGTACGTGAGATCCTAGTGGTGGGTTTGATTTCTCGCGCATCAAAGGCAATCTGGGCCCAGATTTGACAGAGATTAGCCAGGCCCCAAATTTTGCGCGATTAGCCTATGCCAAGCCTTACCACTAATGAGTGCCATTAGCCAACCGCCATTTCTATGTGATTTAGGTAGTTTCGTTTTTAGTAGTTCAATGTATTTTGATGTTCCAGTGCTTTCTATTAGAGCAACTTTAGTAGAGTAGTCATATGGACCCCATCTGCATAATAACTGCCAAAATGACAATTTAGGGACAAAATGACATAACTAGTGACCCAATATGGGTGTTTGATCTGCATAATTAATGGAGTTTCCTCCATAAACAACGTCATAGCCACCATATTTGGAGGCCGGGGAGCCCAATATGGAGCTTCGTCAATAAACCAACCGTCAGCATGGGTGGGGTGTTATTGTTTATTGCTCCACGCGCCACTGCCGAGCTTGAAGCGTGATACTAGATTTACAGACATCTCGATGTTCCAATTAATCACCGCCATGGCTGCTGGCCCCATCGCTTCCCAGGCGGAGTTGGAGCTAGAAGGGGAGCTGGAGTACCCAATACATGCCATGCTCGAGCTCAGCAACATCCAAGCTCGCGACGAGGTGTAGATCATCCGTGACTACAACCCCGCGCACCAACGAGGAGGAGCGGATGCAGCTCACGGCTGCCACTCGTTAGTTCAACTCTTATGCCTGAATGGATGATATCTCGTCCGCGAAGGAGGGGACGATGACTAGATGCCACCGCCCAACTAGTATTGTTCATAGTATATGTACCAATGTCGAGGCTGAAAATGTCGTTAAACGATATTTCACTAGTAGAAAAAGGGTCAAATGTGAAGCACAATAGTGCCGGTTTGAATTACAGCCGGCACTAATGTGTACATTAGTGTCGGTTCGTGGCGGCGATCAATAGCACCGGTTCGTGGTGAACCTTTAGTACTGGTTCATGCCACGAACCGGTACTAATGAGGTTATGGCAAGCTGTTTTTAGTCCCACCTCGCTCCCCTAACAAGCCTTTTACCATCTTAAATATGTTATTTCTCAAACTATCACAAGCACTTGGTCTTCATTGAATTCTATGTGTAGAATTTGTGGCCGCAATATGAGTCTTCATCGGTTTATAAATCGTTGATGACTCATATTGACAATTCAGATTGTACACACAAAGATCATTGATGATCAAAGTATTTTTGATGTTATAACATCATATTGACAATTTAGACTGTAAAGAAATATAAGATCATGATCTAAATGCTCTTATATTTTTTGCATTCGGTATGCACCAACTGCTAGGCGGGAGGAGCTGTTTAGTACCGGTTCATGGTGAACCTTTAGCACCGGTTCGTGCCACGAACTGGTACTAATGAGGTTGTGTCAGGTAAGGCTGGGCCCCACGAGCACCTTTAGTACCGGTTCATGGATGAACCAATACTACAGTTTCTTAGTAAGCTGTTTTTTAGTTCCACCTCGCGAAGTGAGAGGGACTAGGAGCGGTTTATAAGCCCTGAGTGCAGAGACGATGAAGAAGAGGTTCAATGCTCACGTTGCTTAGCTTCAAGCCTTCAGGAATACGGTAGACTGCACGGAGCTATGCGCAGTGCAGTTTACACTATTCCGAAAGGCTTGAAGCAAATTAACGAGCATTGCACCTCTTTTTTATTTTTAATAACTTATTACAACTCCGGACTTCTTCTGTTATGGCAAAAACTAATTGCACGTCGACATTTCTTTTTTTTTAAGTTATAACTCCAGACTTTGACCATCAAGTTTTGCAGAAAAGAAAAAATAGTAGAAAAGAAGAAAAACTATAGCTGAAAAGAAAAAAAGTATATAAAAAAACTACTCAAAAATAAATAGAAGAAAATAAATATATAAAAAAACTATATAAAAAAACTACTCAGAAATAAATAGAAGAAAAAATAAAGCAGAAAAGAAAAAAAATTATATTTGCTATTTTTCAATCGTTTTACAAAATGACCGTGAAATTGAAAATCACTACAAAACAAACTCTGAAAATGTTGAATTTTGGCAAAGTAGATGAAAAACTACTCAGAAATAAATAGAAGAAAATAAATATAACAGAAAAGAAAAAACTATACAAAAAACTACGCAGAAATGAATAGAAGAAAATAAAGCAGAAAAAAACTATAAAAAAAATTGGGGCGCTGCCTTGTGGGCCTGCTAGGCCACGGGCGTGCAATTACAGGCCTTAAAGGCCCAGCAGACTCACAGGGCAGCGCGCAGACTTTAGGCCCAAAGGCCTGCTATATAGAGGAGTTCAAAGAGGTAGCCCCGGCTGGGTTTATAAACCAGTGCGGCTGTCCTTCGCCCGACGAGGTGGGACTAAACTTTGGGGTGGCAGCGCGAGGCCTTTAGTACTGGTTGGTGGCTCCAACCGGTACTAAAGATCACCATTTAGTACCGGTTGGAGCCACCAACCGGTACTAAAGGCCTGCTCTTCCCGCCTCTTGGCCTGGCCAAAGATGGCCTTTAGTACCGGTTGGTGGCTCCAACCGGTACTAAAGGCCCATCCTATATATATAGCACTTACGAAAATTTCAGTTACATCTCCCCACTTCTCCAACCTCTCGCGACATCGCCGCGCGCCGCTCGATCCCGTCGTCGCCGCCCGCCGCCCGTCGTCCGTCGTCGTCGTCGCTGTCCCCGCCGCCGCCCGTCGTCGTCGTCGTCTCGCGCCGCCGCCTCCGCCCCGTACGCCGCCGCCCCCGTCCCGTACGTTCTCGCACCCGCGCGCGCGCCGGCGCCGCCCCCTCCCCGTACGCTGCTGCCCCCGCCCCGTACGCCGGCGCCCCCGCTCGTACATACGGGGCAGCGGCGTACGTGGCGGCGTACACACACACATACACACACACACACACACACTACACACACACTACACACACACACACACATTTTTTTACTTATTTTCTGTTTTCTGTTTTCTGTTTTTTAGAAAATTTAATTAGATATTAATTAGCTAGGTATGTGAGATTTGAACTAGTTGAATAATTAATATAACTAGTTTATTTTTAGTAAGAAAATTGTCAAACTAGTTTATTTAGGTATATGAGATTTGAACTAGTTGAATAATTAATATAACTAGTTTATTTTTAGTAAGAAAATTGTCGTATCTGAGATTTGATTATCTAATTAAAATATTATTTGTTAATGAGTTTTTCTGATTATTTAATGTTTTTATATATTTTGAGTTTATATAAATGTTAGATTAATGTCGAATGTTAGATGAATTAGATAGAAAAGTTAAATATGTAGTAATGTCAATTGTTAGAGATGAATATAGTTAGATATATATTTGAATTGGCTAGATATTAATTAATGTTAGATAGTAATAAGTGTTTAATGTTTCACCTAAGTGGGATAAGTCTGAGAAAGAGATGGAGGATTAGAACTAGTTTATTTTTAGTAAATGCTTAGTTGAACTTGTTGAATTAATATATAGAACTAGTTTATTTTTAGTAAATGCTTAGTTGAACTAGTTGAATTAATATATAGAACTAGTTTATTTTTAGTAAATGCTTAGTTGAACTAATTGAATTAATATAACTAGTTTATTTTTAGTAAATGCTTAGTTGAACTAATTGAATTAATATAACTAGTTTTTTTAGTAAATGCTTAGTTGAATTAATAGAAGTAGTTGAATTAATTGAATTAGTAAGTGTTTAATGTTTCGCCTAATATGAACATAGGAAATGTCGTCTGACGATGGAAAAAATTTCGGTACGTGCACATACTGTGAAGACGAGCGCGGCCAGTGCGACAGAAATTTCCTTGTTGATGGTAGGCGATTTAGCATCAAGCTGGATAAGACTTTCGAATTCGATACAGTAAGTCACAACGATAAGTCTGTTTTCGTAATTAAGCATGACTTATATATGCTTCATTTGCCTGACTTATAATTTTTTATTTTCACTATTCTACTAGCGCATCCCATGCCATGTAAGAATTTTTGTCTTGGATAAGATAGGTTTCAAAGATATGGAAACTATGGAGGTAAAGAGAGCTTACCTGAAAACTGAGCATGATGGTTATACTTTCAACGTCAAAGTATACAATGCACACACGTACACCTATTTTGAATGCAAAACTTGGCAAGCACTGTGCAAGGCTTATGCATTTGAGCCTGGTATGGTTATCAACTTTGATATTCGTCCGGAAGATGATATTGAAGGTAATAGACACATATGGGTCGATGTGCAGACGCCTCCAGTTCTACCATTATGTGAGTTCTTTTCAAATATATTTTTGTCTTTGATATTGCTTATTTCAAAAATAACTGACAACTAATTTCTATTGACAGCTTATCTCCATTCAACCAAACATGTCCGGCGCTTGGTAGACAGGACCTTCTACTGTCCCGGAGCTGAACTAAACTGCGAGTAGATAAGTCATTATGTTTCATGGCTTGAGGATCTTCATACTGTCAAGACAAATTTTTTTCCTGCACTTGGAAATGTTAGTACTCAAAACGTGCGACCAATAGTGATGGTATTGAACTACGGTCACATCTATTTAGGAATGATGGTAAGATATTTACTATTTGTCCTGATCAGTGCATATTTTGCATACATATTTTTTTGCTAAACTTTCATTGCTAAGTATATTAATTAAGTACTATACGATGTTCTTCAACAGGGACTCCCGATGACAGTTGTGCCTCAGGGGATCGAGACTAAAGGTCAGATGTCAATTGTTAGCTTAAGGCCAAGATATCCTGCATTGCACATGCATGCATTCAGGATTTCTAGAAGCGATGAATGCTTAATAGTGAAAGATTGGAGGAAAATTGTTAATGATCACAGAGAAGTACTAGGGGGCAGCAATGAGAAGCGCAGCCCACGATTAGGAGACAGGTTCATCGGCATGCTCCAGTATGATCAATCAGGAGAGCTATACATGTTATATGCTATTTTACCAGAGAAAGAGTAGCTAGCAGGAGTGATTTAGCTAGTTCTTCATGCTGCTCTTAATTAGTACTTGTCCTTTCATGCCCGTGTTCTTCGTTCAGAACTTAAGTGATTTGCTTTTGTGGTGTTATATATGAACGCTTATAATATCATGACAATCATGTTGAACTCGATGATTGGTTCTACTATAGAAATTATATATATATATATATATATATATATATATATATATATATATATATGCATAATATTTACAGTGTGTAGTATCGTAAAATACCAGCAAACGAAAAAGAATTAAAATGAAAACACAAAATTAAATAAAAAAGAAATCATAAATCTAAAAAACCCCCAAATCTTATAGTACCGGTTGGTCTTACCAACCGGTACTAAAGGGCTCCAGGTCCCCGGACCCGGCTCGTGCCACGTGGTTGGCCTTTAGCACCGGTTCGTGCTGAACCGGTACGAAAGGGGGGGGGGGGCTTTAGTGACCACACTTTAGTGCCTGTTATGTAACCGGCACTAAAGGGCCTTACGAACCGGTGCTAAGGCCCGGTTCTGCACTAGTGTTTATAGTTGCTAATTATATGTAATGCCACGGATTTTAGCTCCTATTATAGATTCTATTAATTTATCACGTTGATCCATGTGTTTGGTATGTCTAATTTTGAGATTATATTGCCTCTAGATTTTTAAAGATGACAAATAAAAGATCAAATGAATGAAAGGATATGGATGCCACACTATGGCACTCAATGTTTGTGGATTGCGCACAACCTGCCACGGCCTCCAAATAAATACGGAGCACGTTTCATATTTCATATGGTGATTGTCGATATGTCAATTCTGTTTGAGTTGCTCTTAGCTGTGGGCAAAGCCTTACCATTATTCTTTGTCGAGCTCTTGGTCTTTGCGGAGTTTTTTTCACCATGCACTCGGCTTTGTCTGCTTTGCCGAGTGTCCCATGAAATGAATTCCATTGGCAACGGCAATGGCACTAGGCAAACTTGCATTTTTCGGTAGGGAGCATAATTCCTGCATTTTTGTCCACCGGATGCACATGGCTCACACGAGCAACTTTGCCATTTTCGCATAAAAACACTAAAGGACAAATACGACATCTACATAATTCCGAGAGAAATCATATGCCTTGTCTGCTTGCATTAATGAAACACGAGCAGTAGTGCAGCTCTATAAATTGCACATGTTGAAGGCGACACAACAAGCCGACGAGTGGCAAGCGGTGGACTGATTGCGGGCATCGGCTAGTGGCAAGGGTGGGCTGCAACTGAGCAAGCGGTGACGCCGGTGTGCTGCCATTCTCAACACAGCTACACACCCGTGCCGATGCAGGGGCCAGAGATATGTGCGTCATGGGGATTTCTTCCATGCGCGTTGATGAGCGGGCTGGGAAGAGACATGACCAAGCGAATCCAATGGCTGGGAATGGCCTAATCTAATAAATCACAAGGTGACCGATCTGCCCATCTGTCGCCTGATCGGGCAATCGACACCTATTACTGACCTTAAAAAAATGTGGTTCTAACAGCATAACATTGCTAGTATGCACTAATAGTGAAATCTGAGCAATAATACAACTCTATGAATTGCAACCAATTGAGGAGTAACTTGAGAAGATATCATAGAGCAACTAGGAGTTGGCACAGTTGGACCTAGTTCACATGACAAGCTACTAGCTTGGCCGTTTTATATCTCTTTCCATGCTTGTTAGAGGAGCTAGCTGAGACTGAGAGACAACAACGAACTGAGGTGTGCATCAACCAATCTCTTCCGTAAGTTCTACAATGCATGGTGTTAAGGATAATCCCCATCCAGTTACACACGATTATTTAGGTTACCTTATGCTATGCATGAGGTTTTTGGGCTCCGGAGGTTGATACGTAGAATGCCGCAAGCAATTAATATTGTTTCTCTCCACTTCTCAATTAAGTTTTCTTTTGTTCTCTTGCTAATTTAGTGACCCTGACTGCATGAGGCGTACCCTAACGTGAGAGGATAAAATGATTGCTCAAAACATAATAAGAAATACAAGTTACAATATACATTGTTCAGGGGACACCCCAGAGGGTGTACCTCACATAGCCTCTATAAGGAATAAACAATCCTAGTAATGTGATGAATAAGATTGGGAGGGGTTCGAATTTGAGCAAAGTAATATTATCTTTAGTTCTTTCTCTCCAACTTACAATCAAATCTGAATCAAAGGGGGAAAAGCGGCACAACTGAACAGGAAGCCTACGAAATCAACTTGGCATGCTCTTTGTTTCTGAATAGACGTTTCAACCATGGTATAATAGGAGCACACCACATCACCTTGGCAGGAACCCTCTTCCTGGGGTGCTCGCCATCAACATCACCAAGGTCATCTCGTCTGATCTTATACCACAATGCACCGCATACCGGGCATGCGTTCAAATCCTCATACGCACGGAGGTAGAGGATGCAGTTATTAGGGCATGCATGTATCTTCTGCACCTCCAATCCTAGTGGGCATAGAACCTTCTTTGCACCATACGTACTGTCGGGCAAATTCGTTATGCTTTGGAAGCTTCTTCTTCAATATTTTTAGTAGCTTCTCAAATCCGTTGTTAGATACACCATTGTCTGCCTTACATTGCAGTAATTCTAGTCTGGTACCGAGCTTTGTGTTGCCATCTTCGCAATTGGGGTACAACCCTTTTTTGTGATCCTCTAACATGCGATCGAACTTCAACTTCTCGTTTTCACTTTGGCATTGTCTCTTTGCATCAACAATGACCCGACGAAGATCATCATTGGGCATATCGTCTGGTTCCTCTTGATCTTCAGCTTCCCTCGTTGCACTGTATTCTGGGGGCAAATAGTTGTCATCATCCTCTTCTTCTTCGTTATCTTCCATCATAACCTCTCTTTCTCCATGCTTGGTCCAAACATTATAGTGTGACATGAAACCCTTCTCAAGCAGGCGGACGTGAAGGGTTTTCGAGTCAGAGTAAGACTTCATATTCCCATAGATAGGGCATGGACAACACGTAAAACCATTCTGTTTGTTTGCCTCAGCCACTTCGAGAAAATTATGCAGGCCCTTAATATACTCGGAGGTGCGTCTGTCACCGTACATTCGTTGCCGGTTCATCTGCATGGATTCTATATTATTAAGTGTATCCAAAACCATTACAGAACATCATGAATACAGAAGTGACCAAATTAATAGAAGTTCATCATCACATTAAAACCAAAGTATAGTAGTGGTGAAATGTTATTACTGAAAAAATAAATACATAGAGTTCATATGCATATAGTTCTCATTGAACAACATATATGTAGCTCTCTAGAGCATCTAATTAAACCATAGATTGAAACTATGTAAAGCATTTCCATGCAACAACAAATGCGATCATCGCAACTAAGGTAACAATTGATCCAACAGCATAATAATACCAGGCCTCGGTATGAATGGCATATATTCTAATCTTTCTAATCTTCAAGCACATTGCATCCATCTTGATCTTGTGATCATCGACGACAACCGCAACATGCAACTCAATCTTATCTTCTCCTCCTCAACTATTTTTTCACTCAAGTAATTGTTTTCTTATTCAACTAAATTTAACCTCTCGACAATAGGGTCGGTTGGAATTTCCGGTTCACATACCTCCTAGATAAAAACATCTATTTCTCGTTGGTTGGCATAATTATCATAAACACTAAATGAACCAAATAGTTATAAAAGATAAAATATACCACATCCGAATCATAGACAGGATGAGGGCCGACGGAGGCGGATACCAAAACCATCGCACTATATAATAACAAATATTAATAAAAGTAAGAAAATTACACAAGATCTATCTAAATCATACAAGTAAGAACTTTTTTCTTTTAGAAAGAACATAAGAACAAGAGGCTCACCATGGTGGTGCCGGCGACGAAATCGGCGGAGGCGGTAGACGGTGGTGAGGACGGGAACGGGACAGGACGGACCGCCAAACATAGACAAATCTTGAGGAAAATAGAGTTTGGACAAGGAGCTTTGAGAGGAGAAAGCTTAAGTGTGGCTCGGGCATTTCATCGAACAGCTCATGTGCATAGGAGGTGAGCTAGAGTACCACAAAGCTCTCCCACTGCCGGCCAAGAAAATAGAGCAGTGCACTGCTCTGCTCGCGGGCAGGGTGTATACATAGGCTTCCCTTTGGTCCCGGTTTATGGATGAAACCGGGTCTAAAGGACCACATTTGGTACCGGTTCCAGCCACCAACCGGGACCAAAGGTTGTGGGCCAGAAGCGAGGCCTACTGGTCCCCGTTCGTGTCTGGAACCGGGACCAAAGGGATCAGACGAACCGGGACCAATGGCACCCGAGTCTCGGCCGGCGGCCTGGCCTCACGAACCGGGACCAATGCCCCCCATTAATCCTGGTTCACTCATGAACCCGGACCCATGGGACCGATGCCCCCATGAGCCCCGGTTCGTGAGTGAACCGGATTAATGGGCTTTTCAGGCATGGACCAAAGCCCTGTTTTCTACTAGTGCAAGTACACTGGATGACACACCAGCTGAAACCACAATCTGAAATAACAAAGTTATGATGTTCAGGGTGCCTTGTAATGCAGGGGATGTGCCAAAACCTCACAAAAAAAGAGTGAAACAAAATTTCATAGAGATTTTACATTCAAACAGTGGATCAGGCTGACAATGTAGGAACGATTGGATGAAATAGGCAGCACCTAGAAAGTGGGTAGTTTAGTCTTCCCGAAAACAAGAGCAGTCAACAATTGCCTAAAATCTTAGGCAGGGCATAGGGGTTCAGAATGGCCATTTGCTTGCTACCGTATATCTCATGCTACCATATATATACTAGTTGCTACCAAAATTTACGAAACACCAGGTAGAACCACCAGGACATGAGACACGTGTGCCTGCCAGCTGTGTCTAATGGAGCAAATGTCGATGCATCTACCACAAAATCAGGCCATGCAATTCAGCCAGTTATCTTAACATCTTCTGCATTCGGAGGGCCTTGTGATGCAACAACCACCAATAAAATGAGTGAAGCAACATAGTTCTTGGCAAAGTTACACTGGAACTGACCAAATTTCAACACATCCTTATTGCCTTTTCATCAAGTTTTACCATGAATTTTTCAACCGGGAACGTTCTAGCACACCAAAATAAACAATCAATGTATGTAGATACAAACACCATCTATCAGTCTCAATATCTACCCAGCACCAAGTATAAGTACATGCATATTCAAAGTGTAATCACCATCTCAGAGGTACATGTAGAAAATCACAACATAAATACCGCAAACCCATATCACGACACTCCGTACAAACACTTTTGCCTACTTGGATGATGACGAGGATCCCATTCCCAATGATGAGGCCCCCACGTTGCCCTCCCAAAGCACGTGATTGTTCTCCCGTGCCCTCCCCAATCGTATGCGATACCTTGATCGCCGAGTTCTATCAAGTGGTGGCCTGTGATCCAGTGAGTGTTCTGTAGCGGCTGGATGATCCAAAGGAGTGGCTCGCGGTGTAGCTGCTCCGCCGTGTCGCGGCATAACCACAGGACAGGGAGCATCGTCCATGGCGCTGCCTGATCGGCAAGGTCTCCGGCTCGGTGGTCTCCCGTGACCCTCAGTGACGTCGTCAGCAGCGTCTAAAAAGGGCATACTTCGCAGCGGGCACTGCTGCGCCAGCTCCTGCTCCCATGCAATCTATTTTTGGCCCGTTGTCCTTTTCTCTAGCACCACCGCGATCTCCGTATTCTTTGACTAGCCCAGCGCTGGTACGTTTTAATTGCACCAAGGCCAGGAAGACCGCCAAGCGGGAGCTCTCCTCACTGACTACGGTTAAGTAGACCACCTGAGTCCTCCTGATACCTCCTAGTCCAAAATGCATTTTTTGGCTTCAGAGTTATTTCTTCTTCTTTTCTCATCTCCTATCGAGCCCATTAAGCTATCTCCTTTGTATTTCCTATCTAAAGGTTTTCAGTACCAACAAAATATGTGCCTCAATTAGCAGAACTAGGTTTGGTGAAAGTTGGGTAGAGTATATGGAGAAGATACCACTCGTATTTATGGAGGTCTGCTATTGTGCCATTGTTCTACTGCTATTTATAAGAATGATATTACTTTGTTACTCCCTACATTCCCTTATACAAGGCCACAAACCCATATTACAGGTACCAAGAATGAATGGGAAGGAGGTGGTTGAGTGTCATTATGACTACATGCATGTAAGTAATATCATTAATTTTTGCCTCGATTACTGTTGGTGGCCTTGTATTGATGCAAAATGTATTTTTGATAGTGGCCTTGTACTATAAGGGAATAGAGGGAGTAACAAAAAATGGGAATTGGGATGCACACACCGAATTGTACACTGTCGTGGCTCCAGATTAATAGAGCTGGCAACAGAGCAAAAGTCTTAAATACGCTTAGCCATGTTGGAGGTGGAGGACACGTTCATTGGCAAGTTCGTTGGAGTGGTTGAATTTGTGCTACACGCTTTGCTGTTTATAATGTCCCTTTGATGAAGCTCGGGAGTTGTACTTTGGTGGTTAACCACAAACATTTCTTATAATCGGGAATAATTTAAAAAATATATGATTTGTCAAAAAATTCATGAATTTTTAAAAAATAATTGTAAAATAGTATAATCATGATTTTAGAATATCCTTGAAAATAGTGAACAATTTTTTAATTCAAGATTATTTTGAAAATCATGAACATATTTAGAACTAAACATTTTTACAAGTGTTAACGTATTTGAAAATTTTCATCGTGTATTCCAAAAATACACATTGAATATTTAAAAAATCTTCCTCAAGTATTTGAAAAAATATGCACCACATATTAAAAAAGAAACATCACATATTTGAAAAATATTCATCACATGTTGAGTAAAATATGCATTGCATATTTGGAACAATACTAGTTGTGTGTTAAAAATTGTTCAAATGAAACTGGAAACTATTCATCACGTATTAAATGTGTTCAATTGCATAATTTCAAATATACCAGCACATGTGCCCGTGCGTTGCAACTGGTTAAAAATTTAGTCTTTATCAACAAAATTAATTGCAATAAATTAAGGAGCACAAACGTCCATGCTTCGCCACAGAGCAGACGTTAGAATCCGAGTTGGTGACGGATGCCAGCAAGTCTAGCGAGACAGACTTCTACCTAGCGACACGGGCTTTCACGGACACCTGGCGTATCACCACCCACGATTCCGTTTTTTTTCCAGTGTCACGACGAGCTGGTAGAGCATGCCATGTGTGCAAAATTGCAAGATCCTCCTCATCTCCTGGAATGCCTCCTCGGTTTACCGTATATGCATCATAGGCCTTCGGGTCACGGACGAGAAATCCTTATCTGAAGTAAGAAGGTAACCATGGTGAGCTCGTCACAATCCTATGATAGCGACATCTAAGGTATTCTATGTAGCCCACTAACTTGCTCTGGTTACTGTGTTTTATGCCTGAACACTCTGCTCTTGCAGTTCTGTTAAGTGTATTCCTTTTTTAGCAACTGACGCTCATTTGGACTGCACACAGACGTTAACTAATAATACAACAAGATTAGTACACCCAGTCACGCAGAGGTGGCGCGTCCAGGGCGCGCCCCAACCACTAGTTTATTGCAATTGATGCGCCCTGTCATGGGGTGAGTTCAGCCCACGACTACACTCGGGTCTTTCTATGCTGCCCAACATTACTAGTCACGGTGAGAATATGACCGTTGGGAGCTCCTGCGACCGGCGCACCTGCCCCCTCCATGCTTCGCCTGCGCGGCTGTCTCCCGGGGGGCAATGGGACCTGACTGCCGGGGAGGGTGGTGATGTGGGTGCCTTGCCCGGGCTGGTGGCTTAGTCGGGTCTGCTCTGTGGCAGGATGGGGCGTTTTTCGGCTCTGTCTTCTGCCGATGCAGAAGAGGATTCCGTGGAGGTCATCGAGGAGGCGGGCGCCGGTGAACCCAGGGATCTGAGCCGGGTGGAGCTGCTCTTGCATGGGGTGTCACGGTGCGACACGGCTCTGCTGTTTCCTTGGCGGCTGGATCTAGGGTGTCGGCGGCTGATCCGGCGTGTGACTCACTCGGGTAGTAGAAGGTCAGGGAAGAAGACCCTTCTGTTGCGCGGGCGATGTGTACCCGGGTTCGCCGGCACAAGACCTGCTTGTCATCCTGGCTTCGGCGGGCGGCGGCTTCGTCGGCCTCTAGCTGCTCGCTGCGGGCCGTGGTCGGTGCAGCTTCCCCTGAGAGGGTGCAATGCGGCGGTGGGCAGAGGCTGTCATCGCGGCCGCAGGGTGCAGATCCGTCCTCCCCGTTGGCGGTGGTGGGGGCCGTGAGGCCCGGATCCTCTAATTGCTCGCCGGCGTCGCGGTCGCCTGCGGTGCCGGCGCTTGACTTGGCGGCGTCCCCCCGTTGGCTGGGCCGGTTGGTGGGCCTCGTGCTGGGCCTCTCGTCTTGGGCTAGGGTGGGCCATCCTTTGGCTTCAGTTTTGCGGATTTGGTGGCTCGGGCCCCTTCCCCTTCCCCGGGTTGCCCCCTCCGCCAGCCCAGGAGTTGAGGCCCATCTTTTCCCATCTTAAGTGTTGGTGGTTGGTGCCTCGGGGTGATTTGTCTCACTCGCTAGGTTTTCCTGTAGCGTCGCGTGACATCCGGCGGTGGGGCAGAGGCGCGATCGGTATTGCCGCAGCGGTGGCTCCGCGCTTGGTGGAGGTGGCGATTCGGATGGAGCAGGACAAGCGGCTGCGCGCGCATGGCTCCAACAAGCGGCGACGCGACTCCCCTGAGCTGAAGGCAGATGGGGCGGCGACGGAGCGAGACCTCCGCTCTCAGCTCTCGGCGGGCCGCGAGCTCCGGTCGGAGCGTGGAGGTGCTCGGGGGCGTGGGCACCCTTCGCCGTGCCGGTTGTCCTCGCGTGGGCGTGACTACTTCTCTCCCCTCCCTCCACCTCCCCTTGGACGGCCTCGGCTGGCAGGCAATGATCATGGGGAGCAGGCGCACGATTCCGTGCGGGGTGGTGGAAGGGCTGGGTCCAGGGAGCGCCAGGTTGGTGGCCGTGATGGTGACCGGTGTCTATAGCAGGGAGTCCGTCGATCGGCGGCTGGTGAGAAAGGAGGTGCGGGGCCTATCATCTCGGAAGTTATCTGCTTCAAGTATGGTCATTCTGGCCACTACCAGGTCGGCTGTAAGTTTCCGCCTAAGTGCTTTGCGTGCAAAGAGGAGGGTCACACATCCAAGCAGTGCCCGTTGTGCCAAACTAAGCCTGAATTGGTGATGTATGGATTTGGCATCAAGGAGATGGACTTCTACATGCTTGAGGAAGGGCTGGAGGAGGAGGAGGTGATCCCCCCTAATGCTTCCTCCTTGGTCATCACTGAAGGGGAGGCTACAGTGGAGTCGCTGAAGGCTGATCTTAATGACATGTGGGAGTCTGAGTGGGATTGGAAGATCAATCTGGTCTGCAAGAACTGTTTCTCGGTCATTTACCCGTCGGCGGTAGCATTAAGGATGAGCAAGAAGAGTGGAACTATCTCTCTGCCGATCAGCGAGCACAAGGCCAAGCTGGGTGAACCCCTCGTGGGACCGCAAGCTACCTCTTGGCTGCAGGAAACTTGGATTCGGGTCTTCGGCATCCCGAAAAAGTTGACACAAGAGCCTTTCATTAAAGAGATTCTTTGCGCGGTTGGCAAAGCGGTCATGGTGGATGAGAAATTCCTGAACAAGATGGGTGCGCCGGTGCGTGCTAAGATCCTTTGCGGGAAGCCGAAGAAGATCAAAGGCACTTTCGAGATCTTCCGTGGATCTGGTGGCTTTGTTATGGGCATTGAGCGCGAGGTGCATGCTTTGCCGGCTCCGCAGCCCAAGGCTACCCTGCCACCCCCACAGCCACCCCATGATGAAGATGCTGATCCTGAAGACTCTTATCGCAGTTTGACAACAGGGGAGTGGAACGCGGAGGGGGGCTCTCGGCCGGCTGGGAAGGTCCCCTCGGGCCAATCCGGCTCGGCTCCGGGGGGTCGTCAACATTTGGTGGCTGGTCTGCAGCTGGCTCTGGGCACCTCTGCCACTCTGGTCCCAGCCCCCTCGGCAGCATTGGCGCGCTCACCGCGCTTCTTCTCTCCACCCGTGGCGATGGTGGTGGATCAATATGGCAGCAACATGTCTCTGCTCTGACTGATGCCCGCTATGCCGGTTCGGATGTGCCTAGTGAGGAGGGGGAGGACCAAAATGGCATGGGGATCACGTCGGCCGCCCCTGTTCTTGCGCCGTTTGAGTCCTCCACTCCGCATTCCATGACGCCGCGCTGCTCCCCTCCCCCTACTTCGCACCTATCCAAGACTAGGGGAGGAGCAGCGGTTGGTGCCCGCAG
The DNA here is from genome assembly GCA_963921465.1 of Triticum timopheevii. Classification (NCBI taxonomy): domain Eukaryota; kingdom Viridiplantae; phylum Streptophyta; class Magnoliopsida; order Poales; family Poaceae; genus Triticum; species Triticum timopheevii. The sequence goes on along the minus strand of OY997272.1, from coordinate 15,063,907 downwards.
GGCTCCCATCTCCCAGGTGTCTCTCTTGGACCACTTTGCTGGAGAGGACTTCGCCGACAACTGCATGCCAAGTTACGACTGCCTGGCGGTCTTTGATGAGCTCCGCACGGTTGATGCTAATATGGTGGCGGTCGAGGATGTGGTGCTGGCCTCGCCTTCCTCGGTGCAGGCCACCAGGTCCAGCATGCGCACCGCGGGACCAAGGCCTCAGACATGCTGACCAAGGCGATGTCCCTCAACGCCGACAAGGATCTGGAAGGTAATAAACCAATAACCCGCTCTATGTCTTCATTCAAGGTTCTTGCTTTTGCTTCAAATTGCCACCTCCTCAAGGTGTCCACAAACAACCATGTGATTCTAGGTTTAGAGATCTCTACCCCTCTCGAGGTGCTTGATAGCATACGGTCCCAGGAGCTGGTTCAGGCTACGGTGGCTGAGGCGAAAGCTCGTCAGCACATTGCCCGGACCGTGGCAGCTGAGATGCGGGCTGCTTCCGCTGCTGATGCTGCAAGGGAGAATGCAGTGTTGGCAGCTCAGGATGCGGCTTCCGTGGATGTTGGGCCTTCGCGTGGCTGTGGTTGTGGCCGGGGGCGTGGGCGTGGCCGTGGCCGTGGGAGAGGTCGGTCGGCTGCTTCTGCTAGGGCGAAGAACTTCGATGGGGCGGGGGCCCGATCCCCCACGGGTATGCAATGAAAGGCCTAATCTGGAATATGAGGGGTTTTGGTCAACGAGATAGACGGAGGCAACTTATCGAATACATCCGTGACCAACATCTCGACTTCATGGGTCTCCAGGAAACCATTCGGTCCTCCTTTGAACCATATGAGCTTGACGCCATATGTGGCGCGTCCAACTTACGATGGGAATGTCTTCCGGCTTCGGGCCGATCAGGTGGGATCCTTTTGGGGGTGAAGACGAAAAGTTTTGAGGTGGTGGGTTTTACACACGGTTCCTCCATCCTCTCAGTGGACGTTATTCAGCGGAATAACGATTTTAGATGGGAGCTAGTTGTGGTGTATGGCCCAGCGGACCATGATCAATCAATTGAATTCCTCTGACAGATTTATGCTAAGATCACGGCTTCCCCATGGCCTATTGTCATAGGTGGGGATTTCAATCTCTTGTGGGGTGCAATAGACAAGAGTAATGGTATTATTTTAGACCATAGGCTGGTGGATACCTTCAATGAGTGAGTGGCTGACCTTGACCTCATTGAGCTGCCTAGGGTGGGGGCTCGATTTACTTATTGTAATAACCAGGATGACCCGATTAGATGCGTGCTAGACCGGGTCTTTGTTTCCACTGACTGGGAGGCCAAATTTGCGGGATGCTTGTTAGTGGCGGAACCAAGACTGGGCTCCGATCATTGCCCGCTTATCCTCAACACTAGAGAAGCCCCCCATCGCGCAACCAAGTGCTTCTTTTTTGAGAACCAATGGCTCCTCCAGCCGTGCTTTGTGCAGCGGGTTTCTTCGATTTGGATGGAGGCTAGGGATTGCCCCCCTCACCGGTATGGCCCTTTATGCGATGCTATGGACATCTGGCAATATTGTGTGTGCTTGAGTCGTCGACACCTCCAAGGGTGGGGCGCGAACGTGGGTAGCCAACTGAAAGCTAGAAAAGTGGCTCTGATGAGCGAAGTGTCGGTCTTGGACACCAAGGCAGATTTGAGCGGCCTATCATAGGATGAATGGGCAAGAAGGTATGCGGTTGAGGATGAGATGATCTTTATCTTGATCTGCGAGGAGATTTATTGGAAACAGAGGGGTCAGAAAAACTAGGTACTCAAGGGGGACGCGAGTACCCAATTTTTTCATGCTGTGGCAAATGGGAGACGTCGGAGATCTATGATCCACGTTCTCCGCGATGTATGATCCGTGTTTATGCGTTTTACTGGGAGTTATTGGGTTTTGCTGGGGTGGGATCAGCATCTCTTCAAGGCTCGATCTAGGATAATGAGCGAGTGGTATCTGAAGCAGATAACTCCGTCCTCACTAGGCCTTTCACGCTTGATGAGATCACAGAAAACCTGAAGTAGATGAGGGTGAACACGGCCCCCGGGCCTGATCGTTTCCCGGTCATCTTCTATAAGCGGTTTCGGAATATAGTGGGACCACAGTTCGTTCACCTTGTGAATGAATTCACTAGGGGCTGAATAGACATTAAATGCCTAAATTATGGGGTGTTGGATTTGATTCCAAGGTGTCAGGTGTAGACCAAATTAGGCAGTTTCTCCCCCTCATGCTCATAAATGTCAGCTTCAGGCTGATTGCTAAGGGATCTGCCTACCGCATTGCTCTGGTGGCAGACAAGATTATTGATAATCTGCAAACTACCTTTATTAAAGGGCGGAGCATCCTGGACGGGATAGCGGTGCTCCATGAGGTGCTCCATGAGATCAACAATTCCAAGGAAGAGGTGTTCATTCTTAAGCTCGACTTTGAGAAAGCCTATAACTAGGTCCGATGGGACTTCATTGAGGAGGTGTTACACAAGAAAAACTTTGACACACAATGGGTGAGCTGGATGCGGCAAATCGTGAGAGGTGGACAAACTTCTATTAATATTAATGGATCGATTGGCCCATATTTGCGCAACGGAAGGGGTCTGCAGCAGGGCGACCTGATCTCTCCCCTTCTGCTCAATATTGTGTCGGACGCGCTGGCTTGGATTCTGGTCAGCGCCAAAGCTGCCAGCCACATCTCGGGTGTTGTGGAAAGGGTGGTTCTAGGAGGGTTGTGCCACCTTCTATATGCTGACGATACCCTCATCCTCATCAAGAACTCTGAAGAGGCAATTGCTAACCTCAAGTTTCTTCTCATGTGCTTTGAGGACATGTCGGGAATTAAGATAAACTTCGATAAGAGTGAGGCCTTTGTCACGGGAGGCAAGGCAAGGCAAGGCAAGCTACTAGCCTTAGGTGGCCGGCTAGTGCTTATCAACGATTGCCTAACAAACATTCCAATGTTTGTCATGGGTTTTTATTTATTGCACAACAGTCCCATGAGGAACTTGACAAGATCCGATTCAGATTCTTTTGGGCTAAGGAAAATGGTAAACAACGGTACCATATAGTTAAGTGGGATGCGATTGCCTCTCCTAAAGAGGTGGGTAGTTTAAGTATCATTAACTCCAGAGTTATGAACTAGTGTCTTATGACGAATTGGGCGTGGAAAATTTTGACGGGACAAGGGGGTCTTTGGCTCTCCATATTCAAGGCTAAGTATCTTGAGGACGATGGGGTGACCTTTCGGTCGAGGGTCAGATGTTAGTAGTTTGCGAATGATATCCGCAAGGTTCAACCTTTGCTGCGGCTAGGGACGAGATTTGTTGTGCATAACGGCGAATTGACGTTATTTTGTAAAGATGTTTGGTGGGTTGAGAGATCACCTGACCTGACATATCCCAATCTCTTTGCAATCGCGGGACAGTAGGAGGCGCCAGTAGTAGATACATGGGTTAATGGGCGCCTCCGGCCCTCTTTCAGGAGACCCCTTAGGCCTAGCGAAGCCCTGGAATGGGAGGATCTACGGGAGGCCCTGGCCTCTATCCGTTTAACTGCTGAGCGTGACGAGGTCCTATGGCGGTTAGAGCCATCGGGAGGCTTCTCTACCGGCTCACTATATAAGGAAATTTACAAAGCCCCCCCAGTCTATGATCTGCGGTCGCTTTGGAAAGCCAGAATGCCAGCAAAAATTAAAATTTCTGATGGCAGCTGGCTAGGAACCGAATTCCTAGCGGTGACCAGAACCAAAGAAGACACTACCCGGGTGATGGCATGTGTGTCTGGTGCGGAGAAGAGGAATGTAGCCGCCACATGATCTTCCGATGCATTGTGGCTCGGATGGTGTGGAGCTCACTTCAAGAGGCGACTGGATGTTCTTGGAACCCGAGTGGTTTCGCTGAGCTGTATGGGCTCATCATGGCTAGCAATGCCCAGGACCGTAAGCTAGCTTGGCTTGGTGTTGGGGCGCGTGCTTGGTCTCTTTGGACTACGCGGAACAAAGCTACCATTGAGGGCATTTTCTTTAGGCATCCGGCTGATGTTGTGTATAAATTGGTCATTCTATTGGAGCTCTGGAAGGGGTTGACAAGACAACGGGACTGCCCCGGCGTGGATCGTTCATCGACCGATTGAAGGCCAAGTGTGCTGAGCTCCGGCGTGTCAGATTGAGGGATGCAACGGCAGGCGCGCGCCCTCCTCCCACTCCTGACCGCTCCTGGAGCGGTTTCCTCCTTGCCCACGACCAGCGCTGCATCGGTGTTTTGGGCCTCCGTGCCTTGTAGCCCTACTTTTTGTTTTGCTTGAATTTGCTCTCTGTTGACTACTAAGGGCCTTATTCTTAAGGCCGGGCAAGCGCCTCCTTTCTAAAGAAACATTACTAGTCACCAATCTGGCCGAGTGAATTTTTTTACAGGTAAAGATGTTTTGATGTGTCTAACTTGGCACAAGTTATTTAATATAACTAAATCAATATCACCCCACAAAGAAAATTTTACAAATATAATATCAAAAGTAAATAAATATTTGAGGACATCGTAAAGAGTTAAGATTAACCTATCATAAGTTCGTAACATGGGACTTTGTCAAACACCTAATAGGTATCTCGGAAACAGAGGGGGTTGAAAATTGCTTGGAGTACTAGTGTCCTGGCAGTGTCGGCTAGAGAGGAGGATTGTGACAGGCCAGCTTAATACATCTCTGAAGATTGGCCATGTTCTAGCGTGTCGGAATCATCATGAACAGTTGATCTGCCATCGAGTGGCTCCCGTAAGAAGATAAAGGTTCGCTACTGGAAGGTCGTCTCCACCTTGGATCTTCCATCCGACGGTTTTCATCGCTCCGGATGTCGCTGTTGCTCGTCCGACAACCCATGTGCTTTGGTTTTTCTTTCTGCTTTGCTTTTCGCCTATAATGGCTATATAGCCACCACTCCCTCTCCATTTTGGGGGCATGCTTATTGTAATTTGGTATAAACCCTAGCCGCCAGTGGCGTGCTTGTTACCTTTCCCCTTGCTACAATACAAACCCTAGCCAGAAAATTCCCCAAATTCACCTCTGAATTTACATAGTTGAGAGTTAGTTCATTCGATTCCCTGTCAAGTTCCTGACAATTGGTATCAGAGGCCCAATCGGTTCTCAGAGGCATTGGATCTGGCGAGTGGAAGTTGGCGAACAAGCCAGGAAATCCCTCTGCTTTTGTCGATCTAGGCGGTAGGGTTGGCGGCCGGTGTGGCACAGCTCGGAGGCAGTCTGAATTACAGTTCTGGTTGCTGGAGAGTCTTTCTCCTGCGGTAAAATCCCAGAATCGGAATCGAGCGGTGCTTCTTGGAGGCGGCGGCGTTGGCGACGGTGTGGCGGCGGTGGATACAAGAACTCGCGACAAGTCCCTCCCTTCCCTCCCCTTGTCGAGGCCGATCTTCTCCTCGAGGGAAACCATGTCTCCCCCGGAAGGCTCCAGCGACACTGGCATCTTGCAGCTCCAGTCGTTGGAACTAGATATCAAAACCCTGCAACGATATCGTGAAGAATACAAGAAGGAATTCCAGGATTTCCAGTCCATGGTCAACAAGAACTTCGTCACCATGCAGCAGAACTTCAAGCGTTTGCTGTTGTTGCCAGAGCAGGGTGACGTTCCTGATGAATAGTCAGCACAAGGGAGTGCACAGCACAAACTGCCTCTGTTGCAGTCACCGATCAATGCACCAGGCAGGCCCACGAAACTAATGGCGAACACCCCTCCCTCAGTAGCTATGCAAGAAGAGGATGCTCAGGCCATAATTGGAACAGCAGTCTTGCACGATCCTGCGGGCAAGGAGCTCAATTTGGATGGCACTCCCAAACCTCCCTATCGCCATCCGAATTTTGCAAGTAACAGAGAGGTGGCACCACAACAAGTTCAACAAGTCCCACCCCCATTGCAACAGCCCATACAACTTGAAGATCACACACAGGAAGAATGGCCAGAGGGAGGAGATAGAGGCAGAAGACTTGGCTCTCCATTCGACAACCAACGAAATGTGCTCACAGTAAAACCAGCCAAACTGAATATCTCTGAATTCAGTGGAATAGACCCGGAATCATGGATTCAGAACTTGGAGCCGTACTTTGCTGCTGCAAGGACTCCCTTGGAGCACAGAACTGAGTTAGCAGTGTCATATTTGCAAGGCCCTGCCACACAATGGTGGAGAGGAACTGGATTTTCCCCACAAAATGTGCCATGGCACAGATTTTGCACTTATATTGCAGATAGATTCTCACTAGATTATGCTTGTGATATTGTTAATTCCTTCCATTCAATATCCCAAACTTCAACTGTGGCTGTGTATGTTGAGCAATTCGAGCAATTGGTGAATTGCATGAGAAGAGAAAATCCAGCTATACCAAATGACTATTATGTCACCAGTTTTCTCTCTGGACTGAATCCTTATATCAGAAGTCATGTGGAGTGTTTTAAACCTCCTGATATGCAGACAGCTGTGTGGTATGCTAGAAGAATGGAAAAGGCTACTGCTCCTGCTACATCCAAGCCTTACTTCCCTCAGCCCAAAATACAAGTAATGTTTGAACCAGCAAAAACCCCCCTAACTGCTACTACACAAAACAGAAACACAATTATGCAGCAGGCCAAACAAAACCAAGTCTGCTACAAATGCAGAGAGCCATGGGTTCCTGGCCATAGACAGGTGTGCAAAATGAGCCAGAAAGCTCAAGTGCAAGCACTACAAACAACAGAAGAGGAAAATGCAGAAATCATTTATGTCACGGACTTTGCGGATCCTGATTTAGAACAAAATGTACCTCCTTCTTATAATGATGTGTTACAAGTTTCTATGCATGCTTCCATGGGCATTGGGACAATGAAGAACACTTTTATTTTAACTGTTAAGGTGGGCAAAACAGTAGCTACAGCACTTGTGGACAGTGGGAGCACTTCCGCATTTGTATCCCCTTACGTGGCTGCAAAACTGCCTGTTTCCCCAACACCAAATCCCAAGATTAAAGTGCTAGTAGCAAGTGGAGGAGAATTGTGGAGTGAGTTCACTTCCAAAAACTGCCCCTATGAAATACAGGGCACACAGCTACAGGACACCTTCAGAATTCTGAAATTGAAGGGATATGATATGATCTTGGGAGTAGTCTGGCTGAACAAATATAGCCTTGTTCTGATGGACTTCATTCACATGGAAATGAGGATTAATGTTGCACCACAGACTCAAGTAACTTTTGTGGATGAAACTGTACCCCTGTCCTCAGCAGTGGAGGCCACTGATAATGCAGAGAAGTTGATGGACCAGGCTGTCTGTGGACTTTTTTCTCCTGTCTACCTATTATACTGTGACTTCTGCTGCTGCTCAGGAAATTCCAAAAGAACTCCAAGATATAATTCAGGAGTATGACAAGGTGTTCAATACCCCTACTGAACTTCCTCCAAGCAGAGCCTGTGATCACATAATTCCACTTATGGAAGGGGCAAAGGTAGTTAATCAAAGACCATAGAAAGTACCACATCACCGGAAAGGAGCACTTGAAAAGATCATCTCTGAACTCCTGAAAGCTAGTCTGATTAGACCTAGCACTAGTCCTTTCTCCTCTCCTGTGCTTCTAGTGAAAAAGAAGGATGGAACTTGGAGACTCTGCATTGATTACAAGAAACTTAATGCTATCACAATCAAAAACAAGTACCCCATTCTTGTAATTGAAGATCTCCTAGACCAGTTAAAAGGAGCAACATTATTCTCTAAAATAGATCTCAGAAGTGGGTATCATCAGATAAGAATGACTGAAGAGGACATACACAAAACAACATTTTCCACCCTACAAGGCCACTTTGAATTCCTGGTTATGTCTTTTAGTTTAACCAATGGCCCTCCCTCATTTCAATCCCTCATGAATCTCCTATCTGGCCATTTTGAATTTGTGGTAGTGTTCTTTGATGATATCCTGGTTTTCAGTTTAACCATGAAAGAGCACAGGATACACCTCAAGAAAGTATTCCAAGTCCTACAAGAAAATAAATTGTATGCAAAGTTGGACAAGTGCTCTTTTGGTCAGCCTGAAGTAGAATACTTGGGCCATGTGATCAGCAAGGAAGAGGTGGCAACTGATCCCACTAAGATTACTGCTATTAAGGAATGGCCAGCCCCCACTACAGTAACTGAACTTAGAAGTTTTCTGGGTCTGAGTGGTTATTACAGAAGATTCATACAGGGATATGGAGTCATTTGTAGGCCCCTCTTTGATTGCCTAAAAAAGAACTCTTTCTCTTGGCAGCAAGAGCGGCAAGCAACATTTACTGCCATTAAGGAGAAACTTACACAAGCCCCTCTCCTGGCCCTACCAGACTTCTCTAAACCCTTTGTGTTAGAAGCTGATGCTAGTCGTTATGGCCTAGGTGCTGTTCTGATGCAGGATGGGAAGCCATTGTCCTATTTCAGCAAGTCCATTGGGCCCAAAGCAGCAACATGGTCTACATATGACAAGGAAGCTCTTGCAATAATAGAAGCTGTCAAGAAATGGAAACACTATTTCTTAGCTACATCCCTGATAATAAGAACTGACCAGGAGAGCTTGAAATGCATTCAGCAACAAAAACTGACTGAAGGAATACAACACAAGTTATTGCTCATGCTGTTAGGCTACAATTTTACTTATGAGTACAAAAAGGGCAAAGAAAACAGGGATGCTGATGCTTTATCCAGGGTTAAGCACATGATATCATTCATGTCTACTAGCTTCTCCACCCCTAAATGGATTTCTGAAGTGGCTAAAAGTTATAAATCAGATCAGAAGGTCAAAGATCTTATAGCTGAGTGTGCAACTAGTAAAAGCAATGATACTGGATACACTTTCAAAAATGGTATCTTGAGGTTTAAAAAAAATTGTCATTGGAACTGAGACTTCCTTGAGACAGGATATATTGCAAACATTCCATGCATCAGAATTGGGGGGTCATTCTAGGAAAAGAGCAACATACCACAGAGTTCACTTGGTTTTCCACTGGCATGGCCTCAAACACGATGTCATTGACTTCATCAAGCAGTGCCCTGTCTGCCAAGTCAACAAAGCTGAACATACCCCCTACCCTGGCCTGTTGGAACCCCTGCCAGTTCTAGATTTTGCATGGGCGCACATCAGCATGGACTTTGTTGAGGGGCTTCCTACTTCTGAGAACAAGGATCTTATATTGGTGGTGGTAGACAGATTTACCAAATATTCCCATTTCATTGCCATGAAACACCCCATAACTGTTCAGAATGTACCAAGAGCATTTTCTGATACAGTGTTCAAACTCCATGGAATGCCCTTGGTGATAGTAACTGACAGGGACAGAATTTTTACAAGCAACTTGTGGCTGCAGCTGTTTAGATCACTGAAGATCAAACTACCCATGAGCACAAGCTATCATCCCCAAACTGATGGTCAGACTGAGAGGGTGAACCAATGTTTGGAGAATTATTTAAGGTGCATGTGTTTCCAACAACCAAGGAAGTGGCATGCCTGGTTGGCACTAGCTGAGTGGTGGTACAACACAAGTTTCCACACTTCATTGTAAATGACTCCCTTCCAGGCCCTATATGGTTTTCCCCTCCTATGGTAGCTGAATCTGCATTACCTGACTCTATTCCTGAGGACAGTGACAACTTGCTGCAGAACAGGGAACTGGCCTCGGAAGTGATCAAACAAAATCTCTCCAACGCACAGCACCGCATGAAACACTTTGCTGACAGAAACAGACAGGAAAGGTCGTTTGCTGCAGGTGATATGGTTTACTTGAAGCTACAGCCATACAGACACACTTCCCTTAGTCTGCATCGGCACCTCAAATTATATTCCAAGTTCTATGGCCCATTCAGGATCATGCAATGAGTTGGCCGAGCTGCTTATCAACTTCTCCTCCCTGAAGGCTGCCAGTTGCACAACACCTTCCATGTAAGCCAGCTCAAAAAGCACATTGGACCCCGGGTGGTTCCTTCCAAAAATTTGCCCCTCATTGGTGCTGATGGAGTTATTCAAATGGAGCCTCAAGCAATCTTGGACAGGTAGCTAATCCCTAGACCCCAGGGCAATATCAGTATTCCAGTGGTACGCTGGTTGATCAAGTGGGTCAACATTCCAGAGGAGGCCGCCACCTGGGAGGATTCGGCCTTCATATAGAAAGTTTTCCCTTCTTTTCAAGCTTGAGGACAAGCTTGGTCTAAGCAGGGAGGAATTGACATGCCAGCTTAATACATTTCTGAAGATTGGCCCTGTTCCAGCGTGTCGGAATCATCATGAACCGTCGATCTGCCATCCAGCGGCTCCCGTAGGAAGATAACGGTTCGCTACTGGAATGTCGTCTCCACCTTGGATCTTCCATCCGACGGTTGTCATCGCTCCGGAGGTCAATGTTGCTCATCCGACAACGCATGTGCTTTGCTTTTCGCCTGTAATGGCTATATAGCCACCACTCCCTCTCCATTTGGAGGAAATGCTTACTGTAATTGGGTATAAACCCTGGCCGCCAGTGGCGTGCCTGTTACCTTTCCCCTTGCTGCAATACAAACCCTAGCCAGAAAATTCCCCAAATTCACCTCTGAATTTACATAGTTGAGAGTTAGTTCGTTCGATTCCCTGTCAGGTTCCTGACAGATTGCCCACGTGAGGGTGGCATAGTAAGGAGTGGAAAATGAGATGGCACACCCGGCAGGATGACCTGGTGCACACGGGTATTATTTTGGTACCTCAAGTTGACAAAGTCGACACAGTAGAATTATTTTGTAATGATACGTTGTTAATAAACTAAATACAAAGTCCATGCCCGAACACTAGATCTAGTCACAAGAAATAGACAATCTTGGAGATTTTATTGGCTGGGGTTGCTCGGATTTGGATATGAAAAACAGAAAATTTGCGGTTCATACTACATAACTTCCGGCAGATGTTTTTGTGCGTGTTCGGAAGAAATTATTGACCAAAAGTACTAATCTTCATAACTTCTGACAGCTAAATATTGGCTGTTGTGCGTTGATAGTGAAATATGAACTACAAGGCAGCTCTATAAATTATAAAACGATGAAGTAGTAATTCGGAGCTACTAGTAGAGAGCAACTTGGAGATTTTTCTTGTGAGAGGATGCAACACGCATGGTATAAACCTGGAGCTAAACTCAACCTGGTGAACATGGTCGTTTTTTCTGTCCATGCATGGACGATGTTGGAGCAGATACCTATAGGCTTGAGAGGCAACCAGGAAATAAGATGCTCGTTCTCGATCTACTTTGATATCTTTACAACGCATTGCCTGCCACAACCGGAGCAATTTGTCGTGCAATGTGAAAGGTGTGTTTATTAAAATAAGGGCCTCACAGTGATGACAGAGCTTCATTTAGCAGATGGTATTGCCCTGTCGAGGATGCATTTCATGGTGCAGAGCTAGACCCGGGCATCTGTGCCGTTCCACGGCTCTATCCTTGCCTTCATGTAGCAGATGGTATATATCGCCCTGGCAAGGATGCATTTTAGTTGTCCAATTTCATCAATTTTAAAATATCAACCAACTCAGTCGCAATATCTATGTTAGTAGATCGAGAGTAACAAGGTACTACTATAGCCTACCTCTGGGGTATCAATTGATCAAGAGTGTCAGCCAATGGACGAGACGGAAATCGAATAGAGAAGAAAAGAAGGTGAGCTAAAGCTGGTTGCCTCGCTCGTTTGGCACCTCCTTTACCAGGCTGTACTGACATCTGCATTATCTGTGCTGCAAGAGTACGCTACGTATCTGCACCTTCCAGTGCTGCCCGCCGCGCCAACAATCAACAAAGCATGTGATGATTTTCCCGCGACCTAGACTATAAAACATCTAAGAGCATGGATTGATGTAATTTTATTTGTCCAGTTTTATGTGAAAAAAAAGTACATGATGAGGAGACAATTAGAAGGCTTTTTTATGCTATTGCTCCAGGAGATTTTTAGGTATATAGTAAGAAGTGGCAGCCCGGGGCTGTAGCCACTAGTAATTTGGTTCCAGATTAGCTGTTGGCCAAGCCTTAGTAGTGACAGTACCCCAGACCGCCTGTCATTGGTACGTGAGATCCTAGTGGTGGGTTTGATTTCTCGCGCATCAAAGGCAATCTGGGCCCAGATTTGACAGAGATTAGCCAGGCCCCCAATTTTGCGCGATTAGCCTATGCCAAGCCTTACCACTAATGAGTGCCATTAGCCAACCGCCATTTCTATGTGATTTAGGTAGTTTCATTTTTAGTAGTTCAATGTATTTTGATGTTCCAGTGCTTTCTATTAGAGCAACTTTAGTAGAGTAGTCATATGGACCCCATCTGCATAATAACTGCCAAAATGACAATTTAGGGACAAAATGACATAACTAGTGACCCTATATGGGTGTTTGATTTGCATAATTAATGGAGTTTCCTCCATAAACAATGTCATAGCCACCATATTTGGAGGCCGGGGAGCCCAATATGGAGCTTCGTCAATAAACCAACCATCAGCATGGGTGGGGTGTTATTGTTTATTGCTCCACGCGCCACTGCCGAGCTTGAAGCGTGATACTAGATTTACAGACATATCAATGTTCCAATTAATCACCGCCATGGCTGCTGCCCCCATCGCTTCCCAGGCGGAGTTGGAGCTAGAAGGAGAGCTGGAGTACCCAATACATGCCATGCTCGAGCTCAGCAACATCCAAGCTCGCGACGAGGTGTAGATCATCCGTGACTACAACCCCGCGCACCAACGAGGAGGAGCGGATGCAGCTCACGGCTGCCACTCGTTAGTCCAACTCTTATGCCTGAATGGATGATATCTCGTCCGCGAAGGAGGGGACGATGACTAGATGCCACCGCCCAACTAGTATTGTTCATAGTATATGTACCAATGTCGAGGCTGAAAATGTCGTTAAACGATATTTATAGCTGCTAATTATATGTAATGCCACGGATTTTAGCTCCTATTATAGATTCTATTAATTTATCACGTTCATCCATGTGTTTGGTATGTCTAATTTTGAGATTATATTGCCTCTAGATTTTTAAAGATGACAAATTAAAAGATCAAATGAATGAAAGGATATGGATGCCACACTATGGCACTCAATGTTTGTGGATTGCGCACAACCTGCCACGGCCTCCAAATAAATATGGAGCACGTTTCATATTTCATATGGCGATAGTCGATATGTCAATTCTGTTTGAGTTGCTCTTAGCTGTGGGCAAAGCCTTACCATTATTCTTTGTCGAGCTCTTGGTCTTTGCGGAGTTTTTTTCACCATGCACTCGGCTTTGTCTGCTTTGCCGAGTGTCCCATGAAATGAATTCCATTGGCAACGGCAATGGCACTATGCAAACTTGCATTTTTCGGTAGGGAGCACAATTCCTGCATTTTTGTCCACCGGATGCACATGGCTCACACGAGCAACTTTGCCATTTTCGCATAAAAACACTAAAGGGCAAATACGACATCTACATAATTCCGAGAGAAATCATATGCCTTGTCTGCTTGCATTAATGAAACACGAGCAGTAGTGCAGCTCTATAAATTGCACATGTTGAAGTAATTTTGGAAAACCAGCAGAAACTACTAGGAGGTTATCTTTTCATTTGAGCGATGCATCATGCATGTAACAAAACTGAACCTTATGAATAGTTGGTACTGGGCAAATGCTTTTTATCTCTCCATGCATGTTAGAGTAACTACTAACTAGCTAGGTTTGAGAGGCAATCAGGGAATAAGACGCCCTATGGTCACCCCTGGAGCATCTCTAATAACTAACACTGTTATTTCATAGTAAGTGAAATACATTGTGCAGGTGTCACACGGCACATTGGTACTGAAGGGTGCTACTATAGTTTACTTTCCAGTATGGGTACATGTAGCTGGTGCTAAAGCCTCCGGTTGTCCGTGCTGGAGACAAGCGCCCACCTGATGCTCGTGCTGAAACCGGAGGTTATCGGTGCTAGAGCCGACCGACATGTTTGCTGGAATGGCGACGACTGCAACCAGTCATTGCAAAAGCTGTAAGCATTGAGTGGTGTTGCTAGCAGTCCATCCAGGCTGGTCGCTGGATCAACGAGCGGTGACGACACCCTGGTTTGTGCTACCTGCTGCAACCGTGGCCAGACGGTAGTGTGACTACGGATAGTGGGCGCTGCGATCCGGTGAAGGCGACACAACAAGCCGACCAGTGGCAAGCGGTGGACTGATTGCGGGCATCGGCTAGTGGCAAGGGTGGGCTGCAACTGAGCAAGCGGTGACGCCGGTGTGCTGCCATTCTCAACACAGCTACACACCCGTGCCGACGCAGGGGCCAGAGATATGTGCGTCATGGGGATTTCTTCCATGTGCGTTGATGAGCGGGCTGGGAAGAGACATGACCAAGCGAATCCAATGGCTGGGAATGGCCTAATCTAATAAATCACAAGGTGACCGATCTGCCCATCTGTCGCCTGATCGGGCAACCGACACCTATTACTGACCTTAAAAAATGTGGTTCTAACAGCATAACATTGCTAGTATGCACTAATAGTGAAATCTGAGCAATAATACAGCTCTATGAATTGCAACCAATTGAGCAGTAACTTTGAGAAGATATCATAGAGCAACTAGGAGTTGGCACAGTTGGACCTAGTTCACATGACAAGCTACTAGCTTGGCCGTTTTATATCTTTTTCCATGCTTGTTAGAGGAGCTAGCTGAGACTGAGAGACAACAACGAACTGAGGTGTGCATCAACCAATTTCTTCCGTCATTTCTACAATGCATGGTGTTAAGGATAATCCCCATCCCATTGCGCACAATTATTTAGGTTACCTTCCACTATGCATGAGGTTTTCGGTCTCCAGAGGTTGTAACATAGAATGCCTCGCAAGCAATTAATATTGTTTCTCTCCACTTCTCAATTAAGTTTTCTTTTGTTCTCTTGCTAATTTAGTGACCCTGACTGCACGAGGCGTACCATAACTTGAGGGGATAAAATGATTGCTCAAAACATAATAAGAAATACAAGTTACAATATACATTGTTGAGGGGACACCCGAGAGGGTGTACCTCACATAGCCACTATAAGAAACATACAATGCTAGTAATGTGATTAATAAGATTAGGAGGGATTCAAATTTGAGCAAAGTGATATTATCTTTAGTTCTTTCTTTCCAAGTTACAATTAAATCAATATCAAAGGGAAAAGCAGCACAACTGAACAGGAATCCTACAAAATCAACTTGGCATGCTCTTTGTTTCTGAACAGACGTTTCAACCGTGGTATAATAGGAGCATACCACATCACCTTGGCAGGAACCCTCTTCCTGGAGCGCTGGCCGTCAACATCATTAGGGTCATCTCGTCTGATCTTATACCGCAATGCACCGCATACTGGACATGCGTTCAAATCCTCGTACGCACGTGGTAGAGGATGCAGTCATTAGGCTATGCATGTATCTTCTGCACCTCCAATCCTAGAGGGCATAGAACCTTCTTTGCAGCGTACGTACTGTCGGGCAATTCGTTATGCTTTGGAAGCTTCTTCTTCAATATTTTCAGTAGCTTCTCAAATCCTTTGTCAGGCACGCATTCTCTGCCTTCCATTACAGTAATTCCAGTGTGGTACCGAGCTTTGTGTCGCCATCTTCGCAATTGGGGTACAACCCTTTTTTGTGATCCTCTAACATGTGACCGAACTTCAACTTCTCCTTTTCACTTTGGCATTGTCTCTTTGCATCAACAATGACCCGGCGAAGGTCATCATTGGGCACATCGTTTAGTTCCTCTTGATCTTCAGCTTCCCCCGTTGCAGCATCACTGTATTCAGGGGGCACATAGTTGTCATCATCCTCTTCTTCTTCATTGTCTTCCGTCATAACCCCCCTTTCTCCGTGCTTGGTACAAACATTATAGTGTGGCATGAAACCCTTCTCAAGCAATTGGACATGAAGGGTCTTCGAGTCAGAGTAAGAATTCGTATTTCCATAGATAGGGCATGGAAAACACATAAAACCATTCTTCTTGTTTGCCTCAGCCACTTCAAAAAAATTATGTAGGCCCTTAATGTACTCGGAGGTGCGTCTGTAACCGTACATCCATTTCCGTTCATCTGCGTGCATTCTATGTAATTAAGTGTGTCAAAAACCATTACAAAACATCTTGAATACAAAATTGACCAAATTAATAGAAGTTCATCATCACATTAAAACCAAAGTACAGTAGTGATCAAATGTTATTACTGGAAATATAAATACGCAGAGTTCATACATATATAATTCTCATTGAACAACATATATATAGCTCTCTAGAGCATCTAATTAAACCATACATTGAAACTATGTAAAACATTTCAATGCAACAACAAATGTGATCATAATTGCTACTAAGGTAACAATTGATTCAACGGCATAATGATACTAAGCCTCAGTATGAATGGCATATTTTCTAATCTTTCTAATCTTCAAGCGCATTGCATCCATCTTGATCTTGTGATCATCGACGACATCCGCAACATGCAACTTCAATCTCATCTTCTCCTCCTCAACTCTTTTCATTTTTCTTTCAAGTAATTGTTTTCTTCTTGAACTAAATTTAACCTCTCAACAATACGATCAGTTGGAATTTCCGGTTCACATACCTCCTAGATGAAAACATATATGTCACGTTGGTCGTTATAATTGTCATAAACACTAAATGAACCAAATAGTTATAAACAACTAGTAGAACGCCCATGCGTTGCTACGGGCTATAATGCATATAAATGAATCAAGCAAATGATTAGGTTTGTCCTCAAGGTAAAAACTCATTCTCCCTCGTATGTCCGTGCATCTTCGGACATCAAACGGGTGCCCAGCGGGATTCCCACAATTCAATAGTCCAGGCGCCCCCAAATCTAGACCCTGTGTGAGGAGAAACATGATTGTCCGAAATATCCGTCATGTTATCTCCAACATGCAGGCCAACACAAAAACACCACCCCACGATGGACCCTTCCCTTTTTCTGCCAGACCCTTCCCTTCTTGCTCGGTTTCCACCGCAAGGAGATATTCTTGCTGGAGCCCTCTCCTTTAAAACCGGTCACCCATGCAATAAAGTAGGGATATTATTCGGCTCAGATAGCCGTAAGACTAACCCCATCCCCCATCCACATCCACATCTACAACATAATATAAGTGGGTGGCCCACATGTTTCCTCATAGATTTTTACAGGACGAATGGACATCCCGCATAATGTCATGCCAATGATAGACTCATCTAAACTGATGCACCGAAGCAAAGTAGTAACATAGTTTTTACTATGCAATTGGATATACATTTAAAACATTCATCTTAGTTTTACAACTTATTATTGTGTCTAAAAACCAGTTCATCCAAATGCACACATAAAGTACAATCAATATTTGATTCCTAGTTATTTCATGTTTATGCCCGATCACACTTTCATACACAGATCCACCGTCAGCTATAAGAAGGCAATTAGCAAGTTAGCAAATGGACGAAAAGTGAATTACTCACATATTCAAACAATAGAAAATCATGAACTGTGACTGGACTAATGATACTAGTCATCAACTCGTGCATCCACATGGGCTAGCGAATGAGAATTTTAGTACTATTAATTTTATTAATCTGTATAACATGTAAAAAGAATTATTTAACGATACCGAGAAAAGATGGGCTATATTTCTTTCGACTTGTGATTAGATAGTTTCCATGAATTTTACTTTTTGGTTGTCCAATCTCTCATAATTCTCAAATATGATGTGTTGCTGACATGATTATGGAGCTGGTATTGATGGAGAACGTAGTTGCAATTGTGAAGTTCATTTTATGTGGTATTTTGTTTGAACCTATGTATGTAAAAGAAGTCCAAATATAAACTATGAAGGAATTTATTTTTAGTTGTAAGTAAACACTTTATTGGGCTCTACAAAGACAGTAAGCGATCCTCCCAGCATCTCATTTGTTTTAGCTTCCTCATGAAATAAGAATTTATTGGCCAAAACTTGTTGGATATGTTTTATCTAGATTAGATGCAATGGCGTACTATCATATCAAGATGCGAGGGCAAGGAGGCAATCATCTCCTTTCATGTTTTTACCGCAAAAATGAATGCACGCACATGTCCTGTGGGTAATAGATGCAATTCCCTAACCTTAGGAAAGGCATTTGCTTGCATTGTCTTTGTTCCACTAAGAATGAATGAATAGTTACCCTGACTTTATTTCTCTAAATACATCAGACAAAATTACACTAAAATAAGTGTTAGATTCTACTCTTAGTTCTACTGCACTAGTCATCAACCCGTGCATCTGCACGAGCTAATTTTGTAGCCGACCATATAGTTGTAGTGAAATTACTTGTTTGAAGCGATGATTTTCGAGTTGCTCTTCCTCTCATTGAGTAGTGTTTCTACCATATTTAAATTGTTAATACATTTTCTCGCGGATGATGGTTTGAAGTTTCTCATATTGATGTCTACTTATTTTTTCATGACAGAAGATGCATATAATTGTATTTGTGTGATCTTTGAACAATTAAACATACATAATTCATTAATTTGTGCATTAGTATAGCTAATTTATGGAATAGCAGTTTTACACCTTCACTAATATGCCATGAAAACATATCACATATAATCCACCAAATATTAAATATATCTATAACTGGTCTAGACAAAAGTGACGGGTAAATATTTTAGAAAATATTACACAAAATGTTGACTTTTGCATCGCATATATGGTTATGAAATAAGTAAACCCTCATTTTGAATGCAATTTTAATTATGCAATATTTTCAATGTTATATTAATAAGTTATTATTTTAAATACCCAATTTAATTATTATATATGAAAACTTATGTTTTGAACTCTATCTTTGGATATTATAAGTTAAAACAGTTTTACAATATCTAGGAACATATCTTTGCTAGCTTCATATTTATTACATACACGGGCTTTGTACATTAGAAATTAACATTATATATCTATTTCCATGAATTTGAGTGATATAGGTTTAAAATGAATTTAGTCAATGCTGGCAAATCAACTGGTAGTATTCCTCCAGTCCATTAGATTTGTGGTGTTTATCAATATTGAGTTGGATTACTTGAGGATTAATACATTCTAAAGCCAGATTATTTCCTGTGGTTAATCGTTGTCATCAGACTCATTACATGGAATTCGTATAAACTGAACCTATATACGAATCCATCATGTTGATCAAGATCACTTTACCACTGAGTATGCATAAACCTAGGATGTGTCCAATGAAATTCGTTTTCGGATTCTTAACAGTAAAACTAATCATTTAACCTCAGTCACTATATTCGACTTAGTAAGACATACATTAGGTTTATGTTTTAAAAAATTGTTAAATGTCCACACAAATAGAGGTCAACGACGACATACATTTGCTAAATTTGGTAACATAATGAAATAATTTTTAAATCAGAAAAATCATATGATAATTTACGATATGTTCTTCCGGTATTTTAATACATTTTTATGACATATATTACTGTTACCTAGTGTCTATTAGTGCACAAATAACTTAATTTGCTATTTTTTTCAGCTTAAATATTATATTTCCTCATATGTACACATGTGTCTATATATTTACAGGAACGTAAAATTTCATATTTTAAAATAAAATAAAATATGATTTCCCGAAGTTACTTTATCATGACGTCCAGTTTATGCGCACAAATTATACACATGAAAGTAACACACTGCAGTTTGACTACCGGGAGATTCATTGAGTACCTCGTCAGCCAATATAGTCACTGAAAACCCTTGAAACAAAAATAGTCACGTAAAAATGAATATCAAGAAACGAACTTTTCGAGTCAACTTCTACTTTTATATTGTTGGCCTGTAAAAAATTCTACCGTGTTGGTGAAGATAAAGATCGTCTTATTTTTGTTGACGATATCACAATTGTTTACTGGACTCAGAGTAGATTCCTAGGCCGAGATTATGCCATATCTTATCATCTACTCCAGGAGCAAGCGGCTAGAACGTGATGCGCTGGCAATCCGCAAATGCAAATTATATCTGGATGGGAAGAATTTAAAAGAGGCAGTTTGCATATTCTTCTGCAGCAATTTCATCAGTGTCGTTCGTTGGCTCCAAGATCCATCAGCTCACTGCTGTACGTGTTTGCACCATGCATCATATAGGCATGCAGCCACCGGCTAGCTTCATCTATGTGTGTTTGTCAAGACCAAAAGCATTGGCAATTAGCACATATCGGAGGCCAGCTCCGGACAGCTTCATAACACCGGCCGGAAAGTAGTCGCTGACTTGTATTGGAAAAACCACCAGGTCGGGCTTGCGCCAATGCTTCTAGCGGTGGCATGTATCACGACAGGGCAACATAAATTAATTCATTTATTTGGGGAATCACGGGGAGATAGATGCCGAGGATAAGAGTGGCATGGGATCGGGGAGGGGCATGTTAGGCTTCATCAACATATACTAATACATTAAGTTTTAATCCTAGGAACCAAACTGCATAACTTTTAATACTATTAGTAACGTAGAGCCAGGTACGTGAGTTTATGCACTACATCTCACGGCTGCAGATTCCTATTTTGCTTTTTTAATCTTTTTAGTCGTGAAGCTAGGATAGATTGTGAGGACTCTTTGAGGCGCTGCAGATTCCTATTTTTTTCTTTTTAGTCGTGCAGGTGGGATAGATTGTGAGGATTCTTTGAGGCACTTCATCCAATGGCTGCAGAGACATAACGTGCAGATCTAATGGACAATTATTATGTTTTCCTAGGATTAATGTGGAGGCTCGATTGGTGCTCCCGATTAGTAAATATAAGATATAAGATTTTACTTACAAAAACTTTGGATGCATACCTTGAATTTATTATGTATGCCTCGAGTTAGTCATCTATTTATTTATAAAAATAATATATTGAACTGGGGATTTCTAAATATTTTGGTGTAAGATGTACATTTACTCACATAACATTGTACTATACAAATACTGTGACATACATAACCCACTGTATAATGAGCTGTCGCACCTTCTAGCTCATCGAGTAAAATGAAGGTGCGACCAGAGCTCCATAAAGACGAGTGGCACCACCATATACATTTCTCCATATATACTCGACCAAGCATTCACCAAATAAACTCACCTAGTTTTGCTAATCGAGACACATCTTTTTGCAGGTTTTGAGAAGTTGCAAAGCTATAGGTATAGGAAATACTGAGGATCTAGCTCAAGGCCTGGAGAGGAAGTGAGAAAAGAAGAAAATAGTTTGTGCAAGTAAAATCACTTGGAGTAGGAGGCATCATGTAAATGAGAACCATAAATCCATAAGAACCGTCGTGATGATACATCTGGCTATATTCTCCATCTTGAAGATTAGAAACTGTCGTAACTTTGAGAATAGCTCCACGGCAGAGAATTTGGTGGCTGACAAAATTTCATGGAGTGGTGTTATGGAGGTTAGCATGGTGCATGAGGAGAGGTGGTATAGGGACGGTGGGAGAACATGAGATCAGAAGTTGTATACTACCAAGGGTGGAAATGAGTGTGTCGAGATGTTTTTAGCTCCCTGGAATCTAAGTTTGTACATCCGTTGATTTTTAGTGAATCAACACGCAAAGCTCTTGCTTGTTCTGGAACAGAAAAGATCGTCGCGTACACTCTATGATTCCCCGAAATGCTCCAACCACAGACTTTTGGGGCAAGGCGGCATGGATCAGCACGGGCCCGCGTGCTTGTCCCACATGCCTGTTGGCTGACTCAGGTTATCGATGCGTACCAGAACAACCCCGAGCGCCTCAAGCACGCCAGCCAGCTGCTGCAAAACTCTCGCCGGATCAGAGGCTGCTACTGGGTTGAACTCGGCACCGCATACCGTCAGGGACGGCGACGTAGACAGATGGAGTCGGAGGCAGACCTCACAATTAGGATCATCATCATCGTCCGACGCGCCGGACACGAGGACTCTGGATCGCGCTCTAGTTGTCATGATCAAGTGCTTGTATTATTCATGCGATTTTCTGCAACTTGGAGAGGTTTTATTTTTTTCATGTTCTGAGTTTTGACCATCACCGGGCAATGTTTTCTACCTCTGAGATAATGATCACGCTTGATTCTACTCGTAATAGGGCTTCATGATGGGCAGAAGTTTGCAGTGATAGATGATACTAAGCTCCTTCCTCACAGAGAATTATATTGCTTTTATTTATTTCGGTGTGCTTACATTGTATTGAACTCTAATAGCCTCAGTTCCAGATGTGTCACTTATTTTATTGGTGATTGTAGCACCTTCCCTGCATTACAAGCTTTGTATCTCAATGCAGCAATTGTCCGAATAACTACACGGGGTTGCATGATCTAATTTTGGCTTAAATGGCATGATATTTGTTAGACCCGAGACACACCAGGCAGGCTCATATGTCTCATTTCCATGTCGCTTCAGCTGGTGGTTTTTACAATTTCGTAACAGGTAGTGTAAAAACCATGGCACGAGAAATGCAGCTGAAAGCAAAATGTAAATGGGTGTTGGTGTGCCCTTCAGTGTGCTTGCAGCTGGCATGAGTGGGCTTCCTTCCCGGGAGTCTCGTGAGCTTCTTGCCTCTGCACTTCATGTGTTGCAGCGAAAGCACATAGTCAACTAATGCCAACACTGTGTGCTAGTAAGCACGACCAAGTGGTGGAGCAACCCTTAAAAAAATGTGGTTTAGCAACTACTTATCAAGATCTGATTGGCTTGATTTTATATGTTCATTGTGTTGTTAGAATCTGACAGGATAGTGGTTGCGCTTGTTCATTTTGGCAAATGAATGGATAAGCTCATATGGGTGTGCTCAAATGTAACGCATATAATCTTGCTAAATAAACTGATTGCCTTAGCTCATTACTAACACCAAAATATATTCAGCACATGATTACTCGTACTGCAACCAAAATAAATCTGACAAAACCTTCATCAAACAATCATCTATATGCAAGCTCTCTTAAGTCTTAACTACTGCGACAACTCCAACCACTCCAACGCACATGGCAATGGACTTGTCCTCCCTCTCCAATATGATGAAGAGTAATAGAGTATGTAAGAATCTCATTTCTTCTTGGCTCAGCCAGGATGACTATTCTTATAAATGGCGGTAAACGAATGGCATAATACCAACCACTTGGTGTATGCAACAGGTATAAATTTATAAATAGTAGTACTGAACCAATTGCCAACCATGGTCCATAGAGACTATTAGAACTACCATATATACATTTCTCTCTATAGACTCTCCCAACACTCACCATAATAAAAGCAAGCTAGTTCTACTAATCGTGTCATAATCTTTCGCTAGTATTGAGAAGTTGTTATATAGGAAATACAAAGGAGCTACAGGCCTGGATATAGAAGAGAAAAGAAGGGAAGACATCTTGAACTATAAGAGGTTGGGAGTAGGAGTCATCGGGTACATGAGGAAAACATTTCTCCATCTTGACAACCTGGAGTTAGAAGATGCCACTGATGAAGGGAACTCAAAGATAGATGACACACTTGGTAACAGCACTAAAGGTACAAAGGAGAATGAGGGAGAGAGTCGCTCAGTTGACTGGTACGGTCACAGTTATCTAATTATGGCCTGGCGCTCTCGGGCATAATGGGCGCCCCCTTCACTTCACGCAACCTGCCCCTTTCGTTTTCTTTCAAAATTACAGTCCGAACTGGGACCAAAGACCAGGAAGATTAGCAAGATTTCCCCTGCATCCTTCTCGGACAGCATCTGAAGTGGCAGCAGCTATACAAGCATCGATCGACGCTAACAAGAATAGTGCCTCGGGATATGTTGACCATTTATCTCCTAATACATGTTGCGTTGCTCCAATATTATATTCCCATATTCTAGCTTGTGAGATTTGATGGCCGGACATGATCCCATGATCTTAGGAGACTTTTCTACTATGTTAGTTATATTAACCCGACAAATGAAGTCGTAAATTGCTATTTATAACTCCTATGCATGTTGAAGTCCTTACAGAATTTGGTTTCGATGAGAACCAACCTATGTCTGGGTGGTTAGGACACGTGCTTGTACCCTCAGCCCACTTAGGATCAAACCCCAGGTTTGAACATGTGTGTATCATAAAGGAGGAATATTCTTTCTTGTGGGAACCGATGTTTCCGTCGACAACAAAGTATATGTGAGCAACCCGCGTTTGCACTATATTTCTAATAGAACAGTTTTCATGAATGGAGTAGCTATGTTTTTCATACTTCCTTCAAGCAAAGATATGTCCAATTTCACTGCGATAATAAGCTAGCTCCCTCGGCTAGAGCTAGGGATGACTGCGGGGCCAACCTGGCGGGCGACCACGGATGCGACCGCGGGTGCGCCACCCATTTCCTCCGGTGATCGAAGGCGTGTCGGCGGCCGGTTTTGGGCCTCAACCGATTCGGACAAGGACAATGCCTTCTCCACCGTCGCCGACACCGTCAGATCTCATTTGTGAGTTTTTTAATTCAGGTTACGACGAAGATGAAGTGGCAACGAAGATCGACAATGTTTTGCCCCCTGACGATCCGGCAAGAATTGGACTTAACACGGGAGAGAAGAAGGAGATGATCCGTTGCGTAGTTCATCGGAGAACGGCGGCGACGTTTATCAGACCATGGAAGGGTGCCCTCCCTAAGGTAAGTCTTCCAAATATTACGCTTTTTGATAAGATTAGGCCGCATTCATGGATTACTGTTAAGAGGGGGAAAAACGCGCGCCAGGCAGTCGTTAGACAGGCGCCGGCGGCTGCCGCGGCATCCATGCCGGCAGACCAGGCGATCGGGATCTCGGCGGTGCGGACACGCCGTTTGAATTTTCTCCTTGGCCGCGATGGGCCGGATTTGAGTGAGTCAGGGTCGCAAGTGGATGGGCTGGGGTTAGCTGGGTATGTGGCCCAGGCTAAACCGACTCCTATCCATCTTGGTTACGCCGTCCCATGAAGTACACCGATCAATGTCTCTCCTGTTCATTCGCCGTCGCCGCTAGCAAGGGTTCCTCGACGCGGGAAGCCGGGGTTCCCCGTGTGTGGTCCTGGGCGTGCAAAGAGAATCCTTCCCCTCATGGCTATGGCTGGCCGTGGGGCTGCTGCGCCACTGGGCAAGAAGCCGACCGCGTCGGCTACAGGTGGTCGCGGCTGGGCTGCGCTGCCATCTGCTGCTGGCGCCGGGCGTGGTACCTCTGCTATGCCAGGCCCTAGGCCACTAGTGGGTGAAAGGGCTCCGCATGGTTTTGTGGCACGCGGAGGTGGCCAACTTGGCGCTCGGCCGCCGGTGCAGGTCCCGGTCGTGCAGCCAGCTGCGGGTCGGGGCGGAGCGACTCATCCTCGGCCACCGGTGCCGGTCTCGGCTGCAGCTCCTGCTGCGACACGGGGCGGTACAGCCCAAGGACCGAGGCCGCCACCTCCTGGGAACCAGGCTATGATGCCCGGTCTTCAACCTCAAGTTGCGCCACCTCACTACGTCGCGAGGGCGCCGCAAAAGCAGCCTGGGCCGGTGCAGACGCAGCCACCACTGCCTCAAAACATGGGTGCTGGAGGTGCGAGTGGACCGCCCCGGGGACAATGGGGTGACGATGGATACAATGCGTATGGTGATGGCCAGCACCGTGGGTCGCCGTCGACGGGCGGTGGCCGCGGATATGCTTGGCAGAGTGATGGTACATCTGATAGACCTTTTTACGGTCCTTCGGGTGGTTTTATTGAGGGGGCGTCCGGCCCTAACCATCGGCAGCAAGGTGGATACCGTGGTTATCGTGGTGGTCGAGGTGGTCGGTCCCGTAACCGTTAGCCTCCTCCGCCTGTTGTCATCGAGTGGGCAGCCTCCGAGTTGGGGGCGACCCCGGAGAGACGCCGAAACTGTCTGGTCAGGCTATGGTGTGGTGACGGCGCTGGCCAATGCAAAGGTACCTGGGACTGAGACCACAGCGACGGGCTCGGTCGAGGCTGCGGACAGGTCTGACTCTGATTGAGTTTCCAAGTGGGCGCGCAAGAAAGAGAAGATCATTTCTTATCGTTGTGGCAAGAAGGGCCACTTTATTGTTGAGTGTGTGGCAAAGCTCTGTGATACCTGTGGCAAGCCAGCTCATGCTTCGGGGGGAATGCCTGATGTTTCATGATCAGATACCGACTATTACTATTTATGGAGTGTATTGTGCTGAGTTGATGTTCTTTGAGTCTCCTAGTGCGAGGGAGATCCCAGAGGAGACCCAGGGCATGACCACTAGGGTTGTGAAAGTTACCAAAGGTGATGTCTCTGAGCATCAGATTGTGTAGAGGCTCACGGAGTTAGCTCCAGGTGACTTCCAGTGGGAGCTTGTCAGTCAAGGCCAATATGTTCAAGGTGGACTTTCCTTCTGTTGAAGATTGGCAGAGAGTTCTGAGTTTTGGGTTGTGCAGAGTGCTTGGCACAGAGTGCATCCTGGAGTTTCATGAGTGGAAGAGGGTTGAGCCACAGGGCAAGCCTCTTACTCAGGTCTGGTTACGTTTTTCCAGGGCTCCCTCGAAGCCGATGCAGGATGCTCGAGTCGTTGCTAGCTTGGAAATCTTGGTTGGGAAAACTGAGAGAGTGGATATGGCCTTCACCTGGGCTCACGGAGTGGCCTGACTGCTGGTGAGTGTTCTGGATATTGAGTTTGTGTCTGGTGTGCTTAAGTGGACATATAGGGGCCAGATTTTTAATCTTGAGATTGAGTTTGAGGAGACCGATCTTTTCGCTGAGGCTATCAATGGGACTGATGTTGAGATGCACGAGGGAGATGACAGCTCAGGCGCTAAGGAGGCGCCAGTGGATGAGGCTAGACGTAAGGTGTCCAATGGGTCGGCGCCCGTTCCTCAGACGCCCGGGAACGGGGCGGCACCATCTTCTTCGGTGCCAATGAGTTCCCTGAGATTTGGGTCTTTTGAGCCAGCTTCTGCGCCCCCCGCCCCCCTCCACCGACTCTGGAGTGATCGGGTGGAGTCCGATGATGTGTTGGAGCGTACGCTACCTGCCCTGGATTTTGATACTGTTGTGAGTCCCGTGCTCGAGGGCTCGGAGGTCATTCATTCTGTGACGACCTTGGTCGACAGAGGGGGGTAGGAGTTGTCTCACCTCAGGCGACGGAGCCGACAATGGCGGTCGTGACTAGGGGATGGAGTTCGGGGCAGGTGGCTTCGTCCCCGTCTTCTCCTCCGGCGGCGACGTAGCCGCCGATGGCCGTTGTGCCTAGGGGAAGGGGCCCGGGGCAGGTGGCCTCGGCTCCCTTTTCTCCTCTCGCGGCGACGGAGCCGATGATGGCAGATGGGCCTAGGGGAGGGAGTCCGGGGCAGGTGGCCTCGACTTCCTTTTCTTCTCTGGCGACTAGGGTGGCCGCGCCTCCGGTCGCGCCCGTGACTCCCAGTAGCCAGAGGGCCATAGTGGCAGGGGAGCACGGGCAGGAGGCCCATGCACTTCCCTCTTTAGGCGCACCTGCATCACTGGGCCACGGTTCGAGGGCGACGACAACGGGGCCTTGGTGCTCTCCACCTCTGTTTTCGGCCACTTCTTGGGAGGAGGTCATTGCTTATGCAGGGATTCCGAATCCGGTATCCGAGGGGCGACGGATGAGCTGCCGTCTCCAGGATCATCCTGAGGTTGATGACATGCAACAGCGTTGCGCCATGAGGGCGGCCAAGCTTCGTGGCATTGAGGCCACTACTGCTATGTCGGTCAACACCTCTAATTCCATTCTGCATTTTCTAATAATGAGATTATTAATAATGCAAATCAATTAGGAGTTTCACTAGGTAGTAATGATAGTGAAATCTCTAACTCCGTAAATGATATTCTGGATTTGGAAACGGAACGCGCTTTAGAAATGATTCGAAACTTAGCTGCGGTCAGGCCTATGAATGATTCTCAGATAGATGCGTTGGGGGTCAGGGTGCTCGATAACTTTTGTGCTGATCTTGCACCTTCCCGTCCTGAGTCAGAGGAAGAGGATGATACCCTTGAGGATGCAGTCGTTAGGTCCACGGAGCCCAGTTGTGAGGACCGGGTGGAGGATCAAAACAAGCCTAAACATAAGTGGAAGCGGAAGATTTATCCTGCATCGCCGGTGCATAGAAGTGCTAGGATCCGTACTACTAAAAAATTCATGACGAAATATGAAAGGAATCTTTTGGAATAGCAGAGGTTTGAAAGAATTGGCTAAAAGAAGATTTCTTGCGGATGCATCTATCGAGCATAGGTTGGATTTTATTGCGCTCTCGGAAACTGGTAGAGATAATTTTTCTCCTCGGTTTCCTAGTACTTTATCAGGAGGTGTCGATTTTGATTGGCATTGCCTACCTCCGAGAGGAAGATCGGGTGGGATCTTACTTGGACACTACTAGGGAAAACCTTATACACAGAAGTTTATCAGCAGCGCGGTTTAAAAACGGGCGCTACTGCTAATTAGTAGTAGCAAGGGGTATAAAAACCGCGCTATTACTAAGTTGATAGTAGTAGCGAGAGGTATAAACCCGCGCTGCTACTAAATGGTCTCCAACAATGCCCCCGGGTTAGGCCATAGTAGTAGCGTGGGGTATAAAACCAGCGCTACTACTATTTACTTAGTAGTAGCGCAGGTAAGACCCCACGCTACTACTAAGCGTGTCCACCCCGGCCCGATCCACACTCCCACCCCACCAACCGTCCCACACCACCCACTACCCCCCGCCTGTCTAAAAAAACCACGCAGCCTGATCCAGATCCCCAACCTCCTCTCCTCTCCCAACCCACTCGCCGCCGGCCTCCCTTCCACCTCCTCTCCTCTGTCCGTCCGCCCCCATGCCCCCTCCGCATGCGCCACGCCGGCGGCCGCGCCCCCGCCACTCCGCGTCTGTTTGGTGGTGGTGGACCGGTGAGCAGGGAGGCCACTGCAGCAGCGCTAGCAGGCTCCTTTTTGCGGGGCCCCTTTTCGTCATCGTCGGTGGAGAGGTTGATGCAGGAGCAGCGCTCGAACGAGGCAAAGAAGGCGGAGGTGACGCCGGCGCCGAACCAGCTCGCCCTCCCCCATAGCAGAGGAGGGAGAGGAGAGGGGGTGGAAGGAGGCCAACGACCGCCCCCACATGCTCGCCGCCCCCTCCGACCAGCCCCACCTTGATGCCGCCCCGCCCCTGCCCCTGCCCCCGCCCTCACTGACGCCCCCAAGGAGGAGACGGCGGAGGAGCCTCCCCTCCCGCCCGTGTGACTGGTCCCTCCCCATCCATTGCTTGCGTACGCCTTACTCCTCGTCTCATCCACTTCCTCTGCTCTAGATCTGATGAACTGCTGCTTGCTGCTGCTCGTGGTCAATCAATAAATCTTACCGATTTTGTTGCTGGCCATGTGTGTGTGTGTGTGTGTGTGTGTGTGATTTGATGAACTACTGCTTGCTGCTGCTCGTGATTTGATGAACTGCTTAATCAAATTAGGTGTGTGTGTGTCCTCAAAAAAAGTAGTATGTGTATGTATGACACGCCTGTTGTGCAAGAAAATCATACACTATCAAAGTGCTACATGCCAAGGGTCAAGTAGATCAAACAGATAGGCTGAAGGTTAATTAGTTGGGCATAAAAATTTGCCATGAGAGCATTGCACGGGCCTGTCCAATAATGAGGCACGGTGCAAAATCAATAGCAAATCCTGTACTCCATGCATGTCTCCATCGATCAATACCTGTCTACAATAGGCTGAAGATCAGTTCGGTGTCGCTTAACTATAGTTTGATTCTGCACTGTTCAGTACTCCATGCTGTTCTTGTGTTCATGTGAATATCATCATGCTGTCGTGTGGTAATTTTGTAGCCGATCGATGTGTTGGATGATGGATCAATCTCTATATATCTGCTGTTGAATTGCTTCCCTCTGAATGGTTCTATGCTCTGCCATGGGGTTAACCTGTTTGTACAAATTAAAGTAACTTGATTAAGATTTTAAATCTGTCAAGCGGTCAGTCACAGTACTGATTTAGAGAAGTAACATTTTTTTTAAATTGTAGAACATGCAGTCATTTTACAAATGAAAGAGAGGCAAAGAAAGTGTTGAGCATAGGAGGAGAGGAAGAGAATACAGGGGACTGCGTCTCCAGATTCTCAGGTAAATGCTCTGCTCCTCGTTTTTATTTTCACATCACTGATTGGCAAAATTTGTGCTTGTGTCTAACACATGCTTAAATTCATTGAGAAACAAAATGTTCGTGATCTGAATCTCACATGCTTAAATTCGTTGAGAAATCAGGATCCTACACTTCATTAATTTGCCTAGATGAAATACTTATTATTATGATTTGTAATTCCATTCACATGTTTCAGGGTCCGGTCATAGTGGCTTCAAGCTTTATTTTTAACCTTCTTGCAGTAATGGATAATTACAAGAACATTCCTCAATTCCTCTATGGCTTAAGCCCATCTCAGATGGAAATGTTTAAAACTGACGACAACCCTTATAACCGGCAGTCAAAGAAAGTTACAGAGGTTAGTGAGATTATCCATCGCTGCAGTTACAACCCTTCAAATAAATGTTCCTTTTCTTATTGAATCCAAAATAGCTAGCGGAGATCAAGTGAAAGGCTGTTGATTGTCCCAAAGTTCTTTCCTCTACAAAAGAGTGTAATCTTAACCAATGATTGTTTCCAACATGCAAGGACGTGACCATACAAATTTATATATCTTAATCTCATATGCTATCAAGCTTTTCAAGTGCAGTTACCAAGCACCGCTTTTATTTAAGGAAGAAGTTGCTGATTTTTTTATTTAAATAGTTGATACCTAACTAGGTGAACGAGAAAATTTCTTTTCCCTATTCGTGCATGTTTGCTAGTACTATTTGGTTGAACTGATGCAATTTGCGTACTAACAAGTTTTCGCAGAGGTGATCGACGCTGACTAGCACGGCCCGGTGGCGCTGTGCTCTTCAACCACTCGGAGACGGACTTCGCCGTGAAGCCTTGTTGCCACGTCGCACAGATGATCGTCCAGGTGATTTCGACGCCGGAGGTCGCCGAGGTGGAGGACCTTGACGCCACCGTCCGGGGAGGGAGGATTCGAGTCCGCCGAGGTCTGAACTCCGAGCCTATGTAGATACATCTAGAGAAGTGGTATATTTAGGTTGGTGGTAGACCACAAGGGAAGGTACCCACCTTACGATGATGGTTGTATGTGTCTGTGTGTGTCTGATGTTAAATGGAATCTTGAGATGGTTCTGTGACATGTTAAATGGAATATTGAGATGGTTCAGTGACATTCATTTGTTTTGCATTGGACGTATTACTATTCATGAATACTACATCTAATTTTTTTTTAATTCCTAAATTATTAGTAGTAGCGTGGGGAGGAAACTGAGCACTACTAGTATATAGGATACTAGTAGCGTTGGTTGTTTACACACGCTACTACTATTTCATGAGTAGTAGCGTGTGTACGTAATAGCAGTAGCGTGAGTTAAACCCGCGCTACTACTAACAAAGTTAGTAGTAGCGCGGGTTAAACCCACGCTACTACTAACTATTAGCTGTAACGCGATACTAATAGCGCGGGTATCCGCGCTGCTAGTAGCCATTTTACCCGCGCTGCTAGTAGCCTTTTTCCTAGTAGTGGGAGTTAGATGCGATTCTCTGGAAGTCCGAAGTGTAGTGATGGGAGATTTCATAGTTAAGTTCCGGGTTAAGTCGAAGGCCGATGGGTTTAATTGGGCTCTGGTGTCGGTTTATGGTGCCGCGCAGCACGAACTCAAACCAAAGTTATCGGCAGATCTTGTTCGAATTTGCGGTTCCGAGCAGCTACCAATCCTGGTTGGGGGTGATTTCAACATTATTAGAAGAAGAGAGGAAAAGAATAATGATGACTTTGACGGTAGGTGGTCGATCATAATTAATACCATTATTGAAAGCTTGGATCTGCGAGAGATAGAGCTTTCGGGTAGAAAGTATAGCTGGGCCAATACTTTGCCAAATCCGACGTTTGAGAAGCTAGATCGAGTCACCATGGCTGTCCCTCCACCCACCTCTCTCTCCACCCCCACCTCCACCACCAGCGGCCATGGATCCCTCTAATCCACCATGGAAGGGCTCCTCCACTGGGACTTCAACCCCGGCCTCAAGATCGAGGACCAGGTTCATAGGCGTTTCAGAACCACGGTCCATTTCTTCCCGGCTTCCTCCTCCAAGGAGTTCTTCTTGGTGGTCACGTTTTCTTCTGCCTCTTTCCCCTTGTCCTGTGCATCGATTGGTTTGGCCCTACAATGTTGCATCGGAGGTATTGCTTCTGGTTTCAAGGTTACATCTATTGGAGCAAGAAATTTTTGGTTCTCGGTGGCTTCAAATAAAGTGGATCATTTCATATATGCCCTACGGGATAGAGTTTGTCCAGACTTTGTTTGTCATTTTGGTCCCTTTAAACATCCGTGGAATGTGCCAATTGTGGATCCAATTGTGAGAAGCACTCCACAGCTTGGGGGCAGTGCACCTAAAGCCATTTGCACTAACCTGCAATTTCTTGAGAAAAGCGCTTCTAAAGATGTTTCTGCCTCTAAGGAGTTAGCCAAGTTTGGGCTTTGCATTCAACGTTCTAACAATTTACTGAGCTCCTTCGACGAGGTTTCTTCTCGACGTGGATTTTCACAGGATGTTCATCGTTTGGATGATTCTTCGCTCAACAATGCAAATTTCGATCTCATGCAAGGGGTTTTGATTTTTGGAAGTTTGCATATTCTGGTTTCTTCGGATAGTTTGGCCAACACTACAAAAAAAATCTTGGGTAAGAATCACCGTGAGCAGATTTGGCGATATATTCCTGCCTTGGTTTTGGAGGATATCTTAGACTTAAGGCAAGCCCATTATGACGAGGCAAATATCCAAAAAGTCTATGATTTAGAGGATTTGCATCCATCGGATTTCATTCATCGTACTTTGGGCAGATACACTAGATGTTTCGTGGGTGGCCATGATGCTACTAATTGCCATGCCAAAATTTGTGACACCTGCCATAACTTTGAACGTCCATGCTTCTGCATGCGGCAGGAGATGGGCCGGCCCGTCAGAGCCTGCACAACTTGCAATAGTCTGGCCCACCAGCGGGATTTTTGCCCTGGGCTTCTCCGGTGCAAGCGCTGCAAATTACTGGGCCATGGTTCCAAATCTTGCTCCTCCAAATCTTGCTCCTCCAAATCTGCTCCCCGTTTTATTTGGCAACAGAGGAAGGTGGAACGGCAGGATCAAATCAACATGGATTCATTGCATCGGCTTCGAGCGTTCCTCCCACCACAGAATCTCAATATTCCTAATAGAAAATTGGTTTGGCGTCCCAAAAGGAAAGTACCAGATGCTGGCCCCCCTATCTCTATAGCCATTGGGCGGACGCTTTCGCTTCCGTCATTTGCCTAGTCTGCCGCCCCTGACAACCAACGAGCAGAGCGACACGCCCTCCTCCTCCCTTGGTTCGCCTTTGACTAGCGCGACTGCCATCGCCGCCACCACTATCGCCATGGCCAACTTTCCGGCGAGGCCATTCTAGTTCATGTCGATGGGTGCCCGGATTGAGCGTGGGCCGGACCACAGATTGGCTCGCAACATGATGGTGGTGGATGATCCGCCGCTGAGCCACGAGAGGTATGCCATTGTCACAGGTGTTCCCCCAGTCCCAGATCATCAGAAACAGTTAGGGTTGGATGAGGTGGTTCGAATCATGATTGAGGATTTTTATCTCGAGGTGCCCGATGCATTCGTGTATCCTATCGGGGTGGGTATGGTGGCATTTGCTGATGTTGCTTTGGGATATCAGTATATCCAGGAGATTCTGCATCAGTTAGATCCTCTAGATAATGATATGACTTTCTCTTTGTGCCGCATGATGAGGGGGAAACATGCGTTGCTGCCCATTTCAATATGTTGCTTCGGTCTTGTTTCTTGCTTTCCCTATGGACCACCAGAATGATCATTACATCAATAAGGCGGCGGCGTGCTTCGGAAAGTTGGATCTCTGGCACAGGCCGGGGCACAACAACGAGTGAGTTCTCGTGCGGGTTATCATCAGCGATATCACGCAGGTTCCCCACAGTCTTGTGATTAAGCGCATTGGCACGCTGCCAGGTATGGGTAGATCCTGGTCTGTACCCGTCTATGTGCTTAATGGAAGGAACACAATTCCTGAACTTGTCGGAAATGAGAATGAAGGTCCGCCGATGAATGCATCCCCGCATCCGTACAAATTGCCTTACATGACCGTTGCACAACAGTGGGCGCTCGATCACCAGCGATGGATGCAGCAGCAGATTGATGAGGCCTGGGAGGAGCAGGTGCCCCAATAGCAGCCAACACAGAATGGCGGCTGGGGGTTCTGGCCAATTGCTCCACCTCCATACAAGGGATTTAGTTTCAGAACTCTTTTTCAGTACACAGGGCCCTCTCTCATGGATGGTGTGGAACAAGCTAGCAACATCTCTGATGATCCTCAGGACGAATGGTCAGTGTACTCTGATATTTCCGAGGCTGCGGATGCTCTGATCAATGGAACTCTGTTCTGTGATTTGTGCGCGCTAATGGCAGCTCCCTTGCTGATGAGGTTCAGGCTGAAGACGGATACTTGTTTCTGCAGTTTCTCTGGATGACATCCTTCGGAAGGTACACTCGTTGCATCACTGCACCTGAACAATGTCTGACGGGCGTTTCATTCCCTCTGAACCCTCTTGCTGTCTTTCATAATGTGACTGCTGCTGTTATGGAGGCTGTGTGTTGTATGAATGAGCAGATTTTCCCAAGGACTGAACTGCTGCCTCGCGCTCTCGGCTGATATCTTCATTCCCTCTGAGATCTGGGCTAACCTTGCCAAAACGGTCACTTTGTCTGAATTTGCTGTGTCGGATGGTGTGGGGAGCTCCACAATGTAGGTTCTGCAAATGTTTGGAGAGGGGACTGCGGATCCTGACCCAGATTCTGGGGCTTGTGGTAATGCTGCTATATCTGAATCTTCGGAAGATCTCGCTGCCAAGCCACTGAACAAATACATTCAGAAGATGATCCTAGCTGAGAAGATGCCAATTGATATGACTTGTCTGAGGCGCAGCTCCAGGGAAACAAGGTATGATGGTTTCAAGGTAAATCTTGTCACTGACGCTAAAAGCCGTAGTCTAAGGTCAAGTGTAGGGGAGCTCTAGCGGTTGCTTTTTCCTCCAAGGTGACCAATCCCTGCCCAACGTTGGTACTACAGCCTGTTGCG
Organism: Triticum timopheevii; assembly: GCA_963921465.1. NCBI lineage: Eukaryota > Viridiplantae > Streptophyta > Magnoliopsida > Poales > Poaceae > Triticum > Triticum timopheevii. Next base: position 15,028,706 of record OY997272.1, on the reverse strand, counting down.
GGTCGGTCTGAAGAATTGCCCCCGCCAACTCCGATTCAGCAGCTGTAGCGTGTGGGTACAGAGCAATGTGGGATACCTGCCGAATAACTCAGCACCTAGAAACTCCTAGCTGGAGACCGTGGTGACGATCCGGAGCTGAACTAAAGCGAGATGGCGACAAATAAACACTGGAATGTTCTCTGCTGGAACGTTCGTGGAATCAATTCTGACAAAAAGCAGTTGGCGATCCGTAATGCGATTGAGATTAGTGGTTGTTCGGTAGTTTGCTTTCAAGAAACCAAGCATGAATCTTTTGATGCGTCGTTTATTAAACTCTTTTGCCCTAAGAAGTTTGATATGTTTGAATTTGTGCCGTCTGTTGGTAATTCTAGGGGTTTAATTACTGTGTGGATGAGTTAGGTGTTCACAGGTGTCTCTTTCTTTTCTTAATCTTTTGTGCTCGGTGTTAGGCTTACCTCAACTCAGTCCAATGATACGTGGACACTTGTTAACGTTTATGGTCCTTGCGCTGATCCCAACAGAGCTCTGTTTACTACGTGGCTCTTTGATCTTCACATTCCAAATGGGGAAGATTGGCTTGTATTAGGCGATTTCAACTACATCAGAGTGCCCGATAATCATAACCGTGTGGGAGGTGATGCTAATGATATGCTAACCTTCAACGAATTCATACGTAGACAGTCTTTGGTAGAATTACCGATCAAGGGGCGTTCGTTCACATGGAGCAATATGCAATCTAACCCCCTCTTTGAACAGTTAGACTGGCACTTTACCTCGGTGAATTGGGCTGCCAAATATCCAAACACTGTAGTCATGCCCCTGGGGAAACCCACATCGGATCATGTGTCGTGCTACGTCAGCATCCAGACCAAAATCCCCAAGACCAAATTGTTCCGCTTTGAGGGCTACTGGATCAAACAGCCAGGTTTCTTTGATGTGGTGCAGAGATCTTGGAATAAACGATGTAATGCCCCGAACACAGCTGCGGACTTGTGCAAAAAACTCAAGAACCTGCGATATGATTTGAAACACTGGAGCAAGAAAATCTCCAAGCTGTCTGTGTTGATTGAAAACTGTAACAAAACCCTTCTGGAGCTTGATGGTCTTGAGGAGTGTCGGCGGCTGTCTGTTGCGGAAGCAAATTTCAGAAAAATCCTGAAGAATCATTTTCTTCACCTGCTTGACTGCAAAAAAGCGTATTGGAGGAAACGCTGCACCATCAGACACTTCAAATTTGGCGATGGCAACACCAAGTTCTTCCATAGAGTAGCAACTGAGCGCTTTCGCAGAAACAACATTGCTTCGCTGCGACTGTCGGATGACACAGTCGTCTATGATCATGTGGGCAAGGAGGCCGTCCTTCTCCAAACATACAAAGAAAGGCTAGGATGCTCCAATCCTACCAACATGAGGTTTGATCTGAATCGCACCATCAAAAAGGTTGAAGGGCTGCAGGCCCGTCCGAGCCCTTCACTCGGGAGGAGATTGATAAAGTTGTCAAAGAGATGTCGTCGGATCCTACACCTATGTCAGATGGTTTCAGTGGAAGTTTCATAAAATCATGTTGGCACATCATTAACGAGGAGTTCTATCGACTTTGCTTCGATTTTCATGCAGGTACCTTGGACCTTGAAAGTTTAAATACTGGTTTTTTCACTCTCATCCCAAAAAATCAATCGCCGGAGACAACTGATGACTACCGCCCTATAACACTCCGGAACTGCTTCCTCAAACTGCTGACAAAACTCTTGGCCAATCGTCTGCAGAAAGTGGTTCTTAAGATTATTCACCAAAAACAGTACGGATTCTTGAGGGGTAGATCGATCCAAGATTGTGTGGTGTGGGTGTATGAATTCATACACCAATGCCAAGCTTCGAGACGTGAAATCGCCATTCTTAAACTTGACTTTGCGAAGGCCTTCAATATGATCGAGCATGCTCCAATGATGCAGATTATGAAATGCATGGGCTTTGATGATCGTTGGCTTGGGTGGATCCATTGCTTGTTCTCGACTGCAAAATCCTAGGTGCTGCGAAATGGGACCCCTGGTAGGCAATTCTTCTATAAGAGAGGGGTACGCCAAGGCGACCCGCTGTCCCTGCTCATCTTCATCTTGGCGGCCGATCTTCTCCAAGCAGCCATCAATGACGCGTACCGAACCGGTCAGCTTGAGCTACCCATACCAACTGTGGAGGTTGACTACCCAGTGATTTAGTATGCGGATGACACGATCCTCGTGATGCCAGCTGATCAAGTGCAAGCGGAGATGATCAAATGCATCCTGCAGGATTATGCCTTCTCCATAGGGCTACGCATCAACTTCCAAAAATCACTTTGATGACTGTCAACACGGCGGTGGATGCAACAGAATGCTTGGCAGAGGTTTTTGGCTGCAAGGTTGGCAAGATGTCGTTCACGTACCTTGGCATGCCGATGGGCACTGCTAAACCGACGGTGGCTGACCTAAGGCCGCTGGTTGCATCAGTCGAACGCAAGCTATCCACTGTGGCCTCGCTCTTGGACCTTGCATCAAAGCACACCTTCGTCAACTCGGTGGTAACGTCCCTGGCGATTTATGTCATGTGTTCCATCAAACTTCCTCCGAAGATCCTGGAGCATCTTGACAATCTCAGGCGATACTGTCTCTGGGCGAAGAACACGGAGGATGGCCACAAAGCAGTGTCCATGGCGGCATGGAACTTAGTCTGTCGCCCCAAAGAGAAGGGTGGTCTTGTGATAATTGATCTTCAAATTCAGAACCAATGCATGTTGCTTAAGCAGCTGCATAAATTCTACAACTGTTGGGATGTGCCGTGGGTTAACCTGATTTGGTCCACTTATTATGAGGGTTTGGTGCCCCACGCAACTGATCAGTGCGGATCATTCTGGTGGCGCGACATCCTGCAGCTTACTTCAACTTACAAGGGGGTCACGTCGGTGGAGGTGCGAGACGGAAGCACTGTGTTGTTCTGGAAAGATTTGTGGCATAACAGAATCCTCAGTGACAGCCACCCTCGGCTGTTTTCCTTTGCTGCTAACGAAGATGTCTCGGTGCAAGCGCTGCTGACAGCGCCGACACTTGGGCAGAGTTTCCAGCTACCGATCTCTATGCATGCCAGGGAAGAGTTGCGTGACCTTCAGCATGGCCTTGACAGATCTGTGTGAAGCCACTGACATCTGGAGGTGCGTTTGGGAATCAGGAGACTTTGCTTCAAGAAAGTATTACGATCATTTCTTCCATGGGGTGGTGGCGGATGATGCATTTAAATGGCTCTAGAAATCAAAGTGCACTAATAAGTGGAGGGTTTTGTGTGGCTCCTTCTAGCGGACAGGTTGAACACTAGAAACATGTTGAAGAGGAAAGGTATGAAACTGCAAGATGATGTGTACACTTGCCTCCTCTGTGATAACCCGCCAGAAGAGACGGTAGAACATCTTTTCTGCGATTGTGCCTTCAGTAGAATGTGTTGGAGGGAGCTGAGTATCGAGTGGGCGCATGATGGAAACAGGCTTCAACTTGTGCATGCGGCAAGGGACAAGTGGACAGGCCCCATGTTTATGGAGGTCTTTGTCATTGCGGCCTGGAGTGTGTGGACGGAGCGCAACGACAAACACTTTAGAGGTGTGCTGCCTACGGTTGATGGTTGGCTTCTGAGATTCAAAAACGACTTTGGTATGATGAGGCACAGAGTCAAGGAGGCCTTGGTGCCGTTTGTGGATAGCTTTGTTACATCCATCTAGTATGCAACAGCCTTTTCTTTATACTCTTTTGTACACTCTTTTCTCTCTCTGGTGGTGAGAACTTGCCATACCCACCCTCATGTAGCCCAGAGAGTTGTAAGTTGTGTCTGTTGATTTAATATGAAGTCAGTGGTGGGTGCCCTCACTGTCCTGAGCTTTGGAAAAAAAGAAGCTAGATCGAGTCCTTGCGAGCGTCGAATGGGAATAGAAATTTCCTTTGGTTACGGTCCAGGCGCTTTCGCGCGGTATTTCTGACCACACGCCTCTTCTGGTGGACTCTGGTGAGGCCACTCACATGGGGAACAAAAACTCCTTTTCGTTCGAAATGTCATGGTTTGAACGAGAAGGCTTGTTGGATCTGATAGCCAGGGAATGGGCTAAGCATGGAGGAGGTAGGACTGCGGTTGAGCGCTGGCAGAATAAGATAAGGCACTTGAGGAGTTTCTTGCGTGGGTGGGCTAAGCATCTTAGTGGGATTTATAAGGTTGAAAAGGAAAGGCTCCTTACACTTATTCAGTCCCTAGATCTAAAAGCCGAGTCCACAATTCTTCTAGCCACGGAGCTTCATCCAAACTTGAGGCGGAGATGAGATTGAAAGAGCTTCTCCGTGAGGAGGAATTGAAGTGGGCGCTGTGGGCTAAGGTTCGCAAAGTCATCCAGGGGGACGCGAACACTCAATTCTTTCACATGATCGCTAATGGCAAGCATAGAAAGAAGAGAATATTTCAGCTGAAGGGACGATTTTAGGACAGGATAACCTAAAACTTTACATCACTGAATACTACAAGCAGTTGTTTGGGCCTCCGGAGGATAATTGTGTATCCCTGGATGAGTCTAGGATTGAGGATATTCCTCAACTTGCTGCTGGTGAGAACGTATTTTGACCGCCCCATTTTCGTAGAAGGAGGTGTTTGAAGATATTTCACACATGAAAAATAATAAGGCTCCAGGGCCGGATGGATTTCCGGCAGAGTTTTATAAAAAGTGCTGGCATGTTATTAAGGGGGATTTCTTACCGATGTTCCATGATTTATTCTCTGGACAGCTTCAGTTGTTCATCTCAAATTTGGAACGATAACCCTGCTTCCTAATAAAATAGAGGCTATGAGGATTGAGCAGTTCAGGCCGATCTGTCTTCTTAATGTTAATTTCAAAATTTTCACCAAGGTTGGGACTAATAGGCTGACGCAGTTTGCGCATTCTGTGGTGCAGCACTCCCAAACAGCTTTCATTCCGGGCAGAAAAATCCTAGAAGGGGTTGTGGTCCTTCATCAAACGCACCATGAAATTCACACGGAAAAACTAGATGGAGTGGTTTTCAAGGTGGATTTCGAGAAGGCGTACGATGAAGTCTAATGGCCTTTCTTCAACAGGCCTTATGCATGAAAGGTTTCGATGAAGCCTGGCTACGCCAGGTAGAATCTTTCACACAAAAAGGGAGTGTTGGAATTAAGGTGAAGGATGACATAGGTCATTATTTTTAGACACATAAGGGCCTGAGACAAGGTGACCCGATGTCTCCTATTTTGTTCAACATTGTACTTGATATGTTGGCAATTCTAATAGGATGGGCTAAGGAGGCTGGTCAGGTGGGTCGCCTGGTGCCTCACCTAGTGGATGGAGGTGTCTCTATCCTACAATACGCCAATGATACGATCATCTTTATGGAGCATTACTTGGCGAAAGCGAGAAATATGAAGCTGGTGTTATGCTTATTTGAACAATTGAACGGGTTAAAGATTAACTTTCATAAAAGCTAATTGTTCTGTTTTGGAAGAGCCAATGACGAACAAGCGGCTTATAAGCAATTGTTTGGGTGCGAATTGGGGACTTTACCACGTATTTAGGTATACCAATTCACCATCGAAAGCTGACAAATAGAGAATGGAAGTGCATCGAGGATCCATTTGAGAAGAAACTGAGTTGCTGGAAGGGCAAGCTCATGTCATACGGAGGCTGATTAATTCTTATTAATTCGGTTCTCACGAGTATGCCTATGTTTCTCTAGTCTTTTTTCGAGGTTCTAGTTGGAGTAAGGAAAAGGCTGGACTTCTATCGATCCCGTTTCTTCTGGCAGAGTGATGAGCTAAAAAGAAAATACAGAATCGCCAAATGGGATATCATTTGTCGACAAAAATACCAAGGGGGTCTTGGCATTGAAAATCTTGAAGTCAAGAACATATGTCTTCTCAGCAAGTGGCTGTATAAGTTATCTATTGAGACTGAGGCCACATGGGCGCAGATTCTCCGTAGTAAGTATCTTCATTTCAAAACTTTGTCCTAGGTGACAGCGAGGCCGACGGACTCACCTTTTTGGAAAGGTCTCATGAGAGTTAAATCAGCCTTTTCAATAGGACAAAGTTTATTATCGAAAATGGCGCCAACATGCGATTCTGGGAGGATACTTGGCTAGGAGAGACACCCCTCGTGCTTCAATACCCGTCCCTTTATAGTATTGTTCAACGACGCGATGCTTACGTTGCAACGACACTTCAGTCCGTCCCCCTTAATATCCAATTCAGAAGGACGCTAGTTGGCAATCGTTGGGAATCGTGGCTCCATTTAGTGAGTAGACTGACGGAGGTTCAGATGTCTCAACAGCCCGATCAGTTGCGCTGGAAGCTTACTAGGACTAGAGTGTTTACAGTTAAATCAATGTACCTTGATGTTATCAATTCTAGCTCCATTCCTAGTTCCAAATATGTTTGGAAAGTCAAGGTTCCGTTGAAAATTAAAGTGTTTATGTGGTTTGTGCATAAACAAGTCATCTTAACTAAGGACAATCTGGCAAAGCGTAACTGGACAGGACCTACTAGGTGTAGCTTTTGTGATCGGGATGAAACTATCAAACACCTCTTTCTGGATTGCCCGTTGGCCAAGGTTCTAGCGGACGGTGCACATAGCTTTTAACATTACTCTTCCGAGTTCTGTAAGCACGTTATTTGGAACGTGGCTTAACGGGCTAGAGTCCGAAACAGCGAGCCACATTCGCGTAGGAATATGTGCTTTATTGTGGGCAGTCTGGAACTGCAGAAATGATTTGGTCTTTAACAAAACATCAAATGTTCATTTTTTGCAGGTGATCGTTCGGGCCACTGCGTTGATCCGTATGTGGTCGCTACTCACTCCGACAGAGGCCAGGGAGCGTTTGGTTACTGGATCTATCCGGTGGGAGATGGTAGCACGGGATATTTTCAACCAGTTCGGATGGCGGTCATGTAATAGGATAGGCAATTAGTTTTCCCATCTTTCTTGTGCCAGTCGGTTGTGGCTTTTTTGGCTATTTTTTATTTGGCTCTTTGTGATCTTTTCTTTACTTTTTCGAGACTATAAGACCTTGTTGAACCTATTTGCATTTTATTAAAGTGGCCGTATGCATCGTTCTGATGCAGAGGCCGGAGAGCCCCCTTTTCGAAAAAAAAACATATGTCTCGCACAAGCATGCAAAAACATCACAAGCATGCAAAAACATCCGATGTTTTTGCATGCTTGTGCGAGACATATTTTTTTTTCAAATAGGAAAACATATTATGGCTGGGTCGGGAGAAGCTACAAGCTACTAAATGAACCAATGGACTCGGGCACTGAGAACAACTCATCAAGACAAGGCTAGTTAATTAACTTTCTTCAAATAGGAAAACAAAAATGAAATGGCGCGTCCAGCCCTGTCCTCTGGCAGGCAAATTAATTAACTTGTCTTGTGGCTGGATGTTCTACCGTCTGGCTGTAGCTTGGATCTTCTTCCAGATGACCCTTTCTATAGAAACAAGAGAAATATCTTTACTCTAAGAGGGATTTTGAGCTTCCACAATTTTTTTATGAACCGGAACATCACTATGTGCCATTGAATTGTACAATAGTTTGACTGAAAACCTTCCACTTCGATGCAAATTCCATCGAACTCTTCCAGTTCCCTTGATAGCTGAATGGCCTCTAGACGAGTGAGTAGTTCATTCCATGCTGCAAGTCGAGGCCCTGAAAGGTCCTTACGAAAAGAAATACCAGGGTTTCTTGTCACAAAACTTGTGTGATCATGACATATTTGTGTCTGATGGTCTTGTACAAGTTAGGATATTGCACCATAAGTGGGGTGGCGCCCAACCAGGCATCCTCCTAGAATCTAACGTGAGAACCATCTCTAACCAAGAAAGAGCCATAGTGGGAAATAATTCCTTGGCTTTCATCACGCCATCCCAATAATGTGAATCACTGTGTCTCCAATGAACTGGAGAAACGTACTTGATACAAGCGAGGCAGCCAGCGTTAGCTAACCCTCTTTTCCTCTCTATTCCATCTCGTTCACTGGCTGACACACATGATCTATCGACACACCACATGTAGGCTACAGCGGTAGTACCTCGCCGCCTCCCTGCTCCCCCTATACTAACATACAAGAGAGAGATCGGTGGACTGAGTTGGTTGGTATTTGATAATTAAAAAACAGACCAATCTAACATAGTACAAGGTTAAGAGGGAGCCGTGCACACATGCATGGGTCTTTTTTTGTTAAAGAAAGGAGGATAGCCTCCGACCTCAGCATCAGAGTGATGCATGCAGCCAATTTATTCAAAAAGATCTCAGGTCTAGTATTGGCTCACAAACAGAGCCTAGAAATAACAAAAAGAACAAAAAGATACCACAGCCCGGGACAAAATTAGGCTACAATGACTAAATATCTAGACTATGATTAGCTCGCCATCCAAATCGATGGAAGATAACTCATGTTACCGTTTCTCACCGGTTGCACAAAGTAATCAAAAGCTCCTGGAGTCCGCATGAGTGAGTAACGACCATGTACGGATTCAAATAGTGCTTCTGTAGATAACCTGCAAAAAGTTGTTAAAGTTTTTTCCATTAAAGATCATATCATTTCTGCAATTCCATATAGCCCAAAATAGTGCACATAACCTTATCCGAATATGTCCCGCGATATTTGAATTCACTCCATGTAGCCACCTCCTAAGTAACGTGTTGATGCTAATGGGAGGATTCACGTTAAAGGCTATATAAAGTGTACTCCAAAGAAGTTTGGCTAACGGACAATCTAGAAAGAGTTATTCAATCGTTTCGTCGTGGTCACAAAAACAACATCAGTTACTACGGGGCCATCTTTGATTTACCAAGTTATCATTTGTTCATATCACTCCCTTGTGTACAAACTACAAATGTCTGGGTCTAGCCCCATGAAATGCATCCTAGCCAGGGCCATGGCATCTGCTACATGAAGTGCTGTCATCCCTGTGAGGCCCTTGTTTTGTTAAACAGACCCTTCAATATGCATGGCAAATTGCTGCGATTGTGGCGAGGGATGCTTGTTCACCCTTAGACAATGCATTGCAAAGATATCAAAGTATATCGGCCAGCGAGCATCTTATTTCGTGGTTGCCTCTCAAGCCTAGAGCCATCTGCTCCAACATGCATGCAAAATGACCATGCCAATGGCTTGCCACGTTCAACAGGTTGAGTTTAGCTGTGTACCATGCGTCTTGCATCCGCTCAATAGTAAAATCTCCTAGTTGATGTCTAGTAGTACCTCCGAATTACTGCTTCATCGCTTTGTAATTTATAGAGCTGCCTTGTAGCTCATATTTCACTACCCCAACGTATGTCATAATAAACTAGTCCTTCCTTGCAAAAATAGCTAAGGGCATTTAAGACTTGTCGTCTCTCCCCAACTCAGCCAGATCGCTAAATCAGTGAAGCGAGGGCACACTCCACCCCCTCGAGCCTACAACATGCACCTACATGGCTAGGAGAGGATGGGGGCGGGGACTAACACGTCACCATAAAATTTCCCTATATACTTACCCCAACGTTCACCCAGATAAAAGCTACCTGGTTTTCTGCGCAAACTTCTTTGCTAGTATTAAAAAATTGTAGATAGGATGAGGGGAAGGAAGAGAAGAAATCGTGAAAGTACAAGTCTGTGGGAGTAGGAGGCAATAGGTAAATGAGGACCATCCATCTATATTAGCAACCCGGAGTTAGATGACACAAACAACAACGACATACCACAACAAATCACATCTCCAAGGAGAGTAGTCAATCCAACATATATCCAGGGGAGAGTTCTAGAGGGAATGGCTGAGTAGGATGGACCATTTGCGATTATTAATTAGTCCTGGTTCTCCATGGCTTGGTAGGCTTCAGCTTGTTCACCAGCAGCTTGCCCTTAGTGTTTTCTTCGAATGTACAGTAGAAGTTGGGACAAAACCGGGACTGTTAGCTGGATCGGGGCCCTTTTTTTAGTTTCTCTTCCCCATTGTATCGCCATGAAAGAAAAGGGAGAACGAGGAATGGCATGGCCATTGATCGAACGCAAGCCCCATTGTCTGGTCCCACAGCCCATGAAAGTTCCCCGGTCCCCCCCCCCCCCCCCCCCAGCTAGCCATCTTTTCTGTCTCCACATCTCTCTCTCTCTCTCTCTCTCTATCTATCTATCTATCTATCTATCTATCTATCTATCCCTGAACCTTGATCCATGGAGACATGTGTGGAGGCAGCCCGTGCTGGGAACGAGCGGCACGTGGAGGCGGGAGGCTGATATTGCTGATATTGTGTGTGCGCCTTCGTTGGAGGCGGCCGACTGTGTGCTGTGGCTGTCATGAGAGATTGCGGGTGGTAGGCTATCATAGATGAGAGAGTCTTAGGCTAGGATTGGACCAAAGTATTTTCTAGCTAAAGCTGTACCTACCGGGCAAGCATCCGCCACAAATTCACGTCAAGATCCGAGCATTCTGGACTCACATGCGTGCAATATTCAATGTATTCTCTTTGTGTATAGCAAATTTATGTCCCGTCACCTGTTCTGTCACTCTTCATCCCAACCCGCATGGAAAATACTTTGTGTTTTTATATGATCCATATATTTTACACCATAATTTGTTTTTTGTCTTTTTATATATTTGGAATCATGATGACAAGATCTTCCAAACAAGATCAACATCGAATATTAGCTAAGCTCACTTCAATTTTTCCGTTTCATAAAATTGATTGGAATTGAAATGGATTTACTTTTTTTTCTTCTTTTGATTGAAATTGAAAATTTCCATATATCATTTTATGTCATGCATGTCAATAGCTTAGTTACCAGATGCATTTCAATTACAAAATCACTTTCTTACCAGATGTATTTCAATACCAGATCACATTATTAGAAGATGCATTTCAAAACCATATACTTCACCATCATATCAATTAGTTAGTATATATATTTCATTATATACCAGTTGCATTTCAGCTTCAAGATTAGTTTCAGTACCGCATCCATTTCAGTTAATGTGAGACTGAAATTTCAAATTCAAATTCTACTAGGGTATATAATGTGAGACTGAAATATGAAATTGAAATTTCCAAACCACATCATTTTCGATTAATGTGGGATCAAAATTTGAAATTAAAATGGAATTTTATATTTAGTTCGACACTGAAATTAAAATGAAAGAAATACACCACATCCATTTCAGTTACAAGACCAGTTTCAGTACTGCATCATGTAATGTGAGATTAAAATAAGAAATTGAAATGTGTAGACTGCATCCATTTTAATTTTCAGACCAGTTTCAGTACGACATTCATTTCATCACCCACATTTTTTAATTAATGTGAGGCTAAAATATATAAGTGATTTTTTGCATCACAACTATCAATGTTGAACTGAAATAGTGAAAGTGAAACGACTCTGAAATTTATCCAAATTTCATGTTCTTTGTAAGTTCTTGTTGCCAGGATTCAAATATATATAAAAAATTGACAATGGAATTTTGGTTTAGAAGATATGAATGTTTCAAAATATCACTTCTTATCACGCAGGGATCTGCTGCCCTCCACCCATAATATTTTTTCTGTCAACCCGTTTCCCTCAGCTCCAGATCTGCGTCATCGTTGTTTTTCGTGGAGAACAGATCTTTGACCATTTTACTCCAACTCTGACCACTACTCAATTAAGTGAGAATCCCTCTCCATATTAACCCAAACGCTCTTAGTTTGCTCTGTAGCCAGCTCTTGGTGAATCGATTAATGTCAGCTCAGGCTCTCCAATCGGTCGACACAATTTGGGCCATTGTGTGTTCAGTGTTGTCTACAGATTCATTATTCAGGCTACATATATATCTAACACCATCAGCGGTTCTGACATGTATATATCAAATTTTCTAGGGGATATATCTAGTTATGTTAATCTTCGTACATACTGCAGGTGCAGAAGGCAACACGTAAGCAGAAGCAAGTATCACTAACTAGCTAGTGAACCAGGCAAGACAACTCACTAATTAAAGAGATGGCAGGAATCATGATGAGCGCTTCAACCAGTGCCATGAACTCCCTCCTGGGCAAGCTGACCACCCTCATGGGGGAGGAGTTCGCCAAGCTCAAGAATTTATGCAGGGAAGTGAAGTTCATCAGGGATGAGCTTGGCAGCATGAAGAATACTCTTGAGGTGCTTGCAGATGTGGACAAGCTAGACCCCCAGACCAAGAGCTGGAGGGACACTCTAAGGGAGATGTCTAACGACATTGAAGACATCATCGACGACTTTATGCATCACATTGGGAAGAAAAGTGAATCCGAAAACCATGGGTTTGCCAAGAAGACTGTTCGGCTCCTAAAAAAGTTGAGAGTCTGCCATCAGATCGCCGGTCGAATCAAGGAGATCAAGGCACTGGTGCTTGAGATAAGTGCACAGTGCCAACGGTACAAGCTTGATATTTCCCCATCAAAAAAAGTGGAAATTGACCCAAGAGTTGCCGTACTCTATGAAAATGCAGCCAATCTTGTTGGTGTGAAACGGCCAGCGAAGGAGCTTGAGAACCTGCTAAAAGATGAGAACGAAATTCAAGGTGGTATCGGTTGTGGGATTTGGAGGTCTTGGCAAAACAACACTTGCAAATGTGGTATATGGGAAGATCAAGATCAGATTTCAGTGTTGTGCTTTTGTGCCAGTCTCCCAGAAGCCAGACATACCAAAATTTCTCCATGATTTACTGTCCCAACTTGGGTGTAAACCATCTTCTCATGATTGTGGCTTAAATGTCATGTTGGACCAACTTAGGGGACATCTACACAACACGAGGTATCCATTTTACTTTGTGCATGTTGTTATTTGCCAGTGTCTATGGTATGTTTCAAAATGCTATATATATTTAGCTTCGTCGGTTTTTTTTTTGCAAGAAGCTTTGTCCATTAATTTAGATGAAAGTGTATAATCTTTGAGTATTAGAACCTTGGAGAAAATAATAGTTGTTCCTGAAGAAATGCAAACAATAAAAGAAGTGCTAAGAAGAATATGAATGCATATTAGTCCAACTTAATTAGATACTTCTAATTTTTGTTTCTTATGGCTGCAACGTGTGGGTTGAAATTGACTAGAGTTGAGGAGGAGGAGAACACACCATGAACTCTTTTTAAAATCTTATGTTGCCAGTTGAATCCTCTTTTCAAAGTATATGTTGTCATGTAAAATATTTTTTCTTGACAAAATCCTTATGTAAAGTAAGGTGTAACACATTCCTCGGAACAACCCATCTTAGATTTAAAAAATTAGAGAATTTGAATAGAAGAAATGATTCATTACATCAAACAGGGTAGGAGGTAGAACTCTCTTAGATAAAGAGAAGGGCAAAATTCTTAAAAAATGATCTTGGTTTAGAGCACTCAGACAAAAAGACGGAAGACATTCTTCAAAAAGTTTGCTGGAGGTAGAGCTGGTACCTTTTCTAAATGAAGTCTTTTTGTAGAAAAGAAACAATCCTCTCAGGTGCAAATCATTAAAAGATATAGCTCAACCTCAGGTCAATCTAGTCACATGCACAATCTTGGGTAAATGATTGATGGCACGCAAATTTATGAGTTTGTTTACTTATTCAATCAGAACTACATATTGACTAATTAAAGGTAAAATTGTCTGGTTTGACATCTGAGATTAGAATTTGATAATTTTTTGCTAATTGACCTAACTTTTTGCTAAATGTTTGGCAGGTACTTGATTATAATTGATGATCTATGGGGTGTATCAGACTGGGATATTATCAAACGTGCATTCCCAGAAAATGAACTTGGCAGCAAAGCAATAGTGACTACAAGAGTTCAGGAAGTGGCTGCAGCATGTTGCTCCCGTCATCATGATTATATTTTACAAATGAAGCCTCTAAATGACAAACAATCGAGAAGGTTGTCTTTTGGCAGGATATTTGGCAGGGAAGATGCTTGCCCTAACCCACTCAGAGATGTTTCGGTTGAAATTCTCAAAAAGTGTGGTGGCTTGCCTCTTGCAATTATTAGCATAGCAGGCCTGCTAGCAAGTGAAAGCCACAACCAAGAGGAGTGGGAACATGTTCGGAATTCTTTGAGCTATATGTCTGGAATAAAACTCACACTGAAAGGGATGAGATAAATCTTAAACCTCAGCTACAAAGATCTTCCATGTCAGCTGAAGACATGCTTGTTATATCTTGGTATGTATCCAGAGGACTACACAATAAGGATGACTGATTTGGAACGCCAATGGATGGCGGAAGGTTTTGTTAGTAAAGAAAATGGACAAGACATGCAGAAAATTGCTAGAAACTATTTCAATGAGCTTGTCAATAGGAGCCTTGTTCAACCAGTAAGATTTGATGGCAGTGGGTCGGTGACAGAATGTAAAGTACATGATATGATGCTCGATCTTATCCTGTGTAAGTGTGCAGAAGAGAATTTTCTCACTGTAGTGGACGGTTCGCAAGACAATACAACACAGAAATACAATGTCCGTCGGCTGTCTGTTCGCTTGAATGGTGCAGCTAATGAGACATTATTACTGGGGAAGATTAGTTTGTCACAGGTTCGGTCCGTTATGATGTTTGGAAGGTCTGAGAATATAGCACCTCTGTCAAAATTCATGCTCCTCCGAGTTCTTTTTGTCGAGGATTACAGAACAACTGATCTCACTGGGATGAGTGAACTGTATCAGCTAAGATATGTACAGGTTGAGGGCAATGTGCGTGCATCAACACAGATTAGAGGGCTCCAACAATTAGAAACATTTGATATGGGGGACTGTGCCAGTGTTCGATCAGATATAGTTCATCTGCCACACTTGTTGCATCTGTGTATTGGATATCATACAAAGCTGCCTGATGGAATCAGCAAAATGAAATCCCTCAGATCTCTTCAATGGTTTGATCTGTCAGCACACTCACTAGATAACATCATGGGCCTTGCGGAGCTGACCAATATGAGAAAACTAGCTCTCAACGGTAGCATGGTGAGACACATGGATCTTCTATGCTCTTCTTTGAGAAAATTTGGTAACCTCGAGGACCTGTTCATAAGTACCGAAGTATGCATGGATGGCTTCTCTCCTCCTCCCCGCAGCCTTCAAAGACTTACCATATGCGGCCGTCTCCCATGGGGTTGTTATTTTTCCAGGGTCCCTAACTGGACGAGGGAACTTTCCAGTGTCCGTGTGTTGGAACTGCAAGTTGACGAGCTACTTGAGGACGATCTTGTTATTCTTGCGGAGTTGCCCGCCCTCACCAACCTTGACTTAAAGGCCCGAAGACCCCCAAAAGAAATGATTGTCATCTATGGAAGAGGAACATTCCCTGCTCTAAAGCGCTTTACACTGACCTTGATTAGCGCATCATACATTACATTCCAGGCTGGGGCGATGCCCATGCTCCAGTGGTTGTGGTTACATTTCAGCGTCAAAAGTTGGAAGCGGAATGAGAGCGGACCAGCCGGCATCGAGCACTTGTGTGCACTTGAAAAGGTGTATGCAGTGATCTACAATGATACTGCCGAATCTGAAAAAAGCAGCGCTGAATCTGCCTTTAGGAATGCTGTCGGCAGGCTTCCCAAAAATCCTCGCATTGCAGTCTATCATTCTGATTATAAATATTTCTTGAAAGCAAACTTCTGATTGGACTCCGCACGATGCAGCTGGTACGTCTATGTTTCCGCCACCAGTATCGTACACTCTGTTTCTCTTGTTTGCTTCGTACAACCTTCCTCTAGCTAGGCATGAATTATAGTCCCTATATCGATAGTTTTGTTACCATTCAAAGGTTATTCTGCAGTATTGCGTATCGAGATTTCAGGGCTGGGTTACTGGGTTTTTAGCGGTAGCCTGATTTCTGCCTAAGTTATCTGAAATTTAATTTGTATTGCTAGGATTTCCCCTTATGGAAGGAAACTAAATAGGTGTATGCTCAAGTTCACATTTCTGGTCTAATATTGAGCATAAGACGTTACACTTCAATAGTTTGAAGAAAGATTATTACCATGGTAACATGGAAGAACAATGAGTTATATGTACATGCCGTGCTATTCTGTTGAGGTATTCTCTTCTAGCATGTGTGATGTATAGCTTTAGTCTCTGATTCTTGAGATAGCTTTCGGCATGGCTCTGTGATGTATACTAAAAACACCGTGATCTTTGTGGTATTCTTCAATTTCTTCTGAAAACTCTTTTGTAGACGCTAACTCACAATAACCAGAGAACTGAACAAGCATGTGGCTGTGCTGAAGTCCCTCACCTGCGTAATTTCTAAGTTTTGACTTGTCCAGATGATATTGGTTTGCAGGCATCCCAACAACAGAATGTCAATACTCCCTCCATTTTTATATACGAGGCCACTTTGGAATATACATTTTGCATCTATACAAGGCCACCAACAGTAATCGAGGCAAAATTAATGATATTTTCTCGTACTAACAACCTGTTTAATACTTGTATGCATGCAGTCATAATGACAGTCAGCTACTTCCTCCACTCAGTTTCTTTGCATGCATTCAGAGTATTAATGATCCCAGTAAACAAGAAGAAAAGTTGACTTGTAAAGCAGGCATTAAATTTTACATTGATACCTGTAATCCGAGTTTGTGGCCTTGTATACAAAAATGGAGGGAGTATCTGTTAACTCGGATAGTTTTGTGAGGACTCAACAACGGAATGCTGCATGCAGATGTCTACCAACATCCATGTCATAACAGATGGAGATGGACTGATGTTTCTCCCGGCTGGAAGATCGAGCTACGCGTCTTCGCTTCTTGTGCCACCTAATTCCATTTACCCTCTATGAACATTCAGTTCATTATCTCGCTTACTTGCGTTCTGGTACCTATCTGAGATGATGATAACGCATTTATTATGCTTGTAATAAACAAGGCTTGGTGCTGCGCAGAAGTTTGCACTGATAGATGGTGCTTTGCTCCTTCCTCCCAGCCTCCGGATTATCTCGTTCTATTATTTTGGTGTGCTTACTTTGTATTGAGCTGAACGTTCCCAGTTTCATGATTCGAGATTAAACTTCTTAAAAGACGATTGATTGGAGATGGATTGTAATTTGCTTAGTTTCAATGTAAATTCGGTATGAGATGTTGTTTCAATCATTTTATTGGACGTTTTGGCACATCCCCTGCATTACAAGGAACCTGAACATCAAATCCTTGTATTTTCAAATTGTGGTTTCAGTTGGTGTGCCATCCAGTGTAATTGCTTAGTTTCCAGTTGATCCATATTCTTTGCGAGCTATGTATAGGTCCCTCCCTGGTTGATGCCAAACACACCTCTGCCAGCTTCTGCTTGCACTCAACGATATGGTGCTTTGCTTCTTCCTCCCAGCGCGTCCAGCCACCGAACTGATCAACCGGTTCCTACTTTGTATGGAACCGAATGTTCCTTTGTCCGAGTGAGATTTCGTAACAAGTGTAAGAATTGTTGCCGGCTGCTGGCTGTTAGTCTTAACAATCTTGTACTATGTTTGCTCAAGACTCGGTTAACTTGGTCGTAATGATAATCAGTGGGATATGCCAAGAGTTGAAGGCCACATCTTGGACACCATTGTGTGGAAGAGACTCAGATCACAGAAAACAGCAAAAAGGCATGTGGTGTGGAAAACATCAGTCTCCTCTGTTCACAATTATGTTATCTGGAGTAACATGACGATAACAATGGCAGGTGTGTCTCACAATTCACATATATGTCTGACAAGCCATAGCTTTGGGTCTTGTTACCTTGTTTCATCGAATTGTTTCTTCTCCTTTGTTTGTTTTTGAATTTTATTCTTCTCCATGTTTCTTCTCCTTTTTCAATTTGATTCATCAGCTCACTGAATTGTGTTCTGCCTCTTTGAGATGATGTTTATATTTAGTCTTGGTTGTCGCCAGGACTTTGCACACAAAGAAATGGTGCCTTGCTCCATCCTGCCAGCTGGGCCAGCCACCGAGCTGAGCAATCGTCTCCAACTTTGCATAGAACTGAATGTTCCATGTTCATCTGAAAGCTTTGTGATGAAACTGAATATCCCTACGTCATCGGCAGCTGCTGCTGGAAGAGTCTTAGACCACAGAAAACACCAAAAAGGCTTGTGGTGTGCAAATTATCAGTCTCCTCTATCGTGGGTATTCTTTGCTGCTTACTCTGCTTTGCGTGTTGCCTTACGGACCCAACCTGTTTGATCAGTTGACTGGTGTTGTTCTTTAGTGAAATCGAGTTTGCTGGGTTGTCCACTACACCATGATGGCGAGGCCGAGGGAGACTCTGCGCTCAGCATTGGTGGTGCTGTGCAGTGCGCTTGCTTTTCAAATTTTGGTTCTCAGTCTGAATGTTTGTCTGTTAGCAGCTTGTCCCATCGATTGGTATAATAAGGGAAATATTTGGATGTTGGTTATGGACCTGGAAACCTCTTGTGATTAATTTGTGCTACTCATGTGCTTCTTCTGACAACTTTGTAAGATTTGGTTTAGTCATAGACATGTCTTATTGTAGTGTAACCAATTAAAGAGTGTTCACCATAAAACTCGATTGAAAGATGCATAGTTCTATAGAGGGCGTAACACTCTGTGTAGACACCAATCATGCATACCCATGTTGCCTAAATGGGCCATGGTCCATGTAACAATTTGCGCGCCGTGGGAGAGAGCCGCGGAAGGAGCGAGCCCATGTAACACAAATCACGCGTCCCCATTACCAAGCTTCTGATGCAGTTGATTGCTGTCCGCAACTTCGGCCCGACTTTGCATTAGCTTCAAGGACGGCAATTTTCGAGGTTTGGTTTGATTGTGCTTGTGCTATTCTAGTTTCCTCCATTCTTTCCTTGTTTCTTATTCCACCCCAGCAAAGTCTAACCTCATTGGAGACCTTGCGTGGATGCCTGGTTATGATTTATAGAGGTTACATAGAACATGTTCCAGATAGTCTCCGGTTTCTCTCATGCTCCAT
Source organism: Triticum timopheevii (assembly GCA_963921465.1). NCBI lineage: Eukaryota > Viridiplantae > Streptophyta > Magnoliopsida > Poales > Poaceae > Triticum > Triticum timopheevii. The sequence continues at coordinate 15,009,762 of OY997272.1, read as the reverse complement.
GTGTTTTATGGAATTAAATTGGATAATCTGACTCCTAGAGACTAATCATTAGCTCTTTTGAATGTTCTCGGATTAAATTCATCTATTGAGTTAATCTGTTTTTATATTAATATAATTTTCCTTAATATCTTATACCAAACCATGCTTATAAAAATCTCACTACTTGCGTAGGGAAAATTAACTCCAAAAGATGGCAGACTTGTCAAGTAGAGCAATACATGGGGACTCAAGAGGAGATATGGATTGGCAAACTTGCATCATAACCGAACAGATTAGTGTGGCAAGCCAAATATTCGTGCAAGCCCTAAGTAAAAATTATATAACCATCTAAAAGTATGTCTAACCCCAAAGCAATGAAAACTAGCGCTTATAGCATGAAATTGATTTCTTTAGTGTACCATGAGATTGATAAGAGAATACACCAATCCAAGATCTAATTAAGATGGTGTTTAGAGTCTAGATTAGGTGCTGGTGATATTCATCACATGGCTGGTAGCACTGGGAGAAGTGTTGATGCACAGCGTACTTGGGGCAGCATAGTGGATGTTATTTTTTGTTGTTGTTTGTACTCTGGAATCTCATTTCATTATCACTCTGGATCAGCAAAAGTCCTGGCCATACGAAAACTTACAGCTGCCCCAGTGAGCATGAGTAGCACGAACAAGGCATGCATCGGTATAAAACCCTCTTTTCCTCTTTGTCCCACATTGTTCAATAACTATCTTTATCGAGCGATCCCCACAGTCAAGCCACAACCTCTCTGCTCCCTCTTTGATGTATCAACTCAGCCCCTAGATTGAATTATCAGTGGGCCAACCATAACTTCTATGCGATGTTCAGCTGACTTTGAGAGGTCCTTATTTTTATTTTCCTAATCAAAAGTCTGAATTTCCACTACAGAGAACCCAAACAATAGCGCGGAATCAATGTTTGTCCCGAGACAAGGCGTTGTAGAAATAACACGATTGATCAGCAAAAGTGTGCCTTATTTCCTCGTTGCCTCTGAATCCTAGCAAGCTTCTCCAACAACAATAGAGAGAACAAACGACCATGCCAATGGCTTGCCATGTTCATCAGAGTGAACTTTGCCCCATGCATGATGCATCACTCAACAGGAATATCTCATATCTGGTGTCTCCTAGCTTCTCGAGGTTACCACTTCGTCATCTGCAATTTATAGAGTTGCCTTATCTCTCAAATTCTATATAAATGCATGCCAACCAGTACTTTGTCCTGGAAATTATTAAATATGTACTTTTGGCAAAATAATTTATCTAGAAAGTTATATAGTACAATCCACGTCCTTTTTTTATTGCTATATCATGATCCGGGCATCCCACCAATCAAATATGTGATGTCTTCTCTCCACATGAAGATCTACACCCAATAGTTGCGCAAGGACTTTATTTCCTATTATAGTGTGAAAAATGTCGGCTTTTTGGGTGATATATTGGTAAATTGAAGACATAGTGATCGACCCACTATAATATAAACATATAATTGTGCAGAACAAAGCCAAAATTTTGGAATTATGTCCTTCTATTTGTTTTCTCGACAAAGGGTGTATTTTATTAGCTCAAACGGAGCATCAAGAAGATACAAACACAATGACCACACACCCGTCCTCTCTATAGGAATGATGCACACAACCAACATTAACCTCCACACAGAGAAAACTAGCCAACAAATAGCAAATTCATACATGACCAAAGCTATGTGTAGGCAAAGAAAAAACCCAAAAGCGATCATATCTGTCTTGGGCAAACTACAACAATGACCATATCCGTACCAACTAGAGCATGACACGAGAAAAACAACAAGATTCTTCAACAAATATGCATTCAGGAAGGGCGTGATGCTCAAGCACCGCCATCACCGGCCAACCACCCAAAGCAGAATCTAGGTTTTACCCTAAAGAACCAATCTGAGCTTATCCGAGCAATGTTGTCAACAAGTTAACGATGTAACTATGTCACCATTGCTAGATATAACCTAGTCTTCACTCCTGAGCTTGTGACTTGGTGATCAAGTAGCACCACCATCGATGTCACACGTGTTATCACCACCACTTGTCCGTGATCCCAGTAGCTACATGTGTTTTGCGACCGCCATCGCTGCACAACCATCCCTCTGTGTCAAGTCGTCGTCCATAGTTTGCATCTCACCACCAAAGTCAACCAACGAATCTGAAGAGAGAAACTCTCAAAAAGATCTTTCGGTGGTCAACTCAATCTGTAGCAAGGCCGCCACCGCGGGCTGTAGTGATCACCACAAGGGCTAACAAGAGGTGGCAGAGTGGTCATTGGCTCACGACGCTCCTAGCCAGCCCACAATGGCAACCCGGACAGCCCGGATCAAACATTGTAGGGAAAGACACAACCGCACAACCACGGTCAGATCTGGGAATCTGCCTGTGCCAGTGTCCCTTGGACAACCATGAGAAAATTCGAGTGCGTGTCGTGATAGCGATGGCCAACAGGCCTAGGTGGGGCAGCTACAACCCTCCTGGACACACCTTAGGAAAGAACACCTCTCCTAGGTGGCGCAGAATGGAGCCCAACCGATGACGACGAGCACGGGCACCGAGAGGATACTAACGACCGCTTCGGGTTAAGGGTCCAGCAAAGGAAGGAAGCCCCGCCTCCAGCTCCTTCCGCATGGGGATTTTCCCGGTGGTGCCAGCACGCGGATGCGATACGAGAGAAGGGGAGTACGATGCTGGAGGTAGCGAAGATTGGAACGCCTCACATGTCGCCCGCCGAGGGTGATGAGGGTGCCCTTGTGTCTCAGCTCCTCACACCGCCATGCCGACAGGGCATCTATGATCCCTATTTCAGCTCCTTGCTAACCTTTGATCAGGTCCGACAGGCTTCCTCTCCTGTTTGAACTCTCTAGTGCTGCTCCAACTACAAGCATTGCTCAACCCTGATAGGGCGCTCAATGTCTAGCATCCCCATCCATGAAGTGTGCATAGTGTTCAAAACATATGGAAGCCTCACCGCAAAATGCCATCCCTTGTCTACGGCAACCCCACTGCATGTCTCCGTAAACTTATCACCGCGTGCTTGTCTCACATTGTTTTATGAGAAAAAACATGTTGGAAGTTTGTGGCCCCCGGAGACCCTTCAAAAGAAATGCTATAACTTCTGATGCTATGCGTCTTCGGGTTCAAGGTGTATTAATGGATTCACCTCTCCTCTCGGTGCTACTCCACTGGAACGGCCTCTATGGTGATGAAAACAGGAAGTACAATGAAAGTAGGTGCGGCTGTCCGAGTCCTGATGAAAATTGATTGTGGCTGTTTGTGATGATCATAGCATGCAGAAGACGAGCAATGCCATGGCTAAACTGTACAACCAGAGAGGTTGTGCCGTTCTACTTCGTAAGGCCAGTAAGCCACGACATATGCATGATCAGGCCAGTGAGCACGAACAAGTGGTAGAGCCGCTGCTGATAATGGATTGGAAATGTTTATTCCGTTGTGAAAATCTGATTGATTAATGGCTGGCCCCTGTGCTGCCAAATTGACTTGTTCTTTCCTCCATTAATTTGTGCAAATGTGCAAGCTCGCAATAGTGATACTTGAAGCTCGTACGGGATGCCTTTAATATTTCTTGATCAACATATTACATTAGCTCATAACTAACACCGGAATACATTCGACCCCTAATGAATTGTACTACACCCAAGTGCATCATACGAGCTTCATCAAACAATCATGCACATGTGAGGAGTCCTAACTAGTCGCATAAACTACAATAGTGACTAGCACAACTCCAACTCCTTCGAAGTATGTCCCAATGAACTTGTCCTTCCATGCCAAAATGGCTATGGGCATTTAAGACCTGTCATCTCTTCCCAACTCAGCTAAGACCTCCTGTCATCTCTTCCCAACTCAGCCAGATCGATAAATCAGTGAACTGAAGCGTACAACATTCACCTACATGGCTAACGTTCACCAAAATAAAAGCAGCCTAGTTTTGCAAATCAACGCAAACTTCTTTGCTAGTATTAAACAGTTGTAGATAGGGAATAAAACTGAGCTATTGGTGTGGAACTGTGGATAGGATGCGGGAAAGGAAGAGAAGAATTTATGAAAGTATAAGCGCGTTGGATTAGGAGGCAACTGGTAAATGAGGACCATCCATCTATATTAGCAACTTGGATCTAGAGGACACAAACAATGTCGACATACCACAACCATAGGACTCACGTGGCAACATCACAAATGACATCACCAGTAGCTTAGTAGGATGGAAACTTATAGAGGGAGTGGTCCTGTAGGATGGACCAGTTGGATTGATTATTAGTCCTGGTTCTCCATGGCCTGGTAGACTTCAACTTGTTCTCCAGCAGCTTGCCCATAGTTTTTTCTTCGAATCTACAGTAGAAGTTGGGACAAAACCAGGACTGCTAGCTGGATTGGGGCCTTTTTTCTTGTTTCTCTTCCTCGTTGCCTCGCCATGAAAGGAAAGGGAGAACGAGGAATGGCCTGCCATTGATCGAGCGCAAGCCCCGTTGTCTGGTCCCACAGCCCATGAACTCCCTTCGTTCCATCAGGCGCCCCGATTGCTCCACAGTTCCCCAATTTCCACCTCCCCTCAGCTAGCCACGATTCCCGTCTCAAACTCTCTTTCTATATAGAACTGGAGACCCCCGAACCTTGATCCATGGAGACATGCGTGGAGGCAGCCTGTGCTTGGAGTGAGTGGGGTGTGGAGGCCGACCGTGCGCTGCTATTGCTGATGTTGTGTGTACGCCTTGGTTGGAAGTTGCCGCTGTGTGCTGCTGCTATGGTGAGAGATTGGGGGTGGTAGGCTGTGAGCGATTTAGAGATGAGGGAGGCTTAGGCCGGGATTGGGTCAAAGTCTTTTCTAGTGTAAGTTGTATATCTACCTGTGCTTCATGGCTCGGTCAATCTCCATCCCACCTCCCACGAAGAATACTATCGTTAATTTTCATAGTGTTTTTTTATACGATCCATATATTTTAACCAAAATTAGGTTTTTTATTATTTTTATATATTTGTCATCCTCATGACAAGATGTTTCAAAAGTGTATTCTTTGGGCTCAATCAGGCGGAGTGGGAACATGTAAGGAATTCTTTGAGCTCGTTGTCTGGAACAAAGCTCACACTTGAAGGTATGAGACAAATCTTAAATCTTAACTACAAAGATCTTCCATGTCATCTGAAGACATGCTTTTTATATCTTGGTATGTATCCAGAGGACAACAGAATAATTAGGTCTGACCTGGAACTTCAATGGATGGTGGAAGGTTTTGTTAGTAAATAAAATGGACAAGATGTGGAGAAACTTGCAAGAAACTATTTCAATGAGCTTGTGAATAGGAGCCTTATTCAACCCGTAAAGTTTGACAGCGGAGGGTCAGTGACACAATGCAAAGTACACGATATGATGCTTGATCTTCTCTTCCTTAAATATGAAGAAGATAATTTTTGCACTGTAGTGAACAGTTTACAAGCCATTACAAGATAGGAATACAAGGTCTGTCGGCTGTCTGTTCACTTGAATGATGTAAGTAATGGAACAACATTACCAGGGAATGTTAGTGTGTCACACGTTTGGTCCGTTATGTTATTTGGAAGATCTGAGAATATACCTCCTCTGTCAAAATTCAAGTTCCTCTGAGATCTTTTTATCAATGATTACCGTACAACAATCGACCACACTTTTGTTAAAAAAAAATCAGTTGACCTCATTGGCATGAGCGAACTGTATCAGTTAATAAATGTACAGATTGATGACACTTTTGATGACGTGCTGCTACTAAACCAAATTTGAAACATTTCATATATGGGACTGCCGGTGTTCCATCAGGTATAGGTCATCTGCCACACTTCTTGCATGGCGTATTGTACATCGTCGAGGGCTGCCTGATGGGATTGGCAAAATGAAATCCCTGAGATCTCTTTGTGGGTTTAATTTATTTTTCTTATTTACTTTAGTGTGCTACTATGTATTGAACTGAATGTTCCCTGTTCAAAGATTCAAGAAAGTACTTTGCTACGAACTACTGAAAATACAATTTATTGGATATGTGTTGCAATTTGTTTAGTTCAAATGTGACTTTGCTATGAAATGTTATTCACACATTTTGTTGGAGGTTGTAACATTCACTCTTCATTACAAGGGCCTCTGAGCGCAGCATGCGTTAGAATAACTAGGCTGAGTTAGTTGCTCTGATTTTCGCTTAGATACCTCGATGGTGGAAAGCAAGGATGGACAGGGTCCGGGCCGGACAGGTCCCTGACCGAGCTGCCAGTTGGACCAACTGCCGGTGAGCCTACAAAGAACGGACCGACAAGTTGGATGGTCTGGATTTCATGGACCGGAGCGGCATCGTGTTTCCTCAGTTCCATCCACCTCTCGCCAAGTAGGTGGATGGAACTGAGGAAACACGAAAAGAACTGCTCTGCCGTTGTCAGCACGCTCCACTGCACACAATACCAACCCGCAGCCAGGAGAGCAGAGACAGCGAGCGAGACTCGGTGTCGCACTGGTATTGCTTGTTGTTGGTTCTCTTGCCTTGATTGATCCTTTAGGCCAGTACCAAAACACGTGCAACGCTAACTTCTAGCAGCAGTACATACGTGGCTTTGATGCACATAGGCAGGTCGATAGATCTGTGATCAGCCAGTCAGATCAAATGCCCGGGGGATACGCACGCCCACGATGCTACATAATTCATGAAACACACACGGTAGATGGCACACGCTCGATAATCGTTTTTCCGTTGATATACGCAACCTTGCCGGTGCTTATATACACGTTCATATAGGACCAGATAACTAATTGGGACTAGGAAACCCAAATGTTTTAGTACTCATCTCTAATTCTAATCCTATGGACACAACTAGGTCAAATTTTACACTAGCTCTCATAACAGGCAGCTACCACAGTACTGAACTAGTGAACAACACATTCAGGTCTTTCCCCGTGCCTAGGTTTGGTACGGACAGGAAATCGGGCGTTACCAAATCCAGATCGCTTCTGTCCCCACAGGCTATGGCCTCGCCACACTCCATCTACTCTATAGGCATTAGTTAGCCCATTGATTCACAGCAGATAGACATGCAGACTAGCGCCTTACTTCCTGGTCGCCTCTCAAGCCTACCTAGCTGCTCCCACATGCACATGGAGAGATCAAAATGCCAGGCCAGTGGCTCTATGTTTATCAGGCTCGGTTTAGTTACATGCATGCCAAGCTTGATGCGTCAGTCAAGATAAAAAACACCCGTTGCTATTTAGTAATTTCTGAAAATTCATACATCTCGTTGCAATTTATAGAGTTGAACCATTGCGCGTGTTCCACTATTAATGCAAGCAGGCCTATGTTAACTCGCAGAAGTTATGAAGATTTGTACTTCTGGCCAATAATTTCTCCGAAAAGTTATGCATTCTAGACAACATCTTCTTTCTTGTTCCTATATATTCATATCCGAGAAACCCAACCAGTAAATTACCCGAGACCATCTATTGTGAATACCTGCACTTAGTGGTTGGGCATGTGCTCTGACAGCGCTGAAGTATGATTTGGTTCAACACCTTTCCTTCTCTTGGTCAAAAAATATGTTGCCCTCACCTAGTAGCTACGGTATAAACTTTGTATGTTGCAAAATTTTAGGAAGGGATTGCTTTCGGAAGGACGAACAAGATTGCAAGGCAGCTACTATCTATATATAGATTAGATTGGTTTCTAGCTCTCATATATATTTCTATTAGTCAGGATCTTCTTTACTACGGGGTTGATTGGATTAGGGATTTGTAGAGAACCAGCTGATCTGAGTAAACGTGATTTCTGGTATGACCACCTAAAAAATTGTTTGGGTAATCTAACTAATCTGCCTATATGTATAACTGGCTTTATAAAAGCCCAAAAATCCAGCTTTTGGAAAAATAACTAATCAATGTTTTTTCTAAATCAAGTTCTTTATGTACCCCTCCATCGCACGGCCTGTTTGAATCTAGCAACCTCTACAGATTCGACTATGGCATTATTTTTTTGTAAAGGGGAATATATTTTTTTGCGGTCGATTATTTTGGTTATGATTGTTTTTCTTGACAGCAAACTTCTGATTGGACTCCGCAGCATGCAGCTAGTACATGCAAGTTTCCGCCACCGGTATCATACAACCTCTATCTCCCTTGTTTGTTTTGTAGAACCTTCATCTAGCTAGGCATGAATGATACACCCTCTATTGCTAGTTTCATTACCATAGCAACCTTCCTCTAGCTAGGCATGAATGGTACACCCTTTATTTTTATTTCAGCAGTAGCCTGATTTCCACAAAAATTTAGGTGAAATCTAATTTGTGTTGCTAGGATTTCCCTGTGATAGCTTTCGGCATGGCTCTGTGATGGATAGATGTCCGTGATTTTGGTGCTATTCTTTAATTTCTTTGTGATGTATATATTGTTACATTAGCATGCGAACTGAACATGTGCCTGCACTGAATTCCTTCACCTCCGTAATAAATGTTTTGACATATCTGGATGCTATTGTTCGCTGGCTATGAAGTGAATCGATGCCAATATCTGTTAATTGGGATAGCTTTGTCAGGACAACAAATAATGCTGCGCTGAACTCCCTCACCTGACGTTTCTCCCAGCTGGAAGATCGAGCTACACGTCTTCGCTTCCATTGCCACCTAATTCCATTTACCCTTTGCGAACATTCAGGTCATTATCTCACAGAGTTGCGCTCTGTTAGCTCTCTGAGATGATGATCACGCGTTGATTATGCTTGCAATAAATAAGGCGTAGTGCTGGGCAGAAGTTTGCACTGATAGGTAGTGCTTTGCTCCTTCTTCCTACCTGCCTCTGGTTTATCTTGTTCTTATATTTTGGTGTGCTTACTTTGTATTGAAACCGAACGTTCCCGGTTTCAAGACTCGAGATAAACCTTGTTAAAAGACAATTTACTGGAGATGAATTGTGCTTTGCTCAGTCGGACGTAACGTTGCTAAGAAATGTTGTTTCATTCTTTTTGGAGGTTTTGGCACATCCCCTGCATTACAAAGCACCCTGAACATCGTATCCCTGTGATTTCAGATTGTGGTTTCAGCTAGTGTGCCATCCAGTGTGCTTGCTTAGTTTCTAGTTGATGCATGTTCTTTATGAGCCAGTCTCTCTAGTCGATGCCAATCACACCTCATTTCATCATACTGTTTCTTCTCCTTCGTCAATCTGATACATCATCTCTCTGTGTTTTGTTCTGACTCTTAGAGATCATGGTTATGCTTTAATCATGTCTATATTGAGGCTTGGTTGTGTCCAGGAGTTTCGACTCAAAGATATGGTGCCTCGCTCCTTCCTCCCAGCTTGTCCAGCCACCAAACTGATTAATCGGTTGCTACTTTGTATGTAACTGAATGTTCCGTGTTCATTTGAACAAGTATAACTTTGCTATGGCATGTTGGTGCACGGAGAGATTCCATAACATCGTTACCGGGTGTTGGTTGTTAGTATTAACTATCCTGCATATTAGTTTGAGAATCAGTCAAGTTTGTCGTAGTGATAATCAGGCCATGAGTTGAAGGCCATATGCTGAACAATTGGTTGCCTCCAGCCTTCCCCGACTTGCTATGCATAACGGTCAGTAGACAAAGGATGGGAGGCAAGACTGGCTCTGCTGTGGCAACGAATGTATACTGGTGCCAAGTGCTTAGCCTCCTCTGCTTTTGGGTGTTTCTTGTTTTTTACTCTGCTTCGTGAGTTGGAGTTGATATACGTACGCACCAAACCTGATTGACCATTTGGACTGTGTGTCTGATGGCTCATCCGATGAGGAGGACTACATGGATGAGACAACTATGATGCAGGCAGTCCTTGCCGACGCAGAGCGTGTGGAACAACATGTTGTCAATTTGAAGGGATCGATCAAGGGTCATCGAGTGCTCAACTGCAACAGGGTGCGCGGTGGTGCAGATGGACGACTACTTTATCCAAGGGAGATTCCATAAGACTTGACATACAAGACAAGTACTCCTCTCCACCAACGTAGATGACTAGACTCTTGTTATCCTAGGCGCCTCTGGTACATTATATAAACCGTGGGTAGGCTAGTTGATAGAGTATTCCATATTGAGATAGACTCATGTACGATCTCCACGTAGATCAATCTGTACTGTGTACCCCATCTTGAATCAATACAAACCAAGCAGGAAATAGGGTTTTATCCTTTCGTCAGGACCTGAACTTGGGTAAACACCGTGTCCCCTCTCTGTCATATTACCATCATGTCAAGTCTACGATCTTGGGACCCCCTACTCGAGATCTACTGGATTCAATGCCGTAGCAAGTGACCTTGCCAAAAACTAGGACTGCAAATGGCTGCCCCTCCTTCTCTATCACGTCGCAAATGGCTACCCCTGCTTCTCTATCACGTGTTCTCCATGAGTGCAGATGAAAAGTGAATGTAGTTGTCTGTCTCATACCGCACTAGTGCGGGAAGGGAAACTGATATGATCATTTAGGTCGATCGCTGACCGCACGTGCCCATTGGTTCCACAAGGCATGGCCGATCAGTGCCATGGCAGGTTATATGCTACATAAACATTTTCCTGATAAACAATGCAAGTTGTACTAAAAAAACTTCTAAAGGACAAGCTCAAAATGGTGAGATTTGGTGTTCCTATGCAACGGGTATAATATTGCTCAATAAACTGATTACGTTGGCTCATAACTAGCACCGAATGTGTTGATCAGCCATGTTTACTGGTACTATTACGAAAACATAGCTTACGACCTTCATAAAAGAACCAGCTACATGTAAGCGGACCTAACTAATGTGACATAAGCTCCAAAGGTGGGCAACACAACTTCAATAACAACTGCAACATAGTATATCCACATGGACTTGTCATCCTCTAGGTATTTAAGACCGTTCGTGTGATCTCTGCTTAGCCAGGACGGTCCTTTTTATAATTGGAAGTAAAGCAATGCCAAAAGTCCAACCACTCCAGTGTACAACGTCCATGTACATTGAAAAAAAGGTAACAAAGCATTATCATTGTTAGTATAAATAAATAGTAGTAAAACAATGGAACAACCAGAGCTCCATATAGACGAGTGGTATTACCATACATTTCTCCAAAGACATGTCCCAACGTATTCGCCAAAGAAACTAGCCTAGTTCTGCCAGTCAAGGCACATCTTTTTCCTGGTACTGAAAATATGTAGGTAGGAAATAAAAAGGAGCTAGCTAGTGGCATCGACATGAGGTGAGAAAAGAAACAAATAAATAGTGAAACTTGAAGCATTTAGGAGTAGGAGGCATCGGATAAAGGAGGATCATTCATGCATTAGAACAGTCGCGTACGCTCCAAAGTCTTTCAGAATGCTCCAACACCACATTTTCGGGGCAAGGCGGCCCAAGCTGCCGTGGATGAACACGAGGCCCTTCTACATCTCTCACGTCCGTGTTGGCCGACTGAAGGTTTAGGAAGTTGATCTGGACAATCGTGAGGTCGTTCATATATGCGGGCACAATAGCAGGCTTGGGTAAATCCATCAGGGCTCAGGGCTTTGTCGCCTGGGAGGGAAAATAAGGCTACCCTGATCTCCTCCACCGAGAAAGGCATCCCCAAGTCCACAAGGCCGCAAGACGAAGTGGGGATAATGTCCCAGTTGAGTTCCTTAGCACGAGGCACTCCTCTTTTGATCACTTTGCCATTTATTGAAATTGAAATTGATTCCATACATCCCTTTATGTCATAGTACATTTCAATAACATAGTTACCAGATGCATTTCAATAAACAAATCACTTTGTTAACAGATGCATTTCAATACCGGATCGCACTATTACGAGATGTGTTTCAATATCATATACTTCACCACCATATAACTTTGTTAGTATATAAATTTCAGTATCAATTTCATTTCAATTTCGATACCAGTTTCAGTACCGCATCCATTTCAACTAATGTGACACTGAAATTTGTAATTGAAATGTTATTGGTGCATATAATGTGAGACTGAAATATGAAGTTTAAATTTCCAAACCGTATCCATTTCAATTTTCGTACCTATTTTAGTACCTCATTCACTTCAATTAATGTGGGATCAAACATATGAAATTGAAATGCAATTGTTATATATAATGCGAGACTGTAATTAAAATTATGATTAAAAATTCACAACAACAGTTTTAATTTCCAGACAAGTTTCGTACCATAATCATTTAAAATAATGTGAGATTGAAATGTGAAATTTAAATACAACTGGTATACATAATGTGAGACTGAAATATGAAACTGATTTTCCACATCATATCACTTCATTAGTATTTAAATTTCAACACCAGTTGCATTTCAATTTCGACCACAATTTTAGTACCGCATCCATTTCAATTAATCTGAGAATGAAATTTGAAATTGAAATGCTACTGTTTTATATAATGTGAGACTGAAATATGTAATTGAAAAAAATTCCAAACCACATCTATTTCAATTTTCATACCAGTTTTGGTACCAGGATCATTTCAATTAATGTGAGACTGAAATTCGAAATTGAAATACAGTTGTTGTATATATCGTGAGACATCCATTTCTATTCTCAGACAGTTTCAGTACGGCATCCATTTCATCTCCCACATTTTTTAATTGATGTGAGACTAAAATATGAAACTGAATTTTCACATCACAACTATCAATGTGAAACTGAAATAGTTAAAATTAAATGACTCTGAAATGTATCCAAATTTGATGTTCTTTGAAAGTCTTGTTGGCAGGAGTTCAAATATATATATAAATTGAAAACAGAATTTTGGTTGTGAACATGTGAATGTTTCAAAATATCACTTAGAAATAAAAGGGTTGCTTTTCGTATGGGAGGAAGAATATAAAGAATACATGCTCTCTCTCTCTCTCTCTCTCTCTCTCTCTCTCTCCTGACAAAAAGCTCACGCTAACCAGATGTTTTTCGATAAAGGATGGATTTTATTGACTCAAAATGAAGCATCAATAGGATACAAACACAATGAGTACACAGCCGGCCTCTGCATAACTAGGATGCACACAGCCAGCACTACGCACACACACCAAAAACATGACAACAGATAGCAAAGTCATACGAGACCAAAGCTATGCGTAGGCAATGAAAAAAAAAAGAGAAAATGATCGGATCCGCGAATCAGCAAATTACAACAATGACCATATTCACATCAACTACCTCATGACACCACACGGACGATGAGGTTCTTCAACAGCGACGCCTTCAAGAAGGGAGTGATGCTTAAGCGCCGCCGTCGCTGGATCCAACCATTCAAGGCCAGAATCTAGATTTTCATCCCGAAGAACCAGTCCGAGCATATTTGAGTAATGCCTTCAACAGGGTAACGACGTAAAACCATCGTCATTGCCAGGTATAACCAACTCAGGTTGGACCTAGATTTTCACCCCAGAGCTCGAGACCGGGTGCTCAAATAGCACCACCATGAATGCCATACATGTGTTGTCGCCACCACTTTTTCACAATCCAAGCAGCTACATGCGATGTGAACCGCCGCCGCTGCACAACCATCCCTCTGCGTCACGTTGATGTCCATAGTTTGCATCTCACCACCAAACTCAACCATCAGATCGGAAGGAAGGAACCATCATGAAGACCTTTCCGTAGCATCACAACCCCAACGAGGCCGAGGCGGACGCTGTAGGCCGAAGATCCAGACAGTGCACAACTGGCCAAGGCCACTTCGGCGCGAGGAGCAGAACACGCTGGCGGCGCAATGTCTGCATACACGTGCCTAGCCTCCGCGCAGGAGTCGACCGCCGCCACGAGATCAACCATCATTAGCGCGGACCTCATGGCGTGGCATCCGGGCATATTTGCGTGGGCAGTGACCATGAGTGTAGACCTTATTGTTGGGAGCCAAGGCAGTGAACGCATCTCGTCAAAGCCACCCCAAAATCCATCAGAACCTTGTTACGGGAGACTGCAGCAGTGCTCATCGCTGAGATCGATCACAAGGAGCAGAGAAAGAGTAGAGGAGGACATGTCCTGTAGGTCCCGCCGCCACCGGCCGGCCGGCCGGAGGCCGCCGCCGGCAGCGGCGAGGAGGAGGAGGCGGACTGGATGACTAGCGGCGGCGGCGGGAGGACGCTAACCAGATGTATTCTCACGCATCTAAAAAAAAGTGCTAAATGAAGGATGCCCGGTTGGATTGGGATTTTTAGTGATTAGCAATTTCTTTTTATGAGATGGAGGGAGGGAGGTGCTTATTATTGTCATTTCTGATGCTGGTGTTGAAGAGAAAGGGGACAACAAAGGTAAAGAGGTAAAGTGCAAATTTGTGAAATTCTACATTTCTAAATTATGATTTGTGTAAAATGGCTTGACAACGTATAATTTTGATCTTAGTGGCATTTTCACATTGTGTGGTTTCCCAGCATGATATATTATATGCTTTAGTGTCCATGCCACCTATAAAAAAATTCATCCTCCGCCACTGTCAACCGGTCCGCGGACAGATGAGGTTCTGCATTAGATGATAAAAATATCCAAACAACCTTTGACCCGAATGGATGCGGACCGTTTAATGGTCGTATTGGACTAGCCTGGGAATGATTCTAATGCAGCCCCGCACCTATGAATGATAGTGAGGCGAACCCCAATGCACGACCCCATCATGTCCGGGTACGTTCGTTTGAGTCAAAACGGACAAAAGGCGCTACCCAATCGCCGACCCCATCTTATGTTTCTGTCTGTTTTCTGTCCGTTCGACCCCATTCGCGACCCAAACTTGGGCTGGCTTTGGGGTGAAAGCGAACATGAAACGGACGACTCTGTGGCGTCCTCGTACGCTGCATGTCCCTCCCCCCTCCCCCCCGGCCCCACCTCTCTCTTCGCTCGTGGACGAGCGCCGACAGCTCCCGTCTCGGACGTTGTGGACGACCATGGCGAGGCGCAGCCGGCGGCTAGGCATGCGCGAGCGGGGCGGGGCGAGGCCGGCAGCGAGGCGGGCGGGGACGGGCCTGGCGAGGTGGGGTGCACGCGAGGTTGGCGCAGGCGCGCGTGTGCGGGGTGGGGCACGCAGGGCGAGGCGGGCGCAGGCGAGCGTGGGCGGGGTGGGGCACGCAGGGCGAGGCGGGCGCAGGCGGGCGGGCGGCGAGCTGGGCGCGGGCGGGGCGGGGCGTGCGCGGGCGGGCGGGGCGAAGCGGCTGGTGGCGAGCTGGGCGGGCGCGGCGAAGGCGGGTGTGGTGAGGGCGAGGCGGCTGGCGGCGAGGTGGGTGCGCGCAAGGTGCGAGCGGGCCGGGCCAAGGCGCGGGCGGGGTGTGGCAGGGTGGCCGGAGCAAGCGGCGGCTGCGGCGAGCGGTCGGGTGCTGGGCCGAGCGGGCGCGGCGGCTGCGGCGAGCACGGAGCAAGGCCGCGAGCGCGGCGCGAGGGCGAGCGGGCGGGCAGGCGCGGGCGTACTCTACTGCCGCCGCTGCACCGGTGTGGCGGGAGCACGAGCTCGCGGACGGGTGAGGCGCAGACGTGGGTGCGTGGCCTTGGCGGACACTTTGAGGTTAGTCGTCGCGTTGGGCGCCTCCAACAAGAGCCGGACATGCGTGTCTGTCTTAGCATCCATTGCCATCTCAAACGGACAAAAAGTGGGCAAACCGGACGTTGGTACGGGTCCTGCGCTGGAGTTGGCCTGAATGCGAGGTCGACGAGTGCGAGCAACCAGTGGACAACAGCCCATGTGCTTCAACAGTGACGAGTAGCAGCGCCACGCTTCACCCCAAGCCAACAAGTCTCCTCCAGTCCACTGCCTACCTCATTGATTGATCGCCACTGTTTCAATGTGACTCCCTGAAATTTCACTCTGCTTTCCCCTGCCTTTGCCTGCTTCTCCCACACACACAGCGCGTAGCTTCCTTCTCGCATGGCAGCCTCCACATCCGTCCGCGGGCGACCGGCGGCGAGGTGAGCAGCAGCGACAACGCCAGCGAGCGGCAAGGTGAGCATCATTTTGGGATTTTCTTTCTCCGCGGGTTCATTACTTCCACAGCTGGTGCATGCAAAATCTGCGTGAGATCCATTAAATTACAAGCAAGTTTTGACTCTATTATGCATTTCTTCCCCTTCTTTTCACGCTGGGATCTGCTGCCCTCCACCCATAATAATTTCTCTGTCAACCCGTTTCCCTCAGCTCCAGATCTGCGTCATCGTTGTTTTCCGTGGAGAACAGAGCTTCGACCATCTTACTCCAACTCTGACCACTACTCAATTAAGTGAGAATCCCTCTCCAAATTAACCCAAGCGCTCTTAGTTTGCTCTGTAGCCAGCTCTTGCTAAATCGATTAATGTCAGCTTAGGCTCTCAAATCGGTCAACACATTTTTTGTCATTATTCAGCTTACGTATATATCTAACCCCATCAGGGGTTCTGACATGTATATATCTACTTTTTCCTTTGAGGGGATATATCTTGTTATACTAATCTTCATGCATACTGCAGGTCCAGAAGGCAACATGTAAGCAGAAGCAAGTATGGCTAACTAGCTAGTGAGCCAGGCAAGGCAACTCACTAATTAAAGAGATGGCAGGAATCATGACGAGCGCTTCAACCGGCGCCATGAACTCTCTCCTAGGCAAGCTGACCACCCTCATGGGGGAGGAGTTCGCCAAGCTCAAGAATCTACGCAAGGAAGTGAAGTTCATCAAGGATGAGCTTGGCAGCATGAAGGATACTCTTGAGGTGCTTGCAGATGTGGACAAGCTAGACCCCCAGACCAAGAGCTGGAGGGACACTCTAAGGGAGATGTCTTACGACATTGAAGACATCATCGACGACTTCATGCATCACATTGGGAAGAAAAGTGAATCCGAAGACCATGGGTTTGCCAAGAAGGCGGTTCGACGCCTAAAAAAGTTGAGAGTCTGCCATCAGATTGCCGGTCGGATCAAGGAGATCAAGGCACTTGTGCTTGAGATAAGTGCGCGGCGCCAACGATACAAGCTTGATATTTCCCCATCAAAAAATGTGGAAATTGACCCACAAGTTGCCGTACTCTATGAAAATGCAGCCAATCTTGTTGGTGTGGAAGGGCCAGCGGAGGAGCTTGAGACCCTGCTAAAAGATGCGAACGAGAAATTGAAGGTGGTATCGATTGTGGGATTTGGAGGTCTGGGCAAAACAACACTTGCCAATGTGGTATATGGTAAGATCAAGAAAAGTTTTTCGCACTGTGCTTTTGTGCCAGTCTCTCAGAAGCCAGATATCACAAAACTTCTCCATGGTTTAATGTCTCAACTTGGGTGTACACCATCTTCTCATCATTACGAGTTAAATGTCCTTCTGGACCGACTTAGGGAACATCTACAAAATAAGAGGTATCTGTTTTCTTTGTGCATGCTGTTGTTTGTTATTGTTTTCAATATGTCTCAAAACACAATATATTTAGCATCATCCGTTAATTCTTATAAAAATCTATTTTTTTCTAGTATTAGAACCATATAGAAAAACTAAACGCTCCAAATGAAATACAAACAAGACAAAAGTGAAGAAGCATACACATGCACATAAGTTTTGTTTGCTACAAACTTTGTCCCATAACAGTAGGTCGTCTTACTTTGAACTGCACCTAAGTATCTTATGGTTGCCACATTTCTTACACATAAAAGTGTTAATTTGGATAAAAGTTTGCTCCTAAGTTTCAAAATACAATGTATTTAGCTTTGGCCATTAAGTTGAAAAACAAATGGTTCTGCGAGTATTAGAACACCAAAGCAGGCAATAGATGTTCCTGTAGAAATGCAGAGTAAAAAAGTGTATTAGAATGTGCAGATACTAGTTTCATTTTCCGTAAACTTATCCCATATGTGTAAATTGTCTTTGTTTGAATTATTCCTCAGTATCTTTTGGCTGGGCAACATTTCTTAAACACAGGAGTGTTAAGTACTTTTAGGTCATCTATAATGATTTTTACATAAATAATAACTTAATTATATACTTTAATCTGTTTCTTAAAGCTTGTATGTTTGGGGTGATTTGGGTTGAAACTGAACGGGATTGTGGGGGAGGAGAGCCCACCATTGTCCTGATTTATAATCATGAACTATTTTTGTATCATATCTCTCCTTATTGAATCCTCTTTTGATGCATATGTTCTCATGTCCTTTTTCTTGAAAAAATATTTTTATTTGGTAAGCAGGAACCCATTTTTCCTCGGATAAAACCCCTTTTATGAATAAACAAATGTTAGAGAAAGTATAGAAGAAATGAGGCATCACATGACAGAGTACAAGGTAAGTGCTCAGATAATGAGAAGGAAGAAATTCATCAAAAAAATCTTGACATAGAAACTCAGACAAAAAGAACCATGTAATATATAACAATATTGCTGGAGGTAGAGCTGGTATCTTTGCTAAATGAACACATTTTGTAGAGAAAATCATCTCAAGCACATATCATTAAATTGTAGCTAAACATTGGGGAATTTTAGTCATGCCAATTAATGAGTCTGTTTTCTTATTCAATAGCAACTACTATATTTTTGACTCAATAAAGTTAATTTTCTCTGGTTTAACCTTTTAAGATTAATATTTGATAATTTCTCTGCTACATGAATTCACATTATGCTAAATATTTGGCAGGTACTTTGTAATAATTGATGATATATAGGATTTATCAGCCTGGAAAGTTATTAAATGTGCATTCCCAGAAAATGATCTTGGCAGCAGAGTAATTGTAACTACAAGAAGTCTAGAAGTTGCTACGGCGTGTTGCTCCCTTCCCCATGATTACGTTTTACAAATGAAGACTCTTAGCAACGAAGACTCAAGAAGGTTATTTTTTGGTAGAATATTTGGCACAGAAGACGCTTGCCCTAACCAACTCAGAGATGTTTCCGTTGAAATCCTCAAAAAATGTGGTGGCTTGCCTCTTGCAATTATTAGCATAGCAGGCCTGCTAGCGAGTGAAGGTCCCAACACAGAGGAGTGGGAACATGTACGGAAATCTTTGGGCTCAATTTATGGGACAAAACTCACACTGGATGGGATGAGACAAATCTTAAATCTCAGCTACAAAGACCTTCCATGTCATCTGAAGACTTGCTTGTTATATCTTGGTATTTATCCGGAGGACTGCACAATACGGAGGTCTACTCTGGAACGCCAATGGATGGCGGAAGGTTTTGTTAGTAAAGAAAATGGACAAGATATGGAGAAAATTGCGAATAACTATTTCAATGAGCTTGTCAATAGGAGCCTTGTTCAACCCGTACATTTTGACGACAGTGGGTTGGTGATAACATGCAAAGTACATGATATGATGCTCGATCTTATCCTGCTGAAGTGTGTAGAAGAGAATTTTCTCACTGTAGTGGATGATTCACAAGCCAATACAAGACAGGAATACAAGGTTCGTCGGCTGTCTGTTCGTTTCACTGATGCACGTAATGGAACATTATTACTGGGGAAGATTAGTTTGTCACAGGTTCGGTCCGTTATGATCTTTGGAAGCTCTGAGAATATACCTCTGTCAAAATTCAAGTTCCTCCGAGTTCTTTTTGTCCCGGATTACATAACAG
Source organism: Triticum timopheevii (assembly GCA_963921465.1). Lineage (NCBI taxonomy): Eukaryota > Viridiplantae > Streptophyta > Magnoliopsida > Poales > Poaceae > Triticum > Triticum timopheevii. The sequence goes on along the minus strand of OY997272.1, from coordinate 14,990,222 downwards.
GCGACCTCACTGGGATGAGCGAACTGTATCAGCTAAGATATGTAGAGATTGATGGCAGGCTCACTTCTGATGAAGTGCTGCTACCAGCACAGATTAGAGGGCTCCAACAATTACAAACATTTGATATATTTGATGTCAGTGTTCCATCAGATATAGTTCATCTGCCACACTTGTTGCATCTGAGTATTGGAGAGCATAGAGGGCTGCCTGATGGGATCGGCAAACTGAAATCCCTGAGATCTCTTTGTGGGTTTAATTTAATTGTAAACTCACTGGATAACTTTATGGGCCTTGGAGAGCTGACCAATATAAGAAATCTAACCCTCACAGGTACCATGGTGAGACACACGGATGTTCTATGCTCTTCTTTGAGAAAACTTGGTAGCCTTGAGGACCTACACATATATACCGGAGGATGCATGGATAGCTTGTCTCCTCCCAGGAGCCTCCAAAGACTCGCCGCAGGCGACTTGAGATGGGATTGCTGGTTTTCCAGGGTCCCTAACTGGACGAGGGAACTACATAACCTGTGTGCGTTGGGATTCAAAGTTGATGAGCTGCCCACGGACGATGTTGGTATTGTTGCGGAGTTGCCCTTCCTCACCGACCTTGATTTACATGTCCGAAGACCCCCAAAAGAAATGATTGTCATCTATGGAAGAGGAACATTCCCTGCTCTAAAGCGGTTTACACTCGCCTTGAGCAGCGTATCATACCTTACCTTCCAGGCTGCGGCGATGCCGATGCTCCGGTCCCTCAAACTATGTTTCAGCATTGAAGGATATAAGCAGAACGGGGGCGGACTAGCCGGCATCAAGCACTTGACTGCACTTGAAGAGGTGTCTGCACAGATCAGCTACAATGGTAGTACATTCAGAAAAGTGCAGCAATCTGAAAAAAACAGCGCTGAATCTGCCTTTAGGAGTGCTGTCGACAGGCATCCCAACAATCCTATCATGCAAGTCAATTATATTTGTTATGATATATTTTATTTGAGAGAAAACTTCTGATTGGACTCCGCAACATGCAGCTGGTACGTGCAAGTTTCGGCACCCTCTATCTATCTTGTTTGTTTCGTAGAACCTCCTCCAGCCGGCCATGTTACATCCTCTGTTGCTAGTTTCGACTTTCGTTACTATAGCCATCGGAAGGTTTTTCTGAAGTATTGTGTATGGAGATTTCAGAACTAAGTTGCTGAATTTCTAGCCTGATTTCCAGCAAAATGTATGTGAAATTTTAGTATGTATTAATAGGATTTCCCCTTATGGAAGGAGCCTAAATAGGTGTATGCTCAAGTTCACATTTCTGATCGAATTTGGAACATAAGACGTTGTAATTTAAATAGCCATAGTTTGGAGAAAGGTTATTTTCATGGTCACGAAGAAGAATAATGAGCTGTGTATGACGTGCATCAGATTTTTGTTTGATTGTATATGTTGCTAATACAACATATAAACTGTATATGACATGCTATTCTGTTGAGGGTATTCTCTTCGAGCTTTTGTGATGTGTATAGCTTTACCCTTGATTCTTGAGATAGCTTTCGGCATGGCTCTGTGATGAATAGCAGACCATGATCTTTGTGGTATTCTTCAATTTCTTCTGGAAACTCATTTATTGTTACATTAACCTGAGAACTGAACAAGCATGTGGCTGTGCTGGACACCCTCACCTGCGTAATTTCAGACTTTTGACTTGTGGATAATATTGGTTTGCAGGCTATGAAGTGGATGCCAACGGAATGCTGCTTGCAGATGTCTAGCAACATACATGTCAATGTCATAGCAGATGGAGATGGACTGTTGTTTCTCCCACCTGGAAGATCGAGCTACACGTCTTCGCTTCGTGTGCCACCTAATTGCATTTACCCTTTGTGAACATTCAGTTCATTATCTCAGAGTTGTGTTCTGTTACCTCCCTCAGATGCTGATCATGCTTTGATTCTGCTTGTAATAAATAAGGCTTGGTGCTGGGCAGAAGTTTGAACTGATAGATGGTGCTTTGCTCCTTCCTCCAGCTTGTCCAGCCTCCGGATTATCTTGTTCTTATATTTTGGTGTGCTTACTTTGTATTGAACTGAACGTTCCCTGTCTCAAGATTGGAGATAAAACTTTTTAAAAGACGCTTGAGTGGAGATGTATTGTAATTTGCTTAGTTTCAATGTAAATTCGGTATGAAATGTTGTTTCACTCATTTTATTGAGGTTTTGGCACACGGTCTGCATTATAAGGCACCCTGAACATCATATGCTTGTGATTTCAGACTCTGGTTTCAGCTGGTGTCACATCCAGTGTGCTTGCTTAGTTTCTAGTTGATGCATTTTCTTTAAGAGCTAGTCTCTCCCTGGTCGATACCCACCACACCTCCGCCCGCTCCTGCGCCAGTTAGCCTTACTTACGACATTTCGTTGAATTGTTTCTTCTCCTTTGTGAATCTGATTCATCCATATTCCGTCAAACTGTTTCTTCTCCTTTGTCAATCTGATGGCCACACTTTAATTATGTGTGTATTGAGGCTTGGTTGTGGCCAGGAGTTTGCACTCAAAGACATAGTGCCTTGCCCCTTCCTCCCAGCTTGTCCAAGTGTTCGGTCTCCTCTGTTTTTGGGTGTTGTTTGCTGTTTACTCTGCTTCGGGAGTTGGAGTATCACACCCAACCTGTCCGACCAATTGACTAGTACTTGTTCTTGGCGAAATCAAGTTTGCTGTGGTGTCCACTCCACCCTCATAGTGATCGCTGAGGGGGATCCGTCACTACGTCAGCCTGAACTTTTCATTGACGGTAACAGGAAAAGACATCATACAAGGTTTAAATACAAAGATGACAGAAAAGAAAGTGAACAGGGATATCTTCAACAGGTTTGGATGGCGGTCATGTAATAGGATAGGCGATTAGTTTTCCTATCTATTTTCTGCCAGCCGGTTGTGGCTCTGTGGCATTTTTGTCTTTTGCGTTGAGGCTCTTTGTGAGCTCGCCTTTATTTATTTTTCCAGACTTTGAGATCTTGTCGAACCTATTTATTTATAAATGTGGCTGTATGCATCGTTCTGATGCAGAGACCGGGGAGCCCCCACCCCCCCTTCTAAAAAAGAAAGCTGAAACAACATTGTGCTTTGTGCTCTAGTCTTGAAGAAGAGCCTAACGGACTAGAATATTACAACAGGGCCAGCTTGTGGAGGGTCCTCAATTATGATATGCTGAGTTATTGTGTTTGTCAAAATCTGATCTATGTTGGTTAATCCTTCTATGACCAAATCAACATTTTTTTTCTCTTTCAGAGAAAACTTGTTATTTTTGATTGCCTATGTGTGTTTCGGCTAAAGGGAAATCCCAGAATAGTGAGACTCGGTGGAATGCATAACCACCACCAAAATATATTTTGCCCATAACTAACATTAGCTCATACTTTTTCGACAAAGGGTGCATTTTATTAAATCAAAATGGAGCATCAAGTGATACAAACACAGTGAGCACACATCCGGCCTATGCATAGTGAACAGGGATATTACACAGCCAACCCCAACTGACACAAAAAAACACCGACAATTAGCAAAGTCAAACATGACGGAAGCTATGCCTTAATGGAGCAAAAAGAAAAGAAAAACTCCGAAGCAATGAAGCAAGTGATCACAATCTACAACAACAACCATATCTGCTAAACAACAACAACTAGTGTCCTTTAAGAAAAACCATATCTGCACCAACCATCACTTGACATCAGCTGATGTCGCCACCAATTTCCACAGCCCCAACAACTACAGGCATAGCATGGTCTTGACATGAGGTGCCACACAAGTGAAGGCCATGCTCGCACAAGCAGACAGTCAAGCCACGACAAGAGCCGCTCGCCGCTAGCAACTCCGAATAATGATGGTCGTCGTTGCACTTTGCTACGGAGATCGAGGGAGGATGATCACTGACACTGTCAAATCCCACATTAGGACGCTCCAACAGTCTCGCATCGTCCTCATGCTTCACCATCCTCATCCATGGCTGCAGAATCAGACAACAAAACAAATTCACCGTTGTTATCGGATTTGAAGATCCAAGATTCCGGCCCCGTCTTGGCAATCACCTAGCAGCACATGACGTAACAGGCCGACGTAGTCGCCTGCATATGGGATCGTGGTCGCCGACGTCTCACAACCAGAGACTGCCGCCAAGCCAGAAATCCACCGCCACTGTTGCACATCCATGTCCTCTGCATCAAGGTGCCATCCATAGATCTCACTCTGGAGCAACACTGAACACGCTACCTCAGGCCTTGGTCATCAAGTCAGCTCCAAAACAATGCCTTCAAGAAGGTCAACGACGAAGAAATCGCCGCCATTGCCTGTCCCATGAGGGAGCAAGTATTTTTTTCTCGGAGCAAAGACCACAAGGGGAGGAAGGGAGCAAGCGACGCCTTCAACAAGGATTACGGCGCGCAGAAGCGTCGTTGTCAACACTCCTGCACTAAACCAAGAGAGGGTTTCCCTAACTTCCCTCACACCCTCCCCTTCGCATCAACTAGCAGGAACGAAGCCATCTTGTCCAGCGCACCGGCGAGAGTAGGAGAGGCCACAAGAGCAAAGGCTCAAAGACCCATCTGCCATCCCTGAGCGCTGCCATAGGTGAGTATGCGGCAGTCAGATCAGTGTCTGCCCCGTGCGCCGTTTCCCTGGCTAGCGCCCGTCCCGCCAGTCACGCCCGGCATGGCCGCACATTGCTCAAAACTGCGCACCAACAGCCGCGCCCCACACCCCTTGCCGAGCGGCGCCGCCACGCGGTTGAAGCGAGGCACATACGCACCCAGAGCACCGCCGGATCCCACTGAGAACCGCCGCCCACAGTCCCAGGGGAGCCGCAAGGAGAAGCCACGCAGCCGCCGTCGGCCGCACGGGCTTCGCCCGACGGCGTCTTCTTCTGGCAACGGTGCGGGGAGTATGGAAGTCTGGCGGCGGCGTGCTAGGGTTAGAGGAGTCTCCCCCGAGCCCCCTCGAGCGAAGACAACGCGAGGGAGGTTTTTTTCTGGAAGGCAGAGTTCCGCTAGGAAATAGACCTTCCACATTAGCTTATACTAACGCCAAATTATATTCAGCACCTGATTAGTTGTAAAAAGATGCTTTGGGGCCGGTATGAGAGTACACACTAAAAAGCTACTCCATCCGTCCCATAATGTAAAACTTTTTTGATATTATAATAGTGTTAAAAGGTGTCTTACATTATGGGACAGACTGAGTATTCATTTCTTGCCTAAAAGCAGACATTGTTGAATGTTCGTGTTTGAAGTGGATATAGTGTTGCGATCTCCTATCATACAAAAAAAATGTAAGTGATATTAGTTTGCTCTAACATATGTTCTGATATTGTTTTAGTATAATAACAACCGATGCCTGGTACGAATGCGGTACAGAGACATCAACGGAGACATCAGCGCAGCATAGCATGTGATACGCTTCTAGTAAATGAGATGAGACCACCTGTCCCGTGCTTAATCCACTTTATAGTGAGTAATCTCACACCTTCTAGATTGCCGAGTAAAACAAAGGGACAACAAAAGAGCTCCATAAAGACAGAGTGGCAGTACCATACAATCCTCCATATACTCGACCTAGCATTCACCATATAAACTCACCTAGTATTTGATGCGGAGCATCCCACGATCATCTTCATGGATGTACCTACATCCCCCTCGACACCACTTGGTCCTATGACAAGAGCTCGAGCGAAGGCTATCGAAGATAAGGTGAACTCGCTCCTCTCCGAACTATTCCAGTCTACACATTAGTCCTGGCTACTACCTCAAACGGAAACATTATGTGTGCTCTGGTACTTAGAAGGAGGCCACGGAACAGCTACACTCAACGGCCAAGATGGTGAGGACACCGAGCATGAAGGACAAGGAGAAGTGCTTGTAGGAGATATGCCATAGAGGCAGTAATATCAGTTATTTTGTATCTCCAAAGTTTGTAATCAATGTTTAGCTTCCATGCTATAACTGCAATGATTCTCGAGTCTGCAATATCCACGAGGCTCGGAGGAAAACTCATGTGCACGTGTGGTATACTAAACGGTAAAATGTATTCCTAGTCTTGCCTCTAAGACTGGCTCATGTATTGCATGATGATCATGTTTTCCTGATCATGGGCATGTCTATACTGGCAATTATGAGGGCACGATGTTGGTAGAACATTTGTGTTGAATCGACCCATTTTGATGTTATGCTATGAGATACATTCGTCACAAGTTAATGGTTAATAACACAAAGAAGTTAATGTTTGCATAATTCCTTAGACCATGAGAGTATCGAGTTCCTTCATACTTGCTTCGTGAACTTTGGGGTTTGTTAAACGTCATCCGTAACTGGGTGGCTATTACGGCGGCTTACGGGTTCACGGAAAAGTATGGCAAGTAACAAGATAGCTCAAGATTGGGATTTGCTCCTCCGACGATGAAGAGATATACTTGGGCCCTCTCAGTGTAACGGTATCCATCATCGTCTGGCCAGACACATTGTGATTTGATCACTGGGATGCCGGAACACAGAAACGAGAAAAGAGAACAAAACCGGTAACGAGGTAACTTGCATGGTAGACAAATTGTTGATCCACAGGAATGCAATAAATCTCACCTCGGGTGTTTGTGACATATCGTGAAACAAAAGGAATAGCTCACTACAATGGGAGGTTCACTCGAATATTCATTCGTGTCGGTATAGGGGTCAATATGGGTGTTCCGGGTCATGTCTATACTTCACCGAACCTATAGGGTCACACGCTTAAGGGTCATCTATCTTCTGAATACTAGACAGGGAGTCTGAGACAAAATCACGGAAAAAGTTTCGGACAGCGGAATCATACCGCAGAGAGAGGTCATCGGATGAGTTTCGATGATACCGAAAAGTTGTTTCGGGATATACCATTAAGTCAAATTGGTTTCGGCAAATGCCTGATAATTCTTGGAGGGTGCCAGAATCATTCTGGAAGCTTTTTGGAATTTTCTGAGATAAAAAACAGAAATATTCCGGAGCTGCCGGAGCCACTTCAGATGCGTTTCGCAGATGAAAATCACTAAAACCGGAATTGTTTCGGAACATGTTGAAAATTATTATGGTGGGTACTTGAAATGTTCTAAGCCCACATAAATATTTTCAATTCCAACGGACGCTGAAAAATGTCGTCATGAATAGTGAAAGTGCTTTTTGGGATATTTATGTAGAGACACCTTTTTGGACTTGGTCAAAGTTCTAGAAGGTAGTGGCTTACAAGGGAAGGAACCCCATTTGGGGGGGGGGGGGGGGGCTAGGGGTGGCCGGCCATGGGTGGTGGATTTCCTTGGAGCTCCACATGGCATCCCATTTTACCTTAACACCCTCATGTGTGACCTAATGCATGGGTTTTTTTGGTAAAAATATGGAGGCACCCTACCCCTTCGCTTTCCTATAAATAGAGGAGGTGAGGGCTGTCATTTCTTCATCCCTTTCTCTCATACACATGCCATGCATTATCTGGCTTCTTCTCTTCCTCCCACGAAAAGAGTTACGTAGAGCCGTAAGGCTGTCTGGGTTTCGGCAGGAACTAGTTCTGGAAGGCGAAGCCCTGCCGGATAGCGGACACCGTATGTGTGCAACCCCGTAGAGAGATTGTAGTTTTTGATCTTTTGCCCGAGGGGCTGTTCGAGTGTCCTCCCGAAGGGCTGTCCGAGTCTCCGTCCGAGTTTTGAGGGTCCTCCCGAAGGGCTGTCCACGACATCGTCCGGGGGACTGTCCGACCGCCTCCCGAAGGGCTGTCCGGAGAGGGAGTACATCCTCGCTGTTGGGAGGTTGTAAATCCTAGCTGCAGGGATCTGCACCGACGATCTACACCGACTCTTCTTCCGCTGCGCTTCGAGTCGGCACGGATCAGATCAAACGTTGTATGCAGTCTCCATAGTGGTCCTCGGCGTGCTCGCTATACCGAAATTTTTTGTTTTCCATTGCGTTCCCCTACAGTGGCATCAAGAGCCGTGCTATGGGTAGATGCAGGTTACGATCTAGAATACATGGAGATGTATGGGTATTGCATAATATAATTTTGGAGTAGATGAGATCTATTGTCGAAAATTATTTATGCGGGTGACAGATGAAATCTGTTACACGACGTTCTTGTCGCTTCCCTAGAATTTGCGTTTGCTCAATCTCGAGACAGCATGGTGGAATTTGACAAAGCTCTGGCAATCCGTGATCCTGATTGATCATGGAAGTGCTATTAGTTCTTTGGGATCTGCCATAGTCAAAAGAAAGATGAAATTCGCAGATAAAAGGGCATTGCAGATATGATCTGCACGGGGGTCATGCGTATGACGAAGTTTAGTATGGGGCTTGAGATTTAATTATCTCGTGTTTCATACACCCTGAGATGTTAATGTAGCAACTTGAATAATCATACTTGATGATAAAACAGTGGTAGGTGCGGTTTAAGTCAAAACCTTAGAAGCCACGTAAAATAAAATTTTGCATAAACCGATTAGAGGCGTCTAACTTGGTTTTGCAGGATGTGCATGTGATGTGGTATAGCAATGCTCATATTCAATTTGATTATGTATGAGATGACTATATGATGTAATTAACATGACCTACGTGTCATGATTCGGCATGATGGCTGGAGCCATATGATTGCACTTTAATGACCTGCGTGTCAACCTTAAGTAATGCACTTATTTTATTAGCTATGGAGATAGCAATATTATCTGGTGCATCGACAAGGTGGTGGCAATCTTCGCAAAGGTGAACACCGACGCGAATGCCGGAGACAAAGAAATACTTGACTTCTCCGTCAGAAGAGGCTATACCATATCATGCTATTATGAATTGCCTGAGATGTTTTCCCTCTTGATGCACCCTTCTTGATTGAGCGGTAGTCGCTTTTATCAGGGTGATCTCTCACTTAAAATATCAAGTAGTTAGTGTTCTCCCAAGTGCGGCACCGGCACAACATCTATCCTTTCGGGGTGCGCCATGGATGCATGGGTACGAACGATTGGAGAAATGTAAGGCGGGTGAGGTCAGACCTCGCAGCAAGATAACTTGGTTGTCTTGACGTTCATGGCAGGATCGTCCTGAGCTCGGAACACACGCATCGAAAGATGAACAAGAGTCACATGGAGATGTGATCGGCAAGTTGGCCTACCAATTGAAATCCTCGTCATGAGATGATGATTCTATGACGTTGAATTGATATTTGGATCTTGAATCACTCAAAATCTATTTTGAGAGATATTGATTTGAGTGGGAGCACACTTTAGAATGAAAATGTTTAATCACTAGTGCAAATTTCATTATAAACAAAGTCTAAGTGAAACTTGTGTTTTCTGTTGTAGATCAAATGGCTCGCAACACCGCGTTCAACTTAGGCCCGATGTTAGAGAAAGAGAAGTTAGCTATGACTAGAAACAACTATGCGAACTGGGTCCGTAACCTAAGGATTGTCCTCAGGAGCGCTAAGAAATTGTACGTGCTTGAAACTGCTCTTCCAGCTAAACCGGCGGCAGAGGCCCCGAAAGATGAACAAAATGTCTGGGCCACTAAGGATGATGATCACAACTTAGTGCAGTGCCTCATGCTAGCTTGCATGAGTACAGGGCTTCAAAAACATTTTGAATTCCATAAACCCCGTGATATGATCCGGGAATTGGATGCTCTGTACAAGGAAACCGCAAAGTCTGAACGATATGATATCATGAAGGCTTTGATGGATTGCAAGATGGCTGAGGGTAGTTCAATTGGCGAACACATGGTCAAAATGATTGGCTATTCTGAAAGGCTTAAAGCCCTAGAATTTCCACTTCCACCTGGTCATATGATGGACATGTTGCTTTCTTCACTCCCCCCGTCTTACGACGGTTTTGTCATGAACTACAACATGACAGGGATGGAGAAGACACCGGAAGAGGTGCTCGCCATGCTGAAAACTACAGAGGGAGGATTGTGGAAAAATCGCAAGCAAGTGTTGCTTGTGAATAAAACCGCCAGTTTCAAAAAGAAGAAAGGCAAGCCAAAGAAGGGCAAGGGCACCGGTAAGACCGGCTTCCAAAGCAACTCTTAGGGTGGAGCCAAGAATGAAACTGAGTGCTTCTACTGCAAGGGCACAGGACACTGGCAGAGAAACTGCAAGAAGTATCTGGAAGATAAGAAGACCGGGAAAACTGGAAAAGGTATAATTGTTATACAGGTTAATGTCATTGACGTTTTGCTTGCTAGCAAAATTTCTAAGTCTTGGGTATTTGATACCGGATCGGTTGCTCACATTTGCAACTCGGTACAGGGGCTTCAGAAGGTGCGCAAGCTGGCAAAGAATGAAGTCGTAATGCGCGTCGGGGACGGCACTGGGATCGCCGCTCAAGCCGTCGGCATTATGCCTCTACGTCTCCCTTCAGGATTTATCTTAGAACTAAGTAACTGTTATTTTGTTCCACTGTTGTGTAGAAACATTATCTCCAGATCATGTTTAGTACATGATGGGTATTCGTACAAGTATGAGATCAACGGTTGTTCACTTTATTGTAAGGATATGTTTTATGGATTTGCACCCATTGTTGGGGGCCTTTTCATACTAAATCTTGAATGTGAAAATGATGTCTTTAACATGAATGCCAAACGTCTTAAGAAGGCTGATACCACCACCACTTACTTGTGGCACTGTCGGCTTGGCCACATCGGAAAGAAACGCATGCAAAGACTCCAGAGAGATGGAGTTTTACCGTCCTTTGATTTTGAATCATTTGACACATGTGAAGCTTGTCTAATGGGGAAAATGACCAAGACGCCGTTCACGGGTCATCCTGAACGGGCGGGGGAATTATTGGAAATAATACATAGTGATGTATGTGGTCCAATGAGCACAGCCGCGCGGGGTGGGTATTTCTACTTCGTGACTTTTACTGATGATTTAAGTCGGTATGGCTATATGTACTTAATGAAGCATAAGTCGGAAACCTTTGAAAAGTTCAAAGAATTTCAGAATGAGGTAGAAAGTCATCGTAACAAAAAGATTAAGTTTCTGCGGTCTGATCGCGGAGGCGAATATCTTAGTCATGAGTTTGGCCAACATCTGGGTGACCGTGGAATCGTTTCACAGCTTACGCCTCCCGGAACTCCATAGAGAAACGGAGTATCGGAAAGACGTAACTGAACCCTGTTGGACATGGTAAGGTCAATGATGTCTCTTACAGATCTGCCAATATCTTTTTGGGGTCATGCACTTGAAACTGCCGCTCACACACTAAACAGAGCACCGTCTAAGTCTGTTAAGACGACACCACATGAGATGTGGAATGGGAAGAAACCCAGTTTGTCGCATCTTAAAATTTGGGGATATGAGGTACATGTAAAACGTTTACAACCTACCAAACTCGATCCCAGATCAGACAAGTGTAACTTTGTAGGTTATCCAAAAGAAACAATTGGGTATTCCATCTACCTACCCTCCGAGCACAAAGTGTTTGTCACTAAAAGCGGAGTCTTTCTTGAGAAAGAATTTCTCGCCAAAGAATTAAGTGGGAGGACAATACAACTTGATGAGATTAGTGAATCTTCGGCAACTGTTGATATGGCTAAGGAACCGGAAGAAATTCCGCTAATTATCCCTGCAACTGAGCCGGAAGTTGTCGCATATGATGCGGAGACTTCAGACAATGTTGTAACTGAACCACGCAGATCAGGTAGGGCTATCCAGCCACCTGAATGGTTTCATAACGAAATCTTCATTCTTGAAGACGATTAACCTGCACACTACAAGGAAGCGATGGCGGGGCCCAGCTCAAAAGAATGGCACAAAGCCATGAGATCCGAAATGGAATCCATGTACGAAAACCAAGTTTGGAACTTGGAAGAACTTCCAGAAGGCGTAAAGCCGATTGGTTGTAAATGGATTTTCAAAAGAAAGACGGACGCGGATGGTAACATTACTATCCACAAAGCTAGACTTGTTGTGAAAGGGTTCGCGCAAGTTCCAGGAGTGGACTATGACGAGACTTTCTCGCCCGTAGCTATGCTTAGGTCTGTTCGGATATTGCTAGCAATTGCTGCTTATTTCGACTATGAAATATGGCAGATGGATGTCAAAACGGCTTTCCTAAATGGAAACCTCAAAGAGGATGTATACATGATACAACCAGAAGGTTTTGTCATTCATGAGGATGCTGGAAAGGTATGAAAACTTCAGAAAGCCATTTATGGTCCGAAGCAAGCGTCAAGGAGCTGGAACATTCGTTTTGATGAAGTGGTCAAAGAATTTTGCTTCATCAGGAATGACGAAGAATCTTGTGTTTACAAGAAGTTTAGTGGGAGCGCAAAAGAATTTCTAATCTTGTATGTGGATGACATGTTGTTGATTGGAAATGACGTGAATTTTCTTAGCGAAATAAAAGAATCGGTGAAAAAGAGGTTTTCAATGAAAGACTTAGGTGAAGCGGCATATGTATTGGGCATCAGAATCTATAGAGATAGATCAAAACGCCTGATAGCGCTTAGCCAAAGCACGTACATTGACAAGGTGTTGAAAAGGTTCAACATGGAGAACTCCAAGATAGGCCTACTCCCCATGTCACCTGGCACAGTGCTTTGCAAGAATCAGATTCCTCGGACTCTCGATGAGCGAGTGCAAATGAATGATGTTCCATATGCCTCGGCAGTTGGTTCTATTATGTGTGCCATGCTATGTACAAGACCGGACGTTTCCTATGCGCTAAGTGTTAGCAGCCGGTACCAAAGTGATCCAGGGTTGGAACACTGGGCCGCAGTCACGGGTGTTCTTAAGTACCTCAGAAGGACCAAGGATTTACTCCTTGTGTATGGAGGTGATGAAGAGCTCATTGTAAGTGGTTACACTGATGCAGGCTTCATGACTGACCCAGATGACTTCAAATCTCAATCAAGCTATGTTTTCATATTGAACGGCGGCGCAGTTGATTGGAAAAGTTCCAAACAAAAGACTGTGGCGGATTCTACGACGGAGGCAGAATATGTTGCTACTTCAGAAGCCTCCAAGGAGGCAGTATGGATCAAGCAATTTCTTGAAGACCTTGGTGTGGTTCCTAGTGCCCAGGACCCGGTGGAGATCTATTGTGATAATAGTGGCGCCGTGGCTCAGGCAAGGGAGCCAAGTTCACGCCATAAGACAAGACATATTCAACGCAAATATAAACTCATTCGACATCATGTTGAAGAGGGTTTAGTGAAAGTACGCAAAGTTCACACGGATCTGAATGTGTCAGACCCAATGAAGAAGCCTCTACCACGAGCAAAGCATGAGCAACACCTGATAGCCATTGGTGTTAGGGAAGCCATGTAACTGGATTATGACTCTAGTGCAAGTGGGAGTTGAGGAGATATGCCCTAGAGGCAGTAATATCAGTTATTTTGTATCTCCAAAGTTTGTAATCAATGTTTAGCTTCCATGCTATAACTGCAATGATTCTCGAGTCTGCAATATCCACGAGGCTCGGAGGAAAACTCATGTGCACGTGTGGTATACTAAACGGTAAAATGTATTCCTAGTCCTGCCTCTAAGATTGGCTCATGTTTTGCATGATGATCATGTTTTCCTGATCATGGGCATGTCTATGCCGGCAATTATGAGGGCACGATGTTGGTAGAACATTTGTGTTGAATCGACCCATTTTGATGTTATGCTATGAGATACATTCGTCACAAATTAATGGTTAATAACACAGAGAAGTTAATGTTTGCATAATTCCTTAGACCATGAGAGTATCGAGTTCCTTCATACTTGCTTCGTGAACTTTGGGGTTTGTTAAACGCCATCCGTAACTGGGTGGCTTTTACGGCGGCTTACGGGTTCATGAAAAAGTATGGAAAGTAACAAGATAGCTCAAGATTGGGATTTGCTCCTCCGACGATGGAGAGAAATACTTGGGCCCTCTCGGTGTAACGGTATCCATCATCGTCTGGCCAGACACATTGTGCTTTGATCACTGGGATGCCGGAACACAGAAACGAGAAAAGAGAACAAAACCGGTAACGAGGTAACTTGCATGGTGGACAAATTTTTGATCCACATGAATGCAATAAATCTCACCTCGGGTGTTTGTGACATATCACGAAACAAAAGGAATAGCTCACTGCAACGGGAGGTTCACTCGAATATTCATTCGTGTCGGTATAGGGGTCAATATGGGTGTCCACGGCTCCGATGTTGATCATTGATCGGAAGGGGTTCCGGGTCATGTCTATACTTCACCGAACCTATAGGGCCACACGCTTAAGGGTCATCTATCTGCTGAATACTAGACAGGGAGTCTGAGAGAAAATCACCAGAAAAGTTTCGGACAGCGGAATCGTACCACAGAGAGAGGTCATCGGATGAGTTTCGATGATAGCGAAAAGTTGTTTCGGGATATACCATTAAGTCAAATTGGTTTCGGTAAATGCCTGATAATTCTTGGAGGGTGCCAGAATCATTCTGGAAGCTTTTTGGAATTTTCTGAGATAAAAACCGGAAATGTTCCGGAGCTGCCGGAGCCACTTCAGATGCGTTTCGCAGATGAAAATCACTACAACCGGAATTGTTTCGTAACGCGTTGAAAATTATTATGGTGGGTACTGGAAATGTTCTAAGCCCACATAAATATTTTCAGTTCAAAGGGTCACTGAAAAATGTCGTCGTGAATAGTGAAAGTGCTTTTTGGGATATTTATGTAGAGCCACCTTTTTGGACTTGGTCAAAGTTCTAGAAGGTAGTGGCTTACAAGGGAAGGAACCCCATTTGGGGGGGGGGGGGGGGGGGCTAGGGGTGGCCGGCCATGGGTGGTGGAGCTCCTTGGAGCTCCACATGGCATCCCATTTTACCTTAACACCCTCATGTGTGACCTAATGCCTGGGGTTTTTTGGTAAAAATATGGAGGCACACTATCCCTTGGCTTTCCTATAAATAGAGGAGGTGAGGGCTGCCATCTCTTCATCCCTTGCTCTCATACACATGCCATGCATTGTCTGGCTTCTTCTCTCCCTCCCACGAAAAGAGTTACGTAGAGCCGTAAGGCTGTCTGGGTTCCGGCAGGAACTAGTTCTGGACGGCGAAGCCCTGCCGGATAGCTGAAACCGTATGTGTGCAACCCCATAGAGAGATTGTAGTTTTCGATCTTTTGCCCGAGGGGTTGTTCTAGTTTCCTCCCGAAGGGCTGTCCGAGTCTTCGTCCGAGTTTCGAGGGTCCTCCCGAAGGGCTGCCGCGACATCGTCCGGGGGACTGTCCGACCACCTCCCGAAGGGCTGTCCGGAGAGGGAGTACATCCTCGCGGTTGGGAGGTTGTAAATCCTAGCTACGGGGATCTGCATCGACGATCTACACCGACTCTTCTTCCGCCGCGCTTCGAGTCGGTACGGATCAGATCAAACCTTGTATGCAGTCTCCATAGTGGTCCTGGGCGTGCTCGCTATACCGAAAATTTTCGTTTTCCATTGCGTTCCCCTACAGTGCTGCCACGGAAGCTACAGGCTCCGGACGTCCGACCCAGCACGGACGCCCGACCCCTGGAGGTCGCAACAGCCCAAGAAAGACAGACCAGCAAAAGCTACAACGGCTGGACGTCCGACCTGGACTGGACGTCCGAGAACTCCCAGGCTCCGAACGAGCGGGCCCATCCGGACAACCGACACTTACCCAACAGAACTGAATTTACGGAAATCCGAGGAAGACCAGACGAACAGCAACAGAGCCAAATCTACGAATGTCCGAAGATCTACGGACGTCCGGACCGTCCCGAGTCTCCGGACGTCCGATGCCCACCTGACGTCCGATCCCTGGCTACGTCCAGCTGCGGGCTGAGGCCCATGTACCCCTTCACTTCGCCCCTCTTTATCACTTAGACTATAAATATACCTTCTCCTCCTCCTAGAGAGGGTTAGCGTTGATTTAGCTCATTTGTGAGATAGATCCTCGCTCATCCATCCGGATCTACTCCTTCGCGAGGGACCGACACCTTTTCGGAGAAGATTCACCTGGATTCAAGACCTCCATCCGGAGAAGACCATCTTCAAGACCTCCTCACGGAGAAGAACCAGTTACCATTTGTATTGTCCTTTGTTGACTTTTAGTCTTGTATTACTCTTTGTGTTTCGATGATCTAGCGCATGTGTGACTTTATTCTTGTTGGTAGAGTGTTCTCTCGTGATTTTTCCTCGTTCCCCTCTTTGTGTTCTTCGTGTTCGTGGTAGGATTCCCCTCCAAACGTGAAAGATCGGCCTCTAGGGTTCTACTCTACATCATCTTAGTATCATGAGCCACGTTAATTGATCACGTTTTTGGAGCCCCTACCCTTCGTTTTCTAGCTTGATTTTGTTGATTTCGTCCTAAATCCAAAAATCCCCACCAAAAATAGACCCAATTTTTTTTGTGATTTGTTGGTTGATGACCCACAAGTGTAAGGGATCTATCGTAGTCCTTGATAAGTAAGAGTGTCGAACCCAACGAGGAGCAGAAGAAAATGATAAGCAGTTTTCAGTAAGGTTTTCTCTGCAAGCACAGAAATTTTAGGTAATAGATAGTTTTGTGATAAGATAAATTGTAGCAAGTAACAAGTAATAAAAGTAAATAAGGTGCAGCAAGGTGGCCCAATCCTTTTTGTAGCAAAGGATAAGCCTGGACAATTTCTTATAATGAGAAAAGCGCTCCTGATGACACATGGGAATTATCGTCAAGCTAGTTTCATCACACTCATACGATTCGTGTTCGTTACTTTGATAATTTGATATGTGGGTGGACCGGTGCTTGGGTACTGCCCTTACTTGGACAAGCATCCCACTTATGATTAACCCCTATTGCAATCATCCGCAACTACAACAAAAGTATTAAGGTAAACCTAACCATAGCATGAAACATATGGATCCAAATCAACCCCTAACGAAGCAACGCATAAACTAGGGTTTAAGCTTCTGTCGGTCTAGCAACCCATCATCTACTTATTACTTTCCAATGCCTTCCTCTAGGCCCAAATAATGGTGAAGTTTCATGTAATCGACGTTCACATAACACCACTAGAGGAAATACAACATACATACCAAATTCACATGACTACTAATAGCAAGACTTCACCAATGTCCTCAGGAACAAACGTAACTACTCACAAAGCATATTCATGTTCATAATCAGAGGTGTAATAATATGCATTAATATCTGAACATATGATCTTCCACCAAGTAACCAATAAGTATCAACTACAAGGAGTAATCAACACTACTAGCAACCCACAGGTACCAATTTGTGGTTTTGGATACAAGATTGGATACAAGAGATGAACTAGGGTTTGAGAGGAGATGGTGGTGATGAAGATGTTGATGGAGATTGACCCCCTCCCTATGAGAGGATCGTTGGTGATGACGATGGTGATGATTTCCCACTCCCGGAGGGAAGTGTCCCCAGCAGAACAGCTCTGCCAGAGCTCTAGATTGGTTCCGCCTCGTGGCAGCAGAGTTTCGTCTCGTAAGCTTGCCCACGATTTTTTCCAGGATAAAACCCTTCATATAGCAGAAGATGGACACCGGGGGGCCACCAGGGGGCGCACCAGTAGGGGTGGGCGTGCCTCCCACCCTCCTGGACAGGGTGTGGGCCCCCTGAGGTGTATCTTCCGCTCAATAATTCTTATTAATTCCAAAAATAAGTTCCGTGGAGTCTCGAGTCTTTTGGAGCAGTGCAGAATAGGTTTCCAATGTTTGCTCCCTTTTCAGCCAGAATTCCAGCTGCCGGCATTCCCCCTCTTCATGGTAAACCTTACAAAATAAGAGAGAATAGCCATAAGTATTGATATATAATGTGTAATAACAGCCCATAATGCACTAAATATTGATATAAAAGCATGATGCAAAATGGACGTATCAACTCCCCCAAGCTTAGACCTCGCTTGTCCTCAAGCGGAAGCCGAAATCTAAAAATATGTCCACATGTTTAGAGATAGAGGTGTCGATAAAAATAAAACACGGACATGAGGGCATCATGATTATTCTTATAGCAACAACATATATAGATTTTGTCATATGAATTCTTATGCTCAAGTAATCAATCAATTCACAATGTCAAGCATGGTTCAGAAACTTCATTGAAAGCTAACAAACTATAATCTCAGTCACTGAAGCAATTGCAATTTATCGTAACATCACAAAGAGTCAAGAATAGAGCTTTTTAGCAAGTCCACATACTCAACTATCATATAATCTTCTACAATTGCTCACACTCACGCAATACTTGTGGTTATGGAGTTTCAGCCGGACACTGAGAAAGATAGGGGCTTATTGTGTTACCTCCCAACGTATTCACCTTTAGGTGATGTCAACAATAATAGTCCATGCCAACGAACATCCAATTGCATATATGTATCATGATCTTTCAAACACGAGGAGCTTTCTAAAGGATAAAATGAAAAAGGGAAAGGTGAAGGTCACCTTGACTCAAGCATAAAGTAAAAGATAGGCCCTTTGCAGAGGGAAGCAGAGGTTGTCATGCGCTTTTAGGATTGAATACACAAAATCTTAGTATGATAGAACGTCACTTTATATTGCCACTTGTGTATGGACCTTTATTATGCAGTTCGTCGCTTTTATTGCTTCCATAACAAGATCGTATAAAGCTTATTTTCTCCACACTAATAAGTCATGCATATTTAGAGAGCAATTTTTATTGCTTGCACCAATGACAACTTACTTGAAGGATCTTACTCAATCCATAGGTAGATATGGTGGACTCATGACAAAACTGAGTTTAAGGATATTTGGAAGCACTAGTAGTATCTCTACTTAGTGCTAGGAATTTGGCTAGCATGAGGAGGAAAGGCAAGCTCAGCATGTTCGGAAGGTCAATGACAATATACTTTAACTGAGATGTGAGAAAACATAAACCATTACGTTTTCTTTCTTGTCCAACGTCGACTCTTTTAGCATATCATACTTAATGAGTGCTCACAATTATAAAAGATGTCCAAGATAGTGTATTTATATGTAAAACCTCTCTTTCCTTATTACTTCCTATTAATTGCAACGATGACCAAACTATGTTTATCAACTCCCAACAACTTTTATGCCTCATACTTTCTATGTGTGAAGTTATCACTATCCATAATATCAATAGGAACTCTTTTATTCTTTTTATTCTTTTTATTTTTCTCAAAATCATAGCAAGAAAGCAAAGCCCTTGACTCAACACTAATCTTTATTATAGATGGCTCACGGACTCGATTACATAAAGGGATCACAAAGCAAAACTCAAAACTACTTGATATCAAAACTTCAATCTACTAGATCAAGATACTACTAAAAGGATCGAACTAAATAAAACGGTAAAGATAGGAGTGTGATGGTGATACGATACCGGGGCACCTCCCCCAAGCTTGGCAGTAGCCAAGGGGAGTGCCCATACCCATGTGATTATGTGTTCAGAGGTGGTGAAGTAGGAGTTGTTGATGGCGTAGGCTTGTCGTCCGTCTTCCAAGGCATAGGCTCACCATCATAGAAGGATGACCGAGTCTCCAGGATCCTTAAATCTGCAGCCAAACTCATCCTCTTGAATCT
Organism: Triticum timopheevii; assembly: GCA_963921465.1. Classification (NCBI taxonomy): domain Eukaryota; kingdom Viridiplantae; phylum Streptophyta; class Magnoliopsida; order Poales; family Poaceae; genus Triticum; species Triticum timopheevii. The sequence continues at coordinate 14,970,688 of OY997272.1, read as the reverse complement.
ATATTCATACTCACAGTTTTGGTTTTGCAGGTCATAGATCTGGGCTTGGAGGTGCTCGATTTTCTCTTGAAGCTTGAAGATGGTTTCCTCAATGACTTTGGCATCTAGCTTGTGGTTGTTGGTGAACTCCGTGATCATCATCTGGTTGGCGTTGAGTCCACGCTCCACCATCCCTTGGCATTTGAAGACTTGCTTCTTCACAGCTTCGAGCTTTGTCTCCATGCTTCCAGTATGCCTTGGTCCCTCCACATCACGGATGTGTAGCACCCCCTCACGCATCTCAATGGTTTGAGGGTGTTGCAGCACCTCCGCGAGATAGGGGTTGATACGTGATCTCATCCGGGACTCCGAACAATCTTTGGTAACCAAAACACATAACTCATAATATAAATCATCATCGAACATTAAGCATGCGGACCTAGCGGGTTCGAGAACTATGTAGACATGACCGAAACACATCTCCAATCAATAACCAACAGCAGAACCTGGATGCTCATATTGGTTCCTACATATTCTACGAAGATCTTTAGCGGTCAAACCACAATGACAACATACAGCATTCCCTTTGTCATCGTTATGTTACTTGCCCGAGATTCGATCATCGGTATCATCATACCTAGTTCAGTCTTGTTACCGGCAACTCTCTTTACTCGTTTCATAATGCATGATCCCGCAACTAACTCATTAGTCACATTGCTTGCAAGGCTTATCATGATGTGCATTACCGAGAGGGCCCAGAGATACCTCTCCGATACTTGGAGTGACAAATCCTAATCTCGATCTATGCCAACCCAACAAACACCTTCGGTGGTACCTGTAGAGCATATTTATAATCACCCAATTACGTTGTGACGTTTGATAGCACACAAGGTATTCCTACGGTATCCGGGAGTTGCATAATCTCATAGTCAGAGGAATACGTATAAATCATGAAGAAAGCAATAACAATAAAACTTAACAATCATTATGCTAAGCTAACAGATGGGTCTTGTCCATCACATCATTCTCATAATGATGTGATCCCGTTCATCAAATGACAACACATGTCTATGGTTAGGAAACTTAACCATCTTCGATTAACGAGCTAATCTAGTAGAGGCTTAGTAGGGAGATGGTGTTTTTATCTATGTATCCACACATGTATCAAGTTTCCGGTTAATACAATTCTCGCATGAATAATAAACATTTATCATGATATAAGGAAATATAAAATAACAACTTTATTATTGCCTCTAGGGCATATTTCCTTCAGGCCATTGCGGCGTCGTCCATCCACATGCCTCCGCTCAGTCTGACTACCTACCACCACCATGCCCCACTCCTCCTCACGTTATCTCTCCTCTTTCTCGTCTCCCCCACCCCGCTAAGTCTGAGCTGTTGGGACACGGATGGTGCCGTTGACGTGCTTGCGGGGGTCAGTGTCGGAGAGGATCTGCATCAACGGTGTACGTGCTGAGTTATGTAAACCTGCAGATGTCGTTAGCTTTTACCCATGAGATGATGTAGACCGAACCTCATGGGGAGATCCCATCGGTTGTTTCGGCCCGACCTTTCACGACACTCCACATTCAGCAGCAGTAGCCTCTCGCCCGCGCAGGCGATGTACACGAAATGGAGGGTTTGAACCTTGCGGCTCAGCACAAGAAAACCAATCTCGACGATGGTACTCACGCGCAAAAACAATTTCTTTAAAGAAATCGCAACACGGAGGTTTTCTAAAGATCTTTTTAAAACTTGATACGGGTGTCTACCCTTGAAAACACATCATGTCTATTTTATAAAATAACCTCCCTTTTACATGAGAAAAACGATTAGGCTTTATAGCCGACCCTAGCGTGTCCAACATACTGGCCGCATGAAAACTCTTTCCTATGATCTATTCCTAACTTACAAAGGGAATCTAGTAAAAATAGAAACCGACTTGATATTTTCCTGAACACAATCTGAACTTGATGATGAGTATCCTCTTGATCTCGTCGTGAGGTGGGCCCCAGCCAACAGAACACAATGATAGAAACTCAAACACGTCAAAAGTCCTCGAGGCATCTTCACGTGTCTTCTCTTTGCGTGGTAGAAAAATAAATAAATCTTATTTTTTATCTGGTGGACTGAACCAGTTAAATCAGAGTCTGCTTGAGTCCTCGAATCAACGTAGGTCTCGCGAACCAACCTGTGGTTGGATGGTTAGAGGGACTGTGGTATCTCCATCCCACTAGGGTTCAAGTCCTGGCGCTCGCATTTATTCCTGGATTTCCGGCGATGCGCATTCAGTGAGAGGAGACGTTCCCGTCGACAACGAGGTGCGTACGGTGACTTCGTAAATTTCATGATATATACCGGCTCAGTCTTTCGGAGGTGCTCATAGAGATAGGGTGTGCGTATGTGCTTGTGTCTGTACTATATTAAAAAAATCATCGTAGGTCTCCCTTTCTTTCTCTAACGTGACACAAGGACATCCATTAGAGTAATTACCCCAGCATGCATGATTGCATGCAGGTGCAGCGATAACATCCAGACCAAGGCATCCAAAATATATATACGTGTATGCGCCCTCAAACATGTCCTTATATTTTTCTTTGTACTAATAGAAACACAACCTCTTTAGCTGGTCCTGATGGATACAAGTTTGGGCAACTGGCTTTTCTTCATTTGTCATAGCCATAACAGTATTGACTACTGTAGTTAAATTATGCGCGGTTATATCATGAGATTACTCCCGCATGGGTCAATTGCAACAGATCTTTTGTAAAATAGATGTATCTTGTAGTTCTGTGCAATGCATGGGTATCTTACTAGTATAGGTATAGGTAGAATTCTGCGGGAGCAAGCAGCTACTTCGGATATAATGTCAAACCAAATGATAAGAAAGAAACCATTGCGCTAAACTCTTTCAAAGCACGGAGGAGAGGGATTGTGGCCGGAGGAGAGGGCTTTTGGCCGGCACATGGCAGGTGAGTTGGTGGTGCGGTGGGTCTAGCGTGGTTTGGCAGCAGAGATGTTGCTTCTTCTGGTGGCGGGCTGGTTGGAGGCAACTGCAGGTTCCCATGGGCAGGTTGGTGGCGGCAATGTGATGGCTCGGCCAAGATGGAGTCTTACGAGCAGTAAGCGGTCGGCCACCTCTGTGCGGCATGGCGAGCGGCGGTGCTCTCCTGATGGTGCTAGCCTGGGTTTTTTCCGTGGAGGGGTGGGTCTGATCGTCACAAGGCCATCCCTTGGAGTGGGCGACGGCCGTTGCGGGCAGTCATCGACCTGGCCAGAGGTGATGGTTGGCTACGGTTCCTCGTGCAGGCTGGGAGTGGATAGTATGGTCGCGGTTTCCCTGCCGGGCGGTCGGTCATCGGTCCTCAACTTTGCAGCTACATCGGCAAGTGTTGCGGTGGCGGCGATGTGAGGCTTCTTGGATAGTGGCGGCAATTCCATGGAGGCGTGGAGATGGGTGACGCACGAATGAAAATCTTGCACGGCTTCTGCCGGGCAGGCGGTGATGGCAGTTGTGGATGTCATTCTCCTCCTTGGAGGCTTTGCTGAGTGTGTTCGCCATTTCCCTCACGCTCTTGGAGTTGGTGGATGTCTGCGGGCGAAAGCCTCAATTCGATCTTTGGATCAGCACGATGGCGGCGTCCTCGACGTCGCTCCTCTGTTGGGAACATTGCATTTGGAGACAAGAATGACTCCTCGTTGCTCTCCTTCGGTGTTCGCCGGTGTCCTTTTTTGATCCTCGGTGGCGCTATGTACGTCCGTCGTTGGTGTGTCCAAGATGGTGTCTTTCTGGATCGGATCGAGTCCTACCATTCATCTGTCACATTCTCTCTGGCGCTTCAGGGTGGATGGTGTGTCGATAAGAGAAGTTCTGCAGAAGTTGGTGGTCTTCGCAGGTGTCCAACATTAACTGTGACGCGGTGTTGTATGTGACTTTAGGTTAGGCTGTTTTGCGTTGTAGCCCACTTGGTGGTGGTGTTTGTCTTTGGTTTTGTTGGGTGTGATGTTCGTGCTATGCTCGTTGTTCCCGTCGAGTGGCAGCCTTTTTATAACTGAAATTCTACTTTATATAAAGCTATGGTACAGCGTATTGTCAGACCCATACAAGTGTAATTAACACACACCGAGCAGACAAGTGGGGCTTCCTTTTATAGGTAGAATTCTACCGGAGCAAGCAGCTACTTCAGAGATGATGCCAAACCAAATGATAAGAAAGAAACCATTGTGTTAAACTCTTTCGAAGCATTGCACACATCTGCAAGATGACGACATCCATCTTCAGTAACAAGATAAACCTAGGAGACATGTTTGCCAAACTTGTTGCTTTTGTTCATTAGTACAACGAGGTTATAGAATCAAAGGATAGACGTCCTAATTTCTCTTATACTCGACGGAATAGTAATGCATAAGCAATTAAGCATCGGCGAACGTGAATAGCCAAACTGCCTCGTTCTACTCCCTCTGTAAAGAAATACAAGACTTTTCAGATAACTAGGTAGTGATCTGAATGGTCTTATATTTCTTTAGAGGGAAGTATAAACCTTCCCAGCACCACACTGAAGCACTTATGTACTTTAGAGGGAATTATAAACCTTCCCAGCACCACATTGAAGCACTTTTTTATGTACAGTAATGTAGAAGTGTACTAGGAAGTCAATAACGCAAAATCCTAGAAAATCAGCAGAGGTGCAGAGGTGCAACGGGACAGGGTAATTTCCAACCAACGATGATTCCTAGCGTAATTCCGACAGGTACAAAGGTATCGCTGCTGCTCAAATTGCACTAAAGGGCTTACAATACATATATAGGTTCATAGCTTCGAGAACAAAGTTCAAGACATAGGTGAGGGAGCCACAGGTGCCGAGGGCGCGCCGGCGCCGTCGCCAGGATCGCCAGAGCCAGCAAGAAGGGGCGGAGCCAGGATTTTGGTATGGGGGGGGGGGGGGGGGGGGGGGGGGCGCGGGGGGCAAGTCAAGTTCTTTTTTTTTTTGTCTCGACTGAAAAAAAAACTACCATCATACTATAATAATGCGCCACACTTATAAAATATTGTACGAGTTTAAAGTTTCCTCTTCAATTGCCAATAAGATGAGAAAATTTAATAATTTCATTGGAAGAGAAATTACCTGCTAATTTTTTCAATGTATCTGATCATGTAACATCGAAGTAAGTCATACCCCATTTGGCGGCGCTTAAACGATAAATTACTGTTTAGAGTGTTTCTGGGCACTTATCGTCTGATATGGTCCCACGGATATATGAAAATGCCGATCTTCATCTTGCTTGTCCAGTGGGAGCTCTCAAATTTGACAATGTTTACCGGGTCTCTCTGATAAGCCAATTTTGTTCTCGTTCTGCAATATTTACTATGTCCAACATATCAGCCCCATTAAAAAATTCACTAGGTTGCGATCTTGAAGCAACCAGCCTAAAGAATGAATTAATCTTAACAGTGTTTGGCGGCGCTTTTCTCTTCATATCTGCTGAATTGCAATTTCACAATTAGCTATATTGTAGTTTGAAATAGCGAAAAATTTCATCACAAGTAATAACTCATACAAGGTAATTTGCATCAAACCACGATAATTTCTAGTACACATATAATATAGGAACTGTTCATAGAATCACAGCATCGCTAATCACACAACCAAAACAAGTAGACAACAAAAATCTGATGATACAAGATGAGAATCGAGATTAGTAGATTGTGTGAGGTACTGATGTGTGTTAAACCTTGGGTCCTCGGCTAGTTCCCGCTGGTTGCAGCCGGAAGATTAGACGAGTGAAGAAGGCAGTGTCGCACCGTCGCCGTACGAATAGGATCGAGATCGCAGTAGGGCAGGGAGAGCAGAGGCGGCGGGGCAGGCAAGGGCACAGAACGGTGGCTACTAATTTCAGGGTACTAATCCACGTACAAGCTTTTTTATTTTTGAGTGAAATCCACGTACAGGAGAACGCAACGCCCTACCTGGCTGCTAGTGGGCTTCACATGGCCTTTTTCCTTTCTCCGGAATCAACGTTGACATAGGGGGGCCAAGTATGTATTCGTGAGAAATATGTGCCTTTGTATCGCTAATTACCACAGCATCGCTCGATCGTTAGGGGGGGCCAGGCCCCTGCTCGCCCCCCTTGTCTCCGCCACTGCCAGCAAGCGCCTCCATCACAATACATATATAGGTTCCAGGTAACAGAGTCAGGTGAAACATAGCTTCGAGAACAAAGTTCAAGACATAGTAATGAGCTACGAAACCAGCAACACAACTAGCAGCATCCTTGAGATAATGCATAAATTTTCTAAACAAGTGCTTCACCACCCCCTAACTACCTCACTTTCTTCACACGCGGAAGACGATCAGAGCAATTCTCGCTTGGCCCTTCAGCTACCTCAGTGTAGCTCCTCTTTGTTGGTCTAGAAAATTTTTCAGCCAAAGTCTTGACCTCATTAAGAAACTGAGTTCTCCCTTCAGGTAAAAGCCTAAGTTTAACAAGGCAGTCCTTTATTTCGCAAAAAGTGGGAAAATCAATCTTCTTTTGCGCATCACCTGCTGCTGCATCCGCTGCATCTATCATCTTCACCACATCAGCCTCAAACCACTGTATCAAAACACAAAATAACATTTTGTTTATTAATACCACTAATTGATATATTCCAAAATATTTTGTTGGATACAACAGCTTGTTCAGAAATGAGCTGTAATAACCTCAGTTGGACGCCATTCTTCAAGATATTCTGGGGTCAGAATCTTTGCCATAGCTTCTGCATACAGCCTGTCATCCTTGATAAATGAACCAATATCAGGAACCAGCTTGTCACAGATCTCACGTATTGTCTTGGCAGAATGCTTCAACCTTGTATCACATCGATGCACTAAACCAACAAGGTTTATAAAGTTTCTATCAACCTGCATCGGGGATCAACAAGAACAGGAACAAGCATTACATCAACTTGCACAAGCTGCAAAGGATAATTCAAAGCAGAAAAAATCAACACAAAATGCAACATAAACAAGCATTACAAATTAAGATCCTGGATGCTGCTGTAGTGAGTGAGGCAGAAGTAGAGACCTAAGATCTGTTTTCTCTCAGCGTGTTTGGCCTCCTCAACCCCCTATCCCCCAACCAAACAATGCATAATATTGTATCGTACCTCTTAAATTCACATTCCCTACCACTAATTACCCACAACCAAACAGGCTGTTTATGTCATCGAGACAACCAAAATCCATTGTACAAATTTGGATTCGAAGAAAGGAGAGTAGGATAATGTATAAACTAGCTAAGTGACCCAATGTTACCTATTAGTGTCAGCACTAGCATCTGTACACAAAAGGCATAACAGTATAAGGCACAATAGTAAGAGCAAAAGCAGAAAAATGGAAGGGCGTACTCAAGAGAAGGGTACAACTACAAGAAAATTCAGTTCTTACTGCTTCTGTAGGAATATTGATTTCATATTTATCCATGCAGTCTCTCAATCCTTTGGATAATGGAAGAAGATACTCACGAGTGATGTTGCATCTTTCTATACGTACAAAATCATACAGCACATTCCTTAACCCCCACATCAGTTCATGAATAACTTCTTTGTCGTCAAAGCAATCAATTTTCTAGCAAAAAAAAGTTACTGATACGTTAGCAGTGACCACTCATGGAAAGACACAGACGAACTACTACAGACATTTACTGACCAGTTTGGATTTGATGGCATCTCTAAGGTCTTCATTCCCAACAATTAACGGTCTTCCAGCAGAACAGCACTCCCTGATTGTATCAGCAAGCCTCTTACCAGGACCATCATCAAGCACAACAGACTTGGGATCAACCTTTACGAACTCACGCAAACTAATAACCTGGTAAGAAAGTAACAGCGTGTTATTAGAGAGAAAAGTCATAAATGAAGCATAGTGTTATTAGAGCGTGTCGTATCAGTAAGAGAGTGCTATTGGAGCGTATTTTATCAACAAATTACATCATTATTATTATATTACGGTTTGAGATGGTTACATCATCATTATTTTGCTGTGTAAGATATTCTGGATGTACTCTTTAATGACAGTGATAGCCAAGACAAAACAAAAATTAAAACAAGGACATACATGGAATATGATCAGTCATGAGTGCAAAGAAAATAAGAGAGCACAACCAAAGAAGCGCTAATAATATAAGCATTGTAGAATCAGAAATACTAACGTCTGTGGCAAAGCTCCTCCTGATAAACCAAGACCACAGACTCTGTACAAATAACAAAGTGAAGGTTCATAAGAAACAGAATTCAAGTGACTGGCATGCAAGGACGGTTCGGAAATGGTTGCACACAAACCTCTGGTCCAGAAAATGCAGTTCAGAAACACTGAAGAAGGCAAAACCCGTCGGAGTCTCCAGTACCGCAGTCGAAACAGAATCCAGTGCCATCACTTTTCTGGTCCCGCTCAAAAGAACACAGGAGGTAATAAATCCAGTATAATGCTACTTGCTTGGATCCCTCGTTCCACAACTGTTTGCAACCACAAGAAATCAATTTAGATCTAGATCCGCGCCAACAAGAATCGATAGCAAAATAAGAACCCATTACTAGTCAAGGAGCCTGCGTAGAGGGGAAGGAATGCAGGTGAGTGCGCGCGCAGCGCATGAATATATACCTCGGCGGCGGCGGAAGGCCGTCTTGGACGTGGAAGATGAACGCGGCTAGAGTGCAGGTGCCCTCGGTACGAAGGACAGCTCACGGAGCACAGGCGGCGCAAGGGCTTCCTCTTCTTCGCCCTCTCCCTCGCCCAGTGAACGTCGCGTTCCAGCCCGTCTCTTGGACGGGGGAGTTAGGGTTTGTGGCGGCTGGATACGACGCTAGTCGTCGGTGGGTCTGACTGTCACTAGGGGCTTCGAGGGTGCTCTTATATTTTTATTTCCTAAAATCTAAAATGTGCTCTTATATTTTTATTTGGGAAACGATTGGGCGCGCTGCGCCGGCCGAACTTTGGGCCGGTCGCATCCACGCGCGCTTTGCTCCAGCCACCCACCAGGCGACACGTAGACATGGGGGGCCACCAAACGCTATCCTTTCTGCTTTCTTCAACCTCGCGCGGATCTCGCCCCACAACGCATGCATCTCTCGCCTCCCCTGATGCAGCACGTGAGCAGCTCGCCGTCGGCCATGGATGAGCTTGGAAGATCGAAGTCCCCGTCGGCCATGGTTGCAGCCCCGCTCGTGTTCCCACCTCCCCCTTCTTCCTTCTCCCTCACTTCCTTTCTCCTCCTCCTCTTTTTCCCCTTTTTTTGCTGCAACCGGCGGCGGGCAAAACGTCGTGGAGGGGACCAAGGTGCCCCGTGCTACGACCATGGCGACCGGGGGGAGCTACAACCGCGGCATCGGGGGAGAGTTGCGAACAATGTTTCCCCATGCTACAACCGTGGACGCAAAAAGCTACATCCAATAGATAAAAAAGCTTCAACCAAACAATGGAACAGAGGAGAAGTTACAACCGTTTTGACAAAAGCTTCAACCCGCAGATGAAAAAGCTTCAACCAGAGATTAAGAAATCTTCAGCCGGGGAATTTTTCGCAACCAAAATGTTGGACACAGAAAAAGCTGCAACCCTTACAAAAAAAGCTTCAACCCTGGGTGAAAAAAGCTTCAATCGGCATGGCGGAAGTTTTAATGTGCGAAAAAAGTTTCAACCGGCATAGAGAAAAGCTGCAACCGATGATAGAAAAAGCTTCAACCCGACTCACCAATGGTGGCAAGCGGCGAAGTTGAGAGCTGCACGGCGACACGACAAACGCAGCGACGACGGCGGCTGATAGGTGCTGCAACGACTGAGGGGCTTCGGCGTGCTTCAAGGCGGCGGCGTTTTTTGCTACAAGGGGCAACAACTTCCTGCTGGGGAACGCGAGGGGTGCTGCGACGGCGACCGGCGGCGACGGGGACGAAGAGCGCATCCAGCAGCATGGGACTGCGAGGGGGGGAAGAGGTCCAGGTGAGGGGAGGAGGGGTGGCCGGCGGCAGGAGGCGGCCGGGGTGGGCGCGCGCGGAGAAAGAAGAAGAAGAGAGAAGTCAACGCGGAGGGGAGAAGGCAGATCTGACGGCTTTGGTTGGCTGCATCGGGCGGCTGGGACGCGACCGGCCGAAACGGTTCGGCCGGCGCGCCGGCGCCTAGCATCGCCCTTTTTATTTCCTAGTTGCCACCTGGTCGGGGGACGCGACCATCCTTATCCAATGCCGCGCAGCCATCCTCTCCCCCCATCCCGCCGCGCGACCGCCATCGACCTGTTAGTCTGTCACTCGAGTGCGCCTCCGCCCCCCACACCATCCTTCTCATCTTCATCTTCTCCTACCTGCGGCGGCTCCCTCCATGCATGCGAGCGCAGCCTCACACCACCCCGCCATGGCTGCGGCCGCCGTTCAGCTTGGTCGTCCCCGCTGCTTCCTTCCGGCCCCGATCCCGCAGGAACCATATGCTGCCAACTCTACCCCCCGGCGCTCCGGGTCCCCGATTGGGATATACTGCAGCAACTGGCGTACATCTCCAACCGCCGGAACGCCACCGCCGCCGAGTCCAAGACGAGTGATGGCCAGGCTGTAGAGTCGTGATTCTGGCTCGTAGATCCGTCGGGAGTTTCATACTTCACCGTCCTCTGCCCCAGCCAGAAGAAATATGAGCCTCATCCCTCTTCTGTGTAACCTTCAGCTCCCATTGCTGGGAACCCATCGCTGGACCTACTTCCGGAAACCCGAAGGAAATTTCTTCAAACTCTCTATTCTCTACCCAAGTCTGCACCGTCTGAAGGAATAAGAGTTCCAGGATCTGATATTAGATCAACAATGTTTTCCCTGCAAAAATGTGAAAGTAGTACATGTAGTACTATGACATTTTTACATGAAGGAAGAAGGAGCCAATTTACAACTAAGTAGACGATTTTTTTGCTTCTAATGTGGACAGCTGAGTACACTGAACCTTTTTCCTACAATGCTGAAAGTGGAACGGAATACATTGAACTGAATACATAGGACATTCATTTTTTGGCATCAATAGTAATTCTAGTTGCACACATAGTTGTTTTTGTCGGAGATATTCATTATCTGTAGTAGTTGTAGTTGCATATATAGCTGTTCTCAGTTGGATACAGTCATTGAAAAATTGCACACATGGCAATCTTTTTTGTTGGCATCTATAGTAGTTCTAGTTGCACAGATAGTTGTTTTCAATTGGATACAATCATTGGGAACTTGCACACATGATGATCATTTTTGTTGGCGTCTATAGTAGTTCTAATTGCACACACAGTTGTTTTTAATTGGATCCGATCATTGGGAACTTGCACACATGGTAGGGGCGGACCCACGTTGAAGACTGTGGGGGCAGCTGCCCCCACTCGATTTTTCAAGCGATGTATGCTTTTTTTAGGGGTAGAACTAGTCTTTATTCATCAAAATCCACAACATCTGGGATACGGTTTAGATCATGGGATTGGCCAAACCAAAAATGGCGTCCCGGATCTAGAGACAGAGAAAATTTAGCTAAACTATGAGCTTCCACATTCACTTCTCTACGTTCAAAAGTAAAAAGACATTGAAAAAGTTCTGCTTGAAGGTGGATCTTGCTAATGATAGCACCATATCTTCCCTGGGCATCCCTGTTGATATCTGAGATAACTTGTTTTGAGTCTGATGCCACAATGAAGCTCTGTAGATGCAAGTCCTCGGCTAACACAAGTGCATCGCGGCATGCGATCGCTTGGAGGGTGGCTGGATCTTCAAGTCCTTGGATCACCAAAGATGAACTTGCTAAGAAATTCCCTTGTCTATCCCTACAGACTGCCGCAGCTGACCCTCTTCTTCCCGAGTGAACTCCCGCGTCCACATGGATCTTTGCAAAACCCGGTGGACGTATTTTTGGTGATCGTCTAGGCCCTCTTGCGGAAGGTGCAGGCGCTGTTGGACAGCTTTCCTTGCACATATCAAGCTCAGATATGAATCTTCTGATGTATAAGTGAGTCGCTTGAGGTGAATGAAAAATACCCTCATGTATCGCTTTGCGCCTAGAAGACCATATTGCCCATAAAGTTACAACGATGAGCACGAACTGATGGTGCTGCAGGGTTTCCATGAGTGTGAAAAGCCATTGCTTTGTGTTCGGGTCCGTTGTGCTTATCAGCTGCTGCGCTAACTCCTCGTCCACCAGTGCCAAGGTGCATCTCGCGACAGTGCAATTGATAAGGGAGTGCCTCCACGAGTCCTCCGCCCCGCATAGTCCACAACATGTAGACTCCGTCATTTTTTTGTGGGAGCGCACATCTTCCATTGGAAGATAATGCTTCGACAAACGCCATAGGAACATTCTTATCTTGGAAGGGACAGGCATCTTCCATAAGGTTTTCCAGGAGCCTTCTTCCGCCGACATGTTCGAGGAACTAGGACGTTCTTCAAGCCATGCTTCCCTTCGTTGGATCGTTGAAACCAACATCCTGTAGGCCGACTTGACCGAGAAATTTCCATTGTTTTCAAAGTGCCACGACCAAAAGTTGCTGATATTTCGCGTGCAAATAGGGACATGAACAATAGTCTGGATGTCCATTGGCATGAAAACTTGTTGGAGCTTTTGCATATCCCATGACGCATTTGTGGAGTTGATCAGCTCAGAGACGAGTACATGCGGGATGGGCAGCAAGCTTCCATAGGGTCTCAGCATGCGATCACGAGGTATCCAATTATCCATTCATATGTCAGTTGTTTCACCATTGCCGACTCTTCTGATCAGACCTTGCTTCAAGACGTCTCGGCCTTCTACTACAGCTCTCCAAATCTGACTTGGATGTGAACCCAAAGGTGCATGCAATATGGAGGTGTTAGGGTAGTATACACTTTTTAAAACCCTTGCACTTAGGGAATCCTGGTTCTGTAGCAGCCACCAGGCCTGCTTAGCTTGCAGCGCCAGATTGAAGATCTCAATGTCTTTGAAACCCAGACCCCCCATACCTTTAGGCTGTGTCATGGTTTTCCAAGAGACCCAATGTGGCTTCCTTTTACCCTCCTTGCTTCCCCACAAAAAATTCCTTATCAATATGTTCAAGTGCTCGCACAAACCTCTAGGTAGTTTAAAGCATGACATCGAGTAAACAGGGACGGCTTGAGCCACAACTTTAACTAGAACTTCCTTCCCTACCATTGACATGGTGTTCTCAAACCAGCCTTGGATTTTACTCCAAAGGCGGTCCTTTAAATATTTGAAAGCTCCGTTTTTGATGCTACCAACGTCAGAGGGCATCCCCAGATACTTCTCGTTGAGGGTCTCATTTGGGACATTCAAAACAGCCTTTATATCATTCCTTGTGCTTTCAGGCACTCCCTTGCTGAAATAGATGGACGATTTTGCATAATTCACCCGTTGCCCCGTGGCTTGACAATATGTGTCCAAGAGCTGGTTCACCTCATTGCCACCCATACTATTTGCCTGGAAAAACAGCAGGCTGTCATCAGCGAATAAAAGATGGTTCACGTGTGGTGCAGAAGCTGCCACTTGTAGACCACTTAAGTTGGATGACTATCTCTTAGATTTCAACAGGCACGAAAGGCTCTCTGCTGCTAGCAAGAACAAGTACGGGGAAATAGGATCCCCCTGTCTGATTCCTCATGATGGCGTAAATTCTTCAAGCTTTGTCCCATTGGACATAACTGAAAATTTGACCGTGGTCACCAAGCTCATAACAATACTCACCCATCTTTCCGCAAACCCGAGCTTTAACATGATCGCTTTCAGATAGGGCCACTGCACCTGATCATATGCTTTCATCATGTCAAGTTTTAGTGCACATGACTGGTGTTTCTTGGCCTTGTTTCTCTTCATGAGGTGCAAACACTCATAAGTTGTGATGATATTATCCATGATCAACCTCCCTGGGACAAAAGCAGATTGCTCCTCTGAAATAATCTCCGGCAATATAAGCTTCAAACGATTAGAGATTACCTTGGATGCTATTTTATATAGAACATTGCACAGGCTTATTGGACAGAACTGTGACAGTTGTGACGGGTTCTTCACTTTTGGGATTAGGACCAGGATGGTGTCATTGATGCATGAAGCTGATTCTGTGCCATCAACTATTCGTAAAACTACCTTGGTTACATCTGAACAGCAAACTTCCCGATGACGCTGAAAAAAGTGGGCCGGGAATCCGTCAGGTCCCGGTGCTTTAGTGGGAACATCTGAAATAGAGCGCATTTAACCTCCTCTTCAGTGTACGGTGCGTTAAGCTGAGTATTCATGTCCGCTGTCACTTTACGTAGAACCGTAGACAAGACCCGGTCCATATCCGATACCCCTTCTGAGGTATACATACTTTTGTAAAAATCCCTTGTCATAGACTCCATTTCGATTGGGTTGTCAGTCAACTGGCCGTCCGGTCTTTCCAAACTCTTGATTTGATTTTTCCTCCGACGCGTGCTAGCACGTAAATGAAAGAGATAAGTGTTTTTGTCCCCATGCATTAACCAATCTAACCTTGCCCTTTGCCGCCAAAGGATTTCCTCGCGGTGGTATAGTTCCACCAGGCGATCTAGGATTTTTGTCACTGCTCTGTTGGACCCGGATCGTCCTTGGATCTCCCTCATTGCCTGTAGCTCCTTTTTCAACTTTGCAATCTCCTGGCGAACGTTGCCGAACTGAGTTTTGTCCCATGCAGCGAGATTCCCTGACAATGCATGCATCTTTTGTCGTAGCTCATCTGTTGTTTCCCCGGGAGTTTGTGACCAGCCCGTCTCTATCACATTGGGGAGTGATGGGTCCCTCTCCCAGCATAGTTCATACTTAAATGACCGGGGCCCCGCCTGCATGTGGAATCATGCAAACGTAGATAGATTGGTACGTGGTCAGAAGTAGCTGCGATTTTGTGTTCCAAGTTCGCTTCAGGGAAGGCAAGCATTGCCGCTGGACTAGCCACACAATGATCCAATCTCACTCTTGTATAAGAGCCACCTGCGACCTTTTTTTCGAAAGTCCATGGTGTTCCCTTGTAGCCGATATCCGAAAGGCCGCAAGTATCCAGCGTGTCCCAAAAGGCGTCCATCTGCGCCTGGCTACGGTTACCCACACCGTCATGTTCATGTAGATGAAGCACTTCATTGAAATCGCCTAGGACAAACGAAGGCAGGTTGTTGGCCCCCACAATTCCTCTCAGTGTATCCCATGTCCTGTATCTCTCCGGAACCTGGGCTTCCCCATAGACAAAGGTTAGCCTTGTTTTTGTTTCAACCAGTTCATCCACTATCACATCAATATGATACTCAGAGTAACCCACAACTTCAAGGTTTATTTCTTCATTTCAGAAAATACCAAGTCCTCCACTTCTACCATTACTACTCGTAGCAAAACTTTTATTGAAACCTAATGAACCTACCAAATTTTCAACTCTCAATCCCTCTATTTGGGTTTCAAGGATACAGACTATAGAGGGGGCAAGTTGCCTTGTCAGATCACGAAGCTCACGAATAGTCGTGGGCTTGCCGGCCCCGCGACAATTCCAACATAGGAGACTCATTGCACTCGGCGTGACTTCCCTTGGGAGCCCGCCAAACGCGCATCAAAGTTGTTGGTAGTAGCTGTACTCTTCGTAGGGGTCGGTGGACTTGGTTTGTTCCTCTTTGGGTCCTGCTTTAGCAGGGGGCTGCTGGGGTTCTCAATTGGCGGCAAGAGAAGCATACTATTGACCTGACTAGTTAGAGCTGGGTCGATCTGGGTGCTCTTCGGTTCTGCACCTACCGGCGCTCCCCTTTTCTTGTTCCCATCCGCATCATCCATTGCCATGTCCCTGCCTGAATACTCGCTGCTTTCTTCCTCATGATCATATGGGTTCTATTGCGAGCCTGGGCGTCCACCACCTCTGCCACCACGGCCTCTGCCTCGCCCTCCTCTTGTTCCGCTTCCTTCTCCCGGTCCTTTGCCTGGACCTCTGAACCAAGTAGCCCTGAGATCCTTCAAGACCAGCGCTTTCGGGAGGTGAACCCCGTCACCACACTCCTTGAACAGGTGCCCAAGATTTCCACAAACAGCGCACCAATCAGGTAACCTTTCATACTTAACTCTGAAGATTACTCGTTCAATTGAGTTCTTCTTTTTAACAAATAGTGAAACTGCATTCTTGAGGGGCTTGGTGACGTCAATTCTCACACGGACACGAACAAAATTCCCTTCAAAGTCCTGGGATTTGGGCTTGGCAAATATGAATTCTCCCACCGTTGCTGATAGACCCTTGACCTTTGAGAAGAAACCATCTGGTAGGTCATCGATTTGGCTCCATATATCAACCTTGTTGAGCTCAATCAGTGATGGTTTCGTGAATCCGTCGTATGTCTCCAGAACGACGACCTTCCCTTTGTATTGCCATGGTCCTTCTCCCATCACCAGTTCCCAATCACCTAGGCACGCGAATTGCAGCGTATAGAGATTGACCTCAAGGGGTCTGAACTTTACATCATGTGCCAAATCCCAAGCCACCCTCATGTTTCTGAAAAACCAATATTGGCTATAGGGTTTGTCGGTGTGCACCCTAGCAAGTGCCATCAATCTGGTCGCCTCCTTAGGCAGCTCGTCATCCTCAACTACCACGTCCTGTAGATCTTCTTCCTTCAAACCCAGTTCCTCCATCATTGCTTCGAGGTCGGTGATGGCCTGTCCCGAGCTCGATGCAGCCTTGTCCATGGTTTCTCTGGCCTAGGGGTGCTGCGATCCGCGGGCGGTGCTTGTTCCCTAGCGATCCCGTTCCCCACGGCCCCAGAAGTCGCCGGCGGAGAGAGGGGCAGGGGAGATCAGATCTCTACGGTGAGGGCGACGCCGTCGCCGAGAGGATAGCAAACCCTAACGAGAGGGGAGATCAGATCTCTACAGCAAAATTTCAAGCGATGTATACTTGGTCGTACGTATAGCTACGTGCCCCCACACAGCCCAACTCCTTGCCCCCACTCAGCTCTGTTCTTTGGGTAATTTTGGAAGCCCACGTACTCTAATCTAAACTCAAAACAAGCAACCCATTAAACAAATAGGAATTTCTTCAGCATGCAGCCTCTTTGCCTACCTACTCAATCGTGGAGTTCTAAAAAAAAAACTAATCAATCGTGGCAGATTTCAGGTTTACACGGGCATGCAGCCAGGCACGGAACGGAATCACGGACTCCCCGACTTCGCCGCTCATGGGGTCTCCAGTCGTCCGTTTGCTGCGCCCGTCCCACGCGGCTCGCGCCGCCTCGCGGCCTCGGCGCCTCGCAACGCCGCTGCCGCAGCAGCAGCGCAACCACATCACCAAACAGTGACCTCAATTATGCAATTGCCTAATTCGAATTGATATCAAGGTAAGTCGTATGTTTATCTAGGGTTCTTTTCTTTTCCAAATTTCTGTTTATCTGCAATTTGTAACATAGAAATCATCTTAATCTCATCAAGTTCTGTATATTTACTTACTTGGGTGATGATGTCTGTTCAAACAGTTTTATCTCTGAACATAAATTTTAGTATTTTACTCTCTACATACGCTCAATGGCCAATCCAGACTCAAAAACTTCAATTTGATTGATATCATCTTTTACTACATCCCAATTTCTAGCACACTCCATATTCATTTATGATGTATGTCAACTTGACATTTCATTTAACGTTTTCGTTTTTAGTACTTAAAGTTGCTACTAAGCCAATGGAGATGTTTTTTTTCTTATGAAAAATGCTGTACGTAGCAAAATCATTGATAATTTTATGAACCATAGCCTTATGTGCTCTATAGAAAAACAATTACTGAACAAAAATTCCGGATGAAGTGACATTCAAATGTTTTCATGCATGAAAGATCTTCATGGAAGGAAACGAAAGGTAATATGCTAACACTATTTTTTTAATATTGATATTCTTCAATGTTGTTATTCGCTCTTTATTTGATATTGCTTTATTTTCTTGCAGGTTGTAGCTTAAATTGTAACAATGTGTCAACGCTCTTTTGCAACTTCAGAACAAGTTATGATCATATTGATGCAAGTGAATTTTCTTTTTGCGAATGGATGCAAGTCAATTTATCATAAATGGTTAGGTTTCCTACACTTTTCATTGAATTTGGTTAACACATGAAGAATGAACGAACATATCTATGTCTAAATTTTATATGGGTACTTACTTTGTTGGTTCATAAATATGGCCATATATATTTGCCCCCTCTCAATATTTTTCCTGAGTCCGCCCCTGACACATGGTTATCATTTTTGTTGGCATCTATGGTAGTTTCAATTGCACACAGATACGATCGTTGGAAGTTGCACACACGGTGATCATTTTCTGTTGGCATCTATAGTAGTTCTAGTTATTACAAACATAATTGTTCTCTGTTGGATACGGTCATTCGAAAGTTATACACACGGCGATCACTTTTTGTTGGCATCTATAGTAGTTGTAGTTGCACACATAGTTGTTCTCAACAATATGATCACTGGGAAGTTACACATACAACATCATTTTTTTGTGGGCTTCTATATTTGCTCTAGTTGCAAATATAGTCATTCCCACACTACTAGAATCTGGTTTTGTCCCGAGTTCCGATACTTCGTCGAGTTCATTTTATCGGAAACTCAGCAAACTACTCTCTATCGAGTTTAATCCAAAATTGGACTCGGCGATGATAAGCAACTCGACAGAGCTATGCCGTTGCCAGGTTCCAATGAGAAACAACTAGGCGAACTTAATAAACTCGGCAAAGCCTAACAAGTGGACCCTGTTGTACAGTAGTCGACAGATCCGTGAAGTCGGCTTTTGTTTGCCGAGTTTCGGTTAACGGAGACTCGGTAAAAGAAATTCAATTTTGTATTTTTTAAAAAATTGGAATTCTGCGGGTCCCACTTTTCCTGAGTTTTGAACTAAGCACACACGGTAAACATTTTACACAATTCGTTTTTTAAATCAGAATAGTAGCGTCACGGCTTTGCTGAGTTTTATGATAGAAAACTCGGTAAAATGGTGACACGTGGACCACCGGGCCACGCGCCGTTGACCAGTTGACTGTCCGCTTCGTTATGCCGAGTTCCAAAACTCGACAAATGCTTCGTCTTAAAATGGGGAATGCCAGGGTTTGCTCGAAACGAAAATCCCTCACTCTCTCACTCTGGCCAGCACCCTCCCTCTCCTGCGATGATAGACCGCCGCCGCATAATGTCCCCCTTTTCCCTCGGTGATGGAGTTGGAGCGATGTAGTTCTTGGGAAGCCGCGCAAAGTCGCACACCATGATATCCAAGTTGCACATCGGCTGCCAGATACTTGGCCGGGACAACTGTCAAAGCTGCACACTCTCGTTGGCAGAGTAGCTCACGCATGACCATGGGAGTTGCAGACATGCGATGGAATTGTCACACACATGTGGTCTCGGAGTTGCACACTCCCGTCGGTGTAATAGCTCATGCAGGGATACGAGGAGGTGCACATGTATAGCGGCATAGTCGCACACGCGTGTCTGTGGAGTTGCACACTCTCACCGGCATAGTAGCTCACACACGACTACGAGAGTTGCTCACGCGGTAGAGTAGTCGCACACACGCGGTGAAGGAGTTGCGCACTCTTGTCGACATAATAGGTCACGCATGGTTGTGGTAGTTGCACACTCTTGTGGGCATAATTGGCATCCTAGTAGTTTTAGTTGCACATATAGTAGTTTGTAGTTGGATATGATCATTGAAAAGTTGCACAACATGACAATTCAAAGATGGTTATATGATGTCTCCTGCTTTCATTGCTTACTCAAGTATAGCTAGACGAGTGACATTATAAGCTGGATCAACTATTGTTGCACACTGGAAGACTATCGCATGCATGAGCACAGAGTTGCACAGTCTCGTCGGCATAGTAGCACACGCATGATCATGAAGATACACACTCTAGTCAGCATAATAGCCCACACATGACTACGGGAGTTGCACACATGTGGAGGCATAGTCGCGTACACACGACCACAAAATTGCACACTCTTGTCAGTGTATTCGCTCACATATGACTATGGTTGTACACTCTCGTCGGCATAGTCGCACACGCGTGACAACGGAGTTGCGCAATCTCGCTCGCATAGTCGCACACGCACGACCGCAGAGTTGCGCACTTTTGTCGGCACTCTCTTTCGTTGCCGGAGTTGCATAGTCTCATTGGTATAGTAGTTCACGCAAGATTGGGGAGTTGCACACACGCGGCGGCTTAGTCACACACACATGACTACAAAGTTGCACACTCTCATTGGCGTACTAGCGCATGCACGCTGCGGAATTGCACACTCTCACCGGTGTAGTCACACATGTATGACAGTGAAGTTGCACACTTTCGTCTGCATAGTCGCACACATACTATTTCAGCAGGTGCTCACGCATGGCCGTGGAGTTTCACACTCTCGACGGCATAGTCGCACATGCGTGGCCATGGAGTTGCACAATCTCGTATGCATAGTCACACATGAATTGTTGTGGGAGGTGCTCACATCCGGCCACGGAGTTGCACACTCTCGTCAGCATAATCACATATGTCGCAGACATACTGATGCCAGAGTTTCACACCCTGACTGGCATAGTTGCTCACACACGAACTCCAGGTTGGCACACTCTTATCGAATAGTCCCTCAAACGCGATTGCGGGGTACTACACACACGCGACGAGTACCAAGCAGTTGGCCAGGGCATCAGGGCAGCAGACGAAATTGCACATTTCACTGAGAGTAGTATGTGATGGTGCCATTAGTGAAAATTGCATGTCCACAGTTAGAGGAAAAAGTTGCACATCGATCTTGAGCTAGTTGCACATCAACGGTTAAAAAGTTGCACCAAATGGAGACTAAATTGCAAACTAAAAAGTCCGTCGAAACATACCCATGCAGGATCTAGTTTCGAAGAGCACGCCACGAGGGTTTCAACGGTGAAAACGGATCTTAATTCCGACGCGCGGTTTAAAAGTTATGACTTAAAAAATGAAAAATTAAATTAAATGTGTTCACACTTGTTTGCATGGATACTTTTGTAATTTTTTTGTGTTACATAGTACCTTTTCTAATATATGGATTAAAACTGGGACGCGTCTAGGGAGCAGCCGGCCAAAAAGGAAGTATTTTGTCCCTAATCTATAAAAGGAACCAAATTTTCTCCCTAATTCATATTGAAGAGAAAAAGTAGCAGGTGAATGGAAAAAAGAAAACGAAATACAGAAGCATGTGTGAACACATTTAATTGGGATCTTTGAAAAAAAATCAAAAAGCCATAACTTTTAAACCGTGCGTCGGAATTAAGATCCGTTTTCGTCGTTAAAACACTCCCGACGTCCTCGTCGAAACATGATCTCGCATGGATATGTTTCGATGATTTTTCTTGTGTGCAATTTACTCCCTGTTTCGGTGCAACTGTGTAAGAGTCGATGTGCAACTACTTGAGAGTCGACGTGCAACTTTTGCCCTATCCATGGATGTGCAGTTTTCACCGACGGACACCACCACCCCAAACTACCCCTAACAGTGAGATGCGCAACTTCGTTTGCAGCCCAAGCCAACTGTCTAGTAGTTGATGTGCTACTTCCCCCCTGCCCATTGATGTACAGTTTTCACCGTTTGCTATCTCGACCAACTGCCTAGCAGTGGATGTGCAACTTCGGATGCTGCCTCGACCAACTTTCTAAGAGTTATTTGCAACTTTCCCCGTACCTCTATGGATGTGTAGTTTTCACTGCTAGCATCCCGTCCAAATCACATGCGCTAGTCAGATGTGCAACTTTAGCTCCATGTATATATGCAAGTTTTTACTGCCCTCATGGATGTGAGTTTTCACCAACCACCTATCCTTGCTGAGATGTGCAACTTCGCTTGTTGCTCCGACCAACTGCCTAGCAGACTATGTGCAACCTCGTCTGTTGCCCCCGCCAACTGAAATTACACAAGTAGATAGGGGAAGGAGTTGCACATTGACTACTAGGTAGTTGGTTGGAACAACAGACTAACTTGCACATATTACTGACAGGGTAGATGGGGCAGGGTGTGCAAGCAGTGAAAAACTACACATACATGAGTAGTGCAACTTCGTTTGCTACCTGCAAATGAGTTGTTGGTGTCCTTGTCCGAACTACCCTTCCTATGAGATGTGCAACTTTGTTTGCTACCCCTACCAACTTCCTATCATTCGATGTGCAACTTTATCTGTTACCCCAACCAACTATGCCAACGATAGCATGCAACTCTGCGGTTGTGCGATTATGATGTCGCGCATGTGCAACTCCCGCATCTGATTGTGCGAATGTGCCACTGCGTGTGTGCAACCGCCGCAGTTGTGTGTGGGCTACTATGCGGACGAGAGTGTGCACCTCTGTGACCGTGTATGTGCGATTATACTGACGAGAGTGTGCAACTCCATGGTTGTCATGTGCGACTATGCGGCAAGAGTGTGCAACTCAGCGGCCGCGAGTGTGCGGCTATGTTAACGAGAGTGTGCAACTCCGTGGACGTGGATGAGCTACTACACCGACAAGAGTGTGTAACTCTGGGTCCTACGTCACTAGTAGAAAACAGGGCTCTGATTCGGGCCTGGCCAACCCATTAGTCCCGGTTCTTCACGAACCGGGACCCATGGGGGGCATTAGACCTGGTTCATGAGCCCAGGGGGCCGGCCAGGGCCTCACGGGCATTGGTCCCGGTTCATCTAGACCCATTTGTCCCGGTTCTAGGGACGAACCGGGACCAATGGGCCGAGCTCCTGGCCCACATCCATTGGTACCGGTTCGTGCCTTAAACCTGTATAGAAGGGGGGGCTTTAGTCCCAATTTATGCCTGGAACCGGGACAAATAATTTGCCTATATATACGCAACGCCGCGGCAGAGCACTCTGCTTTTTATGGCCGGCGAGGGGAGGTCATTTGGGTGCTCTAGCTCACCTCCTATGCACATGAGGTGTTCGATGAAATGCCCGAGCCACACTAGTTAAGCTTTCTCCTCTCGAAGCTCGACCTCGGAGCTCCATTTTCCTGAGATTTGTCTAGATTTAGCGGTCCATCATGCCTCGTCCCCGTTTTCACCATCGTTGATCGTCCACGCCGATCTCGTCGCCGGCACCACCGTGGTGAGCCTCTTGTTCTTATCTTCTTTCTGATTTTCTTACTTTAGATAGATACTTGTCTGATTTTCTTACTTTAGATAGATATTTGTCTGATTTTCTTACTTTTGGCACACATAATTTATATAATGCACGCAGATGAACCGACAATGGTTGTATGGTGACAGACACACCTCCGAGTACATTAAGGGCGTGCATAATTTTCTCGAAGTGGCTGAGGCAAACAAGCAGAATGGTTTTATGTGTTGTCCATGCCCTAAATGTGGGAATACGAAGTCTTACTCTAACCGGAAAATCCTTCACACCCACCTGCTTTACAAGGGTTTCATGCCACACTATAATGTTTGGACGAGGCATGGAGAAATAGGGGTTATGATGGAAGACGGTGAAGAAGAAGAGGACGATGACAACTATGTGCCTCCTGAATACGGTGATGCTGCAATGGGGGGAGCTGCTGAAGATCAAGAGGAACCAGGCGATGTGCCCAATGATGCTGCAACGGGGGAAGCTACTGAAGATCAAGAGGAACCAGACGATGTGCCCAATGATGATGATCTCCGCCGGGTCATTGTCAATGCAAAGACGCAATGCGAAAGTCAAAAGGAGAAGCTGAAGTCCGATCGCATGTTAGACGATCACAAAATAGGGTTGTACCCAACACAAAGCTGGGTACCGTACTGGAATTACTGCAGTGGACGGCAGAGAATGCTGTGCCTGACAAATGATTTGAGAAGCTACTGAAAATATTGAAGAAGAACCTTCCAAAGGATAATGAATTGCCCCATAGTACGTACGCAGCAAAGAAGGTCGTATGCCCTCTAGGATTGGAGGTGCAGAAGATACATGCATGCCCTAATGATTGCATCCTCTACCACGGTGCGTACAAGGATTTGAACGCATGCCCGGTATGCGGTGCATTGCGTTATAAGATCAGACGAGATGACCCTAGTGATGTTGACGGCGAGCCCCGCAGGAAGAGAGTTCCTGCGAAGGTGACGTGGTATGCTGCTATAATACCACGGTTGAAACGATTGTTCAGAAACAAAGAGCATGCCAAGTTGATGCGATGGCACAGTGAGGACCGTAAGAAAGACGGGAAGTTGAGAGCACCCGCTGACGGGTCACAGTGGAGAAAAATCGAGAGAGAGTATTGGGCTGAGTTTACACGTGACCCAAGCAACGTATGGTTTGGTTTAAGCGCTGATGGCATTAATCCTTTCGAGGAGCAGAGCAGCAATCACAACACCTGGCCCATTACTCTATGTATGTATAACCTTTCTCCTTGGATGTGCATGAAGCGGAAGTTCATTATGATGTCAGTTCTCATCCAAGGCCCTAAGCAACCCAGCAACAACATTGATGAGTACCTAAGGCCATTAGTTGAAGAACTTTTACAACTGTGGAATGGAAATGGTGTACGTGCGTGGGATGAGCACAAACAGGAGGAATTTAACCTGCACGTGTTGCTGTTTGTAACCATCAACGCTTGGCCCGCTCTCAGTAACCTTTCAGGACAGACAAACAAGGGATACCACGCATGCACGCACTGTTTAGCTGACACCCAAAGTATATACCTGGACAAATGCAGGAAGAATCGGTACCTGGGCCATCGATGATTTCTTCCAACCAACCACCAATGTCGAAAGAAAGGCAAGCATTTCAAAGGCGAGGCAGATCACTAGAAGAAGCCTCCATGTGTACCGTGATCACGTACTTGCTATGGTCAATGATTTACACATAATCTTTGGAAAGGGTCCCAGCGGACTAGCTATTGCGAGTGACGCTGGGGGACACGCACCCATGTGGAAGAACAAATCTATTTTTTGGGACCTAACCTACTGGAAAGACCTAGAGGTCCGCTCTTCGATCGACATGATGCACGTGACGAAGAACCTTTGTGTGAACCTGCTAGGCTTCTTTGGTGTGTATGGGAAAACAAAAGATACAACTGAGGCACGGGAGGATCTGCAACGTTTGCACGAAAAAGCCAGCATGCCTCCAAAGCAGTATGAAGGTCCTGCGAGGTACGCTCTTACCAAAGATGAGAAGGAAATCTTCTATGAATGTCTGCTTAGTATGAAGGTCCCGACTGGCTTCTCATCGAATATAAAGGGAATAATAAATATGGCAGAGAAAAAGTTCTAGAACCTAAAGTCTCATGACTTCCACGTGATTATGACGCAACTGCTTCCGGTTGCATTGATGGGGCTTCTACAGAAAAACGTCCGATTAGCCATTGTGAAGCTATGTGCATTTCTCAATGCAATCTCCCAGAAGGTGATCGATCCAGAAATCATACCAATGCTAAGGAGTGATGTGGTGCAATGTCTTGTCAGTTTCGAGCTGGTGTTCCCACCATCCTTCTTCAATATCATGATGCACGTCCTAGTTCATCTAGTTGACGAGATTGCCATTCTGGGCCACGTATTTCTACACAATATGTTCCCCTTTGAGAAGTTCATGGGAGTCCTAAAGAAATATGTCCTAACCACACTAGGCCAGAAGGAAGCATCTCCATGGGCCATAAAACGGAGGATGTCATTGGGTTTTGTGTTGACTTCATTCCTGGCCTTAAGAAGATAGGTCTCCCTAAATCGCGGTATGAGGGAAGACTGACTCGAAAAGGCACGCTTGGAGGGGACTCAATAATATGCAGGGACGGATATTCTTGGTCTCAAGCACACTACACAGTACTAATGAACTCTACCTTGGTGACCCCGTATGTCGATGAACACAAGAACAGTCTGCGCTCCAAACACCCGGACCGGTGCGACGACTGGATTACAAGTGAACACATCAGGACTTTCAACAGTTGGTTGGAAACATGTGTCAGAGGTGAGAACACTGTTTGTGCTGAGCTGTACTCGTTGTCCAGGGGACCATCTTCGACTGTATTGACTTACAAAGGATACGAGATAAATGGGAATACATTTTACACGATCGCCCAAGATGAAAAGAGCACCAACCAAAACAGCGGTGTCCACTTTGATGCAGCAACCGAGAGGGGAAAGGACACATATTATGGTTACATAGTGGACATATGGGAACTTGACTACGGACATAATTTTAAGGTCCCTTTGTTTAAGTGCAAATGGGTCAATCTGCCAGGAGGCGGGGTACAGGTAGACCCACAGTACGGAATGACAATAGTGGATCTGAACAATTTTGGGTACACTGATGAACCGTTCGTCCTAGCCAATGATGTGGCACAGGTTATCTATGTGAAGGACATGTCTACCAAACCGAGAAAAAGAAAAGATAAGGAAGCGAATACATCATACAATGAGCCAAAGCGCCACATAGTTCTATCAGGAAAAAGGGACATCTTGGGAGTGGAGGGCAAGACAGACATGTCCAAAGATTATGAAAAGTTTCATGAAATTCCTCCCTTCAAAGTCCAGGCTGACCCAAGCATCCTGAGAAATGATGAAGATTATCCATGGTTATGGCACAATAAGGAAAGGACACAAGCGAACAAAAAGTGAAGACTTTCTCCACAACTATTATGATGATACCATGCCAACTTTCAACCTTTTTCGTAGTTCATTTGAAATGCCTGTTGTAACAGACAAGTTTCCATATGAAATCATGATACTTCGAAAGAGATTGTCCGTTTTGTACATGAAGTGCATCCAGTTTTTCAGAGTTCATTTGAAATGCTTATCAATTTTAGGGTCTTATAGCACAAAATAATCAGTAAATGCATGAAAAATAACTAATGAAGTCAGAAAGGGTTGAAAATTGATGATGTGGCTTTGAATGGTGCATTTTGAACACAAAAAAAGTCAGGAGTTCAAGTAAGTTTAAAAAATGAAATCCCTGTGTAACAGATGAGTTTCCGTATGAAACCCTGATACTTTGAAAGGGATTGTCCATTTTGTACACGAAGTGTATTTAGTTTTTCCCATAACCCTCTCAACTAAAACAAAACTATGATACTCTTTAATAGCAAAAAGAATTTTTTTGATAGAAACTAAAATAACAAAATCTATTTTTGAATATAATGATAAAACGTAGTAATATTAAATAGCAGGGAAAAGAATCACTCAAAATATATTTTATAGTGAAGTTATTCACAAACTAGTGATTGATACAAATTTCAAAGAATTAAAATTTAAACTATTCAAATTTTGAAACTAATGGAGTGACAGGAAGTTTATAATTATTCTGAGCTAAAAGCAAAGAGAGTAAAAAAATGAAGCAAAAATCAAAAGAAAATAAATAATTCAAAAAACAAAAAAAATACTGGAAAAAATAAAAAAATGCCGCCTAATGGGCCACACAGCCTGCATACGACTAGAAACCCATCTGTACATGGACTAGGATGCAGGCCCGCAGGCCCAATAGGCCCAACATGGCAGTGACAAGGGTAGGCAAGTAATACCTGCATATTAGAGAGGAGCTCAGCACCTGAGCTGCAAGGCAGCTTATAAACAGGTGCTGAGCTCTCTCAGCTAGCGAGGTGGGACTAAACTTCCCACCACACCGCGCCAGCACAAGACCTTTGGTCCCAGTTGGTGCCATGAACCGGGACCAATGCACTCCTTTGGTCCCGGTTGGTGGCACAAACCGGTACTAATGCCCCCCCTTTAGTCCCGGTTCGTGCCACCAACCGGGACCAAAGCCCTCTGCTTCCCGCCCTTTGGGCTGCTGAAAAGAGGCTTTTGGTCCCGGTTGGTGGCACCAACCTGGACTAAAGGTGGCATTCGTCCCGGTTGCTGTCACTAACCGGGACCAATGCTTCGTCTATATAACTAGCACTTGAGAAAATTTTCATTCAGTTCGTCTTCCCCGCCCCGACGACACTGCCAGGCTACCCCTCTGCGCCTCACCATCGCCATCATCGCCCTGCCTCCGACGCCGTCCCGCGCTGCACAAACGCCATCCCGCGCCGCCCAGACACCGTCGCCGCCCCGCGCCCCCGTGCCTCGACGCCGCCGGCCCTGCCTCCTCATCGCCTGTCATCGCGCGCCCCTCACTGTCGCCGTCGCCGTGCCCTGCTTCATCGTCGCCCGTCGCCGCGCCCCTCACCGTCGCCGTCATCGTCGTCGCGGCCCTCACCATCGTCGTCGCCGCGCAGTGAGCTCATATATATGAATTTTCCTAATTTAATTAGATGTGTAGTTAATTTAGATGTGTAGTTAATTGAGTTGTTTTAATTTGTTCATATTGTGTTAGAATTTTTTTCTGTTCATAGATTTTTTTGGTGATATTATTGTTGAATATGCATGTTTGTATGTTCATATATATGCAAAGAATATGTCGATTTTTTATGATTTTTTTTGGTTCATAGAATTTTTATGGTTTTTTTTGTTGTAGTTTTGTTCATATAATTTGAATGATTTTTTTGTTCATAGAATTTTCTTTGTCAATTTATGTATATGTTCATATTGTGTATGTATAGGAAAATTATGTATGATCAAAGTCATTTATGTATATGTTCATATTTAGAAGTAAAAGCAGAAGAGGAAAAAGGTAAATAAGAAAAGAAAGTGTTTAATATAATTAGTTAGAAAAATAATAGAACTAGTTAAACTAGTTTATTTTTAGTAAGTACTACTTTATTTTATTTATAGTAAGTGCTTAGTAGTTGAACTGGTTGTTTTAGTAAAACTACTTTATTTTACTATAGAAGTAGTTTATTTTTAGTAAGTACTACTTTATTTATTTATAGTAAGTGCTTAGTAGTTGAACTAGTTGATTTAATAAAACTACTTCATTTTACTATATATAGAAGTAGTTTATTTTTAGCAAGAAAATTAATAGAACTAGTTTATTTTTTTAGTTCAAGCAATTAATCCCGCATCGACGTCGATGATGCCTATCCCGCATCCTCGTCGCCGACTCGGCGGAGGAGACCGGCTTGATCAGAGGGGCCATGTCCGGGACTGGGCTCCGCCGGGGTGGTATTGGGAGGTGCTACCTTCCGGGGGGCGTAGGTTGGTGAGGAGCCATCCCGTTGTTGACCCGACCTTTGTTTGGTGGCGGTCGCGTGGGCCAGTGACGGTGCCGAGGCTTCCAGATACCGCGGAGGTGGTTCGTCACCATGTCAGCGAGGAGGACGAGCACGTCCGTCGCTACATGGTTGCGTTGGAGGGTAGGTTCGACAATACCTGGCAGGTTCTTCAGGGATCTCACTGGATCTATGATCATGTGATGGTTCCTTCTCTTTGGGTGTCCACCGCCCGCGACGATACCCATCGGGCGCTACGGTTCTAGTTGTATTAGCGATGCTATGTATGATAGCATTCGAGGAGTATTACTAGTGATAATATTCGACGATGTACGGACACAATAGATGATGTACTTTATTTTACGATTTGGTTTTGCTTATTGAATGCTCAAATTGGAAAAGTACTCCTATTTTGAATGCTAAAATTGGAGAGCACTATGCAGAAATCTAGGAGCCCCCTCCATCATCCGCGTCGTCGTCCCTGTGATCGATCCCCCTCCGACCTCGAGGTGAGACCAGACAAATCTCCATGTCAATATGAGTCCTATAATACGAGTCCCCGGGTTCAATTTAAGTCTATCGAGTCTCTACCTATATGAGAGGATGAAGAATCCCGACTGTTGTCGTGGTGGTAGCTTCTCCTTCGTTCACGTGTGCTAGACACAATATGTAATGCACTTGGGAATGAAAGGATGAGCTACCATCACCGACGGTAGAGGAATCAGTGAGGGAGAGTCTCCAACCATATATATATGAGAGGACGAAGAATCCCAACTGTTGTCGTGGGGGTAGCTTCTCCTTCATTCCCGAGTGCTAGACAATTTGGTGTAATGAACTCGGGAATGAAAGGAGGAGCTACCATCACCGACGGTCGAATATGTACACCACATGAGTTGAGAGTTTTTTAGTACATATATTTAATTGTATAAGTTTAATATTTGAATTATGAACATAGGAAATGTCGTACTCGGACGATGAAAACCGCCCGGGGGAGTACGACTGGTGCCACGACGACCGAGGTATGTGCGACAGGTTCCTTGAGCTGGACGAAGATCGGCGCTTCAGCATTAAGCTTGAGGAGACCTTCGATGTTGAAATGGTACGCAACGACGATATTAGTTTTTGTCGTAATTAAGCACGACTTCAACTATTTTAACATGTACTTTTCATCTTTTCCAATTCGACTAGCTTATCCCATGCTATGCAAGACGCTATGTCTTGGAGAGGATGGGTTTTGAAGACCATGAAAGTATGGAAACAAAGGAAATTCACCTAAGGACCCATCATGGTGTGGATTTTGAAGTAAAGTTGTAAAATTCTGAGAGTGTAACCCATTTTGGTTGCAAAAATTGGGAAGCACTTTGCAAGATGTATGGTTTTGATGAGGGTATGCTTGTCACCATGGATCTTGGTTATCCTAAAATTGAGCAAGACAATATGGACATTTGGGTCCTTGTTGATACGCTTCCAATTCTTCCCCTATGTGAGCTTCTCAAGCATAGTTATTAAGTAATTTATATTGTTTATTTCAAAATAGTTGACAGCTTATTTCCATTGACAGCTTGTTTTCATTCTTCAAAGAATGTGCGGAAGATGATAGACAAAACCCACTACACCGATGGCTCCGAACTAACTTATAAGGAGAAAAATCATCTGATCGCATTTTGTAATGATCTTGAGAATTACAATATCTACAATCGAACTCCTCAACATTATGGTTAATACGTGCCACTAGTGCACGTGTTGAACTACGGTAACTACCATGGAGATAGCCTGGTAAGATTTTTTACTATTACGACATCCATGCATCTTTTGCATACTTCTAGAACTAGTACATCATTGCTAATTACGAAGTTATTACTATGTTTTTCAATAGATAATCCCGAATGATTGTATGCATCATCTGATGTATACGCACGGTCGCCTTGATGTTTTGAACATACAACCAGGTCGTCCTACGAATCTCAACTATCCATACCAGATTTCTAAAAGAAGTTGAGACATGACAATCAAAGAATGGAAAAAATGTATGGACAGTCGTAAGGAGGTTCTTGGAAGCAAAAGGAAGCGAAACGCAAGAATTGGAGACAGGATGATCTCCATTATCCATAATGGAGAGTCAGGGTCTATATTGTTTTATGCTATTTTACCTTAAAGAGGGTATTTGTACCTCATAATGATGTTCATGTGCTAATAACAATTAAGTAGGGTTGGTTCGATGACTATGAGGAGGATGATCGTATGACTTGTTATTAATAATTAGTAGAAGTTGTATGATGATGATTAATTAGTAGGACTTGTTATTATATATGATGATGCATGATGCGAGCGGGTGAAATGAACATGGATTGGATTGAAGTGAAGGCAACATGCATGTGGTGCATGTCGAAAGTAGTACAATCCAACCTTGATCAAGTTAGGATTAGTATTACTTTCGACATGCACCACATGTTGCCTTCACTTCAATCTAAGCCATGTTAACGTTAGCATATCTGTAGCGTTGGTAAACCAAGCACGGAGATATATAGGATAGGATACTTCTCTCTATTAGCTAGCGAATAACAACCTAAATTAACCCCCAAAACCCCTAAACCAGCCCTTTCAAAAAAAAAACTCAGCTCTAGCCAGCTGCTGACGCATGGATGCCTATTGGTCCCGATTGGTGTCACCAACTAGGACCAAAGGCCCCCCTTCCTGGGCTGGCCGCAGCGGCCACGTGGAGGTCCATCTATCCCGGGTAGTGTAAGAACTGGGGCTGAAGGCCAAGGGCATTAGTAACGACCTTTTAGTCCGGGTTCCAAAACCGGGACAGAAGGCCCTGACGAACCGGAACAAAATGCCCCTTTTCTACCAGTGCGTGTGCGACTATGCCACCAAGCATGTGCAACCCCACAGTCGTGTGTGAGCTACTATGCATGCGGACGAGAGTGTGCACCTCCGTGGTCGTGCGTGTGCGACTACACCGACAAGAGTGAGTAACTATGTGTCCGTCATGTGCGACTATGCGACGAGCATGTGCAACTCGGCAGCCGCACGTGTGCAACTATGCTGTCGCGCATTTGCACCATTTGGAGTCGTGCGTGAGCTAGTATGTCAACGGGGGTATGCAACTCCGTCATCGCGCATGTGCACTTTCTGCATGCGTGCATGTGCGACTATGTGAACTAGAGCGTTCAACTCTGCAATCGTTCGTGTGCAAAATTCTTGGTAAATTTGTGCGTTTGAAAACCGAACCGAAAAACCATACCCAAAATAAACCGAACCGAACTGATTTTATGGTTTTTATGGTTTCTGGTTTCGGTATGGTATGAAATTTTCATACCGATTTGAACTTTGGTTTTTATGGTATATACCAAAAAACCGAACGGTTAACCGAATAAACTGAAGTAAAAGATAAATTTATATTTCTTGAGATGAACAACCATAAAAGTTGTCATTTTTCTTGTACATGAGTTAAATTCACTACTAAGCACGTAAAGTTTTCTTGTAACATAGTCATTTTTCTCCTTCTAAAATGCTAAGCACATCCATAACCATCGAAAGTTGAATCAAAGCATTCATATATGCTTATATATATAGTCATATACTATTTGTGTTAAATAGTATGTGTTTTGAGTCATAAATTTTTATATTATTATTACGTCATTTTCAAATTCGGGTCAATTTTGGTTTTTATGGTATATATCGAAACCATACCAAAATAATTTGGTATATACCGAAACCATACCAAATTATGTTTGGTATATACGGTAACCGAATCATATTTTATTTTCATACCGCATTTACCGAAGTATTAATACTGTACAAACCAAAAAACTGTATAACCTGAATCATGTAAACCGAATAAATCGAACGTACAGGGTGCGCCATATTCAGTAGGTCAAAGCACACCATAGCACCATATTCAGTAGGAGAAAATTCAGCAAACCATTAACAAAAAAAATTCAGTGGCACCGCGACCACATCAGCTGCAAGCCTACAGCACACCAGCCTGTGCTTGTCTTGCAAAATTCAGCACGAATAAACTGGGCAAACACGAACAGCGGCCACGCAAGAAATCTGTTCCCTAGCAATCTTCATCTCCATCTTGCTCCAGACCAAGGACGATCTCCACCCCCTCCTCCGCCCTAGCTTCCTCCTCTA
Organism: Triticum timopheevii; assembly: GCA_963921465.1. Taxonomy (NCBI): domain Eukaryota; kingdom Viridiplantae; phylum Streptophyta; class Magnoliopsida; order Poales; family Poaceae; genus Triticum; species Triticum timopheevii. Next base: position 14,937,532 of record OY997272.1, on the reverse strand, counting down.
GCCATTCTGTCTATAGCAAGCTCGTGTTTCCTCCTCTCCCAACCGAAGTAGCCATCCCTAGAGATCCCTGCTACAGACCCACTCAGATCAGAGAGAGAGAGAGAGAGAGAGAGGAGAAGATGGGACCTTCCTTGGGAGCACTAGGCATGGCGTCGGGGCAGGAATTGAAGCAGAAGCAGAAGCCCATGGAGGGACGCCCAGGTGAAGAATCCCTTGTCGGTGGCGGCGGGTTGTGGATCTGCCGTCCGCCTGACCTGGACTAGTTACTCGATCTCCCTCATCTCCTCTCTGCTCTTCTCTCGTACAAGGGGAGGGACGGGGAGAGGGTGGGGGCGAAGGCCGACAGCGAGGTGTCACTCCGTCAGACGAGGCTCGGGCCTATGGCCGAGGGTGAGGAAGGGAAGGTCTTCCGTTGTTTTTCTTTATAGATTAAGAGACAAAAAAAATCTTTTTTAGGTTGGCCGCTCGTGAAGCCGAGCAAGTAGCGAGCAGCTACCTAGACTCTTCCTTTTTGTTTTATTTCTTGAGGGGCTTTGAGGGTGGACTCGTTTTTTTAGGTGAACTATGGATTTTAGGTGAACATCATCTCACTAGTAGAAAAATGACCTATTGTCCCGGTTCGTGAGGGCCATTTGTCCTGGTTTTTGAACCGGGACTAAAGTGTCGGTACTAATGCCCTAAACCTTTAGTCCCGGTTCTTGCATAAACCGGGACAGATGGGCCTCCGCGTGGCTGGTGCGGCGAGCCCAGGCAGGAGGCCCTTTGGTCCCGGTTGGTGGCACCAACCGGGACCAATAGACATCCACGCGTCAGCATCTCAGGTGCTGGGTTTTTTTTTGAAATGGGGGGCGGGAGGGTTTGGGGGTTTTGGGGGGTTAATTTAGGTGTTTCATATATTGTGTTAGTTAGCTAATTAATAGAGAGAAGTGTCCTCTCTTATCTCTATGCTTGGTCGACGCTACGTACTATACGTATAGAGAGGACTAGACACGCTAGCTAGTTAAGCAAATGAAGGAAACATAAGATCGTCATGAACATATGCATACAAAGAGAAGTGATATCGACCACCTCTCCTTCTTTGAGAGATTAATTGGTCGAACAATAAGTTCTCGTATATCTATCCGACGCTACTGGCTACATATATACAATATAAGTATCTTTTACAATATAATCTCCTAATTAAAATTGAACACATCAGGGTCCACATGGTATTCTCCGTCTTTAGCGATCACGTGGTCAAGAAAGAATGCCGCCAATTCCTCTTGAATTCCTCGCATATGATCTGGTGCTAGGAGTTCATCCCGCATCCGAAATATCTAATTTGAAGAAGGGGGTCAATACATATATGTGAATAAATGAAACTGAACACAAATGATGGTAATAAAATAAAATTGTGAATATAATTATTTACGCACTTCATATTGTTTCTCGGAGTAGCCCCGCTCACAGGTCGTGTGGCGGATGGACTCGCAAATGTAGTATCCACCGTAATTAGTCCCTTCTTCCTGCCACAACCACTTTACAAGAAATAGAGGTCAATCAAACTGATAATTAGCCAGCATGCTAAATGGTATTGATGAAACTAGCACTTGAATCACTAGGAGATGCGTGGAACATATAGGCTACTATAGTACTTACTTTTGGGTGTCTAAATTGCAGCTTCTTCGGCAGTCCCGGAGTTTTTGAGGTGAATTTAGTCCAAACTCAGTCAGACAAAGAAAACAATTATTTGATATCAGGAAATGAACAAATTGAAGTTGCCGATATGGTGCGATAATGATCGATTTAACTTACTTCTCTAGAATTTCAGTCATGTCCGCGCACTTCTTGGGATCTTTTTATCTCGAGTCTAAGGCGGTTACTAGTCCCTGCTCAAGCTTAATCTCTAGGAGAATATAGTGGAAGCTGCGCACGCATGCATAATTCATCAATTACATTACTATAACCTCGACTAATAAGGGAAACCGAATATGCACAAGACAGTAACACTCACTCGAAGTTGTAAGGGAAGAGTATTATAGCTTTGTTTTGATTTAATATAAACGATTGTAGCAGCTTGGCCTCGGTATCTTTGGCCTGAAATTTAATCATATATGCATCTATGAGATTTGTGTTAATGAACCCAATATCACCGATTTGTCTTTTCTTCAATTCGGCGATCTTCAATGCATAATATAGTGAGAATAATTAAAAATACTTGCAATGAAAGAGCTCACCTATATATAGAGACTTAATGACAGAAGTAGTACTACTTACAGGCAGTAGCAAGTGATCATTAACTTATCGAGGGCCTTTAGATTGAAAAACTCGAAGAACTCGTCAAATGGAACATTCAACAGATCAATTCCAATGAGGTCATGCTCCTCTTTAATTCCAATGAGCGTCAATTACAGGCAGTAGCAGTAACCCTGCACCTCGTCCTCCTTGCGGAGCACACGTTGTATTTGTGGCGTAGCTTGGAGGGAGAGGGTAGCAGTCGACCTGCACCTCGTCCTCCTTGCGGAGCGCACATTGTATTTGAACTTAGGCGAGTACCTCGACTGCAGCTAAGCCTCCGAGTGGAAGAATGGCTTACCACTCGGTAGGATTTTGTTGAACTTAGGCGAGTACCTGGACTGCAGCTAAGCCTCCGAGTGGAAGGCTGGCTTACCACTCGGTAGGATTTTATTGAACTTAGGCGAGTACTTGGACTGCAGCTAAGCCTCCAAGTGGAAGCCTGGCTTACCACTCGGCAGGATTTTATTGAACTTAGGCGAGTACTTGGACTGCAGCTAAGCCTCCGAGTGGAAGGCTGGCTTACCACTCGGTAGGATTTTGTTTAACTTAGGCGAAACGGATTTCGCAGCTAAGCCTCCGAGTGGGAGGCTGGCTCACCACTCGGTTAGGTTTTTGTTTAACTTAGGCGAAACGGATTTCGCAGCTAAGCCTCCGAGTGGGAGGCTGGCTCACCACTCGGATAGGTTTTTTTTACAGACTTAGGCGAATCAGATTCGCAGCCAAGCCACCCACTGGGCGATTTGCTTTATGTGGACAAAAGTAATAACAATTACTGGGAAAATTATAAAGCTCTTGTCTTTGACAAATAAACTACTGAAGTACTTTTATTACAACTCATCCGAGTGAATACTTAAGTGTAGAAGGGGCGGAGAAGATCCGCGTTCCAAGCTCGGGGCTCGTCGATGTTGTGCTCAACGTTGTAAAGACGGTACGCTCTGTTGTGGAGAACCTTGGTGACAATGAAGGGGCCTTCCCAAGAAGGAGCAAGTTTGTGGGGTTTCTGCTGATGCACTCGGAGAACAAAATCTCCTTCCTGGAAGGCTCGACTCTTCACGTTTTTGGCGTGGAAGCGACGCAAGTCTTGTTGATAAATGGTCAATCGGATCAGAGCCATCTCCCTTTCTTCCTCCAAGAGGTCGACTGCATCCTGCAATGCTTGTTCTGCTTCAGCTTCATTGTAGAGCTCGACTTGAGGAGCGTTGTGGAGCAGATCACTCGGCAAGACCGCTTCGGCTCCGTAGACCAAGAAGAATGGAGTTCTCCCAGTCGACCGATTAGGCGTGGTCCTTAACCCCCAAAGCACCGAGGGAAGTTCGTCGACCCATGCTCCAGCCGCGTGCTTGAGGTCACGCATCAGTCGGGGTTTTAACCCTTTGAGAATCAAGCCGTTGGCCCGCTCTGCTTGTCCATTCGACTGAGGATGGGCGACTGAAGCATAGTCGACTCGTGTGCCCTGAGAAGTGTAGAACGCCCAAAATTCCTCTGAATCGAAGTTTTACCCGTTGTCGGTGATGATGCTATGCGGGACTCCATATCTGAATATCAATTCTCTGATGAAACTGACTGCAGTACCGGCGTCAAGGTTCTTGATGGGTTTAGCCTCAATCCATTTGGTGAACTTGTCGACTGCTACCAGTACATGTGTGAAACCGCTTCGACCTGTCCTCAAGGGACCGACCATATCCAATCCCCATACAGCGAACGGCCAGACGAGTGGTATGGTCTTCAGAGCTGACGCAGGCTTGTGTGACATCTTGGAGTAAAACTGGCATCCCTCGCACTTGTCCACTATCTCCTTTGCCATTTCATTCGCCCTTGGCCAGTAAAATCCGGCTCGGTATGCTTTGGCCACGATGGTCCGAGAGGACGCATGATGGCCACAGGTCCCCGAGTGGATATCATCAAGGATTATCCGACCTTCTTCTGGCGTTATGCACTTCTGACCAACTCCAGTCGTGCTCTCCCCGAGTAGCTGCCCTTTGATCACAGTAAAGGCTTTGGACCGCTGAACGATCTGTCGAGCCTCTTCTTCGTCCTCTGGGAGCTCTTTTCTCAGGATATACGCGATGTACGGTATTGTCCAATCGGGAGTGATCACTAAAGCCTCCATGACCAAGTCGACCACTGCTGGAACTTCAACCTTAGTCGGATCTGTGGCACTCTTGGGGTGCGGAGCTTCTTCAGTAAAGGAATCTTCTATGACTGACAGAGTATGGATATGATCCAAGAACACATCACTGGGAATGGCTTCTCTCTTTGAACCTATCTTCGCCAAATCATCAGCCGCTTGATTCTTCAGTCGGGGTATGTGATGGAGCTCCAACCCTTCGAATTTCTTTTCAAGCTTCCTCACTGCATTGCAGTATCTAGTCATGGCCGGGCTTCTAACATCCCACTCCTTCATCACCTGATTGACCACCAAATCTGAGTCGCCATAAACCATAAGGTGACGGACGCCGAGTGAAATGGCCATGCGCAACCCGTACAAGAGAGCTTCATATTCTGCTTCATTGTTGGAGGAATCGAAGTGAATCTGGAGCACATATCTGAGCTTATCTCCTCTGGGGGAAACCAAGACTACACCAGCACCGGAACCATTTAACATCTTACAGCCATCAAAAAACATGGTCCAGTGTTCGGCTGCTGCTGTTCGATCCACTCGGCAAGGAAATCAGCTATAGCCTGGGACTTAATGGCTTTCTTTGCCTCAAATTTGATATCAAGGGGAAGAAGTTCAATCGCCCATTTAGCCACTCGACCAGTTGCATCTCTGTTGTGCAGAGAGATAATATACTGGGCGCTGAACTTTGAAGGCTTTCCCTTCTTCTTCCCGCTCGACCGTAAGTACTGTACTGATGACTTGTCCTGTGGCTGCGATATAAAGCAACAGAGGCTCTTTGCTGATTGGAGCAGCAAGCACCGACTGGGTGGAGAGCAGGGCTTTTAGCTCGGCAAACGCTGCATCAGCTTCTGGAGTCCACTCGAACTTGTCTGCCTTCTTCATTAGTCAGTAAAGAGGCAATGCCTTTTCACCGAGGCGAGAGATGAATCGACTTAATGATGCCAAGCATCCAGTAAGTTACTGGACGTCGTGCACTCACACAGGGTGTTTTATTCGTAGTATAGTGCCAACTTTTTTTGGGTTAGCGTCGATTCCTCGTTCGGAAACGAGAAAGCCGAGTAACTTGCCACCTGGAACTCCGAATGTGCAATTTGACGGATTGAGCTTGATATCATACCTCCTGAGATTGGGAAATGTTTCAGCTAGGTCAGTCAGTAGGTCGGAACCCTTTCGTGACTTGACCACAATATCATCCATGTACGCTTCCACGTTCCGACTGATTTGAGTGAGCAAACACTTCTTAATCATCCTCATGAACGTGGCTCCGGCATTCTTGAGGCCGAATGGCATAGTGATATAGCAGAAGCACCCGAATGGAATGATGAAAGCTGTTTTGATCTCATCCGGTCCATACAGATGGATCTGATGGTATCCAGAATAGGCGTCTAGAAAAGACAATCTCTCACACCCCGCGGTCGAGTCGACAATTTGATCGATGCGAGGGAGAGGAAAATGATCTTTCGGGCAGGCCCGATTAATGTGCTTGAAATCAATGCACTTGCAGAGTGAGTTGTCCTTCTTGGGAACCACGACAACATTGGCGAGCCACTCGGAGTGGTATATCTCTCGGATAAATCCTGCGGCTAATAGTCGAGCCACCTCTTCGCCAATGGCCTTTCTCTTCTGGACGGCGGACCGCCGAAGATGTTCTTTGACTAGTTTTGCTGCCGAGTCGACTCTAAGGCGATGCTCAGCCAGTCCCCTAGGAACACCCGGCATGTCAGCAGGCTTCCATGCAAAGATGTCCCAGTTCTCACGGAGCAACTGGATGAGCGCTTCTTCCTATTTAGGGTTGAGTGTTGTGGAGATATGGGTCGAAGCTGTATCGGGGTCGGTCGGCTAAATGTGAACAGGCTTCGTTTCACCGGACGACTGAAAAGCTGACTCTGTGCTAGGCTTCTTAGCTCGCAACAATTCACCTTGATCAGCATTTTTCTTATATCCTTCTAGCTCGACCGTTGCCATATGGGAATCGGCAATCTTTGAGCCTTTCTGGAAACACTCTTCTGCCTTTTTCCGATCACTAGTGACAGTGATCACGCCTTTGGGGCCGGGCATCTTTAATTTGAGGTACACGTAACATGGTCGAGCCATGAACCGTGCGTAAGCTGGTCTCCCCAAAATAGCGTGGTAAGCGCTCTGAAAATCCACGACCTCAAACGTCAGCCTCTCTTTCCGAAAATGTTTCGAGTCACCGAACACCACGTCCACAGCTATTTGGCCGAGTGATTCGGCTTTCTTTCCAGGTATAACTCCATGAAAACTCATGTTGCTTTTGCTTAGTCGGGACATCGGAATGCCCATTCCTTTCAGCGTGTCCGCATACAATAAGTTCAGTCCGCTACCACCATCCATTAGCACCTTCGTCAGTCGAGTGCCTTCGATGATCAGGTCGACCACCAAAGCTTGCCTCCCAGGGGTGGCCATATGAGTCGGGTGATCTGACTGGTCAAATGTAATGGGAGTTTGGGACCATCTCAGGTAATTGGGTGTCGCCGGGGCGACCATGTTCACCTCACGGTTGATAACCTTCAGACGGCTCTTGCTTTCTACATCAGCAAAAATCATCAAAGTGGAGTTAACATGAGGATATCCCGTCTCACTGTCCTCCTTGTCTTCGGCTTTGTCCGACTCCTTTTCCTTGTCCTTGGGCTGTTTTCCTTGGAACTGCTGGATCAGGAGCCGGCACTGGCGAGTGGTATGCTTCGGGTAGATGACATTACCCTCTTCGTCTTTCTTCGTGTGGATGTGACACGGTAGATCCATCACGTCATTTCCTTCTTTATCCTTCACCTTCTTGGGGTTCCAGGATCCTTTGGGTTTTCCCTTGAATTTGCCCTGAGTCACGGCCAGAGCCTCCCTAGGAGCCGCTTGTTCGGCCTTCCGCTTCTGTTTCCGACTAGAGTTTCCCTTCTCTGACTGACTCGGCTTGTACTTGCCGCTTCGGAGTCGGTCCTCCTCTTCACCATTGGCGTACTTGGTGGCTATTTCCATCATTCGACTTAGGGTCATATCTCCGGTTCGCCCAAACTTCAAACTTAACTCTCTGTTCTTGACACCATCCTTGAAAGCACAGACTGCCTGATGATCAGACACGTTCTCCACGGTATGATGCAAAGTAATCCACCTCTGAATGTACTCTCGTAAGGTTTCATTCGTCTTCTGCACGCAGACTTGTAGCTCTGTCAGCCCAGCTGGTCGCTTGCAGGTTCCTTCAAATGTTCTGACGAACACTCGGGAAAGATCTTCCCAAGTGTAAATACTGCTTGGGGTTAACTGATTCAGCCACGCCCTGGCCGAACCTTCCAACATGAGTGGCAAATGCTTCATGGCCACCTCATCATTCCCGCCGCCAATCTGTACAGCCACTCGGTAGTCCCCAAGCCAGGTTTCGGGCTTAGACTCACCGGTGAACTTGCTCACTCCAGTTGCCAACCTGAAGTTGGGGGGAATCACTGCGGCTCTGATAGCCCTGCTAAAACATTCCGGACCTGAAACATGCACTCGGCTGCTAGTGGGTGCATCTTTGTCGTGGCCACCTCTATGAGCCCTGTTCCGATCGACCAAGCCTTGCACGATGATGGATCGTGCGTTGAAGCCTGGTTCCCGGGGATCGACCGGAGCTCTTCGCCCCACACTGAGTTGACGCATGTCATCTTGCTGTAGAGGAGCGTAAGACCCGCATCTCGGAGGAGGAGTGGGCACTCGACGCCTATCATCACGATCATATCGGTCACCGTATTGGTCTTGTCGATTCTCGCGTCCTTCACGCCGCGGAGGCGATCTAGGGCTATGAGCCGACTGGACCGTATTCGCAACGACTGATCGACTGTGAATCCTGTTGCGTGACTGCGACACGGCCGAATTCTGATCTCCTGCTGCCCGGATCAAATCTCTAATCTGCATCAAGCCTCTGCCAGCCTCCGACTGAGAGGGCTGAATTGACTATGCTATACGGGTTGCAGCTGCTAAATTCTTAAGCGGGGTTCGATATACCTAAGTCGGCGGGAAGAGTAGACGTCGGGTACTCGTTGCCGCACGCGCTCGTCGAGTCCTCGCTGGAGATTCTCCAAACGAGCGCGTTCAGCCAAGTTAGCCAAACGCGCCTCTTCCAAGGCACGAGCCTCGGGGGTTTCTCCTGCGATAGGAGTATGCAGGGCATCCATGTTCCTGCGGCGAAACTCTTCCCTTTGTAGGGAGTTAAGCGGCTCGGGTTGATACTCCTCATGGACTCGAGCGGGGTCACCTCCACCGTCCGCCCCGTCACCACGGGGGAAGCCGGGAGGGCTACGAGGTCCATCGACCATCAAGACCTCCGCCGCTAGATCACTGCTATCGCACTCGGATGCAGTCTCTATGGAGCCAGTCGACAGATCGAACAGGCCGAAGAGGGATTCGTCGGGCTTGATTGCCGCGACTTGGGTGGTGGCCGTCTAGCGAGCCACCGCGTGCCTCACCCACCGCTAGAGTCTCGACCGACCAGATCGCCTGCGCTGGCGGGAAACAGGGAGGGATGACAACAGGGGAGTCGACCAGTACGGAGTCGACGGTTGCCGCAGCAGAACACCGCGGACACATGCGCGAAAATGCTTCGCACCGCGGACGAGGAGCGCGTCGATGTCGAGTGGAGCCTCCTGGAGCCAAGCGGAGTCGTCGGCGATGAAGGTGAGAGCGCCGATACGGATCTCGCGGCCCTCGACCAAAACTCCACTAGCGACCATGATGAAAGTAATCGGAAGAATTGCAACTTCTCCAAAAATCGCTAAGACACCTGCCCCACGGTGGGCGCCAACTGTCGTGGTTCTAAGTCTGACAGTAGAATGGGGGGTAGGTATGGAGAGGCAAGATCCTAACTATGGAGCAGTTGTGAAGACACTGGATGTACGAGTTCAGGCCCTTCTCGGAGGAAGTAATAGCCCTACGTCTCGGAGCCCGGAGGCGGTCGACTGGATTATGTATGTATGGATTACAAGAGTGCGAACCCCTTACACTGAGGAGGGGGGTGGCTTATATAGTGTCTGCCAGACCCCTCCGACCCTCAATTATGCAGGGATTAAAGTACATTAAGGTTGGCCATTACTGGTAATGCCTTACATAAAGTGTCCTAAATGCCATAAAGACTGCTTAATAACAGACCGTTTGGATGCAGAGTGGCTCTTGATCTCCGGGTGATCGAGTGAGTCTTCATGGTCGAGTCCTTCGAGTCCGTCGAGTGAATTCTCTCTTGGTCGACTGGAAGGCAGTTTCTTCTGAGGGTGTCCTTGGGTAGGGTACTTAGATCAGGCCTATGACCCTACCCTAGGTACATGACTTCATCATCCCCAACACACTCAATACAATGGTAAATTGTATAGGTGCACTAGTTCGGAGAAGAGATGGTGATACAAGTGCAATATGGATAGTAGATAAAGGTATTTGTAATCTGAAATTATAAAAACAGCAAGGTAACTAATGGCAAAAGTGAGCATAAACGGTATTGCAGTGGTAGGAAACAAGGCCTAGGGTTCATACTTTCACTAGTGCAAGTTCTCTCAACAATAATAACATAGATAGATCATATAACAATCCCTCAACATGCAACAAAGAGTCACTCCAAAGCCACTAATACCGGAGAACAAATGAAGAGATTATGGTAGGGTATGAAACCACCTCCAAGTTATCCTTTCTTTTCTATCTATTCAAGAGTTCGTAGTAAAATAACACGAAGCTATTCTTTCCGCTCAATCTATCATAGAGTTCATACTAGAATAAAACCTTAAGACACAAATCAACCAAAACCCTAATGTCACCCAGATACTCCATTGTCACCTCAAGTATCCGTGGGCATGATTATACGGTAAGCATCACACAATCTCTGATTCATCCAACCAACACAAAGTACTACAAAGAGTGCCCCAAATTTTCTACCGGAGAGTCAAGAAAACGTGTGCCAACCCCTATGCATAGGTTCATGGGCAGAACCCGCAAGTTGGTCACCAAAACATACATCAAGTGGCACGTGATATCCCATTGTCACCATAGATAAACATGGCAAGACATACATCAAGTGTTCTCAAATCAAAGACTCAATCCGATAAGAGAGTAGAGGGGGAGAAACATCATAAGATCCAACTATAATAGAAAAGCTCGTGATACATCAGGATCGTGCCATAGAGAGAACACGAGAGAGAGAGAGATCAAACACATAGCTACTGGTACATACCCTCAGCCCCGAGGGTGAACTACTCCCTCCTCGTCATGGATAGCGCCGGGATGGTGAAGATGGCCACCGGTGATGGGTTCCCCCTCCGGCAGGGTGCCGGAACGGGCTCCCGAGAGGTTTTTGGTGGCTACAGAGGCTTGCAGCGGGGGAACTCCCGATCTATCTTGATATCTGATGTTTTTAGGGTACGTAGGCTTATATAGGCGAAAGAGGTCGGTCGGGAGGTGCTTGAGGGGCCCACGAGACAAGGTTGTGCGCCCAGTATGGGGGGTGCCCTCCTATCTCATGGCCTCCTCGAGGGTCTTCTGACATGAACTCCAAGTCTCCTGGGTGATATTCTTCCAAAAAATCACGTTGCCGAAGGTTTCATTCCGTTTGGACTCCGTTTGATATTCCTTTTCTTCAAAATACTGAAACAGGCAATAAAACAGAAATATGGGCTGGGCCTCCGGTTAATAGGTTAGTCCCAAAAGTAATATAAAAGTGTATAATAAAGCACATAATCATTCAAAACAGATAATAAAATAGCATGAATGCTTCATAAATTATAGATACGGTGGAGACGTATCAGCATCCCCAAGCTTAATTCCTACTCGTCCTCGAGTAGGTAAATGATAAAGAAAGAATTTATGAAGTGTGAATGCTAGTAGGTGCACAAGTTTGATCAATGATAATTTCAATCACCTTTTCTATCATGATTATATGTCATAATAGTAGTTCATCTCATAAAACTTCTCACGAACTAGTAACAAGCTATTCACATGTTAAAGCATAGACCATAAACTTTCTTGAAAACTAGCAAACTTCATTCTTAGTCATCAAAAAATTGCAATTCATCCTATTTTCAGGAAGGGTCTATGTCAGAGCTTTGATTTAGCAAACTTCACATACTCAACCATCATATAGTCTTCTACAATTGCTAGCACTCATGCAATACTTGTGGTTATGAAGTTTTAATCAGACACAGAGAAAGATAGGGGCTTATAATGTTGCCTCCAAATGTATTCACCTTTGGGTGATGTCAACAGTAATAGTTCATGCTAACGTACATCCAATTGGATATATATATCAGGATCACCCTAACACAAAGTGCTTGCCAAAGGATAAAATGAAAAAGGGAAAGGTGAATATCACCTTGACTCTTGCATAAAGTAAAAGACATAAAGTAAAAGATAGGCCCTTCGCAGAGGGAAGTAGAGGTTGTCATGCGCTTTCAGGGTTGGATACACAAAATCTTAATGCGAAAGAACGTCACTTTATATTGCCCCTTGTATATGGACCTTTATTATGCAGTCCGTCGCTTTTATTGCTTCCATAACAAGATCGTATAAATCTTATTTTCTCCGCACTAATAAGTCATGCATATTTAAAGAGCAATTTTTATTGCTTGCACCGATGACAACTTACTTGAAGGATCTTACTCAATCCATAGGTAGATATGGTGGACTCTCATGGCAAAACTGGGTTTAAGGATATTTGGAAGCACAAGTAGTATCTCTACTTGGTGCTAGGAATTTTTGGCTAGCAATGAGGGGGAAAGGCAAGCTCAACATGTTTGAATGATCCATGACAATATACTTTAACTGAGATGTGAGAAAACATAATCCATTACGTTGTTTTCCTTGTCCAACATCAACTCTTTAGCATGTCATACATAATGAGTGCTCACAATTATAAAAGATGTCTATGATAATATATTTATATGTGAAATGTCTCTTCCTTCAATATTCTTTCATGAATTGTTCAAATGACAAATACAATGCTTGCTAACCTTCAATAAATTCCCACTGTAATAAATTTATCAGATCTTAATATGCAAAAAGATTCAACATTATACCATTCTCTGACTTTTCTAGGCAATTTTTGCCACAGTGGTAAACTTTCTGTTTTCAAACAGCAACATGTATACTAGCAAAATAAGCATGGCAAAGGCTATCCTTGACATTTTTATTGAAACTAAAGATGTAAAACATTAATATAAATAACAGAAGGCAAAAACTAACAAAACAAAATGATGCTCCAAGAAAAACACATATCATGTGGTGAATAAAAATATAGCTCCAAGTAAAGTTACTGATGAACGAAGACGAAAGAGGGGATGCCTTCCGGGGCATCCCCAAGCTTAGGCTCTTGGTTGTCCTTGAATATTACCTTGGGGTGCCTTGGGCATCCCCAAGCTTAGGCTCTTTCCACTCCTTATTCCATAGTCCATCGAATCTCTACCCAAAACTTGAAAACTTCAACCACACAAAACTCAAACAAAACTCGCAAGCTCCGTTAGTATAAGAAAAAAACCACCACTTAGGTACTGTAATGAACTCATTATAAATTCATATTGGTGTAAAACCTACTGTATTCCAACTTCTCTATGGTTCATACCCTTACATACTAGCCATAGATTCATCAAAATAAGCAAACAACACAATGAAAACAGAATCTGTCAAAAACACAACAGTCTGTGGTAATCTGTGTCAAACGTATACTTCTGGAACTCACAAAATTCTTATATAAATTTCTGGACCTGAGGAATTTGTCTATTAATCATATGCAAAAATAATCAACCTAAAATCACTATCCAGTAAAAGATGGCAGCTATTCTCGTGAGCGCAAAAGTTTCTGTTTTTTACAGCAAGATCATATAGACTTCACCCAAGTCTTCCCAAAGGTTCTACTTGGCACTTTATTGAAACAAAAGCTATAAAACATGATTACAACAGTAGCGTAATCATGTGAACACACAAAAACAGTAAGGATAGATATTGGGTTGTCTCCCAACAAGTTCTTTTCTTTAATGCCTTTCTAGCTACGCATGATGATGGCAATGATGATGCTCACATAAAAGATAAGAATTGAAACATAATGGGAGCATCATGAAGCATATGACTAGCACATTTAAGTCTAACCCACTTCCTATGCACAGGGATTTTGTGAGCAAACAACTTATGGGAACAATAATCAACTAGCATAGGAAAGTAAAACAAGCATAGCTTCAAAATTTTCAACACATAGGGAGGAAACTTGATATTATTACAATTCCTACACGCATATATTCCTCCCTCATCATAATTTTCAGTAGCATCATGAATGAATTCAACAATATAACCAGAACCTAAAGCATTCTTTTCATGATCTACAAGCATAGAAAATTTACTACTCTCCACATAAGCAAATTTCTTCTCATGAATAGTAGTGGGAGCAAACTCAACAAAATAACTATCATGTGAGGCATAATCCAATTGAAAACTAAAATCATGATGACAAGTTTCATTGTTATCATTATTCTTAATAGCATATAAGTCATCACAAAATCATCATATATAGCAACTTTGTTCTCATAATCAATTGGAACCTCTTCCAAAATAGTGGAATCATCACTAAATAAAGTTGACACTCTTCCAAATCCACTTTCATATTCATCACAATAAGATTCAATATCCTCCAAAATAGTGGGATCAATACTACCTAAAGTTGACACTCTTCCAAACCCACTTTCATCAATATAATCATCATAAATAGGAGGCATGCTATCGTCAAAACAAATTTGCTCATCAAAACTTGGGGGACAAAAAATATCTTATTCATCAAACATAGCATCCCCAAACTTGTGGCTTTGCATATCATTAGCATCATGGATATTCAAGGAATTCATACTAACAACATTGCAATCATGCTCATCATTGAAAGATTTAGTGCCAAACATTTTATATATTTCTTCTTCTAGCACTTGAGCACAATTTTCCTTACCATCATACTCAAGAAAGATATTAAAAAGATGAAGAGTATGAGACAAACTAAATTCCATTTTTTGTAGTTTTATTTTATAGACTAAACTAGTGATAAAACAAGAAACAAAAAGATTCGATTGCAAGATCTAAATATATACCTTCAAGCACTCACCTCCCCGGTAACGGCGCCAGAAAAGAGCTTGATGTCTACTACACAACCTTCTTCTTGTAGACGTTGTTGGGCCTGCAAGTGCACAGGTTTGTAGGAAAGTAGGCAATTTCCCTCAAGTGGATGACCTAAGGTTTATCAATCCGTAGGAGGCGTAGGATGAAGATGGTCTCTCTCAAACAACCCTGCAACCAAATAACAAAGAGTCTCTTGTGTCCCCAACACACCCAATACAATGGTAAATTGTATAGGTGCACTAGTTCGGCGAAGAGATGGTGATACAAGTGCAATATGGATAGTAGATAAAGGTATTTGTAATCTGAAATTATAAAACCAGCAAGGTAACTAATGGCAAAAGTGAGCGTAAACGGTATTGCAATGGTAGGAAATAAGGCCTAGGGTTCATACTTTCACTAGTGCAAGTTCTCTCAACAATAATAACATAGATAGATCATATAACAATCCCTCAAGATGCAACAAAGAGTCACTCCAAAGCCACTAATAGTGGAGAACAAACGAAGAGATTATGGTAGGGTACGAAAACACCTCAAAGTTATCCTTTCTGTTCTATCTATTCAAGAGTTCGTAGTAAAATAACATGAAGCTATTCTTTCCGATCAATCTATCATAGAGTTCATAATAGAATAACACCTTAAGACACAAATCAACCAAAACGCTAATGTCACCTAGATACTCAATTGTCACCTCAAGTATCCGTGGGCATGATTATACGATAAGCATCACACAATCTCAGATTCATCCAACCAACACAAAGTACTTCAAAGAGTGCCCCAAATTTTCTACCGGAGAGTCAAGAAAACGTGTGCCAACCCCTATGGATAGGTTCATGGGCGGAACCCACAAGTTGGTCACCAAAACATACATCAAGTGGCACGTGTTATCCCATTGTCACCACAGACAAACACTGCAAGACATACGTCAAGTGTTCTCAAATCAAAGACTCAATCCGATAAGGTAACTTCAAAGGGGAAACTCAATCCATTACAAGAGAGTAGAGGGGGAGAAACATCATAAGATCCCACTATAATAGCAAAGCTCGTGATACATCAAGATCGTGCCATAGAGAGAACACGAGAGAGAGAGAGAGATAGATAGAGAGAGAGAGAGAGAGAGATCAAACACATAGCTACTGGTACATACCCTCATCCCCGAGGTTGAACTACTCCCTCCTCATCACCGGGATGATGAGAGATGGCCACCGGTGATGGGTTCCCCCTCCGGCAGGGTGCCGGAACGAGGTCCCGAGAGGTTTTTGGTGGCTACGGAGGCTTGTGGCGACGGAACTCCCGATCTATCTTGATATCTGATGTTTTTAGGGTACGTAGGCTTATATAGGCGAAAAAAGTCGGTCGGGAGGTGCTCGAGGGGCCCATGAGACAGGGGGCGCGCCCAGTAGGGGGGGCGCGCCCTCCTATCTCCTGGCCTCCTCGAGGGTCTTCTGTTGTGAACTCGAAGTCTCCTGGGTGATATTCTTCCAAAAAATCACGTTGCCAAAGGTTTCATTCCGTTTGGACTCCGTTTGATATTCTTTTTCTTCGAAATACTGAAACAGGCAATAAAACAACAATATGGGTTGGGCCTCCGATTAATATGTTAGTCCCAAAAGTAATATAAAAGTGTATAATAAAGCTCATAATCATTCAAAACAGATAATAGAATAGCATGAATGCTTCATAAATTATAGATACGTTGGAGACGTATCAATACCAGATAAAAAATAAGAAGACAAAAGAAGAAATAAAAAGAGGAGAAGAAGAAAGGAATAGAAGAGAAGCAATCGAAGAAAAAAAGAAAAAAAAGGAGAAGTAGAGAGGAATAGAGGAGAAAGAAGAAAAAAAATAGAAATTTCTATTTTTTTCTTCTTTCTCCTCTATTCCTTTCTTTTTCTCCTCTTCTTTTTCTTCTTTTTCCCTCTTCTTATTTATTTCTCCTCTTCTTCCTCTCCTCTTCTTCTTTCTTCCTCTTCTTTTATTTTCTTTTTTCCTATCCCGTGGTCTAAAATCGGTCTATGCATGATAGAAAATTATGAAAAAAAATTACATCTACGATCCCTCGACGTTCCCGGCCTCTCTCATGAACAAAAAATATATGAATAAAAAAACATCATGTTCTATGAACAAAAAAATATCATATATTTCATCCACATCGATGCATACATCATATATATATATATGTGATCATCTATGAAAAGAAATCATATTCTATAAAAAATCATCATATATATATGAACAAAAACAATTATGATAACAAGCATATATATAATCACATATATATATGAAAAAACAAGCATATACATATGAAAAAAAATCATATATATAAATGAAAAAATATGTTGTGCCGGTCGGACCAAGTGAGGAGGACGGCGACGGCGACGGCGGGGGAGACGGCGACGGCGACGGCGGGGGCGACGACGATGACAGGGGCGGGGCTGGGGTAGGGGGCAACGGCGACGGAGACGAAGGGGGCGGGCCGGGGCGGCGCGCGTCGGGGCAGGGGAGCGGGCGACGGCGACGGCCGGGGCGACGGCGACGACGGGGGCAGGGTAGTGGGCTATGGCGACGGAGACGACGGGGGCGGGCCGGGGCGGCGCGCATCGAGGCGGTGCGCGACGGGTCAGGGGAGCGGGCGACAGCAAGGGCAAGGGCGATGGCGACGGTGACGGCGGCGGGCGGCGGCGGGGCAGCCTGGCGGCGTCGATGTCGTCGGCGTCGTCGGGGGCGGCAACTGCGAGATGAGATTGAAAAATGTCTAAGTGTGAACTTATATAGCGAGGCCTTTAGTCCCGGTTGGTGCCACGAGCCAGGACTAAAGGGTGCATTAGTCCCGGTTGGTGCCACTAACCGGGACCAAAGGCCTCTTTTCAGCAGCCCAAAGGGCGGGAAGTAGAGGGCTTTGGTCCCGGTTGGTGGCACCAACCGGGCCTAAAGGGTGGGCATTGGTACCGGTTGGTGCCACAAACCGGTACAAATGCACCCCCTTTAGTCCCGGTTGGTGCCACCAGCCGGGACCAAAGGCCCCTGTGTTGCCCGCGTCGCGGCCAAAGTTTAGTCCCACCTCGCTAGTTGAGAGGGGTGCGCGGTGGTTAAGCCCCACTGTCGCACCCGTCTCGAGCTCCTCTCCACTACAGGTTTACGGGCCTACTTGCTACTGCTATGCTTGTTGGGCCTTCTGGGCCTACTGCGGGCTTGAATCCTGGCCCATGGATGGTTTTCTAGTCGTATTCAGGCCGTGGTGGCCCATTTGGTGGCAATTTTTTTTATTTTTTCCAGTTTTTTTGTTTTCTCTTTGCTATTATTTATTTTGTTTTGTTTCTACTTACAACAAAATATTTATTTATTTTATTTTATTTTGTTTGTAATTACTTATTAATTTTATTTTATGATAATTATTTTTGCTATTAAAGTTTCTAACAAAGAAAGTTCTTCATGAAAATTCTTTTTGCTTTTAATGAGTTTGAACAGAAAACACTTTGATAAATTTAGTTGCATCAATTTTATATAATTTTAGTTTCAATAATACTAGAGGTTGCTTATAATGTTTTGAACAGAAAATACTTTGATAATTTTAGTTTCATAAATTCTATTTATGTTATTAAAGTTTATATTATTTTGTTTCAAATTACTTATTTTTTTATTTTATTTTGTTTCTGACTTCATTTGTTATTTTTCCTGCATTTACTAATTATTTTGAGCTATAAGACCATGAAATTGAAAATCATTTGAAATGAACTCTGAAAGGGTTCTAAGTTGGCATGGTATCATTATTTCACCCACATAGCATATGTGAGAAAGTAGAGAGGCTTACGGCAAAAACTGGATACACTTCGTGTATAAAACGGACAATCTCTTTCAAAGTATCAGGGTTTCATACGGAAACTCGTCTGTTACAAATGGATTTCATTTTTTTTGAACTTATTTGAACTCCCTTGTTTTTCTGTGTTCAAAATCCACCATTTAAAGCCACATCATCAATTTATAACCCTTTCTGACTTCATTTGTTATTTTTCACGCATTTACTGATTATTTTGAGCTATAAGACCATGAAATTGAAAATCATTTGAAATGAACTCTGAAAAGGTTCCAAGTTGGTATGGTATCATAATTTCACCCACATATCATGTGCGAGGAAGTAGAGAGGCTTACAACAAAAACTGGATACACTTCATGTACAAAACGGACAATCTCTTTCGAAGTACCAGGGTTCCATACGGAAACTCGTCTGTTACAAAGGGATTTCTTTTTTTTGAACTTATTTGAACTCCCTTGTTTTTCTGTGTTCAAAATGCACCATTCAAAGCCACATCATCAATTTACAACCCTTTCTGACTACATTTGTTATTTTTCATGCATTTACTGATTATTTTGAGCTATAAGACCATGAAGTTGAAAAGCATTTGAAATGAACTCTGAAAAGGTTCCAAGTTGGCATTGTATCAACATTTCACCCACATAGCATGTGCGAGAAAGTAGAGAGGGTTACGGCAAAAACTGGATGCACTTTGTGTACAAAACGGACAATCTCTTTCGAAGTATCAGGGTTTCATACGAAAACTCGTCTGTTACAAAGGGGTTTCATTTTGTTGAACTTATTTGAACTCCCTTGTTTTTCTGTGTTCAAAATGCACCATTCAAAGTCACATCATCAATTTACAACCCTTTCTGACTACATATGTTACTTTTCATGCATTTATTTATTATTTTGATGTATAAGACCATGAAGTTGAAAAGCATTTGAAATGAACTCTGAAAAGGTTCCAAGTTAGCATGGTATCAACATTTCACCCACATAGCATGTGCGAGAAAGTAGAGAGGGTTACGGAAAAACCGGATGCACTTTGTGTACAAAACGGACAATCTCTTTCGAAGTATCAGGGTTTCATATGGAAACTCGTCTGTTACAAAGGGATTTCATTTTTTTTGAACTTGTTTGAACTCCCTTGTTTTTCTATGCTCAAAATGCACCATTCAAAGCCACATCATCAATTTACAACCCTTTCTGACTACATTTGTTATTTTTCATGCATTTACTGATTATTTTGAGCTATAAGACCATGAAGTTGAAAAGCCTTTGACATGAACTCTGAAAAGGTTCCAAGTTGGCATGGTATCATCATTTCACCCACATAGCATGTGCGAGAAAGTAGAGAGGGTAACGGCAAAAACTGGATGCACTTCGTGTGCAAAACGGACAATCTCTTTTGAAGTATCTGGGTTTCAAACGGCAACTCGTCTGTTACAAAGGGATTTCATTTTTTTGAACTTGTTTGAACTCCCTTGTTTTTCTGTGTTCAAATGCACCATTCAAAGCCACATCATCAATTTACAACCCTTTCTGACTACATTTGTTATTTTTCATGCATTTAGTGATTATTTTGAGCTATAAGACCATGAAGTTGAAAAGCATTTGAAATGAACTCTCAAAAGGTTCCAAATTGGCATGGTATCAACATTTCACCCACATAGCATGTTCGAGAAAGTAGAGAGGGTTACGGCAAAAATTGGATGCATTTTGTGTACAAAACGGACAATCTCTTTCGAAGTATCAGAGTTTCATACGGAAACTCGTCTGTTACAAAGGGATTTCATTTTTTTGAACTTATTTGAACTCCCTTGTTTTTCTGTGTTCAAAATGCACCATTCAAAGCCACATCATCAATTTACATCCCTTTCTGACTACATTTGTTATTTTTCATGCATTTACTGATTATTTTGAGCTATAAGACCATGAAGTTGAAAAGCATTTGAAATGAACTGTGAAAAGGTTCCAAGTTGGCATGGTATCATAATTTCATCCACATAGCATGTGCGAGAAAGTAGAGAGGGTTACGACCAAAACTGGATGCACTTCGTGTGCAAAATGCACAATCTCTTTCGAAGTATCAGGGTTTCATACGGAAACTCGTCTGTTACAAAGGGGTTTCATTTTTTTTGAACATATTTGAACTCCCTTGTTTTTCTGTGTTCAAAATGCACCATTCAAAGCCACATCATCAATTTACAACCCTTTCTGAATACATTTGTTATTTTTCATGCATTTACTAATTATTTTGAGCTATAAGACCATGAAGTTGAAAAGCATTTGAAATGAACTCTCAAATCAAAGTACATACATAGTTCTCCAGAGCATTAAAACCAAAGTACATACATAGTTCTCATTGAACAGCGTATAGTTCTCGGGAGCATCTAATTAAACCATACATTGAAATTATGTAAAACATTTAAATGCAAAAACAAATGCGATCGTAACCGCAACCAAGGTAACAACTGATCCAACTGCATAATGATACCAAGCCTCGGCATGAATGGAATATTTTCTAATCTTTTTAATCTTCAACCGCATTGCATCCATCTTGATCTTGTGATCATCGATGACATCCGCAACATGCAACTCCAATATCACCTTCTCCTCCTCAATTTTTCTTATTTTTTCCTACAAGTAATTTTTTTCTTCTTCAACTAAATTTAACCTCTCGACAATAGGGCTGGTTGGAATTTCTGGTTCAACAACCTCCTAGATAAATAAAATCTATGTCACATTGGTCGGCATAATTGTCATAAACAATAAATGAACAAAATAGTTATGAAAAGATAATATATACCATATCTGAATCATAGACAGGACGAGGGCCGACAGGGGCGGATACCAAAACCATCGCACTATATAATAACAAGGAATAATAAAAGTAAGAAAATTAGACAAGTATCTATCTAAAGTTAGAAATTTTTCTTTCAGAAAGAAGATAAGAGGCTTACCACGGTGGTGCCGCCGATGAGATCGGCGCGGGCGATCGACGGCGGTGAAGACGGGGCGGTGACGGGGCGTGACGGACCGCTAAATCTCGACAAATCTCGTTGAAATGGAGCTCGGATGTCGAGTTTAAAGAGGAGAAAGCTTAACTAGTGTGGCTCGGACATTTCATCGAACACCTCATGTGCATAGGAGGTGAACTAGAGCACCCAAATGCCCTCCCCTCGCAGGCTTGACAAAACAGAGCACTCTGGAGTGCTCTGCCGTGGGGGTGAGTATATATAGTCAAGTTATTTCTCCTGGTTTGTGGCATGAACCGGGACTAAAGCTCCCCTTTCTGTCCCGGTTCAAGCCACGAACCGGGACCAATGGTTGTGGGCCAGGAGCGAGGACCATTGGTCCCGGTTCGTGGCACCAACCGAGACAAATGGTTCCACACGAACCGGGACCAATGCCCACGAGGCTCTGGCCGGCCCCCTGGGCTCATGAACCGGGTCTAATACCCCCCATGGGTCCCGGTTCTTGAAGAACCGGGACTAATGGGCTGGCCAGGCCCGAACGTTAGCCCTGTTTTCTACTAGTGTCAACATACCAATATAAAAAGACCCAAAGTGGTAGATCCAACTGATCTCGGTCCTGGAAATAAGTCAATCAAAAACCTAGACTGCTCTAATGGCGAGTGTTAGACGTGTTTAATGTGCAATTAATATCACACCAAATATTGCACTAATCACAGGATTAATACAAAAATAATAGCATATCTAATATCTGCGTGAAATTAATATATTGCCTAAATATTAACGTGTGTTGCACGTGCGCATTTACTAGTCAGTATAGGTAGGCAATACCAGCTATCCTGAGGGAATTATTCAGTTTTTACTTCCACGTAACTACTGGATAAAATGCCGCCATCTACTGTATTTTTTTGTGTAGGAAAAATACACAGCATAAAATGCCCATCATTTATTGGATATAAAGTACGCAGTATTGCAAATGTTGCGGAACATCTATTAAGTGGATACAGGCTCTATTTTTAAAGATAAAAATGGTTTTCTATATTTTTAGTGCCAGTGTGAATTTTTTTGCCTACCCTCAGTTTTTAATTTGCCTATGAACCCCAACCTTGTATGAAACATCTTGTTTTATTCGCCTACTTTCAGGTTTATTTGCCTATATAATTGAACCCGAGTATGAAACATCATGTTCTATTTGCCTACTTTCAGAGTTTAATCTGCCTACAAACCGGATCCTCTGTATGCAACCTTGTGTTTTTTGAGTATAATACCTTTTTCAGGGGGTATATTTGAGCATAATACTAGTATCAACGTTATTGCCTACCTCCAGTGTTTAATCTGCCTACAAACAGAGTCTTGTATTATTCGAGCTTAATCTGCCTACAAAATCCGGTGTATGCACCCTTTATGTTCTTTTATGTTTCTTATTCAGCAACATTCAGATTGGCAAGAAGAGAAACACTACAATATAGATGCCCAGAACATTTAACACCCTTTCAATCTGAGTCCAGAGAACTTATGATAATTCAGTCTCAACACAGAAGCTCAAGTAAAATTAAGAAGAAAATAATGAAAGTGTTAATGTCCCTTCCCAACCAATTTTACATTCACTAGTTTTCAGTAATTCAGATATAAAAATACAAACTACTGACGAGTAGACTCTCCAACTAAACAAAATATTGTTTGTACATCATAACAGGACCTACTGAAAAAGCTTTCAGCTATACAAAGCACTCTAACAAGCACTAAAATATCAAGCCTGAACAATCTCCTACCCTCACAAGGCATGCTATGCTTGTTAGCAACTTCAGAGCGCAAAACTAGCCCAGAGAAAAAATCCATTTATTTTCAAGCTAAACCACGTGAAAATTAATAGCAACACGCCGTTTGAAACCTAGGTCGCCCATCCGTTGAACCAAGTCGCTCAAACCAACGCACCTTTCCAAATCACCTAACACAAAAAACACATTCGCCTCCCCCGATGACATAGGTCACCGCACCCGTCGAACAAGCCGCCTAAACCATTGTACCCTTCCAAATCGCCAGAGACAGAAAACACACTCGCCTACCCCTGGTGACCTAGGTCGCCCACCCGTCAAATCAAGTCGCCTAAACCACCATACCCTTTCAAATCTCCTAAGATGGAAAACATACTCGTCTACCCCCGGTGACCTAGGCCACCCCACCCATCGATCCAAGTCGCCTAAACTACCGTACACCTTTCAAATCGCCTAAGACAGAAAACATACTCTTCTACCCACGGTGACTTAGGTCGCCCCATCCATCGAACCAAGTCGCCTAAACCACCGTACACCTTCCAAATCGCCTAAGTTGGACACATACTTGTTGGGGAACGTAGTAATTTTAAAAATTTCCTACGCACACACAAGATCATGGGGATGCATAGCAACGAGAGGGGAGAGTGTTGTCTACATACCCTTATAGACCGTAAGCGGAAGCGTTAGCACAACGCGGTTGATGTAGTCGTACGCATTCACGGCCTGACCAATCAAGCACCGAAACTATGGCACCTCCGAGTTCTAGCACACGATCAGCTCGATGACATCCCTCGAACTTCGATCCAGTCGAGTGTCGAGGGAGAGTTCTGTCAGCACGACGGCGTAGTGACGATCTTGATGTTCTACCGTCGCAGGGCTTCGCATAAGCCCCGCTACGATATTATCGAGGTGGACTATGGTGGAGGGGGGCACCGCACATGGCTAAGAGATCCAAGGGATCAATTGTTGTCCCTTTGGTGCTAGCCCTTCCCCTCTATTTATATGTTGAGCCCCGGGGACGAAACTTGGAGCAAAATCCTCCTCAAAGTCGGTTTTGCCCGAAAGGCAAGAGTCCCACACGGACTCCAGGACCAAACGCCACAATCCTTGGCGTCTGGCCCAGGGTCAGACGCCAGGGTCTCCGGCGTTTGGCCCCCTGGCCTCCGCAAAACTCCTTTTGCATAGACCTAAAGCCTCATGGGCTTGACCCCTTGGCCTAACCATATCATCCAATATATGAATCTTTACGTCTCGACCATTTCGAGACTCCTCGTCATGTCCCCGATCTCATCCGGGACTCCGAACTCCTTCGGTACATCAAAACATGTAAACTCATAATATAACTTTCATCGAAACCTTAAGCGTGCGACCCTACATGTTCGAGAACAATGTAGACATGACCTAGAACTATTCTCGGTCAATAACCAAGAGCGGAACCTGGATGCTCATATTGGCTCCTGTCGTGGTTCTAAGTCTGACAGTAGAATGGGGGGTAGGTATGGAGAGGCAAGATCCTAGCTATGGAGCAGTTGTGAAGACACTGGATGTACGAGTTCAGGACCTTCTCAGAGGAAGTAATAGCCCTACGTCTTGGAGCCCGGAGGCGGTCGACTGGATTATGTATGTATGGATTACAAGAGTGCGAACCCCTTACACTGAGGAGGGGGGTGGCTTATATAGTGTCTGCCAGACCCCTCCGGCCCTCAGTTATGCAGGGTTTAAAGTACATTAAGGTTGGGCGTTACTGGTAACGCCTTACATAAAGTGTCCTAAATGCCATAAAGACTACTTAATAACAGACCGTTTGGATGCAGAGTGGCTCTTGATCTCCGGGTGGTCGAGTGAGTCTTCATGGTCGACTCCTTCGAATCCATCGAGTGAATTCTCTCTTGGTCGACTGGAAGGCAGTTTCTTCTGAGGGTGTCCTTGGGTAGGGCACTTAGATCAGGCCTATGACCCTACCCTAGGTACATGACTTCATTATTAGCCCCCGAATGGATCGAGGTTTGAGTGAGGAAGGGGTTGTTGATGTTTCCGACTCATTTTTGTGTTCTGAACATGTCTCATCTTGGACCAATAATCTTTTGTTGATGACAGCAACTTTTATTTCAGTCGCCTTGATCCATTCCTTTCTTAAGTCGAGTGAACTTTTGTACCTGATAAACTTCCGAGCGACGGTTCGCAGGAAATCCATCGTCTGACAGATTGATCTGCTGTTAGTGGATTTCGTAGAATCCGAATTTTGGGAAGCGCGCGAAGCGGGGGGGACCGCGGCACTCGGATGGGATAGAACACAGATGCCTCGATTTCCGTGCCACCTTTTTCGCCACGTATCACGCATGCGCGACTGTTTCGGGATGTGATAGGATTGCTTGGGCCCACTTGTCATCCACTCGGAAACGGCTCTATAACATGCGCCCGGCGAGGGTTTTTGAACAGTACTTCTCCAATCCCCCTTCTGCCCTCTCCACCTCCGCCTGCATCGCCTGCTCTCGCCTCTGCCCAACCACTCCTCGTGCACTTCGACGGCAACAATGGTGAAGGAGAAGACGGCGGCTCTGGAGCGCGCGAAGAAGGCGACGGCGACGGGGAAGGCGAAAGGGAGAGCGACTAGTCGGGGAGGATCATGGTCCAGGTCCCATCTGCCGCAAGGTTGGGTCCAAGGGGATTGGATCCGGTCGACCATCACCGAGACGGATCTCACTGAGATGGCCAACGAGGGTTTGATCCCCCATGGAGCAGCGAGGCTCCCGGGGAACGAGTGGTAACCACAGCCGGAAGAGGGTGAGTGTGTCCTTCTGGCTACCCACGTCGACCGTGGGTTCTCTCTGCCTTCGAGTGTTTTCTTTCGTGGTTTCTTGAATTTCTTTGGGGCGCAAATCCACCACTTCAATCCGAATTCCATCGCCTGCCTTGCTGCCTTCATGTCCATGTGCGAGAACTTTCTGGGCTACCGACCGCACTGGGGTCTGTTCAAGCACATATTCACTTGTCGTTCCCAGACAGTGAAAAAGGCGAGTCCAGATGATGATAAGACCAAGGTTATTCAGATGTGTGGAGGTCTGGTGATTCAGATGAGGAACAAGAGCACCTTTCCGACCATGACCCTCCCTGAGTCGGTCAGAGGATGGCAGTCGACTTGGTTCTACTGCCAAAACGGGTCGACGCCGGGGCAGTCGAGTGGTCTCCCTCCGTTCTCTATGGACCGAGCGCACAAGCCCTCTTCTCTGAAGGTGCTTCCTGAGGAGAAAGCCTAAGTGAAGATGTTGATGGAGCGTGTAGTCCAGTTAGTTCGGGAAGGAGTGACGGGTATGGACCTTCTGGAGGTCTTCCTTAGGCGGCACATCCAGCCTCTTCAGTACCGAGGCCATTGTATGTGGCTGTACTGTGGAACCGAGGAAGAGACTCGGGTCCATCCAGAAGCAGTCGACGATGCCACACTGGAGAGGTGGATGGCCGCGGTCACAGGGAACAAAGACAACCCTCGAGGAGCCAGGAGGATTCCGCCACTCGACCATTCCAGCACTCCAGACAAGGTATGCCCACTTTATCTTCAATTGTAATCTTGCCATATTTGTTCTGCTTTCGCTGCAAATTGGTCGATTGATCTTTATTTTGCTGTCTATCAGGTCTTCATCGAACTATACTCGATGCCCAATGGAGTACAGACGCCGACTGAAGAGGAGGAAGTAAGTGGGGGCGAAAGCCAGGAGGAGTGGGACTCGGACGTTGTTGATGATGATGATGATGACGACTCTGATGGGGAGGAAGAAGAGGAGGAGGAGGAGGAAGTTGTACCGCCTCGCACGGAAAAGCGATCGAAGCTCATCCATGACCCTGCGACTGAACGTGGCAAGGGGGTCGCGACTGTCGCGCAGTCGACCAAGCGCCCTCGGACCACTTCTCCGGCGCCGACTGAGAAAGCTCCGAAGCAATCTCGAATGGCGCCATCGAAACCGGCGAAGGTCTTGCCGAAGATGAAGGTGTCGATTCCCACCATATCAGGGTAAAAATGCTATTCGAGTCTTCTTGCTCTACGCGAGTTTATTTTAGGTCGACTCATGAGTTAACTGACTGATTTTTGGGGTTGCAGTGCTGCTACTTCTGATACCTCGGCCAGGGCTGACGATCATGAGATGGAAGATGCTGCCACCTCAAAACCTGGTATGACTCTCGTAATTCCGTATTTCAGTCGATTGGCTCTTGGTCTCTAATTCTGATTCTTTTCTGTAGCTCCATCCAATGTCGTTATCACCCTTCCTGATGACGACGACGATGAGGAACCACTGAAGCAAAGGAGGAGCAGGAAAGCGTCTACTGGCAGGGTGACTCAGGACGTGCCAGCACCCGAGACACTGGTCGCGGAGGGAGAGAACACCACTCGGCCCACCATATCTTTCGCGGTGCCATTGACGAGTGCTCACCCCGCATCGTCGAGTGCAGCACAGCCTTCACTCTTCTCGACCCACTACGTCCCAGAGGACCAAGCTAGTGCTGCAAAAGAAGCGTTACGCCAGGTGGGAGTCATGATGGAGCAGGTGAAAGCCATTCGAGAGGCTAGCTAGGCAGCCTATGACGCTAGTTCCGCTCTCCAGAGCAACGTTCAGGTCAGTCGGTCATCGCCTGTTCTGTTAGGATATGATGTCTGAAGATTCTTCTTTTCCAAAATTCTTAGTGATTGTCCTACACCCACTGGGTGTGTCGATTGAAATTCCGAACTAGTGGGGGCACGCTGAGTGCACCCACTGGGTGTAGTCCCCAAGGCTATGGTCGACTGCTGGCAGTCGACCATAGTCTTTATGTTTTGAACCTTTTCTTTCATTCGATTAGGTCGAACGGACTTTCAGACCGGTGGGGGCACGCTGAGTGCACCCACTGGGTGTAGTCCCCGAGACTATGGTCGACTGCTGGCAGTCGGCTACAGTCTGAAGAATACGTCCTGTGTGTGTTTTTTTTTATTACTGGTCGACTGGTCGACTCTTCCTTGATAGAATTAGTGGGGGCACGCTGAGTGCACCCACTGGGTGTAGTCGACTCTTCCTTGATAGAACTAGTGGGGGCACGCTGAGTGCACCCACTGGGTGTAGTCCCCGAGACTATGGTCGAACGTTTGTGTTCGGCCGTAGTCTTAGAAAACGCTATAATTTTTCCTTAGTCACTCGGAAGTGAATTGTCTTTGACATCTGTCGATTGGTTTTTTGTACAAATCCTGCGACCTTGCGGCTCGCTATACTGAGATGGAGAACAAGCATATCTAGCTCGAGCTTGATCTGAAGCTGGTCCAGGAGAATTTGGCGAAGGTGAAGGAGGAGACCAAAGGTATGTTTGGTGAGTCTTTGGACTGCTTTTGCTCCTCATTTGCTTCGAATTCTGACCTTGCTGTAACTTTGCAGGCAAAGTGAAGGAGGCCCAGAAGAAGAAAGACCTAGAGTTGGCTGAGATGTAGAAAAAGCTTTAGAGAAGACTAGACTCGCAGACGAGAAGTTGACTTCGGTCACCAAACTTGAAGAAGAAAACACCAATCTGAAAGCTGCTCTTGCCATTGCCAACAAGGAGGTCAGTCGACTGAAAAGCGATAAAGTTGCTCTGAATGACAAGGCCGGTGAGTTGACGGGGAAGAGGAACGATCTGGAGGCTTATCTGGGTGGACTTGCCAAGAAGTTGTTCCTCATGCTCGAAGGTAATCCTTTGCACCAAACAATTATTTTTACAGTGATCTTTCCATTCGACCGTTGTTTTGACTCGGTGGTTGTGCTTGCAGAATTTTGCCAAAACTTTGAATAGGAGACTGGTCGACTGGAGCCTAACCTGGACCCCATCAACTCTCCGGTGAATGATGAAGTCGCCATGAATGTGCTCCGGCTAGAATCTCGTGTTGCTGCCATCATCGACTATCTTGCAAGGCTGAAGGTCGCCACTTCCCGCATCGATACTACGCTCTGGCCCGAGGAGACGCTCCAGAATGACCTCGAGTCTCTGATGACTCGACTGAACACAGTTCCAGGTCGAGTGCAGGAGTGGAAGAAGTCTTCTGCCAGGTGTGGTGCAGATGTCGCTCTGTGTCTGGCCCGAGTCCATTGCAAGGATGCGCGAGAAGACAAGTTGGTGGCTCTTCGGGTTGCTAACACCAAGAAGCATGATTTTCGGTCCTTCATGGAGACCTTCATCGCCGCTACCACTCGGATTGCTGATGGGATCGACCTCGACGAGTTTCTTGCACCTTCCAGCCCTCCACAGGAGGGGTAAAAAACTTCTTGAGCTCGACACTTTAAATTCGCCTCGGTATGCCGAGTGATGCTGTAACCGATAAACCTTAACAGGCTTAGCGCCTGAGCACTTTCGGTTCTGTTAGGTATTTATCCGAACTTGGATTCGACGTTTGAATATGCTTGCATTTGGTTTGAGGTATCTTTTGCAGGTTAAAGCGAGGTGCTTATTGCAATCGACTTGTACCCCAATCCACTTAGGCAGGCGCTGGGCTGCAGCTAAGCCCCCGAGTGGGAGGTTTGCTCTCCACTCGGTAGGATTTTCAAAACTTAGGCGAGCACGGTGCTGCGGCTAAGCCTCCGAGTGGGAGGTTTGCTCCCCACTCGGTAGGATTTTCAAAACTTAGGCGAGCACGGGGCTGCCGCTAAGCCTCCGAGTGGGAGGTTTGCTCTCCACTCGATAGGATTTTCAAAAACTTAGGCGAGCATGGGGCTGTAGCTAAGCCTCCGAGTGGGAGGTTTGCTCTCCACTCGGTAGGATTTTCAAAAACTTAGGCGAGCACGGGGCTGCAGAAAAGCCCCCGAGTGGGAGGTTTGCTCTCCACTCGGTAGGATTTTTGAAAACTTAGGCGAGCACTGGGCTGCAGCTAAGCCCCCGAGTGGGAGGTCTGCTGTCCACTCGGTAGGATTTCTGTGGCATACCTTTGAAGGAGAGGGTGGCAGTCGACCTGCACCTCATCCTCCTTGCGGAGCGCACGTTGTATTTGTGGCGTAGCTCGGAGGGAGAAGGTAGCAGTCGACCTGCACCTCGTCCTCCTTGCGGAGCGCATGTTGTATTTGTGGCGTAGCTTGGAGGGAGAGGGTAGTAGTCGACCTGCACCTCGTCCTCCTTGCGGAGCGCACATTGTATTTGAACTTAGGCGAGTACCTAGACTGCAGCTAAGCCTCCGAGTGGAAGGCTGGCTTACCACTCGGTAGGATTTTGTTGAACTTAGGCGAGTACCTGGACTGCAGCTAAGCCTCCGAGTGGAAGGCTGGCTTACCACTCGGTAGGATTTTGTTGAACTTAGGAGAGTACTTGGACTGCAGCTAAGCCTCCGAGTTGAAGGTTGGCTTACCACTCGGTAGGATTTTATTGAACTTAGGCGAGTACTTGGACTACAGCTAAGCCTCCGAGTGGAAGGGTGGCTTACCACTCGGTAGGATTTTATTGAACTTAGGTGAGTACTTGGACTGCAGCTAAGCCTCCGAGTGGAAGCCTGGCTTACCACTCGGTAGGATTTTATTGAACTTAGGCGAGTACTTGGACTGCAGCTAAGCCTCCGAGTGGAAGGCTGGCTTACCACTCGGTAGGATTTTTTTTAACTTAGGCGAAACGGATTTCGTAGCTAAGCCTCCGAGTGGGAGGCTGGCTCACCACTCGGTTAGGTTTTTGTTTAACTTAGGCGAAACGGATTTCGCAGCTAAGCCTCCGAGTGGGAGGCTGGCTCACCACTCGGTTAGGTTTTTTTTACAGACTTAGGCGAATCAGATTCGCAGCCAAGCCACCCACTGGGGGATTTTCTTTATGTGGACAAAAGTAATAACAATTACTGGGAAAATTATAAAGCTCTTGTCTTTGACAAATAAACTACTGAAGTACTTTTATTACAACTCATCCGAGTGAATACTTAAGTGTAGAAGGGGCGGAGAAGATCCGCGTTCCAAGCTCGGGGCTCGTCGATGTTGTGCTCAACGTTGTAAAGACGGTACGCTCCGTTGTGGAGAACCTTGGTGACAACGAAGGGGCCTTCCCAAGAAGGAGCAAGTTTGTGGGGTTTCTGCTGATGCACTCGGAGAACCAAATCTCCTTCCTGCAAGGTTCGAATCTTCACGTTTTTGGCGTGGAAGCGACGCAAGTCTTGTTGATAAATGGTCGATCGGATCAGAGCCATCTCCCTTTCTTCCTCCAAGAGGTCGACTGCATCCTGCCGTGCTTGTTCTGCTTCAGCTTCATTGTAGAGCTCGACTCGAGGAGCGTTGTGGAGCAGATCACTCGGCAAGACCGCTTCGGCTCCGTAGACCAAGAAGAATGGAGTTCTCCCAGTCGACCGATTAGTCGTGATCCTTAACCCCCAAAGCACCGAGGGAAGTTCGTCGACCCATGCTCCAGCCGCATGCTTGAGGTCACGCATCAGTCGGGGTTTTAACCCTTTGAGAATCAAGCCGTTGGCCCGCTCTGCTTGTCCATTCGACTGAGGATGGGCGACTGAAGCATAGTCGACTCATGTGCCCTGAGAAGTGCAGAACACCCTGAATTCCTCTGAATCAAAGTTTGACCCGTTGTCGGTGATGATGCTGTGCGGGACTCCATATCTGAATATCAATTCTCTGATGAAACTGACTGCAGTACCGGCGTCAAGGTTCTTGATGGGTTTAGCCTCAATCCATTTGGTGAACTTGTCGACTGCTACCAGTACATGTGTGAAACCTCTTCGACCTGTCCTCAAGGGACCGACCATATCCAATCCCCATACAGCGAACGGCCAGACAAGTGGTATGGTCTTCAGAGCTGACGCAGGCTTGTGTGACATGTTGGAGTAAAACTGGCATCCCTCGCACTTGTCCACTATCTCCTTTGCCATTTCATTCGCCCTTGGCCAGTAAAACTTCGGCTCAGTATGCTTTGGCCACGATGGTCCGAGAGGACACATGATGGCCACAGGTCCCCGAGTGGATATCATCAAGGATTATCCGACCTTCTTCTGGCGTTATGCACTTCTAACCAACTCCAGTCGTGCTCTCGCTGAATAGCTGCCCTTTGATCACAGTAAAGGCTTTGGACTGGCGAACGATCTGTCGAGCCTCTTCTTCGTCCTCTGGGAGCTCTTTTCTCAGGATATATGCAATGTACGGTATTGTCCAATCGGGAGTGATCACTACAGCCTCCATGACCAAGTCGACCACTGCTGGAACTTCAACCTCAGTCGGATCTGTGGCACTCTTGGGCTGCGGAGCTTCTTCAGCAAAGGAATCTTCTATGACTGACGGACTATGGATATGCTCCAAGAACACATCACTGGGAATGGCTTCTCTCTTGGAACCTATCTTCGCCAAATCATCAGCCGCTTGATTCTTCAGTCGGGGTATGTGATGGAGCTCCAACCCTTCTAATTTCTTTTCAAGCTTCCTCACTGCATTGCAGTATCAAGTCATGGCTGGGCTTCTAACATCCCACTCCTTCATCACCTGATTGACCACCAAATCTGAGTCGCCATAAACCATAAGGCGACGGACGCCGAGTGAAATGGCCATGCGCAACCCGTACAAGAGAGCTTCATATTCCGCTTCATTGTTGGAGGAATCGAAGTGAATCTGGAGCACATATCTGAGCTTATCTCCTCTGGGGGAAACCAAGACTACCCCAGCACCGCAACCATTTAACATCTTAGAGCCATCAAAAAACATGGTCCAGTGTTCCGAGTGAACTTGAGTCGGCTACTGCTGTTCGATCCACTCGGCAAGGAAATCAGCTATAGCCTGGGACTTAATGGCTTTCTTTGCCTCAAATTTGATATCAAGGGGAATAAGTTCAATCGCCCATTTAGCCACTCGACCAGTTGCATCTCTGTTGTGCAGAATCTCTGACAATGGTGCGTCGCTGACGACTGTAATGTCATGATCAGAGAAATAATGAGCAACCTTCTTCATGGTCATGTAGATTCAATACACAAGCTTCTGATAATGAGGATATCTTTGCTTTGATGGAGTCAAAACTTCAGAGAGATAATATACTGGGCACTGAACTTTGAAGGCTTTCCCTTCTTCTTCCCGCTCGACCGTAAGTACTGTACTGACGACTTGTCCCGTGGCTGCAATATAAAGCAACAGAGGCTCTTTGCTGATTGGAGCAGCAAGCACCGGCTGGGTGGAGAGCAGAGCTTTTAGCTCGGCAAATGCTGCATCAGCTTCTGGAGTCCACTCGAACTTGTCTGCCTTCTTCATCAGTCGGTAAAGAGGCAATGCCTTTTCACCGAGGCGAGAGATGAATCGACTTAATGCGGCCAAGCATCTAGTAAGTTTCTGGACGTCGTGCACTCACACAGGGCATTTCATTCGGAGTATAGTGCCAACTTTTTCTGGGTTAGCGTCGATTCCTCGTTCGGAAACGAGAAAACCGAGTAACTTGCCACCTGGAACTCCGAATGTGCACTTTGACGGATTGAGCTTGATATCGTACCTCCTGATATTGGCAAATGTTTCAGCTAGGTCAGTCAATAGGT
Source organism: Triticum timopheevii (assembly GCA_963921465.1). NCBI lineage: Eukaryota > Viridiplantae > Streptophyta > Magnoliopsida > Poales > Poaceae > Triticum > Triticum timopheevii. Next base: position 14,904,009 of record OY997272.1, on the reverse strand, counting down.
CAGAACCCTTTCGTGACTTGACCACAATATCATCCATGTACGCTTCCACGTTCCGACTGATTTGAGTGAGCAAACACTTCTGAATCATCCTCATGAACGTGTCTCCGGCATTCTTGAGGCCGAATGGCATAGTGATATAGCAGAAGCACCCGAATGGAGTGATGAAAGTTGTTTTCATCTCATCCGGTCCATACAGACGGATCTGATGGTATTCGGAATAGGCGTCTAGAAAAGACAATCTCTCACACCCCGCGGTCGAGTCGACAATTTGATCGATGCGAGGGAGAGGAAAATGATCTTTCGGGCAGGCCCGATTAATGTGCTTGAAATCAATGCACATGCGGAGTGAGTTGTCCTTCTTGGGAACCCTGACAACATTGGCGAGCCACTCGGAGTGGTATATCTCTTGGATAAATCGTGCGGCTAATAGTCGAGCCACCTCTTCGCCAATGGCCTTTCTCTTCTGGACGGCGGACCGCGCAAGATGTTCTTTGACTGGTTTTGCTGCCGAGTCGACTCTAAGGCGATGCTCAGCCAGTCCCCTGGGAACACCCGGCATGTCAGCAGGCTTCCATGCAAAGATGTCCCAGTTCTCACGGAGGAACTGGATGAGCGCTTCTTCCTATTTAGGGTCGAGTGTTGTGGAGATATGGGTCTGAGCTGCATCGGGGTCGGTCGGGTGAATGTGAACAGGCTTCGTTTCACCGGACGACTGAAAAGCTGACTCTGTGGCAGGCTTCTTAGCTCGCAACAATTCACCTGGATCAGCATTTTGCTTATATCCTTCTATCTCGACCGTTGCCATCTGGGAATCGGCAATCTTTGAGCCTTTCGGGAAACACTCTTCTGCCTTTTTCCGATCACCAGTGACAGTGATCACGCCTTTGGGGCCGGGCATCTTTAATTTGAGGTACACGTAACATGGTCGAGCCATGAACCGTGCGTAAGCTGGTCTCCCCAAAATAGTGTGGTAAGCGCTCTGAAAATCCACGACCTCAAACGTCAGCCTCTCTTTCCAGAAATGTTTCGAGTCACCGAACACCACGTCCAGAGCTATTTGGCCGAGTGATTCGGCTTTCTTTCAAGGTATAACTCCATGAAAACTCATGTTGCTTTTGCTCAGTCGGGACATCGGAATGCCCATTCCTTTCAGCGTGTCCGCATACAATAAGTTCAGTCTGCTACCACCATCCATTAGCACCTTCGTCAGTCGAGTGCCTTCGATGATCGGGTCGACCACCAAAGCTTGCCTCCCAGGGGTGGCCATATGAGTCGGGTCATCTGACTGGTCGAATGTAATGGGAGTTTGGGACCATCTCAGGTAATTGGGTGTCGCCGGGGCGACCATGTTCACCTCACGGTTGATAACCTTCAGACGGCTCTTGCTTTCTACATCAGCAAAAATCATCAAAGTAGAGTTAACATGAGGATATCCCGTCTCACTGTCCTCCTTGTCTTCGGTTTTGTCCGACTCCTTTTCCTTGTCCTTGGGCTGATTTCCTTGGAACTGCTGGATCAGGAGCTGGCACTGGCGAGTGGTATGCTTCGGGTAGATGAAATTACCCTCTTCGTCTTTGTTCGTATGGATGTGACATGGTAGATCCATCACGTCATTTCCTTCTTTATCCTTCACCTTCTTGGGGTTCCAGGATCCTTTGGGTTTTCCCTTGAATTTGCCCTGAGTCACGGCCAGAGCCTCCCTAGGAGCCGCTGGTTCGGCCTTCCGCTTCTGTTTCCGACTGGAGTTTCCCTTCTCCGACTGACTCGGCTTGTACTTGCCGCTTCGGAGTCGGTCCTCCTCTTCACCATTGGCGTACTTGGTGGCTATTTCCATCATTCGACTTAGGGTCATATCTCCGGTTCGCACAAACTTCAAACTCAACTCTCTGTTCTTGACACCATCCTTGAAAGCACAGACTGCCTGATGATCAGACACGTTCTCCACGGTATGATGCAAAGTAATCAACCTCTGAATGTACTCTCGTAAGGTTTCATTCGTCTTCTGCACGCAGACTTGCAGCTCTGTCAGCCCAGCTGGTCGCTTGCAGGTTCCTTCAAATGTTCTGACGAACACTCGGGAAAGATCTTCCCAAGTGTAAATACTGCTTGGGGTTAACTGATTCGGCCACGCCCTGGCCGAACCTTCCAACATGAGTGGCAAATGCTTCATGGTCACCTCATCATTCCCGCCGCCAATCTGTACCGCCACTCGGTAGTCCTCAAGCCAGGTTTCGGGCTTAGACTCACCGGTGAACTTGCTCACTCCAGTTGCCAACCTGAAGTTGGGGGGAATCACTGCGGCTCTGATAGCCCTGCTGAAACATTCCGGACCTGAAACATGCACTCAGCTGCTAGTGGGCGCATCTCCGTCGTGGCCACCTCTATGAGGCCTGTTCCGATCGACCAAGCCTTGCACGATGGTGGATCGTGCGTCGAAGCCTGGTTCCCGGGGATCGACCGGAGCTCTTAGCCCCACACTGAGTTGATGCCTGTCATCTTGCTGCCGAGGAGCGTAAGACCCGCCTCTCGGAGAAGGAGTGGGCACTCGATGCCTATCATCACGATCATATTGGTCACCGTATTGGTCTTGTTGATTCTCGCGTCCTTCACGCCGCCGAGGTGATCTAGGGCTATGAGCCGACTGGACCGTATTCACAGCAACGGATCGACTATGAATCCTGTTGCGTGACTGCGACACGGCCGAATTCTGATCTCCTGCTGCCCGGAGCAAATCTCTAATCTGCATCAAGCCTCTGCCAGCCTCCGACTGAGAGGGCTGAATTGACTCTGCTATATGGGTTGCAGCTGCTAAATTCTGAATCGGGGTTCGATATACCTGAGTCGGCGGGAAGAGTTGACGTCGACTCGAGTCGGGTACTCGTTGCCGCGCGCGCTCGTCGAGTGCTCGCTGGAGATTCTCCAGACGAGCGCGTTCAGCCAAGTTGGCCAAGCGCGCCTCTTCCAAGGAACGAGCCTCGGGGGTTTCTCCTGCAATAGGAGTATGCAGGGCATCCATGTTCCTACGGCGAAGTTCTTCCCTTCGTAGGGAGTTAAGCGGCTCGGGTTGATACTCCTCATGGACTCGAGCGGGGTCACCTCCACCGTCCGCCCCGTCGCCACGGGGGAAGCCGGGAGGGCTACGAGGTCCATCGACCATCAAGACCTCCGCCGCTGGATCACTGCTATCGCACTCGGATACAATCTCTACGGAGCCAGTCGACAGATCAAACAGGCCGTAGAGGGATTCGTCAGGCTCGATTGCCGCGACTTGGGTGGTGGCCGTCTAGCGAGCCACCGCGTGCCTCACCCACCGCTGGAGTCTCGACCGACCAGATCGCTTGCGCTGGCGGGAAACAGGGAGGGATGGCAACAGGGGAGTCAACCAGTACGGAGTCGACGGTTCCCGCAGCAGAACGCCACGGACACATGCGCGAAAATGCGTCGCACCGCGGACGAGGAGCGCGTCGATGTCGAGTGGAGCCTTCTGGTGCCAAGCGGAGTCGTCGGCGATGAAGGTGAGAGCGCCGAGACGGATCTCGCGGCCCTCGACCAAAACTCCACTAGCGACCATGATGAAAGTAATCGTAAGAATTGCAACTTCTCCAAAAATCGCTAGGACACCTGCCCCACGGTGGGTGCCAACTGTCGTGGTTCTAAGTCTGACAGTAGAATGGGGGGTAGGTATGGAGAGGCAAGATCCTAGCTATGGAGCAGTTGTGAAGACACTGGATGTACGAGTTCAGGCCCTTCTCGGAGGAAGTAATAGCCCTACGTCTCGGAGCCCGGAGGCGGTCGACTGGATTATGCATGTATGGATTACAAGTGTGCGAACCCCTTACATTGAGGAGGGGGTTGGCTTATATAGTGTCTGCCAGACCCCTCCGGCCCTCAGTTATGCAGGGTTTAAAGTACATTAAGGTTGGGCGTTACTAGTAATGCCTTACATAAAGTGTCCTAAATGCCATAAAGACTACTTAATAACAGACCATTTGGATGCAGAGTGGCTCTTGATCTCCGGGTGATCGAGTGAGTCTTCATGGTCGAGTCCTTCGAGTCCGTCGAGTGAATTCTCTCTTGGTCGACTGGAAGGCAGTTTCTTCTAAGGGTGTCCTTGGGTAGGGTACTTAGATCAGGCCTATGACCCTACCCTAGGTACATGACTTCATCATCCCCAACACATTCAATACAATGGTAAATTGTATAGGTGCACTAGTTTGGAGAAGAGATGGTGATACAAGTGCAATATGGATAGTAGATAAAGGTATTTGTAATATGAAATTATAAAAACAGCAAGGTAACTAATGGCAAAAGTGAGCATAAACGGTATTGTAGTGGTAGGAAACAAGGCCTAGGGTTCATACTTTCACTAGTGCAAGTTCTCTCAACAATAATAACATAGATAGATCATATAACAATCCCTCAACATGCAACAAAGAGTCACTCCAAAGCCACTAATAGCGGAGAACAAATGAAGAGATTATGGTAGGGTACGAAACCACCTCAAAGTTATCCTTTCTGTTCTATCTATTCAAGAGTTCGTAGTAAAATAACATGAAGCTATTCTTTCCGCTCAATCTATCATAGAGTTCATACTAGAATAAAACCTTAAGACACAAATCAACCAAAACCCTAATGTCACCCAGATACTCCATTGTCACCTCAAGTATCCGTGGGCATGATTATACGGTAAGCATCACACAATCTCAGATTCATTCAACCAACACAACGTACTTCAAAGAGTGCCCCAAATTTTCTACCGGAGAGTCAAGAAAACGTGTGCCAACCCCTATGCATAGGTTCATGGGCGGAACCCGCAAGTTGGTCACCAAAACATACATCAAGTGGCACGTGATATCCCATTGTCACCACAGATAAACATGGCAAGACATACATCAAGTGTTCTCAAATCAAAGACTCAATCCGATAAGATAACTTCAAAGGGGAAACTCAATCCATTACAAGAGAGTAGAGGGGGAGAAACATCTTAAGATCCAACTATAATAGAAAAGCTCGTGATACATCAAGATCGTGGCATAGAGAGAACACGAGAGTGAGAGATCAAACACATAGCTACTGGTACATACCCTCAGCCCCGAGGGTGAACTACTGCCTCCTCGTCATGGGTAGCGCCGGGATGGTGAAGATGGCCACCGATGATGGGTTCCCCCTCCGGCAGGGTGCCGGAACGGGCTCCCGAGAGGTTTTTCGTGGCTACAGAGGCTTGCGGCGGGGGAACTCCCGATCTATCTTGATATCTGATGTTTTTAGGGTACGTAGGATTATATAGGCGAAAGAAGTCGGTCGGGAGGTGCTTGAGGGGCCCACGAGACAGGGGTGCGCGCCCAGTATGGGGGGTGCCCTCCTATCTCATGGCCTCCTCGAGGGTCTTTTGACATGAACTCCAAGTCTCCTGGGTGATATTCTTCCAAAAAATCACGTTGCCGAAGGTTTAATTCCGTTTGGACTCTGTTTGATATTCCTTTTCTTCGAAATACTGAAACAGGCAATAAAACAGAAATATTGTCTGGGCCTCCGGTTAGTAGGTTAGTCCCAAAAGTAATATAAAAGTGAATAATAAAGCACATAATCATTCAAAACAGATAATAAAATAGCATGAATGCTTCATAAATTATAGATACGGTGGAGACGTATCAGCATCCCCAAGCTTAATTCCTACTCGTCCTCGAGTAGGTAAATGATAAAGAAAGAATTTATGAAGTGTGAATGCTAGTAGGTGCACAAGTTTGATCAATGATAATTTCAATCACCTTTTCTATCATAATTATATGTCATAATAGTAGTTCATCTCATAAAACTTCTCACAAACTAGTAACAAGCTATTCACATGTTAAAGCATAGACCATAAACTTTCTTGAAAACTAGCAAACTTCATTCTTAGTCATCAAAAAATTGCAATTCATCCTATTTTCAGGAAGGGTCTATGTCAGAGCTTTGATTTAGCAAACTTCACATACTCAACCATCATATAGTCTTCTATAATTGCTAACACTCATGCAATACTTGTGGTTATGAAGTTTTAATCAGACACAGAGAAAGATAGGGGCTTATAATGTTGCCTCCAAACGTATTAACCTTTGGGTGATGTCAACAATAATAGTTCATGCTAACGTACATCCAATTGGATATATATATCAGGATCACCCTAACAGAAAGTGCTTGCCAAAGGATAAAATGAAAAAGGGAAAGGTGAAGATCACCTTGACTCTTGCATAAAGTAAAAGACATAAAGTAAAAGATAGGCCCTTCGCAGAGGGAAGTAGAGGTTGTCATGCGCTCTCAGGGTTGGATACACAAAATCTTAATGCGAAAGAACATCACTTTATATTGCCCCTTGTATATGGACCTTTATTATGCAGTCCGTCACTTTTATTGCTTCCATAACAAGATCGTATAAATCTTATTTTCTCCGCACTAATAAGTCATGCATATTTAAAGAGCAATTTTTATTGCTTGCACCGATGACAACTTACTTGAAGGATCTTACTCAATCCATAGGTAGATATGGTGGGCTCTCATGGCAAAACTGGGTTTAAGGATATTTGGAAGCACAAGTAGTATCTCTACTTGGTGCTAGGAATTTTTGGCTAGCAATGAGGGGGAAAGGCAAGCTCAACATGTTTGAATGATCCATGACAATATACTATAACTGAGATGTGAGAAAACATAATCCATTACGTTGTTTTCCTTGTCCAACATCAACTCTTTAGCATGTCATACATAATGAGTGCTCACAATTATATAAGATGTCTATGATAATATATGTATATGTGAAATGTCTCTTCCTTCAATATTCTTTCATGAATTGTTCAAATGACTAATACAATGCTTGCTAACCTTCAATAAATTTACAACCTCTACTTCTTAGATGTGAAGTCATTACTCCCCATGGGATAAGCAAATGAGGCATATATAATTTCAGATTTATGACACTCAACTCATTCAAGAATTTACTCATAGGATATAAGTGAAGCACATGAGTAAAAGAAAAACCACTCCAATAAGATATAAGTGAAGATCAATGAGTAGCTAAATAATTGTGCAACTATATGAAGACTCTCTAACATTAAGGAATTTCAGATCTTGGTATTGTATTAAAGCAGCAAGCAAAACAAAATAAAATGACATTGCAAGGATAGCACAACTCATGTGAAGAAGCAAAAACTTAGGCTCAACCCATACTAACCGATAGTTGTTGAAGAAGAAAGGTGGGATGCCTACAGGGCATCCCCAAGCTTAGATGCTTGAGACTTCTTGAATCATTATCTTGGGGTGCCATGGGAATCCCCAAGCTTGAAATTTTGTGTCTCCTTAATTCCTCTCATATCATGGTTTCTCTATTTATCAAAAGCTTCATTCACACCAAACTCAACAAGAACTCGTGAGATAGGTTAGTATAAACCAATACAAAAACCTTATCATTTTCTACTTTAGCAAATCACAAAAATTATTATTCAACATTGCATACTAAATGTCTCTGCATATTTAACACTCCTATCCTCAAATAGAATCATTAAACAAGCAAACATATGCAAACAATGCAACCATAACAGCAATCTGCCAAAACAGTACAGTCTGTAAAGAATGCAAGAGTATCAATACTTCCCTGACTCCAACAATTATGATAAAAAATTCCCACTGTAATAAATTTATCAGATCTTAATATGCAAAAAGATTAAACATTATACCATTCTCTGACTTTTCTAGGGAATTTTTGCCACAGTGGTAAACTTTCTGTTTTCAAACAGCAACATGTATACTAGCAAAATAAGCATGGCAAAGGCTGTCCTTTACATTTTTATTGAAACTAAAGATGTAAAACATTAATATAAATAACAGAAGGAAAAAACTAACAAAACAAAATGACGCTCCAAGAAAAACACATATCATGTGGTGAATAAAAATATAGCTCCAAGTAAAGTTACTGATGAACGAAGACGAAAGAGGGGATGCCTTCCGGGGCATCCCCAAGCTTAGGCTCTTGGTTGTCCTTGAATATTACCTTGGGGTGCCTTGGGCATCCCCAAGCTTAGGATCTTTCCACACCTTATTCCATAGTCCATCGAATCTCTACCCAAAACTTGAAAACTTCAACCACACAAAACTCAAACAAAACTCGCAAGCTCCGTTAGTATAAGAAAAAAAACCACCACTTAGGTACTGTAATGAACTCATTCTAAATTCATATTGGTGTAAAACCTACTGTATTCCAACTTCTTTATGGTTCATACCCTTACATACTAGCCATAGATTCATCAAAATAAGCAAACAACACAATGAAAACAGAATCTGTCAAAAACACAACAGTCTGTGGTAATCTGTGTCAAACGTATACTTCTGGAACTCACAAAATTCTTATATAAATTTCTGGACCTGAGGAATTTGTCTATTAATCATATGCAAAAATAATCAACCTAAAATCACTATCCAGTAAAAGATGGCAGCTATTCTCGTGAGCGCAAAAGTTTCTGTTTTTTACAGCAAGATCATATAGACTTCACCCAAGTCTTCCCAAAGGTTCTACTTGGCACTTTATTGAAACAAAATCTATAAAACATGATTACAACAGTAGCATAATCATGTGAACACACAAAAACAGTAAGGATAGATATTGGGTTGTCTCCCAACAAGCTCTTTTCTTTAATGCCTTTCTAGCTACGCATGATGATGGCAATGATGATGCTCACATAAAAGATAAGAATTGAAACATAATGCGAGCATCATGAAGCATATGACTAGCACATTTAAGTCTAACCCACTTCCTATGCACAGGGATTTTGTGAGCAAACAACTTATGGGAACAATAATCAACTAGCATAGGAAAGTAAAACAAGCATAGCTTCAAAATTTTCAACACATAGGGAGGAAACTTGATATTATTACAATTGCTACAAGCATATATTCCTCCCTCATAATAATTTTCAGTAGCATCATGAATGAATTCAAAAATATAACCAGAACCTAAAGCATTCTTTTCATGATCTACAAGCATAGAAAATTTACTACTCTCCACATAAGCAAATTTCTTCTCATGAATAGTAGTGGGAGCAAACTCAACAAAATAACTATCATGTGAGGCATAATCCAATTGAAAACTAAAATCATGATGACAAGTTTCATTGTTATCATTATTCTTAATAGCATATAAGTCATCACAAAATCATCATATATAGCAACTTTGTTCTCATAATCAATTGGAACCTCTTCCAAAATAGTGGAATCATCACTAAATAAAGTTGACACTCTTCGAAATCCACTTTCATATTCATCAAAATAAGATTCAATATCCTCCAAAATAGTGGGATCAATACTAACTAAAGTTGACACTCTTCCAAACCCACTTTCATCAATATAATCATCATAAATAGGAGGCATGCTATCGTCAAAACAAATTTGCTCATCAAAACTTGGGGGACAAAAAATACCTTATTCATCAAACATTGCATCCCCAAACTTGTGGCTTTGCATATCATTAGCATCATGGATATTCAAGGAATTCATACTAACAACATTGCAATCATGCTCATCATTGAAAGATTTAGTGCAAAACATTTTATAGATTTCTTCTTCTAGCACTTGAGCACAATTTTCCTTACCATCATACTCAAGAAAGATATTAAAAAGATGATGAGTATGAGACAAACTAAATTCCATTTTTTTGTAGTTTTATTTTATAGACTAAACTAGTGATAAAACAATAAACAAAAAGATTCGATTGCAAGATCTAAATATATACCTTCATGCACTCACCTCCCCGGTAACGTCGCCAGAAAAGATCTTGATGTCTACTACACAACCTTCTTCTTGTAGACATTGTTGGGCCTGCAAGTGCACAGGTTTGTAGGAAAGTAGGCAATTTCCCTCAAGTGGATGACCTAAGGTTTATCAATCCGTAGGAGGCGTAGGATGAAAATGGTCTCTCTCAAACAACCCTGCAACCAAATAACAAAGAGTCTCTTGTGTCCCCAACACACCCAATACAATGGTAAATTGTATAGGTGCACTAGTTCGGCGAAGAGATGGTGATACAAGTGCAATATGGATAGTAGATAAAGGTATTTGTAATCTGAAATTATAAAACCAGCAAGGTAACTAATGGCAAAAGTGAGCGTAAACGGTATTGCAATGGTAGGAAATAAGGCCTAGGGTTCATACTTTCACTAGTGCAAGTTCTCTCAACAATAATAACATAGATAGATCATATAACAATCCCTCAAGATGCAACAAAGAGTCACTCCAAAGCCACTAATAGTGGAGAACAAATGAAGAGATTATGGTAGGGTACGAAAACACCTCAAAGTTATCCTTTCTGTTCTATCTATTCAAGAGTTCATAGTAAAATAATATGAAGCTATTCTTTCCGATCAATCTATCATAGAGTTCATACTAGAATAACACCTTAAGACACAAATCAACCAAAACGCTAATGTCACCTAGATACTCCATTGTCACCTCAAGTATCCGTGGGCATGATTATACGATAAGCATCACACAATCTCAGATTCATCCAACCAACACAAAGTACTTCAAAGAGTGCCCCAAATTTTCTACCGGAGAGTCAAGAAAACGTGTGCCAACCCCTATGGATAGGTTCATGGGCGGAACCCACAAGTTGGTCACCAAAACATACATCAAGTGGCACGTGATATCCCATTGTCACCACAGACAAACACTGCAAGACATACGTCAAGTGTTCTCAAATCAAAGACTCAATCCGATAAGGTAACTTCAAAGGGGAAACTCAATCCATTATAAGAGAGTAGAGGGGGAGAAACATCATAAGATCCCACTATAATAGCAAAGCTCGTGATACATCAAGATCGTGCCATAGAGAGAACACGAGAGAGAGAGAGAGATAGAGAGAGAGAGAGAGAGAGAGAGAGAGATCAAACACATAGCTACTGGTACATACCCTCATCCCCGAGGTTGAACTACTCCCTCCTCATCACCGGGATGATGAGAGATGGCCACCGGTGATGGGTTCCCCCTCCGGCAGGGTGCCGGAACGAGGTCCCGAGAGGTTTTTGGTGGCTACGGAGGCTTGTGGCGATGGAACTCCTGATCTATCTTGATATCTGATGTTTTTAGGGTACGTAGGCTTATATAGGCGAAAAAAGTCGGTGGGGAGGTGCTCGAGGGGCCCATGAGACAGGGGGCGCGCCCAGTAGGGGGGGCGCGCCCTCCTATCTCCTGGCCTCCTCGAGGGTCTTCTGACGTGAACTCGAAGTCTCCTGGGTGATATTCTTCCAAAAAATCACGTTGCCAAAGGTTTCATTCCGTTTGGGCTCCATTTGATATTCCTTTTCTTCGAAATACTGAAACAGGAAATAAAACAGCAATATGGGTTGGGCCTCCGATTAATAGGTTAGTCCCAAAAGTAATATAAAAGTGTATAATAAAGCCCATAATCATTCAAAACAGATAATAAAATAGCATGAATGCTTCATAAATTATAGATACGTTGGAGACGTATCAATACCAGATAAAAAATAAGAATACAAAAGAAGAAATAAAAAGAGGAGAAGAAGAAAGGAATAGAAGAGAAGCAATCGAAGAAAAAAAGAAAAAAAAGGAGAAGAAGAAAGGAATAGAGGAGAAAGAAGAAAAAAATAGAAATTTCTATTTTTTTGTTCTTTCTCCTCTATTCCTTTCTTCTTCTCCTCTTATTTTTCTTCTTTTTTCCTCTTCTTATTTATTTCTCCTCTTCTTCCTCTCCTCTTCTTCTTTCTTCCTCTTTTTTTATTTTCTTTTTTCCTATCCCGTGGTCTAAAATCGGTCTATGCACGATAGAAAATTATGAAAAAATTACATCTATGATCCCTCGACGTCCCCGGCCTCTCTCATGACCAAAAAAATATGAATAAAAAAACATCATGTTCTATGAACAAAAAAAATATCATATATTTCATCCACATCGATGCATACATCATATATATATATATATATATATATATATATATATATATATACATATATATATATATATGTGATCATCTATGAAAAGAAATCATATTCTATAAAAAATCATCATATATATATGAACAAAAACAATTATGATAACAAGCATATATATAATCATATATATATATATATATACATGAAAAAACAAGCATATACATATGAAAAAAATCATATATATAAATGAAAAAAATATGTTGTGCCGGTCGGACCAAGTGAGGAGGACGGCGACGGCGACGGCGGGGGCGACGGCGACGGCGACGGCGGGGGCGACGACGATGACGGGGGCGGGGCCAGGGTAGGGGGCGACGGCGACGGAGATGACGGGGGCAGGCCGGGGCGGCGCGCGTTGGGGCAGGGGAGCGGGCGACGGCGACGGCCGGGGCGACGGCGACGACGGGGGCAGGGTAGTGGGCGATGGCGACCGAGACGACGGGGGCGGGCCGGGGCGGCGCGCATCGAGGCGGCGCGCGACGGGTCAGGGGAGCGGGCGACAGCGAGGGCACGGGCGACGGCGACGGTGACGGCGGCGGGCGGCGGCGGGGCAGCCTGGCGGCGTTGATGTCGTCGGCGTCGTCGGGGGCGGCAACTGCGAGATGAGATTGAAAAATTTGTAAGTGTGAACTTATATAGCGAGGCCTTTAGTCCCGGTTGGTGCCACGAGCCAGGTCTAAAGGGTGCATTAGTCCCGGTTGGTGCCACCAACCGGGACCAAAGGCCTCTTTTCAGTAGCCCAAAGGGCGGGAAGTAGAGGGCTTTGGTCCCGGTTGGTGGCACCAACCGGGACTAAAGGGTGGGCATTGGTACCGGTTGGTGCCACAAACCGGTACCAATGCACCCCCTTTAGTCCTGGTTAGTGCCACCAAGAGGGACCAAAGGCCCCTGTGCTTCCCGCGTCGCGGCCAAAGTTTAGTCCCACCTCGCTAGTTGAGAGGGGCGCGCGGTGGTTAAGCCCCACTGTCGCACCCCTCTCGAGCTCCTCTCCACTACAGGCTTACGGGCCTACTTGCTACTGCTATGCCTGTTGGGCCTTCTGGGCCTACTGCGGGCCTGAATCCTGGCCCATGGATGTTTTTCTAGTCGTATTCAGGCCGTGGTGGCCCAGTTGGTGGCAATTTTTTTTATTTTTTCCAGTTTTTTTGTTTTCTCTTTGCTATTATTTATTTTGTTTTGTTTCTACTTACAACGAAATATTTATTTATTTTATTTTATTTTTTTTGTAATTACTTATTAATTTTATTTTATGATAATTATTTTTGCTATTAAAGTTTCTAACAAAGAAAGTTCTTCATGAAAATTCTTTTTGCTTTTAATGAGTTTGAACAAAAAACACTTTGATAATTTTAGTTGCATCAATTTTATATAATTTTAGTTTCAATAGTACTAGAGGTTGCTTATAATGTTTTGAACAGAAAATACTTTGATAATTTTAGTTTCATAAATTCTATTTATGTTATTAAAGTTTTTTTTGTTTCTACTTATCTATTTGATTAAAGTTTATATTATTTTGTTTCAAATTACTTATTTATTTTATTTTATTTTGTTTCTGACTTCATTTGTTATTTTTCCTGCATTTACTAATTATTTTGAGCTATAAGACCATGAAATTGAAAATCATTTGAAATGAACTCTGAAAGGGTTTCAAGTTGGCATGGTATCATCATTTCACCCACATAGCATATGCGAGAAAGTAGAGAGGCTTACGGCAAAAACTGGATACACTTTGTGTATAAAACGGACAATCTCTTTCAAAGTATCAGGGTTTCATACGGAAACTCGTCTGTTACAAAGGGATTTCATTTTTTTGAACTTATTTGAACTTCCTTGTTTTTCTGTGTTCAAAATGCACCATTTAAAGCCACATCATCAATTTATAACCCTTTCTGACTTCATTTGTTATTTTTCATGCATTTACTGATTATTTTGAGCTATAAGACCATGAAATTGAAAATCATTTGAAATGAACTCTGAAAAGGTTCCAAGTTGGTATGGTATCATAATTTCACCCACATATCATGTGCGAGAAAGTAGAGAGGCATACAACAAAAACTGGATACACTTCATGTACAAAACGGATAATCTCTTTCGAAGTACCAGGGTTCCATACGGAAACTCGTCTGTTACAAAGGGATTTCTTTTTTTTGAACTTATTTGAACTCCCTTGTTTTTCTGTGTTCAAAATGCACCATTCAAAGCCACATCACCAATTTACAACCCTTTCTGACTACAATTGTTATTTTTCATGCATTTACTGATTATTTTGAGCTATAAGACCATGAAGTTGAAAAGCATTTGAAATGAACTCTGAAAAGGTTCCAAGTTGGCATGGTATCAACATTTCACCCACATAGCATGTGCGAGAAAGTAGAGAGGGTTACGGCAAAAACTGGATGCACTTTGTGTACAAAACGGACAATCTCTTTCGAAGTATCAGGGTTTCAAAAGGAAACTCGTCTGTTACAAAGGGATTTCATTTTTTTGAACTTATTTGAACTCCCTTGTTTTTCTGTGTTCAAAATGCACCATTCAAAGCAACATCATCAATTTACAACCCTTTCTGACTACATTTGTTATTTTTCATGCATTTACTGATTATTCTGAGGTATAAGACCATGAAGTTGAAAAGCATTTGAAATGAACTCTGAAAAGGTTCCAAGTTAGCATGGTATCAACATTTCACCGACATAGCATGTGCGAGAAAGTAGAGAGGGTTACGGAAAAAACTGGATGCACTTCGTGTGCAAAACGGACAATCTCTTTCGAAGTATCTAGGTTTCATACGGAAACTCGTCTGTTACAAAGGGATTTCATTTTTTTTGAACTTGTTTGAACTCCCTTGTTTTTCTGTTTTCAAAATGCACCATTCAAAGCCACATCATCAATTTACAACCCTTTCTGACTACATTTGTTATTTTTCATGCATTTAGTGATTATTTTGAGCTATAAGACCATGAAGTTGAAAAGCCTTTGAAATGAACTCTGAAAAGGTTCCAAGTTGGCATGGTATCATCATTTCACCCACATAGCATGTGCGAGAAAGTAGAGAGGGTAACGGCAAAAACTGGATGCACTTCGTGTGCGAAACGGACAATCTCTTTCGAAGTATCTAGGTTTCATACGGAAACTCGTCTGTTACAAAGGGATTTCATTTTTTTTTGAACTTGTTTGAACTCCCTTGTTTTTCTGTTTCAAAATGCACCATTCAAAGCCACATCATCAATTTACAACCCTTTCTGACTACATTTGTTATTTTTCATGCATTTACTGATTATTTTGAGCTATAAGACCATGAAGTTGAAAAGCATTTGAAATGAACTCTCAAAAGGTTCCAAGTTGGCATGGTATCAACATTTCACCCACATAGCATGTGCGAGAAAGAAGAGAGGGTTACGGCAAAAACTGGATGCACTTTGTGTACAAAATGGACAATCTCTTTCGAAGTATCAGGGTTTCATACGGAAACTCGTCTGTTACAAAGGGATTTCATTTTTTTGAACTTATTTGAACTCCCTTGTTTTTCTGTGTTCAAAATGCACCATTCAAAGCCACATCATCAATTTACAACCCTTTCTAACTACATTTGTTATTTTTCATGCATTTACTGATTATTTTGAGCTATAAGACCATGAAGTTGAAAAGCATTTGAAATGAACTGTGAAAAGGTTCCAAGTTGGCATGGTATCATAATTTCACCCACATAGCATGTGCGAGAAAGTAGAGAGGGTTACGACCAAAACTGGATGCACTTCGTGTGCAAAACAGACAATCTCTTTCGAAGTATCAGGGTTTCATACGGAAACTCGTCTGTTACAAAGGGGTTTCATTTTTTTTGAACGTATTTGAAGTCCCTTGTTTTTCTGTGTTCAAAATGCACCATTCAAAGCCACATCATCAATTTACAACCCTTTCTGACTACATTTGTTATTTTTCATGCATTTAGTGATAATTTTGAGCTATAAGACCATGAAGTTGAAAAGCATTTGAAATGAACTCTCAAAAGGTTCCAAATTGGCATGGTATCAACATTTCACCCACATAGCATGTGCGAGAAAGTAGAGAGGGTTACGGCAAAAACTGTATGCACTTTGTGTACAAAACGGACAATCTCTTTCGAAGTATCAGGGTTTCATACGAAAACTCGTCTGTTACAAAGGGATTTCATTTTTTTGAACTTATTTGAACTCCCTTGTTTTTCTGTGTTCAAAATGCACCATTCAAAGCCACATCATCAATTTACAACCCTTTCTGACTACATTTGTTATTTTTCATGCATTTACTGATTATTTTGAGCTATAAGACCATGAAGTTGAAAAGCATTTGAAATGAACTGTGAAAAGGTTCCAAGTTGGCATGGTATCATAATTTCACCCACATAGCATGTGCGAGAAAGTAGAGAGGGTTACGACCAAAACTGGATGCACTTCGTGTGCAAAACGGACAATCTCTTTCGAAGTATCAGGGTTTCATACGGAAACTCGTCTGTTACAAAGGGGTTTCATTTTTTTTGAACTTATTTGAACTCCCTTGTTTTTCTGTGTTCAAAATGCACCATTCAAAGCCACATCATCAATTTACAACCATTTCTGAATACATTTGTTATTTTTCATGCATTTACTGATTATTTTGAGCTATAAGACCATGAAGTTGAAAAGCATTTGAAATGAACTCTCAAATCAAAGTACATACATAGTTCTCCAGAGCATTGAAACCAAAGTACATACATAGTTCTCATTGAACAACATATAGTTCTCGGGAGCATCTAATTAAACCATACATTGAAATTATGTAAAACATTTAAATGCAAAAACAAGTGCGATCATAACCGCAGCCAAGGTAACAACTGATCCAACTGCATAATGATACCAAGCCTCGGCATGAATGGAATATTTTCTAATCTTTTTAATCTTCAACCGCATTGCATCCATCTTGATCTTGTGATCATCGACGACATCCGCAACATGCAACTCCAATATCACCTTCTCCTCCTCAATTTTTCTTATTTTTTCCTACAAGTAATTGTTTTCTTCTTCAACTCAATTTAACCTCTCGACAATAGGGCCAGTTGGAATTTCCGGTTCAACAACCTCCTAGATAAATAAAATCTATGTCACATTGGTCGGCATAATTGTCATAAACAATAAATGAACGAAATAGTTATGAAAAGATAATATATACCACATCTGAATCATAGACAGGACGAGGGCCGACAGGGGCGGATACCAAAACCATCGCACTATATAATAACAAGGAATAATAAAAGTAAGAAAATTAGACAAGTATCTTTCTAAAGTCAGAATTTTTTCTTTCAGAAAGAAGATAAGAACAAGAGGCTTACCACGGTGGTGCCGGCGATGAGATCGGCGCGGGCGATCGACGGCGGTGAAGACGGGGCCGTGACGGGGCGTGACGGACCGCTAAATCTCGACAAATCTCGTTGAAAATGGAGCTCGGAGGTCGAGTTTCGAGAGGAGAAAGCTTAACTAGTGTGGCTCGGGCATTTCATCGAACACCTCATGTGCATAGGAGGTGAACTAGAGCACCTAAATGCCCTCCCCTCGCAGGCTCGACAAAACAGAGCACTCTGGAGTGCTCTGCCGCGGGGGTGAGTATATATAGGCAAGTTATGTCTCAAGGTTTGTGGCATGAACCGGGACTAAAGCTTCCCCTTCTGTCCCGGTTCAAGCCACGAACCGGGACCAATGGTTGTGGGCCAGGAGCGAGGACCATTGGTCCCGGTTCGTGGCACCAACCGAGACAAATGGTTCCACACGAACCGGGACCAATGCCCACGAGGCCCCGGCCGGCCCCCTGGGCTCATGAACCGGGTCTAATACCCCCCATGGGTCCCGGTTCTTGAAGAACCGGGACTAATGGGCTGGCCAGGCCCGAACGTTAGCCCTGTTTTCTACTAGTGTAAATATACCAATATAAAAAGACCCAAAGTGGTAGATCCAACTGATCTCGGTCATGGAAATAAGTCAATCCAACGACCTAGACTGCTCTAATGGCGAGTGTTAGACGTGTTTAATGTGCAATTAATATCATACCAAATATTGCACTAATCACAGGATTAATACAAAAATAATAGCATATCTAATATCTGCGTGAAATTAATATATTGCCTAAATATTAACGTGTGTTGCACGTGCGCATTTACTAGTCAGTATAGGTAGGCAATACCAGCTATCCCGAGGGAATTATTCAGTTTTTACTTCCACGTAACTACTGGATAAAATGCCGCCATCTACTGTATTTTTTGTGTAGGAAAAATACACTGCATAAAATGCCCATCATTTATTGGATATAAAGTACGCAGTATTGCAAATGTTGCGGAACATCTATTAAGTGGATACAGGCTCTATTTTTAAAGATAAAAATGGTTTTCTATATTTTTAGTGCCAGTGTGAATTTTTTTGCCTACCCTCAGTTTTTAATTTGCCTATGAACCCCAACCTTGTATGAAACACCATGTTTTATTCGCCTACTTTCAGGTTTATTTGCCTATATAATTGAACCCTAGTATGAAACATCATGTTCTATTTGCCTACTTTCAGAGTTTAATCTGCCTACAAACCGGATCCTCTGTATGCAACCTTGTGTTTTTTGAGTATAATACCTTTTTTGGGGGGTATATTTGAGTATAATACTAGTATCAACGTTTTTGCCTACCTCCAGTGTTTAATCTGCCTACAAACAGAGTCTTGTATTATTCGAGCTTAATACTAGTGTCAAACCTTTTTGCCTAGGTCCAGTTTTTAATTTGCGTATGAGCTGTACCATGTGCCTGCAACCTTTTATTTTTTTAGACCAATACTACTGTGAATTTTTTGTCTACTTCCATGATTTGATTTGTAGTCACTCTAAAATCCGGTGTATGCATCCTTTATGTTCTTCTATGTTTCTTATTCAGCAACATTCAGATTGGCAGGAAGAGAAACACTACAATATAGATGCCCAGAACATTTAACACCCTTTCAATCTGAGTCCAGAGAACTTATGATAATTCAGTCTCAACACAGAAGTTCAAGTAAAATTAAGAAGAAAATAATGAAAGTGTTAATGTCCCTTCCCAACCAATTTTACATTCACTAGTTTTCAGTAATTCAGATATAAAATACAAACTACTGACGAGTAGACTCTCCAACTAAACAAAATATTGTTTGTACATCATAACAGGACCTACTGAAAAAGCTTTCAGCTATACAAAGCACTCTAACAAGCACTAAAATATCAAGCCTGAACAATCTCCTACCCTCACAAGGCATGCTATGCTTGTTAGCAACTTCAGAGCGCAAAACTAGCCCAGAGAAAAAATCCATTTATTTTCAAGCTAAACCATGTGAAAATTAATAGCAACACGCCGTTTGAAACCTAGGTCGCCCACCCGTTGAACCAAGTCGCTCAAACCAATGCACCTTTCCAAATCACCTAACACGAAAAACACATTCGCCTCCCCCGATGACATAGGTCACCGCACCCGTCCAACAAGCCGCCTAAACCATTGTACCCTTCCAAATCGCCAGAGACAGAAAACACACTCGCCTACCCCTAGTGACCTAGGTCGCCCACCCGTCCAATCAAGTCGCCTAAACCACCATACCCTTTCAAATCTCCTAAGATGGAAAACATACTCATCTACCCCCGGTGACCTAGGCCACCCCACCCATCGATCCAAGTCGCCTAAACTACCGTACACCTTTCAAATCGCCTAAGACGGAAAACATACTCTTCTACCCACGGTGACTTAGGTCGCCCCATCCATCGAACCAAGTCGCCTAAACCACCGTACACCTTCCAAATCGCCTAAGTTGGACACATACTTGTTGGGGAATGTAGTAATTTCAAAAATTTCCTACGCACACACAAGATCATGGTGATGCATAGCAACGAGAGGGGAGAGTGTTGTCTACATACCCTTGTAGACCGTAAGCGGAAGCATTAGCACAACGCGGTTGATGTAGTCGTACGCCTTCACGGCCCGACCAATCAAGCACCGAAACTACGGCACCTCCGAGTTCTAGCACACGCTCAGCTCGATGACGTCCCTCGAACTTCGATCCAGTCGAGTGTCGAGGGAGAGTTCCGTCAGCACGATGGTGTGGTGACGATCTTGATGTTCTACCGTCGCAGGGCTTCGCATAAGCCCTGCTACGATATTATCGAGGTGGACTATGGTGGAGGGGGGCACCGCACACGGCTAAGAGATCCAAGGGATCAATTGTTGTCCCTTTGGTGCTAGCCCTGCCCCTCTATTTATATGTTGAGCCCCGGGGTCGAAACTTGGAGCAAAAGCCTCCTCAAAGTCGGTTTTGCCCGAAAGGCAAGAGTCCCACTCGGACTCCAGGACCAAACGCCACAATCCTTGGCGTCTGGCCCAGATGCCATGGGCCTCGGCGTCTGGCCCAGGGTCAGACGCCAGGGTCTCCGGCGTTTGGCCCCCTGGCCTCCGTAAAACACCTTTTGCACAGACCTAAAGCCTCATGGGCTTGACCCCATGGGCTAACCATATCATCCAATATATGAATCTTTACGTCTCGACCATTTCGAGACTCCTCGTCATGTCCCCGATCTCATCCGGGACTCCGAAATCCTTCGGTACATCAAAACATGTAAACTCATAATATAACTGTCATCGAAACCTTAAGCGTGCGGACCCTACGGGTTCGAGAACAATGTAGACATGACCTAGAACTATTCTCGGTCAGTAACCAATAGCAGAACCTGGATGCTCATATTGGCTCCTGTCGTGGTTCTAAGTCTGACAGTAGAATGGGGGGTATGTATGGAGAGGCAAGATCCTAGCTATGGAGCAGTTGTGAAGACACTGGATGTACGAGTTCAGGCCCTTCTCGGAGGAAGTAATAGCCCTACGTCTCGGAGCCCGGAGGCGGTCGACTGGATTATGTATGTATGGATTACAAGAGTGCGAACCCCTTACACTGAGGACGGGGTGGCTTATATAGTGTCTGCCAGACCCCCCCCGACCCTCAGTTATCCAGGGTTTAAAGTACATTAAGGTTGGGCGTTACTGGTAACGCCTTACATAAAGTGTCCTAAATGCCATAAAGACTACTTAATAACAGACCGTTTGGATGCAGAGTGGATCTTGATCTCCGGGTGGTCGAGTGAGTCTTCATGGTCGAGTCCTTCGAGTCCATCGAGTGAATTCTCTCTTGGTCGACTGGAAGGCAGTTTCTTCTGAGGGTGTCCTTGGGTAGGGTACTTAGATCAGGCCTATGACCCTACCCTAGGTACATGACTTCATCATTAGCCCCCGAATGGATCGAGGTTTGAGTGAGGAAGGGGTTGTTGATGTTTCCGAATCATTTTTGTGTTCTGAACATGTCTCATCTTGGACCAATAATCTTTTGTTGATGACAGCAACTCTTATTTCAGTCGCCTTGATCCATTCCTTTCTTAAGTCGAGTGAACTTTTGTACCTGATAAACTTCCGAGCGACGGATCGCAGGAAATCCATCGTCTGACAGATTGATCTGCTGTTAGCGGATTTTGTGGAATCCGAATTTTGGGAAGCGTGCGAAGCGGGGCGGACCGCGGCGCTCGGATGGGATAGAACATAGACGCCTCGACTTCCGCACCACCTTTTTCGCCACGTATCACGCGTGCGCGACTGTTTCGGGATGTGATAGGATTGATAGGGTTTTTGAACAGTACTTCTCCAATCCCCCTTCTGCCTTCTCCACCTCCGCCTGCATCGCCTGCTCTCGCCTCTGCCCAACCACTCCTCGTGTGCTTCGATGGCAACAACGGTGAAGGAGAAGACGGAGGCTCTGGAGTGCACGAAGAAGGCGACGGCGGCGGGGAAGGCGAAAGGGAGAGCGACTAGTCGGGGAGGATCATCGTCCAGGTCCCGTCTGCCGCAAGGCTGGGTCCAAGGGGATTGGATCCGGTCGACCATCACCGAGACGGATCTCACTGAGATGGCCAACGAGGGTTTGATCCCCCACGGAGCAGCGAGGCTCCCGGGGAACGAGTGGCAACCACAGCCGGAAGAGGGTGAGTGTGTCCTTCTGGCTACCCACGTTGACCGTGGGTTCTCTCTGCCTCCTAGTGTTTTCTTTCGTGGTTTCTTGAATTTGGGGCGCAACTCCACCACTTCAATCCGAATTCCATCGCCTACCTTGCTGCCTTCGTGTCCATGTGTGAGAACTTTCTGGGCTGCCGACCGCACTGGGGTCTGTTCAAGCACATATTCACTTGTCGTTCCCAGACAGTGAAAAAGGCGAGTCCAGATGATGATAAGACCAAGGTTATTCAGATGTGTGGAGGTCTGGGGATTCAGATGAGGAACAAGAGCACCTTTCCGACCATGACCCTCCCTGAGTCGGTCAGAGGATGGCAGTCGACTTGGTTCTACTGCCAAAACGAGTCAACGCCGGGGCAGTCGAGTGGTCTCCCTCCGTTCTCTATGGACCGAGCGCACAAGCCCTCTTCTTTGAAGGTTCTTCCTGAGGAGAAAGCCCAAGTGAAGATGTTGATGGAGCGTGTAGTCCAGTTAGTTCGGGAAGGAGTGACGGGTATGGACCTTCTGGAGGTATTCCTTAGGCGGCGCATCCAGCCTCTTCAGTACCGAGGCCATTGTATGTGGCTGTACTGTGGAACCGTGGATGAGACTCTGGTCCATCCAGAAGCAGTCGACGATGCCACACTGGAGAGGTGGATGGCCGCGGTCACAGGGAACAAAGACAACCCTCGAGGAGCTAGGAGGATTCCGCCACTCGACCATTCCAGCACTCCAGACAAGGTATGCCCACTTTATCTTCAATTGTAATCTTGCCATATTTGTTCTGCTTTCGCTGCAAATCGGTCGATTGATCTTTATTTTGCTGTCTGTCAGGTCTTCACCAAACTATACTCGATGCCCAATGGAGCACAGACGCCGACTGAAGAGGAGGAAGGAAGTGGGGGCGAAAGCCAGGAGGAGTGGGACTCGGACGTTGCTGCTGATGATGATGATGACGACTCTGATGGGGAGGAAGAAGAGGAGGAGGAGGAGGAAGTTGTACCGCCTCGCACAGAAAAGCGATCGAAGCTCATCCATGACCCAGCGACTGAATGTGGCAAGGGGGTCGCGACTGTCGCGCAGTCGACCAAGCGCCCTCGGACCACTTCTCCGGCGCCGACTGAGAAAGCTCCGAAGCAATCTCGAATGGCGCCATCGAAACCGGCGAAGGTCTTGCCGAAGATGAAGGTGTTGATTCCCACCATATCAGGGTAAAAATGCTATTCGAGTCTTCTTGCTCTACGCGAGTTTATTTTTGGTCGACTCATGAGTTAACCTACTGATTTTTGGGGTTGCAGTGCTGCTACTTCTGATACCTCGGCGAGGGCTGACGATCATGAGATGGAAGATGCTGCCACCTCAAAACCTGGTATGACTCTCATAATTCCGTCTTTCAGTCGATTGGCTCTTGGTCTCTAATTCTGATTCTTTTTTGTGGCTCCATCCAATGTCGTTATCACCCTTCCTGACGATGACGACGATGAGGAACCACTGAAGCAAAGGAGGAGCAGGAAAGCGTCTGCTGGCAGGGTGACTCAGGACGTGCCAGCACCCGAGACACTGGTCACGGAGGGAGAGAACACCACTCGGCCCACCGTATCTTTCGCGGTGCCATTGACGAGTGCTCACCCCGCATCATCAAGTGCAGCACAGCCTTCACTCTTCCTGACCCACTACGTCCCAAAGGACCAAGCCAGTGCTGCAAAAGAAGCGATACGCCAGGCGGGAGTCATGATGGAGCAGGTGAAAGCCATCCGAGAGGCTAGCCAGGCAGCCTATGACGCCAGTTCCGCTCTCCAGAGCAACGTTCAGGTCAGTCGGTCATCGCCTGTTCTGTTAGGATATGATGTCTGAAGATTCTTCTTTTCCAAAATTCTTAGTGATTGTCCTACACCCACTGGGTGTGTCGATTGAAATTCCGAACTAGTGGGGGCACGCTGAGTGCACCCACTGGGTGTAGTCCCCAAGGCTATGGTCGACTACTGGCAGTCGACCATAGTCTTTATGATTTGAACCTTTTCTTTCATTCGATTAGGTCGAACGGACTTTCAGACCGGTGGGGGCACGCTGAGTGCACCCACTGGGTGTAGTCCCCGAGACTGTGGTCGACTGCTGGCAGTCGGCTATAGTCTGAAGAATACGTCCTGTGTGTGTTTTTTTATTGGTCGACTGGTCGACTCTTCCTTGATAGAACTAGTGGGGGCACGCTGAGTGCACCCACTGGGTGTAGTCGAATCTTCCTTGATAGAACTAGTGGGGGCACGCTGAGTGCACCCACTGGGTGTAGTCCCCGAGACTATGGTCGAACATTTGTGTTCGGCCGTAGTCTTAGAAAACACTATAATTTTTCCTTAGTCACTCAGAAGTGAATTGTCTTTGACATCTGTCGATTGGTTTTTTGTAGAAATCCTGCGACCTTGCGGCTCGCTATATTGCGATGGAGAACAAGCATATCCAGCTCGAGCTTAATCTGTAGCTGGTCCAGGAGAATTTGGCGAAGGCGAAGGAGGAGACCAAAGGTATGTTTGGTGAGTCTTTGGACTGCTTTTGCTCCTCATTTGCTTCGAATTCTGACCTTGCTGTAACTTTGCAGGCAAAGTGAAGGAGGCCCAGAAGAAGAAAGATCTAGAGTTGGCTGAGATGCAGAAAAAAGCTTTAGACAAGACCAGACTCGCAGACGAGAAGTTGACTTCAGTCACCAAACTTGAAGAAGAAAACACCAATCTGAAAGCCGCTCTTGCCATTGCCAACAAGGAGGTCAGTCGACTGAAAAGCGATAAAGTTGCTCTGAATGACAAGGCCAGTGAGTTGACGGGGAAGAGGAACAATCTGGAGGCTTATCTGGGTGGACTTGCCAAGAAGTTGTTCCTCATGCTCGAAGGTAATCTTTGCACCAAACAATTATTTTTACAGTGATCTTTCCATTCGACCGTTGTTTTGACTCGGTGGTTGTGCTTGCAGAATTTTGCCAAAACTTTGAAGAGGAGACTGGTCGACTGGAGCCTAACCTGGACCCCATCAACTCTCTAGTGAATGATGAAGTCGCCATGAATGTGCTCCGACTAGAATCTCGTGTTGCTGCCGTCATCGACTATCTCGCAAGGGTGAAGGTCGCCACTTCCCGCATCGATACTACGCTCTGGCCCGGGGAGACGCTCCAGAATGACCTCGAGTCTCTGATGACTCGACTGAACACAGTTCCAGGTCGAGTGCAGGAGTGGAAGAAGTCTTCTGCCAGGTGTGGTGCAGATGTCGCTCTGTGTCTGGCCCGAGTTCATTGCAAGGATGCGCGAGAAGACAAGTTGGCGGCTCTTCGGGTGGCTAACACCAAGAAGCATGATTTTCGGTCCTTCATGGAGACCTTCATCGCCGCTACCACTCGGATTGCTGATGGGATTGACCTCGACGAGTTTGTTGCACCTTCCAGCCCTCCACAGGAGGGGTAAAAAACTTCTTGAGCTCGACACTTTAAATTCGCCTCGGTATGCCGAGTGATGCTGTAACCGATAAACCTTAACAGGCTTAGCACCTGAGCACTTTCGGTTCCGTTAGGTATTTATCCGAACTTGGATTCGACGTTTGAATATGCTTGCATTTGGTTTGAGGTATCTTTTGCAGGTTAAAGCGAGGTGCTTATTGCAATCGACTTGTACCCCAATCCACTTAGGCAGGCGCTGGGCTGCAGCTAAGCCCCCAAGTGGGAGGTTTGCTCTCCACTCGGTAGGATTTTCAAAACTTAGGCGAGCACGGGGCTGCAACTAAGCCTCCGAGTGGGAGGTTTGCTCTCCACTCGGTAGGATTTTCAAAAACATAGGCGAGCACGGGGCTGCAGCTAAGCCTCCGAGTGGGAGGCTTGCTCTCCACTCGGTAGGATTTTCAAAAACATAGGCGAGCACGAGGCTGCAGCTAAGCCCCCGAGTGGGAGGTTTGCTCTCCACTCAGTAGGATTTTTAAAAACTTAGGCGAGCACGGGGCTGCAGCTAAGCCCCCAAGTGGGAGGTTTGCTCTCCACTCGGTAGGATTTTTAAAAACTTAGGCGAGCACTGGGCTGCAGCTAAGCCCCTGAGTGGGAGGTCTGCTCTCCACTCGGTAGGATTTCTGTGGCGTACCTTTGAAGGAGAGGGTGGCAGTCGACCTGCACCTCAGCCTCCTTGCGGAGCGCACGTTGTATTTGTGGCGTAGCTTGGAGGGAGAAGGTAGCAGTCGACCTGCACCTCATCCTCCTTGCGGAGCGCACGTTGTATTTGTGGCGTAGATTGGAGGGAGAGGGTAGCAGTCGACCTGCACCTCGTCCTCCTTGCGGAGCGCACATTGTATTTGAACTTAGGCGAGTACCTGGACTACAGCTAAGCCTCCGAGTGGAAGGCTGGCTTACCACTCGGTAGGATTTTGTTGAACTTAGGCGAGTACCTGGACTGCAGCTAAGCCTCCGAGTGGAAGGCTGGCTTACCACTCAGTAGGATTTTGTTGAACTTAGGCGAGTACTTGGACTGCAGCTAAGCCTCCGAGTTGAAGGCTGGCTTACCACTCGGTAGGATTTTATTGAACTGAGGCGAGTGCTTGGACTGCAGCTAAGCCTCCGAGTGGAAGGCTGGCTTACCACTCGGTAGGATTTTATTGAACTTAGGCGAGTACTTGGACTGCAGCTAAGCCTCCGAGTGGAAGCCTGGCTTACCACTCGGTAGGGTTTTATTGAACTTAGGCGAGTACTTGGACTGCAGCTAAGCCTCCGAGTGGGAGGCTGGCTCACCACTCGGTTAGGTTTTTGTTTAACTTAGGCGAAACGGATTTCGCAGCTAAGCCTCCGAGTGGGAGGCTGGCTCACCACTCGGTTAGGTTTTTGTTTAACTTAGGCGAAACGGATTTCGCAGCTAAGCCTCCGAGCGGGAGGCTGGCTCACCACTCGGTTAGGGTTTTTTTATAGACTTAGGCGAATCAGATTCGCAGCCAAGCCACGCACTGGGGGATTTGCTTTATGTGGACAAAAGTAATAACAATTACTGGGAAAATTATAAAGATCTTGTCTTTGACAAATAAACTACTGAAGTACTTTTATTACAACTCATCCGAGTGAATACTTAAGTGTAGAAGGGGCGGAGAAGATCCGCGTTCCAAGCTCGGGGCTCGTCGATGTTGTGCTCAATGTTGTAAAGACGGTACGCTCCATTGTGGAGAACCTTGGTGACAACGAAGGGGCCTTCCCAAGAAGGAGGAAGTTTGTGGGGTTTCTGCTGATGCACTCGGAGAACCAAATCTCCTTCCTGGAAGGCTCGACTCTTCACGTTTTTGGCGTGGAAGCGACGCAAGTCTTGTTGATAAATGGTCGATCGGATCAGAGCCATCTCCCTTTCTTCCTCCAAGAGGTCGACTGCATCCTGCCGTGCTTGTTCTGCTTCAGCTTCATTGTAGAGCTCGACTCGAGGAGCGTTGTGGAGCAGATCACTCGGCAAGACCGCTTCGGCTCCGTAGACCAAGAAGAATGGAGTTCTCCCAGTCGACCGATTAGGCGTGGTCCGTAACCCCCAAAGCACCGAGGGAAGTTCGTCGACCCATGCTCCAGCCGCATGCTTGAGGTCACGCATCAGTCGGGGTTTTAAACCTTTGAGAATCAAGCCATTGGCCCGCTCTGCTTGTCCATTCGACTGAGGATGGGCGACTGAAGCATAGTCGACTCGTGTGCCCTGAGAAGTGCAGAACGCCCTGAATTCCTCTGAATAGATGTTTGACCCGTTGTCGGTGATGATGCTATGCAGGACTCCATATCTGAATATCAATTCTCTGATGAAACTGACTGCAGTACCGGCGTCAAGGTTCTTGATGGGTTTAGCCTCAATCCATTTGGTGAACTTGTCGACTGCTACCAGTACATGCGTGAAACCGCTTCGACCTGTCCTCAAGGGACCGACCATATCCAATCCCCATACAGCGAACGGCCAGACGAGTGGTATGGTCTTCAGAGCTGACGCTGGCTTGTGTGACATGTTGGAGTAAAACTGGCATCCCTCGCACTTGTCCACTATCTCCTTTGCCATTTCATTCGCCCTTGGCTAGTAAAATCCGGCTCGATATGCTTTGGCCACGATGGTCCGAGAGGACGCATGATGGCCACAGGTCCCCGAGTGGATATCATCAAGGATTATCCGACCTTCTTCTGGCGTTATGCACTTCTGACCAACTCCAGTCGTGCTCTCCCTGAATAGCTGCCCTTTGATCACAGTAAAGGCTTTGGACCGGCGAACGATCTGTCGAGCCTCTTCTTCGTCCTCTGGGAGCTCTTTTCTTAGGATATACGAAATGTACGGTATTGTCCACTCGGGAGTGATCACTAAAGCCTCCATGACCAAGTCGACCACTGCTGGAACTTCAACCTCAGTTGGATCTGTGGCACTCTTGGGCTGCGGAGCTTCTTCAGTAAAGGAATCTTCTATGACTGACGGAGTATGGATATGCTCCAAGAACACATCACTGGTAATGGCTTCTCTCTTGGAACCTATCTTTGCCAAATCATCAGCCGCTTGATTCTTCAGTCGGGGTATGTGATGGAGCTCCAACCCTTCGAATTTCTTTTCAAGCTTCCTCACTGCATTGCAGTATCCAGTCATGGCTGGGCTTCTAACATCCCACTCCTTCATCACCTAATTGACCACCAAATGTGAGTCGCCATAAACCATAAGGCGACGGACGCCGAGTGAAATGGCCATGCGCAACCCGTACAAGAGAGCTTCATATTCTCCTTCATTGTTGGAGGAATCGAAGTGAATCTGGAGCACATATCTGAGCTTATCTCCTCTGGGGGAAACCAAGACTACCCCAGCACCGGAACCATTTAACATCTTAGAGCCATCAAAAAACATGGTCCAGTGTTCGGCTGCTGCTGTTTGATCCACTCGGCAAGGAAATCAGCTATAGCCTGGGACTTAAGTGCTTTCTTTGCCTCAAATTTGATATCAAGGGGAAGAAGTTCAATCGCCCATTTAGCCACTCGACCAGTTGCATCTCTGTTGTGCAGAATCTCTGACAATGGTGCATCGCTGACGACTGTAATGTCATGATCAGAGAAATAAAGAGCAACCTTCTTCATGGTCATGTAGATTCCATACACAAGCTTCTGATAATGAGGATATCTTTGCTTTGATGGAGTCAAAACTTCAGAGAGATAATATACTGGGCGCTAAACTTTGAAGGCTTTCCCTTCTTCTTCCCGCTTGACCGTAAGTACTGTACTGACGACTTGTCCTGTGGCTGCGATATAAAGCAACAGAGGCTCTTTGTTGATTGGAGAAGCAAGCACCGGCTGGGTGGAGAGCAGAGCTTTTAGCTCGGCAAACGCTGCATCAGCTTCTGGAGTCCACTCGAACTTGTCTACCTTCTTCATCAGTCGGTAAAGAGGCAATGCCTTTTCACCGAGGCGAGAGATGAATCGATTTAATGCGGCCAAGCATCCAGTAAGTTTCTGGACGTCGTGCACTCGCACAGGGCGTTTCATTCGGAGTATAGTGCCAACTTTTTCTGGGTTAGCGTCGATTCCTCGTTCGGAAACGAGAAAACCGAGTAACTTGCCACCTGGAACTCTGAATGTGCACTTTGACGGATTGAGCTTGATATCATACCTCCTGAGATTGGCAAATGTTTCAGCTAGGTCAGTCAATAGGTCGGAACCCTTTCGTGACTTGACTACAATATCATCCATGTACGCTTCCATGTTCCGACTGATTTGAGTGAGCAAACACTTCTGAATCATCCTCATGAACGTGGCTCCGACATTCTTGAGGCCGAATGGCATAGTGATATAGCAGAAGCACCCGAATGGAGTGATGAAAGCTGTTTTGATCTCATCCGGTCCATACAGACGGATCTGATGGTATCCGGAATAGGCGTCTAGAAAAGACAATCTCTCACACCCCGCGGTCGAGTCGACAATTTGATCGATGCGAGGGAGAGGAAAATGATCTTTCGGGCAGGCCCGATTAATGTGCTTGAAATCAATGCACATGCGGAGTGAGTTGTCCTTCTTGGGAACCATGACAACATTGGCGAGCCACTCGGAGTGGTATATCTCTCGGATAAATCCTGCGGCTAATAGTCGAGCCACCTCTTCGCCAATGGCCTTTCTCTTCTGGACGGCGGACCGCCGAAGATGTTCTTTGACTGGTTTTGCTGCCGAGTCGACTCTAAGGCGATGCTCAGCCAGTCCCCTGGGAACACCCGGCATGTCAGCAGGCTTCCATGCAAAGATGTCCCAGTTCTCACGGAGGAACTGGATGAGCGCTTCTTCCTATTTAGGGTCGAGTGTTGTGGAGATATGGGTCGAAGCTGCATCGGGGTCGGTCGGGTGATTGTGAACGGGCTTCATTTCACCGGACGACTGAAAAGCTGACTCTGTGGCAGGCTTCTTAGCTCGCAACAATTCACCGGGATCAGCATTTTGCTTATATCCTTCTAGCTCGACCATTGCCATCTGGGAATCGGCAATCTTTGAGCCTTTCTGGAAACACTCTTCTGCCTTTTTCCGATCACCAGTGACAGTGATCACGCCTTTGGGGCCGGGCATCTTTAATTTGAGGTACACGTAACATGGTCGAGCCATGAACCGTGCGTAAGCTGGTCTCCCCAAAATAGCGTGGTAAGCGCTCTGAAAATCCACGACCTCAAACGTCAGCCTCTCTTTCCGGAAATGTTTCGAGTCACCGAACACCACGTCCAGAGCTATTTGGCCGAGTGATTCGGCTTTCTTTCCAGGTATAACTCCATGAACACTCATGTTGCTTTTGCTGAGTCGGGACATCGGAATGCCCATTCCTTTCAGCGTGTCCGCATACAATAAATTCAGTCCGCTACCACCATCCATTAGCACCTTCGTCAGTCGAGTTTCTTCGATGATCGGGTCGACCACCAAAGCTTGCCTCCCAGGGGTGGCCACATGAGTCGGGTGATCTGACTGGTCGAATGTAATGGGAGTTTGGGACCATCTCAGGTAATTGGGTGTCGCCGGGGCGACCATGTTCACCTCACGGTTGATAACCTTCAGACGACTCTTGCTTTCTACATCAACAAAAATCATCAAAGTGGAGTTAACATGAGGATATCCCGTCTCACTGTCCTCCTTATCTTCGGCTTTGTCCGACTCCTTTTCCTTGTCCTTGGGCTGTTTTCCTTGGAACTACTGGATCAGGAGCCGGCACTGGCGAGTGGTATGCTTCGGGTAGATGAAATTACCCTCTTCGTCTTTCTTCATGTGGATGTGACACGGTAGATCCATCACGTCATTTCCTTCTTTATCCTTCACCTTCTTGGGGTTCCAGGATCCTTTGGGTTTTCCCTTGAATTTTCCCTGAGTCACGGCCAGAGCCTCCCCAGGAGCCGCTGGTTCGGCCTTCCGCTTCTCTTTCCGACTGGAATTTCCCTTCTCCATCTGACTCTGCTTGTACTTGCTGCTTCGGAGTCGGTCCTCCTCTTCACCATTGGCGTACTTGGTGGCTATTTCCATCATTCGACTTAGGGTCATATCTCCGGTTCGCCCAAACTTCAAACTTAACTCTTTGTTCTTGACACCATCCTTGAAAGCACAGACTGCCTGATGATCAGACACGTTCTCCACGGTATGATGCAAAGTAATCCACCTCTGAATGTACTCTCGTAAGGTTTCATTCGTCTTCTGCACATAGACTTGCAGCTCTGTCAGCCCAGCTGGTCGCTTGCAGGTTCCTTCAAATGTTCTGACGAACACTCGGGAAAGATCTTCCCAAGTGTAAATACTGCTTGGGGTTAACTGATTCAGCCACGCCCTGGCTGAACCTTCCAACATGAGTGGAAAATGCTTCATGGCCACCTCATCATTCCCGCCGCCAATCTGTACCGCCACTCGGTAGTCCTCAAGCCAGATTTCGGGCTTAGACTCACCGGTGAACTTGCTCACTCCAGTTGCCAACCTGAAGTTGGGGGGAATCACTGCGGCTCTGATAGCCCTGCTGAAACATTCAGGACCTGAAACATGCACTCGGCTGCTAGTGGGCGCATCTCTGTCGTGGCCACCTCTATGAGCCCTGTTCCGATCGACCAAGCCTTGCACGATGACGGATCGTGCGTCGAAGCCTGGTTCCCGGGGATCGACCGGAGCTCTTCGCCCCACACTGAGTTGACGCCTGTCATCTTGCTGCCGAGGAGCGTAAGACCCGCCTCTCGGAGGAGGAGTGGGCACTCGACGCCTATCATCACGATCATATCGGTCACCGTATTGGTCTTGTCGATTCTCGCGTCCTTCACGCCGCGGAGGCGATCTAGGGCTATGAGCCGACTGGACCGTATTCGCAGCGACGGATCGACTGTGAATCCTGTTGCGTGACTGCGACACGGCCGAATTCTGATCTCCTGCTGCCCGGAGCAAATCTCTAATCTGCATCAAGCCTCTGCCAGCCTCCGACTGAGAGGGCTGAATTGACTCTGCTATACAGGTTGCAGCTGCTAAATTCGGAATCGGGGTTCGATATACCTGAGTCGGCGGGAAGAGTTGACGTCGTCTGGAGTCGGGTACTCGTTGCCGCGCGCGCTCGTCGAGTGCTCGCTGGAGATTCTCCAGACGAGCGCGTTCAGCCAAGTTGGCCAAACGCGCCTCTTCCAAGGCACGAGCCTCGGGGGTTTCTCCTGCGATAGGAGTATGCAGGGCATCCATGTTCCTGCGGCGAAATTCTTCCCTTTGCAGGGAGTTAAGCGGCTCGGGTTGATACTCCTCATGGACTCGAGCGGGGTCACCTCCACCGTCCGCCCCGTCGCCACGGGGGAAGCCGGGAGGGCTACGAGGTCCATCGACCATCAAGACCTCCGCCGCTGGATCACTGCTATCGCACTCGTATGCAGTCTCTACGGAGCCAGTCGACAGATCGAACAGGCCGTAGAGGGATTCGTCGGGCTCGATTGCCGCGACTTGGGTGGTGGCCATCTGGCGAGCCACCGAGTGCCTCACCCACCGCCGGAGTCTCGACCGACCAGATTTCTTGCGCTAGCGGGAAACAGGAAGGGATGACAACAGGGGAGTCGACCAGTACGGAGTCGACGGTTGCCGCAGCAGAACGCCGCGGACACATGCGCGAAAATGCGTCGCACCGCGGACGGGGAGCGCGTTGATGTCGAGTGGAGCCTCCTGGAGCCAAGCGGAGTCGTCGGCGATGAAGGTGAGAGCGCCGAGACGGATCTCGCGGCCCTCGACAAAAACTCCACTAGCGACCATGATGAAAGTAATCGGAAGAATTGCAACTTCTCCAAAAATCGCTAAGACACCTGCCCCACGGTGGGCGCCAACTGTCGTGGTTCTAAGTCTAACAGTAGAATGGGGGGTAGGTATGGAGAGGCAAGATCCTAGCTATGGATCAGTTGTGAAGACACTGGATGTACGAGTTCAGGCCCTTCTCGGAGGAAGTAATAGCCCTACGTCTCGGGGCCCGGAGGCGGTCGACTGGATTATGTATGTATGGATTACAAGAGTGCGAACCCCTTACACTAAGGAGGGGGTGGCATATATAGTGTCTGCCAGACCCCTCCGGCCCTCAGTTATGCAGGGTTTAAAGTACATTAAGGTTGGGCGTTACTGGTAACGCCTTACATAAAGTGTCCTAAATGCCATAAAGACTACTTAATAACAGACCGTTTGGATGCAGAGTGGCTCTTGATCTCTGGGTGGTCGAGTGAGTCTTCATGGTCGAGTCCTTCGAGTCCGTCGACTGAATTCTCTCTTGGTCGACTGGAAGGCAGTTTCTTCTAAGGGTGTCCTTGGGTAGAGTACTTAGATCAGGCCTATGACCCTACCCTAGGTACATGACTTCATCAGCTCCTACATATTCTACGAAGATCTTTATCGGTCAAACCGCATAACAACATACGTTGTTCCCTTTATCATCGGTATGTTACTTGCCCGAGATTCGATCGTCGGTATCTCAATACCTAGTTCAATCTCGTTACTGGCAAGTCTCTTTACTCGTTCCATAATACATCATCCCGCAACTAACTCATTATTTGCAATGCTTGCAAGGCTTTAAGTGATGTGCATTACTGAGAGGGCCCAGAGATACCTCTCCGACAATCGGAGTGACAAATCCTAATCTCGAAATACGCCAACCCAACAAGTACATTTGGAGACACCTGTAGTACTCCTTTATAATCACCCAGTTACGTTGTGACGTTTGATAGCACCCAAAGTGTTCCTCCGGTAAACAGGAGTTGCATAATCTCATAGTTACAGGAACATGTATAAGTCATGAAGAAAGCACTAGCAACATACTAAACGATCAAGTGCTAGGCTAACGGAATCGGTCATGTCAATCACATCATTCTCCTAATGATGTGATCCCGTTAATCAAATGACAACTCATGTCTATGGTTAGGAAACATAACCATCTTCGATTAATGAGCTAGTCAAGTAGAGGCATACTAGTGACACTCTGTTTGTCTATGTATTCACACATGTATTATGTTTCCGGTTAATAAAATTCTAGCATGAATAATAAACATTTATCATGATATAAGGAAATAAATAATAACTTTATTATTGCCTCTAAGGCATATTTCCTTTAGTCTCCCACTTGCACTAGAGTCAATAATCTAGTTCACATCGCCATGTGATTTAACATCAATAGTTCACATCTTTATGTGGTTAACACCCATAGTTCACATCGACATGTGACCAACACCCAAAGGGTTTACTAGAGTCAGTAATCTAGTTCACATTGCTATGTGATTAACACCCAAAGAGTACTAAGGTGTGATCATGTTTTGCTTGCGAGATAATTTTAGTCAACGGGTCTGTCACATTCAGAGCCATAAGTATTTTGCAAATTTCTATGTCTACAATGCTCTGCACGGAGCTACTCTAGCTAATTGCTCCAACTTTCAATATGTATCTAGATTGAGACTTAGAGTCATCTAGATTAGTGTCAAAACTTGCATCGACGTAACCCTTTACGACGAACCTTTTATCACTTCCATAATCGAGAAACATATCCTTATTCCACTAAGGATAATTTTGACCGCTGTCCATTGATCTACTCCTAGATCACTATTACACTCCCTTGCCAAGCTTAGTGGTCGGGTATGCAATAGATCTGGTACACAGCATGGCATACTTTATAGAACCTATGGCTGATGCATAGGGAATGACTTTCATTCTCTTTCTATCTTCTGCCGTGGTCGGGTTTTGAGTCTACCTCAATCTCACACCTTGTAACACAAGCAAGAACTCTTTCTTTGACTGTTCCATTTTGAACTACTTGAAAATCTTGTCAAGGTATGTATTCATTGAAAAACTTATCAAGCGTCTTGATCTATCTCTATAGATCTTGATGCTCAATATGTAAGCAGCTTCACCGAGGTCTTTCTTCGAAAAACTCCTTTCAAACACTTCTTTATGCTTTGCAGAATAATTCTACATTATTTCCGATCAACAATATGTCATTCACATATACTTATCAGAAAGGCTGTAGTGCTCCCACTCACTTTCTTGTAAATATAGGCCTTTCCAAAAGTCTGTATAAAACCATATGCGTTGATCAACACATCAAAGCGTATATTCCAACTCCAAGATGCTTGCACCAGTCCATTGATGGATCGCTGGAGCTTGCACATTTTGTTAGCACCTTTAGGATTGACAAAATCTTCTGGTTGCATCATATACAACTCTTCTTTAAGAAAACCATTAAGGAATGCAGTTTTGACATCTATTTGCCAGATTTCATAAAATGTGGCAATTGCTAACATGATCCGGACAGACTTTTAAGCATCGATACGAGTGAGAAAATCTCATTGTATTCAACATCTTGAACTTTGTCAAAAACCTTTTTCGACAAGTCTAGCTTTGTAGATAGTAACACTACTATCAGCATCTGTCTTCCTCTTGAAGATCCATTTATTTAACATGGCTTGCTGATCATCGAGCAAGTCAATCAAAGTCCATACTTTGTTCTCATACATGGATCATATCTCAGATTTTATGGCCTCAAGCCATTTTGCGGAATCTGGGCTCATCATCCCTTCCTCATAGTTCGTAGGTTTATCATGGTCTAGTAACATGACTTCCAGAATAGGATTACCGTACCACTCTGGTGCGGATCTTA
The DNA here is from genome assembly GCA_963921465.1 of Triticum timopheevii. Taxonomy (NCBI): domain Eukaryota; kingdom Viridiplantae; phylum Streptophyta; class Magnoliopsida; order Poales; family Poaceae; genus Triticum; species Triticum timopheevii. The sequence continues at coordinate 14,867,910 of OY997272.1, read as the reverse complement.
CTCTGGTTGACCTACGAGGTTTTGGTAGTAACTTGATCTTGAAGTTTCATGATCATCATCATTAGCTTCCTCACTAATTGGTGTAGGCATCACTGGAACTGATTTCAGTGATGAACTACTTTCCAATTCGGGAGAAGTTACAAATTACCTTATTAAGCTCTACTTTCCTCCCACTCACTTCTTTCGAGAGAAACTCCTTCTCTAGAAAGGATCCATTCTTAGCAACGAATGTTTTGCCTTTGGATCTGTGATAGAAGGAGTACCCAATAGTTTCCTTTGGGTATTCTATGAAGACGCACTTTTCCGATTTGGGTTCGAGATTATCAGGTTGAAAACCTTTTTCACATAAGCATCGCAACTCCAAACATTAAGAAACGACGGCTTAGGTTTACTGCTAAACCATAGTTCATACGGTGTCGTCTCAACGGATTTAGATGGTGCCCTTTTTAACGTGAATGCAGCTGTCTCTAATGCATAACCCCAAAACGATATTGGTAAATCGGTAAGAGACATCATTGATCGCACCATATCAAATAAAGTGCGGTTATGACGTTCGGACACACCATTACATTATGGTGTTCCATGTGGCGTGAGCTGTGAAACTATTCCACATCTTTTTTTATGAAGGCCAAACTCGTAACTCAAATATTCTCCTCCACGATCAGATCGTAGAAACTTTATTTTCTTGTTACGATGATTCTCCACTTCACTCTGAAATTCTTTGAACTTTTCAAATGTTTCAGACTTGTGCTTCATTAAGTAGATATACTCATATTTGCTCAAATCATCTTGTGAAGGTCAGAAAATAACTATACCTACCACGAACATCAACACTCATTGGACCACATACATCGGTATGTATTATTTCCAACAAGTCAGTATCTCGTTCCATTGTTCCGAACAACGGAGTTTCAGTCATCTTGCCCAAAAGGCACGGTTCACAAGCATCAAATGATTCATAATCAAGTGATTCCAAAAACCCATCAGCATGGAGTTTCTTCATGCGCTTTACACCGATATGACCCAAATGGCAATGCCACAAATAAGTTGCACTATCATTATTAACTTTGCATCTTTTGGCATCAATATTATGAATATGTGTATCACTACGATCGAGATCCAACAAACTATTTTCATTGGGTATATGACCATTGAAGGTTTTATTCATTTAAACAGAACAACAATTATTCTCTGATTTTAAATGAATAATTATATTGCAATAAACATGATCAAATCATATTCATGCTCCACACAAACGCCAAATAATATTTATTTAGGTTCAACACTAATCCCGAAAGTATAGGGAGTGTGCGATGATGATCATATCAATCTTGGAACCACTTCCAATACACATCGTCACTTCACCTTCAACTAGTCTTTGTTTATTCTGTAACTCCTGTTTCGAGTTACTAATCTTAGCAACCAAACAAGTATCAAATACCCAGGGGTTACTATAAACACTAGTAAGGTACACATCAATAACCTGTATATCAAATATACCCTTGTTCACTTTGCCATCTTTCTTATTTACCAAATATTCAGGGCATTTCCGCTTCCAGTGACCATTTCCTTTGCAGTAGAAGCACTCAGTTTCAGGATTTGGTCCAGCTTTGGGCTTCTTCGAGGGAGTGACAACTTGCTTGTCATTCTACTTGAAGTTCCCTTTCTTTCCCTTTGCCATTCTCTTGAAACTAGTGGTCTTGTCAATCATCAACACTTGATGCTCTTTCTTGATTTCTACCTTCGTCGATTTCGACATCACGAAGAGCTCGGGAATCGTTTTCGTCATCCCTTGCATACTATAGTTCATCATGAAGTTCTAGTAATTTGGTGATGGTGACTAGAGAAATCTGTCAATCACTATCTTATCTGGAAGATTAACTCCCACTTGATTCAAGCGATTGTAGTACCAAGACAATCTGAGCACATGCTCACTAGTTGAGCGATTCTCCTCCATCTTTTAGCTATAGAACTTGTTGAAGACTTCATATCTCTCAACTCGGGTATTAGCTTGAAATATTAACTTCAACTCCTGGAATATCTCATATGGTCCATGACATTGAAAGCGTCTTTAAAGTCCCGATTCTAAGCCATATATAAATCATGGTGCACAAAACTATCAAGTAGTCATCATATTGAGCTAGCCAAATGTTCATAATGTTTGCATCTGCTCCTGCAATATGTCTGTCACCTAGCGGTGCATCAAGGACATAATTCTTCTGTGCAGCAATGAGGATAAACCTCAGATCACAGATCCAATCCGCATAATTGCTACTAACATCTTTCAACACAATTTTCTCTAGGAACATATCAAAATAAACATATGAAAGCAACAACGCAAGCTATTGATTTACAACATAATTTGCAAAATACTACCAGGACTAAGTTCATGATAAATTTAAGTTCAATTAATCATATTACTTAAGAACTCCCACTTAGAAAGACATCCCTCTAATCCTCTAAGTGATCATGTGATCCAAATCAACTAAACCATAACCGATCATCACGTGAAATGGAGTAGGTTTCAATGGTGAACATCATTATGTTGATCATATCTACTATATGATTCACGCTCGACCTTTCGGTCTCCGTGTTCCGAGGCCATATCTGCATACGCTAGGCTCGTCAAGTTTAACCTGAGTATTCCGCGTGTGCAAAACTGGCTTGCACCCGTTGTAGATGGACGTAGAGCTTATCACACCCGATCATCACGTGGTGTCTGGGCACGACGAACTTTGGCAACGGTGCATACTCAAGGAGAACACTTCTTGATAATTAGTGAGAGATCATCTTAAAATGCTACCGTCAATCAAAGCAAGATAAGATGCATAAAAGATAAACATCACATGCAATCAATATAAGTGATATGATATGGCCATCATCATCTTGTGCTTGTGATCTCCATCTCCGAAGCACCATCATGATCACCATCGTCACCGGCCCGACACCTTGATCTCCATCGTAGCATCGTTGTCGTCTCGCCAACTATTGCTTCTACGACTATCGCTACCGCTTAGTGATAAAGTAAAGCAATTACAGGGCGATTGCATTGCATACAATAAAGCGACAACCATATGGCTCCTACCAGTTGCCGATAACTCGGTTACAAAACATGATCATCTCATACAATAAAATATAGCATCACATCTTGACCATATCACATCACAACATGCCCTGCAAAAACAAGTTAGACGTCCTCTACTTTGTTGTTGCAAATTTTACGTGACTGCTACGGGCTGAGCAAGAACTGTTCTTACCTATGCATCAAAACCACAACGATAGTTTGTCAAGTTAGTGTTGTTTTAACCTTCGCAAGGACCGGCGTAGCCACACTCGATTCAACTAAAGTTGGAGAAACAGACACCCGCTAGTCACCTGTGTGCAAAGCACGACGGTAAAACCAGTCTCGCGTAAGCGTACGCGTAATGTCGGTCCGGGCCGCTTCATGCAACAATACCGCCGAACCAAAGTATGACATGTTGGTAAGCAGTATGACTTGTATCGCCCACAACTCACTTGTGTTCTACTCGTGCATATAACATCTATGCATAAAACCTAGGCTCTGATACCACTGTTGGGGAACGTAGTAATTTCAAAAATTTCCTACGCACACACAAGATCATGGTGATGCATAGCAACGAGAGGGGAGAGTGTTGTCTACATACCCTTGTAGACCGAAAGCGGAAGCGTTAGCACAACGTGGTTGATGTAGTCGTACATCTTCACGGCCCGACCGATCAAGCACCGAAACTACGGCACCTCCGAGTTCTAGCGCATGCTCAGCTCGATGATGTCCCTCGAACTCTGATCCAGCCGAGTGTCGAGGGAGAGTTCCGTCAGCACGACGGTATGGTGACGATCTTGATGTTCTACCATCGCAGGGCTTCGCATAAGCACCGCTACGATATTATCGAGGTGGACTATGGTGGAGGGGGGCACCGCACACGGCTAAGAGATCCAAGGGATCAATTGTTGTCCCTTTGGTGCTAGCCCTGCCCCTCTATTTATATGTTGAGCCCCGGGGTCGAAACTTGGAGCAAAAGCCTCCTCAAAGTCGGTTTTGCCCGAAAGGCAAGAGTCCCACTCGGACTCCAGGACCAAACGCCACAATCCTTGGCGTCTGGCCCAGACGCCATGGGCCTCGGCGTCTGGCCCAGGGTCAGACGCCAGGGTCTCCGGCGTTTGGCCCCCTGGCCTCCGTTGCACCGACCTAAAGCCTCATGGGCTTGACCCCTTGGCCTCACCATATCATCCAATATATGAATCTTTACGTCTCGACCATTTCGAGACTCCTCGTCATGTCCCCGATCTCATCCGGGACTCCGAACTCCTTCGGTACATCAAAACATGTAAACAAATAATATAACTGTCATCGAAACCTTAAGCGTGCGGACCCTACGGGTTCGAGAACAATGTAGACATGACCTAGAACTATTCTCGGTCAATAACCAATAGCGGAACCTGGATGCTCATATTGGCTCCTACATATTCTACGAAGATCTTTATCGGTCAAACCGCATAACAACATACGTTGTTCCCTTCGTCATCGGTATGTTACTTGCCCGAGATTCGATCGTCGGTATCTCAATACCTAGTTCAATCTCGTTACTAGCAAGTCTCTTTACTCGTTCCATAATACATCATCCCGCAACTAACTCATTAGTTGCAATGCTTGCAAGGCTTTAAGTGATGCGCATTACCGAGAGGGCCCAGAGATACCTCTCCGACAATCGGAGTGACAAATCCTAATCTCGAAATACGCCAACCCAACAAGTACCTTTGGAGACACCTGTAGTACTCCTTTATAATCACCCAGTTACGTTGTGACGTTTGGTAGCACCCAAAGTGTTCCTCCGGTAAACGGGAGTTGCATAATCTCATAGTTACAGGAACATGTATAAGTCATGAAGAAAGCAATAGCAACATACTAAACGATCAATTGCTAGGCTAACGGAATGGGTCATGTCAATCACATCATTCTCCTAATGATGTGATCCCGTTAATCAAATGACAACTCATGTCTATGGTTAGGAAACATAACCATCTTTGATTAACGAGCTAGTCAAGTAGAGGCATACTAGTGACACTCTGTTTGTCTATGTATTCACACATGTATTATGTTTCCGGTTAATACAATTCTAGCATGAATAATAAACAATTATCATGATATAAGGAAATAAATAATAACTTTATTATTGCCTCTAGGGCATATTTCCTTCAATACTCGCCTACCCCGGTGACCTAGGTCGCCCCACCCGTTGAACCAAGTCACTTAAACCACCGTACACCTTCCAAATCGCCTAAGATGGAAAACATACTCGCCTACCTGTTAACCTAGGTCGCCTCACCCGTCGAACCAAGTCACCCAAACCAATGCACCCTTCCAAATCACCTAACACGAAAAACATACTCGCCTACACCGGTGACATAGGTCGCCTCACCTGTCGAATCAAGTCACCCAAACCAATGCACCCTTCCAAATCGCCTAAGACGGAATCCATACTGGCCTCCCCCAGTGACATAGGTCATCTCACCCGTCGATACCAAGTTGCCTAAACCACTAGTACCCTTGAAAATCGCCTAAGACGGAAAACACACTCGCCTACGCCCCGGTGACCTAGGTCACCTCACCCTATCAAACCAAGGCGCCCAAACCAATGCACCGTTCCAAATCTCCTAACACAAAAAACATACTCGCCTTCCCGGGAGATCTAGGCGCCCCACCCATCCTACCAAGTCGCCAAAACCAACGCACCCTACCAAATCGCCTAACACGAAAAACATACTCGCCACTCCCGGTGACATAGGTCGCCTCACCCATCGATCCAAGTCGCCTAAACCACCGCACCCTTCCAAATCGCCTAAGACAGAAAACATACCCGCCTTCCCCAATGACCTAGGTCGCCTCACCCGTCCGACCTAGGTTGCCCCACCCGTCGAACCAAGTCATCCAAACCAACGCACCCTTCCAAATCGCCTTAGAAAGAAAACACATTCGCCTACCCCCGGTGACCTAGGTCGCCCACCCGTCCGACCAAGTCGTCTAAACCACCGTTCGTCACCCGTTCGACCAAATTTAGAGACATGCTGACCTCCCAGTTGCGCACCTGTTCGTCAGGCATCATGCTCAAAGCTACCTTGTGAGAGCCCATGAAGTATGCATACCAAAGAGGCATGGTGTGTTGGGACTTCTCAAGCTCCATAAATATACTAGAGCCTTGCGCTTGAGATGTGCCTGGCATGAGTGGAAGGAGCCCCATGGGCCTTGGGTTAACCTGGGCAAACCTTGCGACAACACAGACATGGACCCCTTCGACGTGGCTACCACAATCGTCGTGGCTTAATGGGTCTAAGCCAAAGGATATCAGCCCCTTGATTTTTCTCAACTCAAATAGGAATAATTGTTCGGTGTGGGATGCTCCGCGAGACCTTGCTTGTATTCCTTGAATCGACATGTCAAGCGGTATTTCCATCATCCATGTCCAACGGTTCTACACTCTATGGGCCAAGCTTCAGCTTGTCCAGCTTCATGAGGACGTTCCCGATACGATTACTTGGAACCTCACCTCCAATGGGGACCATCAGCATCACCAAAATTCTGGCTGTTTGGGCCAACTGGGCGCCACCAAAATGCAAATTCTTTGCGTGTCTTGTATATCAAGAACGAGTTGTGGACTATGGACTGCCCTCAGAAGAGGAGCTAGCCAATTTGTGGCCTCTGCCAACTTTGCAAGACAGAGCGAGAAACCGCGGCATACATCCTTTTCAGATGCAGATAAACCGTGAAAATTGGGTTGGCCATGAGGGGTTGGCTTGATGCTTCGGAGTTATACATCACGAGTTAGGGAGGCATCCGCACTATTCATGCTTGGTAGGCGATGACGTGTCTTCGACATGGTCACAGGAAAAAGTCGATATCATCTCTTCTTATGCTCGTCCCATGGTAGGTTTGGAACCATAGAAATAAAAGAGTTATCCGCAAACAAATCGAGGATGCCAACCATCTAGGATTGACAACATGAAAACGGAAGCTAGGAGTGGATTCTCGCCGGGGCAAAACATTTGAGTTCTTTGATGCCGTGATAGTAGGATAATTTTTTTCTTTTCCCATTTCTTGAGGTGTAATGGACTTCGTTCAACTTTTCTTCCCCCTTCTTTATTAAGGAGATGAGGCAAAACATTTGACTCCGTTTCAAAAAAATTATCCCCCCATCGGGAGGCCAACGAGGGGCAATGCTACAAGTACAAGGGGCAGATTATGGGTTTAACAGAGAGGCTTATTTAGGATACTTTGATTGGATAGACCCACCCCGACTGAGATTCACGGGCGAAATGGGAGATTACATCATCTATAGCCGGGCGCCTCAAACCCTCCTCAAACTCCCGGGTGGGCCGCCCGGTCACTGTCCCGTGATGTTTTTTCGACCCACACGGATGCCTCAAACGAGCCTCAAACATCCAAACTGACCGGCACCCCCCCCCCATATCCAGCCAAAAAATGGGGCGGATATGGGGTGGCCCGGGCACGCCCAGCCCACCACGGACCCCATCGATGACCCACAAAAAAACCATCGGGCTTGTCGCTCCGAAACCCTAACTCGCTCACATTCCTCTCTCGCTCCATCCTCTCCTCTCCCCGTTCCGATTCCAAACGAATCCGGCTCAATGTCGAGCTCCGGCAGCCGCTCCAACTACGAGCTAGATCCGGAGCATGAGCTTGCCCTCTGCATCGCCTTGGAGCGGTCTAAGGTGAAGACCGGGGGCAGCTCCGGATCTGCAGCCTCGCCGCAGCTTCCCCGTTGACGCATCTTGGACGCCGGTGCTATCCCCTACTGGCCCAAGGGCAGCTCCGACAGGCATCTTGCACATGGCGGAGTCGGAGGCGCGTGCCGCCTGACGCGAGAGGCAGTGAGAAAGGGAGAGGGACGCTGTGGAGAGCTCAGTCGGCCGCCGCCGTGGGTTACCTCCGGAGCCCGACAAGGTCGAGCGGCTCCTCATATGGGTCTACCACCGGTTGCTTACGACGGCGGAGACGGACGCTCGGCGGCTCTGCCGGAAGAACGCGAAGGCTATTCGACTTGCCATCGAGCAGTCCGAGCGGGAGGCGATGGAGAAGGTGACGGACGCGGCTCAGCTGGCCAAACTCAGGCGCCAGCAGGACCGGGCCATCCTCCGTCTCAAGGGCCTCGTCACCGTCGACTTCTCCTCGTCTAACGAATCGGACGATCCTCCACCAGCCGTCGACGCCTAGAGGTATGCCGGTAACCAGAAAGGTAAAGGGCCGGCCCGAAAGTGGTGAAGTTCAATTTTATTTCATGTTTTAGATGTAGTATAAATTTGTTCGTCGTTTAGGTGAATTTTGGTTGATCTTTTGGTGAACTATTGTGCTATCCTATGTCTGTTTCTATATCCGATCAGCTGATGTACATAGTTTGATGGACGTTGCATGATTTAGTATTGATATAGAGGTTCAAATATGAGAGACATGGATGTGGATGACGCGATTTGAGAAGTGCCTGGTCAGTGTCTGCGGACGCGTCGAGGTGTCGGATTTGCCAAGTCTGTTGGAAAAGAAAGTTTTGGCAATGCAACTCAATGTATTGATCGGTGCATAACGCACGTATATAAGGGAGTACCAGGTGGGCCTCGACCTCAGCTATACAATGACTAGGAGGTGGGCCAAGATATACAATATACATGCACAACCATATATTCAACACCCCTTGCAGTCGAAGCGTCGCCAGAGACGCAAAGACTGGACTTGAACTCCTCGAAAACGGAAGTTGGCAGTCTATTTTTCGTGACATCGGCAAACTATTGTGTCGTCGGGACGTGAAGGACCCGGATGCGCAAGAGCCACCTGCTCACGAACAAATTTTTGTCGACCTCAATGTGCTTCGTTCGGCGATGGTGGACTGGGTTGGTGGACAGGTACACGGCGGAGACGTTGTTGCAGTAGACGAGCGTGGCCTTGTGAACTTCACAAAGAAACTCCTAGAGTAGCTGACGAAGCCAAGAGCATTCGACGACAACGTTAGTGACTACCCAATACTCTGCCTCGTTACCCGAGCGGGAGACCGTGGGCTGTCGCTTGGACGACCACGAGATCAGCAATGACCCAAGGTAGACACGGTACCCCGAGGTGGAGTATCATGTGTCAGGGCAACCAACCCAGTCCGCATCAGAGTAGGCGACGAGGTCGGTGGAGGCGGAGGCCGTCAACGTGAGTCCAATGGACGGGGTGCCATGTATGTAACGAAGGATACGCTTTACCAATATCTAGTAAGAGTCGCACGGAGCATGCATGTGAAGACAGACCTGCTGAACAACATACTGCAAGTCGGGGCGTGTCAGGGTCAGGTACTACAGAGCGCCCACGATGGAGCGATAAAAGGCCGCATCGGATGTGGGAGAGCCCTCCAGAGCAGAAACCTTGGCCTTGGTGTCGACGGGCGTGGGGGCGGGCTTGTGGTTAAGCATGCCAGCACGGTCAAGAAGATCATGGGCATACCGCTGCTGATGCAGAAAGAACCCATCTGGCCATCGAACCACCTCGATGTCGAGAAAGTAGTGCAGGGGCCCAAAGTCTTTGACGGCAAACTCATCGTGAAGACGAGCAGTGAGCCGTGGAAGGAGCTCGGCAGTGGATGTCGTCATGATGATGTCGTCAACATAGAGCAGCAAGTAGGTCGTGGCAGCTCCGTGATGATACACGAAGAGTGACACATCGGAGCGAATGGATGTGAATCCAAGCCTCTGCAGGAACACAGCGATGCGCTGGTACCAGGACCGGGGCGCCTGCTTCAACCCGTAAAGGGAAAGGGAGAGCAAGCACACGTGGTCTGGATGCACGGCGTCGACGAAGCCGGTGGGCTGCTCACAGAACACCTGCTCAGCAAGGTGGCCGTGCAAGAAGGCATTGGAAACGTCCAACTGATGCACGGGCCTGGCTCGGGTGATGGCTAACTGAAGCACGGTGAGGATCGTGCCCGGTTTGACAGCCGGGGCAAAAGTGTCGGCAAAGTCCATGCTCGCGCATTGCCGAAAGGCCCGATCCACCCAGTGAGCTTTGTAGCGCTCGAGAGTGCCGTCCAGACAAGTGTTGTGCCGAAAGACCCACTTGCCCGTGATGATGTTGGCACAAGGCGGCCGAGGGACGAGCTGCCAGGTGCGGATTCGCTGGAGAGCATCGATCTCTTCCTGCATCGCAGCGAGCCAATGAGGATCCCGGAGGGCGGCTAGAGCTGACGATGGGAGAGGGGACGGCTCGGAGACGGAAGCAGCGAGAAGATACTCATTCCTGGCATATCGCATGCTCGGACGAAGGGTGCCAGCCCGAGAGCGAGTCATCGGGCGGGGCAACGGGTCCGGAGCGGCGGTGGGCGATGATGACGAAGAGCCTGTCGCCTCAGAGGCCGCGGGCGAGGCTGCAGGGGTCGCGAGGGGGGGCGCCGGGAATGCCAGGGGCGTTGCGGGCGCCAGGGACGCGGTGGGCGCCATAGTCGGGGAGGCCGACCCGAGGAGGGGTGCAGCCCCTGAGGCAGCCAGACGCGGAGGAACTCGACCCGTGGCGCGAGGAGCGCCCTCAAAGCCGGGAGGTGGCCCAAGAGATGCTCTCGGGCAACCGTCACTGGGAAAGTTCACCATAGAACCACCGGGAAAGGGCAAGGCCACAACGTCCGAAGGTACCTGCTGAAACGGATCATAACAGCGGTAGCCTTTGGTGTTGGGTGGATAGCTGAGAAAGATGCAGGCCAAAGACCTAGGGGAGAGCTTATGCAGAGTAGTGGAAGCGGTGCTAGGGTAGCACACGCAACCGAATATGCATAGCTCATCGTAGGAGGGTGGCGTGCCGAACAAGAGGTGATGAGTTGCAAAACGCCCACGAGCGCGACATGGACGGATGTTGATGAGCAGTGATGCGGTGGCAAGCGCGTCAGGCCAAAAACGTGGTGGCAGGTTGGCGTGAAAGAGAAGCATGCCGATGCACTCATTAAGAGTGCGAAGCACACGGTCAGCGCGGCCATTCTGTTGCGAAGTGTATGGGCAAGTGAGATGAAAGATCGTGCCGGGTGTGGCGAGGAGTTTCCGGATGGCAAGATTATCAAACTCCTTCCCGTTGTCTGTTTGCAATGCATGGATGGAACGCCCAAACTGCGTGGAGACATAAGAGTATAAAGTGGTGAGAGTGGCAACAGCATTCGACTTTCGCCGCAATGGGAAGGTCCACACATAGTGCGAAAAATCATCAAGTATAACCAGATAATAAAGATAGCCCATGTTACTTGCAACAAGAGAGGTCCAAACATCATTATGAATTAACTCAAACAGGTATGATGCAACATGCGATGAAGTGCTAAATGGAAGACGAACATGTTTGCCGAGACGACAGGCATGAAAAGTGTGATCGTCGATCTTATTACACGTGAAGGAAAAACTCGGAAGAATATGACAAAGGGTGGTGGTGTTGGGATGTCCTAGGCGAGCATGCCAAAGGTCCACTCCCGCGGAAAGCGCCATAGGTGCAGCGACTGAGGAAGTGGATGAGTGGACCGGGTAGAGCTCGTCCGGGCTGTCACATCGGTGGAGCACCATTCGGGTACGGGCATCCTTAACAGAAAAGCCAAACATGTCAAATTCAACGGTGACAGGATTTTCACGTGTAAGAGAACAAACGGAAACAAGGTTTTTAATGATGTAAGGAGAGACAAGTACATTAGAAAGATATAATGGTAAGGAGTTGGACGGGGTGGGTGGGCATGACCAACATGAGCAATGGGCATGGAGTAACCGTCGCCCACTGTAATGCGAGCAGCAGTGTGAACGGGGTGGGTGGCGAGAAGGTTACCAGGGTTGGCGGCCATGTGAACCGTGGCTCCAGTGTCCATGTACCAGTCGCCACCGTCAGTGTACTCATGCGGCGTGGGGGCGATGTGGAGAGATCACTAGTAGGAGAAAACTTATAGACAGAGCAATAGCCGTAGCGTCGGAATGGAAGCCGCGCTACTACTACTTAGTAGTAGCGCGGGTAAAAGCAGTGCGCTAGTACTAAAAATAGTAGTAGCGCGGGTCTAGCGTTTCCACGCTACTACTAAATATCCCCATGACAGCTTATAGTAGCAGCGAGGGGTATAAAAGCCGCGCTACTATTATTTTCTAGTAGTAGCGCGTGCTGCAATTCCCATGCTACTACTATAAATTGACCGAATCAGCTATGGCCCGCGCTACAACTAGTGGCACCGCGCCGCAACCTTATCTCCCATGTCCCTTGCCCCCCCCCCCCCCCCCCCCCCCCCAATCGCCCCTCCCCCAACCAATCTTGCCCACACCGCAGATGCCTCCTCCGCCCCCAAACGGCGACAAGGACGCCGGTAACCCGCGTTTCCTTCCACCTCCCCCAGCTCGTCTTCTCACCGACCGCTTTGGAGGAGCCTCCTTTTGCGCGCTGCCGTGTTACTACCACCGCTGCCGCTGCCTGGATTGCGTCGCGGCCATCTGGACTCGTCTCGCTGCTCCGTGGACTCTTCTCGCCGCCACTTGGAGTGTCCGCCGCCGCCGCCGCCGTCTGTTGGCCGTCACCAGCAAGGTATCCCCCCGGCCCCTTCCCAATCTCCGCTCTCTTCTGGTGGTGTCGTATGGTCCTCCCGCTCTTGCTGGCTCTGCGTGCTAATTCCGTGTGTGCTTGCTGCAGAGTGCATGCGTGGCATGCGCTTCGTGCTCGGTGTGTCCGTCTGCATACTTGTTCTGCACTTGTGTGCGTGCTTGCTATCTACTGCTGGGCACTGGGTGTGTTGGCCTCGGTTGTATCAACTATGATTTGATGCTTACCTGCTGAGGTTGCGGCTAGTGCTAGGGAGTGAAATACTGATAATGACATCTGCAGGCCAATCTTCAGTTGAGAGGCTGGGAAGCATGAAGCATGTATCATTGGGTAAGCAAGCTACAAGCCAACGTCTTTATTGTTTTAGACTTTTTAATGCACAAGTGTTATGTTTAGTTCAAGTTCTAATATTAACATATGATGTATATTTGGCAAGCAGCATGAGGATTCAGTTAATTGATGATCATTCAGCCATCAAGATGACTTGATGAAAAGAGGCATGGATGCAACTTATGGGGCAGTATTTTGATCTCATCTCATGCATTTAATTATTCTTTGTCTTTATAACATGCAATTTACTATTTATTTATCTATACTCGCCGTATTGCCGTTTCTCGAAATTGCCATATCCCGTATCGCCGTACCCGTATCGCCGTATCCATGTGACCGTATCGGTGCTACGTAGAGCAAAACTAGTACATACGTAGTGACATGCGATTCATCGGTCAAGTCAAGCAAGACACAGATACACTCACTCTAAGTGACTCTGCTCTCCCCGTCCGGCCCTCGCATCCGCCACTGCTCAGCCTCGCCGGCCGGCAACGCAGAGTTTCCTCCTGCACTATATTTCTTGATCAATTGTTGTTAGTGCTTAGGTTGTACTAGTAGCAGCAGCACAAGTACAAGAAGGGTTTCAGATTTCTCACTTGTGCAAAGAAGAAGTTCAGTCAATCTAATATTCATACTTACACTGTAAATCCCTATGTACTTCCAGTGAATTCCCTTTGTAATGGTAGTGTTTGCAATGTAAAATTGCATTGTAAGATAGACTAATAAAAGACTGAAACTACAGTCCTAATCATTGTTAATTAACTGAAAATATTTAGACTGAAAATATGCACTGTAATTTAATGTGCATTTTTGCCCAGTAATGTGTATTCCTTCTCTTTTTGGTTGCCTGAATTTAAAGTGGTTTTGGACTGTAATTTTCAGTAATGTGTCACTTCTAGTTTACCTGAATATTTTTGTATTCTTATCAGTTTTGTGCCCCATTCTAAAGAAGTTCAGTAAATGTGTACGTAACATTCTGTAAATACAATATTTTACAAACCATTTAGATACAACAACCTGATCTTTGTTTTCTTTTTCACAAGAAGCTATTTTTGGCTTACATGAAGGGATGCATGCTCTTCATCTTGCAGGTATGACTCATCCTCGCATTCTTACTTCGCCTTTGTTTCCTTCAGCTTCTTGATTCTGAAATTTTAAGATAAATTGTAAGTACTCAGTATCATGTTCTTAAGCAAAGCTACTGTTTTTTCTTGAATTACAGTGTTTTGTCTGACCTATGTATAGTGTCAATAAAATCTAAATTTCAAGATGGAGATACATTTTTTGTTGGCATCTTACATCACATTAATTTACAACCAAGATAGGTTTACAATGTATTTTTGATAGCAACTATAATGCATAGCTGCAGAGTTTGTCGAACATACATATGTATTTTGTATGCATGACAGATACTGGGGTCAAACAGAATAACAAGTAAATCATTCATTTCGTCTTAATATTTACTTGAAGGACTGCATGTTCTTCATCTTTGTATGCCCCATGTATTTGCTTGTAAGCTTCAGTAGTGTTATCTATCTAGTCTGATTTATATACTCCATTCCTAAGCTGAAATATTTTTTGTAACTGAAATATATAGTCTGAGTTTCATTCAGTTATTTGTCACTTTTAAACTGAATATCTTTTTGTAACTGAAATATCTGTGTACTTAAAATGCCTGTCTCATAGGGCCCTTCCCAGCGAGACCTAAGTTTTAATTGAATATCTTTTCTGTCGATGGTCGTAGGATTTTAGAAGAAAAAAACACTGTATCAGGAATACAAGTGTTTATGAAACTACTGTTGTTGTTTTAGCCAAACACCTCACAGTTTCCAAAACAACAGTTTTGTAGAAACCATAGTATTCTGATTGAGCTAAGCTGGCCGTGTATCTCCACCTGTGGGAGTCAAGGTGCGTACGCTCCTTGTCTTTTTCACTTTTTAGATTAGATTGAATCACAAGAATTGCCAATCAACTGTAAAAAAATTTTTACCAATCTGCACGCACAAGACATATATCTTTCTCATCATTTTAAACAGTAACCATTGATACTCCAAGCATACATTTTCTGAGAATTACTCCATATATGTAGGCTGGCAGTGGTGTTCGCAAATCACCGCGGAGAAAGTAAAGATCTCGAGAGGATTCCGTTTGTTTGCTCTATGTTTTGTCTTTCAAAGAGCAGGAAAAAAACACAAAAAAATTCTAGTTTATTTTACTGCCTTTTGTAGGAAAAGAAAATGAAAATCACAAAAAAATGTTTGTTCTCTGCCTTTTGTACTAATGGAGTGGGAAAGTCACAAAAAAATGTTTGTTTTTAGGGTCGAGCAGTCAGTTGGTTTGTTGCTCACTCAGAAATGTTTTTGGTTTTGGGGGGCTCGATGTGTACATTGTGCGCCAGCATACACTGCTAGCTGCATGTGGAGATCAGCACTAACGAATAAACAAATCCTGGTAATTCTTTCATCTAGGATGCTTATGCGGTCTCGAAACTATCAACCCGACTTATAGAATGAGCTTTTTATTTAGGATTCATGGTTAATTTTTATTTTTCTTGTTATTATGCATTACTATGAGTTCATTGTATTAAGATTCCTTACAACTTTAGGCACCTGAGGTATTTACAGAAGGAGGGGACCCAGCCTTCTTCACGGCTCGTCTCCCATTTATTCATTCGTGCAACAAGGAGGGGACCCGCCCTTTTTCACGTCTCGTGCAACAAGTAAGGACCAGCCTCTGGCTATTACTATTAAATCCTTTGCATGGCTAAAAAGTAAGAAATTGCCTTGTTGGATTTGGACGCTGACGAGCACTAATAAGTTTTCACTTTCCCGATGTGGCCACATGGGTGATCGACGCGGACTACCGCTGCCTGGTGGGCGTCGTGCTCTTCAACCACTCAGAGGTGGACTTCGCCGCGAAGCCCGGCGACCGCGTCGCACAGATGATCGTCCAGGTGATCGTGACGCCGGAGGTCGCCGAGCTGGTGGACCTCGATACCATCGTTTGGTGGGAGGGAGGATTGGGGTCCACCAGCATCTGAAATCCGAGCCTTGGTAGATACATCTAGAGAAGTGGTATGTTTAGGCTGCTGGTGGAACACTAGGAAAGGTACCCACCTTTGGTTGTGTGCGTTTACTGTTAAATGGAATCACGTTATCTCTTGCAGTTGAGATGTTCAATGTTGCATCCATGAATTGTGCAAGTGTTAAGATGGTCCAGTGACCTTGATTTATTTTGCACTGGACGTGTCTCTGATCTTCATCCATGAATGCTGCATCTAATTTTTATTTATTTTTAATTCTAAATTTGTTAGTAGTAGCGTGTGGGGGGGGGGGGGGGGGGGGGATGTGTGCTACTAGTATTTAAGATACTAGTAGCGTGTGGTATAGTAGATGCGCTACTACTGTTCTGTTATTAGTACCGCGGGTTTCAAATAGTAGTAGCGTGGGTGGCATCCGCGCTACTACTAACTTTATAGTAGTAGCGCGGGTTGCACCCACACTACTACTAACTTTTAGTTGTAGCGTGATACTAGTAGCGCGGGTACCCGTGCTACTAGTACCCAATTTACCCGCGTTGCTAGTAGCCTTTCCCCTATTAGCGGATGTTAGGAGCGCGGGGTCCCAGGGCGCCGGTGGAAGTGCCAGAGCGGATGGCTGCGGCTCTGATGGAGGCGTCATGAGGAGCGGGGGATACCTGTCAGCCAAAAGCGACCCATAGGGCGCGGAGGGTCCTTAGGGCAGCACGGGCGCATACGGCTGAAGAGCCGCGTGAAGCGCCTGATGAGGAGCCGGGCGGGCGCCGAAGAAGCCGGGGATGGGGGCACGGGGTACATGCATGGAGTACGCGTGAACAGCCCCCGTCTGAGGGGTTCTCGCCGGCCTGCCAGCGCGCCGGCGGGAGCCGCTGCTGCTGCTGGCAGGAGGGGCCCGCCCTACGCGGTCGACTGCTGCTGTTGTGGCTTGCGGCCGCCGCGGCAACGGCAGCCACCGCGGTGCTCGGCTGGTGCCGGCTACTACTGTAGGTACGGAAACCCGGGCGGGGGCGGCGCCTGGTAGGGGCCCGGACCAAGCCCCGGCTGACAGGTCGGGGCGGTGGGCGGGGCGCCACCGCAGGTGCCCGCAGTGAGGGCCGTGGGAGTGGCCCGAGTATGCGACATCCGCATCCTCCTTTCCTCCAGCTTCAGGTACGCCACGACCTTGGGAAAAGTCGAGTCGATGTGGACGGGGATGTTGGAGGCGGTGTTCACGAAGTCGTCGTTTAGGCCGGCTATGAGCATGCTGAGAAGAAGCTCATCTGAGACCTTCTCACCGGGGTCACGGAGCTCGTCAACGAGCTTTTTTAGGCACATGATTCATCAACGGATGAGTCGTGCTGCTGACACCCAAAAAACTCGCCATGCAAGAAAACCTTGTGCTGGAACGCATTGTCGGTGAAGAGGCCGTTGAGCTTTGTCTAGACGGCGTGAGCATCATCCTCGGCAGAGACCGCCGTGTGGAAAAGGTCCTTCGAGATGGTGGTGTAGAACCAACGGATGAGAGTGGCATCGATGGTCATCCACTCCTGACCGTCCTCCATGAACCAGAAATCCATGGAGCGATTGACGTGATCCTGGAGATTGTACTCACGGAATACAAGGGAGAAGTACATCTTCCAGGCATAGTAGGTGGAGGTGAGATGTTCGAGGACGACGGGAACCCGACTGAGGATGTTGAGATCGCAAATGAGGACGGGTTGGGGCCGGCGAACGGGTTGGTGCGGTTGGTGGCGGAGGATCCGGGGGACGCCATGGGTGTGGGAGGGGAGGTGGTGCGGCGCGGCTCGGGAGAGGCGGCGCGGCTAGGGGTGGCGGCGCTGCTAGGGCCGGCGGTGCGGTTAGGGTTATGGGAGAGGGGTGCGGAAGCGGGTAGGGGAGGCGGCGGCTGGACACAGGCGGCGGCGCGGTGGCGTGAGAGACGCGGCGGCAGCGGCGGCGGGGTGCAGTGGCGACGGCGGGGGCAGGAAGTAGGGTTTAGGATCGGAGGTATGATACCATGTTGGAAAAGAATGTTTTGGCAATGCAACTCAATGTATTGATTGGTGCATAACACATGTATCTATGGGAATATAAGGTGGGCCTCGACCTCAACTATACAATGACTAGGAGGTGGGCTAAGATATACAATATACATGCACAATCATATATTCAACAAAGTACAACAAATAGATGCTCTTAGTTAGAAGATATCCATAAACCATAAGAGCCCCCTAAAAGTTTGTATGTTTATTGGTCGATTAGATACTCGCATTGGTCACATCGCGCGTTCGCCACGTTTGGTCTCTAGGCACCGCTGATGCACCCTAGCCTTATCCTCTCATGTGAAGTAACTTTCAGGTATCCATACCTCATGGATGATGCTAGACCGGTGATGGTAGGATCTGATTGGCTGCCGCTCCTTGTTCCCGGTTGCTTCCTCTCAACCCGTCGGTCCCGCTTCGATCCCATGGAGAGACGGCGGTGATGGCTCCAACACCGTGTTGGTGCATGTTGGATCGGCAGCGAGTTTGGTGGAGCGTGACGGATCGGTTGGGGTAGTGGATGTGTGGTGGACCGGAGAAATCCATGTCGGCTTGGGGGCACCGAAGCAGTGACGCCCGTGGGCGCCGTCATCCCTTCCTGAAGGGCGTCGGGGATCCCCCTCAACCAATCCACCTCGCGTACCGGGGAAAATCCTAGGACCTGTCTGGGCAGCAGCGTCGTCATCGTCGCATTTCTTCTTGAAGGTGTTGCTTGGTATGCATGGGGCCGATGCGCTAGCAGTGTGGCGGATTTCTTTGGAGGGCCCAGCGATTGCGGATCATCGTTGTTTTCGTTGATCCGACTCTGTTGTCATTCCTTTCTTTTGTGTTTTCTCTTCCGTTCTTTTTTGGGTGTGACAGTGCTGCTTCCGCTCCGGCACCTATCGTTGAATGTATCGGTCGGTTTCATTGGAATACAAAGCGGGGGAAACCCTTTTTCGGAGGATCGGCTGCCTCGGCAGCCATAGGATGGCGCAGACGACACCTCATCCGAACTCAGCTCCGTCAGCCACAACCATTTGCCACATGGCTCGTGTTGTGCTCGGTGTTTATATAATACAAACCATGTTGCGCTCGGTCAAACCGTTTTCCTACCGTTTTAACACCAATAGTGTTGTGACCACAACAAATCCTCCCTTGTAGCTGGCCCCTTGTGTAGACAGAGATGCGCCATAAGCCCGTAACACCGGCCATGGGGAACCGCTCCTCCTTCTACTCCGGTCTTCTGTAACATCATGGTGCACCATATCATGCGCGGTATGATCGGATCCACTGCGGGTCGAGTGCAACAAGGAACCCTACATCGGAAGCTGCAGCGGCGGACATTCTCAGCTCCAAAGACCAATGGGGAACCACTGCAGTGAGCTGGTGTTCCATGATGGTTCCCAAATACCCTAGTGGTATTTGCTGAAGGTGCTCAAGCTAGATCGCAGCAGGATTTGGTCAGTTTGCCTTCTGCTATCTCCGAAACATGAACCCTAGATAGAATAGCCAGATCACGTGTTTGTTTGCTCTATGCGTGGAAAAGCATTGAAACGCTCTGTTGGTTTATACTGTAGATCAAGTGCAATGTCCCTGTTTGACATGTTGTTGATCACTGTTAATCTCTGTGTGTGATGAATGTCGACGTTGTTGCGATAAATATAGTGAATTACAAAGTGTGTCTGATTCATGTGACATCTATTATATATAAAAAGTAGCTGACGAGTTAACCAGAAAAAAAGAAATAATACGAGAATAATTAGAAACATCTGGTCGTTGATTTTGTCGACCACTATCTTTAAATAGACAATTAACGGACTAGATATAGAACTGAGAAAGAAAAAAAAAAGATAGACCTCCGTATGTCCAGATCCAATCTCAAAATCTCCTTACTTAAGACTAAGAAAAAAAAATAGGCCTCGACATGTCCAGATTCGATCGTACTATTTTTTTTAGGGTAATCATCTACTTTATTTAGGCAAAGTCCGAGACTTCGTCCGCGATTACACTTAGGATACAATCCGGGGGCGACGACCGCCACACCATACACACTCCGTCACCTACAGCTAGTCTAGCCTGAGTGTGAGCAGCCTAATTTGCTGATCTTCTTTTCCAAGTGACCTTGCAATCCTGCCAGCCACGCATAAGCAACTTGATGTCCTCCACAATAGTGCCCACCACCGAGAGGTTTATGTGCTTGTCGTTGATCATGCCCACGGCCTCTTTGTTGTCCATCTCAACATGCATCCTCTGAAAGTGAAAGTCTGACCCAACCTGCAAAGCTTTTCGACAGGCCATAAGTTCAGCCACGTCAGGTTTAGTCACATGTGGAAAAAGATGAGCGAGGGCACCACGAAAGGCTCCAATGTGGTCTCGAAAGACAGCCCCTCCACCACCAGCACCCGAGCTCTTGCCCACTGCTCCGTCCACGTTCACCTTTGTCCATCCTTGCTCCGGCAGACACCACCTGTCCACAGGGGGGGGTGCAGAGGAGGTCCGAAGCTTCTTAGGCACAGCCATATACCATTCATCCATGAGGCGGGAGACCGAGACAGCAACCTCGCTCGCATCTTGAATCCGGACACCATCCCTTGCAGCATTTCTCGCCAGCCAAAGACCATAGACTCCCTGATAGAACATCTCTTTCTGCTCCTCCTGCGCCTCACCATACCAGGAGCGAAGCCACCTACCCAGTTCATGATTTGATTCAATTTCCACAGGCGGGACCAAAGCATGTAGGCTCCGCTTCAACAAGTTCTTGCCAGAACACTTTCGAGTGCGGGCAGTTCCAGAAGCGATGGACCATTGTCTCATCCCTCCCGCAAGCCACACAGAACACACCCGGCTTAATGCACCGACGCTGAAGTTCTGACCCAGTGGCCAGTCCATTAGACAGAAGCCTCCATGCATGAATTTTAACCTTATTTGGGACATGGGTACTCCACAACGCCATCCAATTCCTGCGAGTGTTCACCGAGGACGAACTATCTGGTCAGCCAACTTTCGCCCGCCGAACGCTCATAGCAAGGTGATTGGCAGAACGGACGTTGAACTCCCCAGATTTTGTAAAGTTCCAAGCTAGGAGATCATGAGCCCCATGCCCACCAACCGGGATTTGCTTGATATCCTCCGCGTCATCAGCAGAAAACATTGCATCAACAGTTGCATAATTCCAGCCTTCACCATCTTCCAAGAGCAGATCCGCCACTCTAGTGATTCCATGCATAAAAACTTGTCCTAGTGGCCGCATGGAGCCCTTACGAGGAATCCGGTTATCGTGGTGGATTAAGATATCAGCCCCATCTCCAACACGCCAAACCAGCCCCTCCTTGAGCAAATCACGTCCAAAGAGGATACTCCGAAAGGTGTAAGATCCATTTGAAGGGCACGTAGCCTGCATAATAGAGGAATCCTTATAGTACCGTGCCCGCAGAAGCCTGTCTACGAGAGAGTCAGGCTCTTTCAAAAGCCTCCACGCTTGCTTAGCTAACAATGCTTGATTGAAAGCCTCAAAATTCCTGAATCCCATACCACCATCTCTTTTTGGTAAGCACATCTTATCCCAAGCTACCCAATGAACCTTGTTCTCACCATGATTTGACCCCCACCAGAAGTTAGAAGTGATCGTAGTCAGGTTCCGGCACATTTTCTTTGAGAGTTGAAAACAACTCATGGTGAAAGTTGGAGTTGCTGGAAATATGCCCTAGAGGCAATAATAAAATGGTTATTATTATATTTCTTTGTTCATGATAATTGTCTATTATTCATGCTATAACTGTGTTATCCGGAAATCGTAATACACGTGTGAATGCATAGACCACAACATGTCCCTAGTAAGCCTCTAGTTGACTGGCTCGTTGATCAACAGATAGTCATGGTTTCCTGACTATGGGCATTGGGTGTCATTGATAACGGGATCACATCATTAGGAGAATGATGTGATGGACAAGACCCAATCCTAATCATAGCTCAAAGATCGTGTAGTTCGTTTAGCTAGTGCTTTTCCAAATGTCAAGTATCATTTCCTTAGACAGTGAGATTGTGCAACTCCCGGATACCGTGGGAGTGCTTTGGGTGTGCCAAACGTCACAACGTAACTGGGTGACTATAAAGGTGCACTACAGGTATCTACGAAAGTGTCTGTTGGGTTGGCACGAATCGAGACTGGGATTTGTCACTCCGTATGACAGAGAGGTATCTCTGGGCCCACTCGGTAATGCATCATCATAATGAGATCAATGTGACCAAGTGTCTGGTCACAGGATCATGCATTACGGTACGAGTAAAGTGACTTGCCGGTAACGAGATTAAACGAGGTATTGGGATACCAACGATCGAGTCTCGGGCAAGTAACGTACCGATTGACAAAGGGAATTGTATACGAGGTTGATTGAATCCTCGACATCGTGGTTCATCCGATGAGATCATCGAGGAGTATGTGGGAGCCAACATGGGTATCCAGATCCCGCTGTTGGTTATTGACCAGAGAGGCGTCTCGGTCATGTCCGCATGTCTCCCGAACCCGTAGGGTCTACACACTTAAGGTTCGGTGACGCTAGCGTTGTAGAGATATGAGTATGCAGTAACCCGAAAGTTGTTCAGAGTCCCGGATGAGATTCCGGACATCACGAGGAGTTCCGGAATGGTCCGGAGGTGAAGAATTATATATAGGAAGTGCAGTTTCGGCCATCGGGAAAGTTTCTAGGGTCACCGGTATTGTACCGGGACCACCGGAAGGGTACCGGGGGTCCACCGGGTGGGGCCAACTATCCCGGAGGGCCCCGTGGGCTGAAGTGGGGAGGAGAACCAGCCCCTGGTGGACTGGTGCGCCCCCCTTGCCCCCCCCTGCGTCTAGGGTTGGAAACCCTAGGGTGGGGGGCGCCTCCACTTGCCTTGGGGGGCAAGCCACCCCCCTGGCCGCCGCCCCTCCTAGGAGATGGCATCACCTAGGGCCAGCGCCCGCCCTAGGGGGCCTATGTAAAGAGGAGGGGAGGGAGGGCAGCCGCACCCATGCTCTTGGCGCCTCCCTTTCCCCTTGCTACACCTCTCCCTCTCGTAGAAGCTCGGCGAAGCTCTGCCGAGATCACTGCTGCATCCACCACCACGCCGTCGTGCTGCTGGATCTCCATCAACCTCTCCTTCCCCCTTGCTGGATCAAGAAGGAGGAGATGTCTTCCTCAACCGTACGTGTGTTGAACGTGAAGGTGCTGTCCGTTCAGCACTAGGATCACCGGTGATTTGGATCACGACGAGTACGACTCCCTCAACCCCGTTATCTTGAACGCTTCCGCTCGCGATCTACAAGGGTATGTAGATGCACTCCTTTCTCTCGTTGCTAGATGAACTCCTAGATTGATCTTGGTGAATGTAGGAAATTTTTTATTTTATGCAACGTTCCCCAACAGTGGCATCATGAGCTAGGTCTATGCGTAGTTCTCTTTGCACGAGTAGAACACAAATTTGTTGTGGGCGTAGATGTTGTCAACTTTCTTGCCACTACTAGTCTTATTTTGCTTCAGCGGTATTGTGGGATGAAGCGGCCCGGACCGACCTAACACGTATCCTTACGTGAGACAGATTCCACCGACTGACATGCACTAGTTGCATAAGGTGGCTAGCGGGTGTCTGTCTCTCCCACTTTAGTTGGAGCAGATTCGATGAAAAGGGTCCTTATGAAGGGTAAACAGAAGTTGGCAAATCACGTTGTGGCTTTTACGTAGGTAAGAAAACGTTCTTGCTAGAACCCTATTGCAGCCACGTAAAACATGCAACAACAATTAGAGGACGTCTAACTTGTTTTTGCAGCATATGATTTGTGATGTGATATGGCCAAAAGTTGTGATGAATGATGAATGATATATATGTGATGTATGAGATCATGTTCTTGTAATAGGAATCACGACTTGCATGTCGATGATTATGACAACTGGCAGGAGCCATAGGAGTTTTCTTTATTTTTTGTATGACCTGCGTGTCATTGAGAAACGCCATGTAAATTACTTTACTTTATTGCTAAATGTGTTAGCCATAGTAGTAGAAGTAATAGTTGGCGAGCAACTTCATGGAGACACGATGATGGAGATCATGATGTCATGCCAGTGACGAAGATGATCATGGGGCCCCGAAGATGGAGATCAAAGGAGCTATATGATATTGGCCATATCATGTCACTATTT
This sequence comes from Triticum timopheevii, assembly GCA_963921465.1. Taxonomy (NCBI): domain Eukaryota; kingdom Viridiplantae; phylum Streptophyta; class Magnoliopsida; order Poales; family Poaceae; genus Triticum; species Triticum timopheevii. Next base: position 14,843,763 of record OY997272.1, on the reverse strand, counting down.
GATTGCATGTGATGTTTATCATGTTTTTCATCTTGTTTACTTAGAACGAGGTAGTAAATAAGATGATCCCTCATAATAATTTCAAGAAAAGTGTTCCCCCTAATTGTGCACCGTTGCGAAGGTTCATTGTTTTGAAGCACCACGTGATGATCGGGTGTGATAGATCCTAACGTTCGAATACAACGGGTGTAAGCCAGATTTACACACGCAATACACTTACGTTGACTTGACGAGCCTAGCATGTACATACATGGCCTCGGAGCACGGAGGACCGAAAGGTCGAGCATGAGTCGTATAAAAGATACGATCAACATGGAGATGTTCACCGATGATGACTAGTCCGTCTCACGTGATGATCGGACAAGGGCTAGTCGAGTCGGATCATGTATCACTTAGATGACTAGAGGGATGTCTAATCTGAGTGGGAGTCCATTAAATAATTTGATTAGATGAACTTAATTATAATGAACTTAGTCTAAAATCTTTACAATATGTCTTGTAGATCAAATGGCCCACGTTACCCTCAACTTCAACGCATTCCTAGAGAAAACCAAGCTGAAAGATGATGGCAGCAACTATACGGACTGGGTCTGGAACCTGAGGATCATCCTCATAGCTGCCAAGAAAGATTATGTCCTAGAAGCGCCGGTAGGTGAAGCACCAATCCCAGAGAACCAAGACGTTATGAACGCTTGATAATCTCGTGCTGATGATTACTCCCTCATTCAGTGCGGCATGCTTTACAACTTAGAACCGGGGCTCCAAAAGCGTTTTGAGCAACACGGAGCATATGAGATGTTCGAAGAGCTGAAAATGGTTTTCCAAGCTCATGCCCGAGTCGAGAGATATGAAGTCTCCGACAAGTTCTTCAGCTATAAGATGGAGGAAAATAGTTCTGTCACTGAGCACATACTCAAGATGTCTGGGTTGCAACAACCGCTTGACTAAACTGGGAGTTAATCTCCCGGATGACGCGATCATTGACAGAATCCTTCAGTCGCTTCCACCGAGCTACAAGAGCTTTGTGATGAACTTCAATATGCAGGGGATGGAAAAGACCATTGTCAGTGTCAAAACCGGCGGATATCGGGTAGGGGGTCCCGAACTGTGCGTCTAGGCGGATGGTAACAGGAGACAAGGGACACGATGTTTTACCCAGGTCGGGCCCTCTTGATGGAGGTAAAACCCTACGTCCTGCTTGATTGATACTGATGATGTGGGTATTACAAGAATAGATCTACCACGAGATCAAGGAGGCTAAACCATAGAAGCTAGCCTATGGTATGATTGTTGTTCTTGATGTTGTCCTACGGACTAAAACCATCCGGTTTATATAGGCACCGGAGAGGGCTAGGGTTACATAGAGTCGGTTACAATGGTAGGAGATCTACATATCCGTATCGCCAAGCTTGCCTTCCATGCCAAGGAAAGTCCCATCCGGACACGGGACGAAGTCTTCAATCTTGTATCTTCATAGTCTTGGAGTCCAGTCGATGATGATAGTTCGGCTATCCGGACACCCCCTAGTCCAGGACTCCCTCAGTAGCCCCTGAACCAGGCTTCAATGATGACGAGTCTGGCGTGCATACTGTCTTCGGCATTGCAAGGCGGGTTCCTTCTCCGAATAATTTGTAGAAGATTGTGAACACCAGGATAGTGTCCGGCTCTGCAAAATAAATCCCACATTCCACTGTAGAGAGAATAATATTTACACAAGTTCAATCTGCTGACGTATTTCGTGGCGTGACATCACACCACAACCAAGCCTTTACTTGATTCGTTTTTATTATACAGCCTCAGCGCGTTTAGCGAAGCGGTTTCCTTGGAACGTCTTGTCGAAGCAGAGATCGTGTTCCCCTTATTCTGGGATTCTCATCAATACGGACGTGGGTAACCCAGCCGCACCTTTGATTGCGGCGCTTGGGAGAAAAGCGAGTTTTACCATGCCGGTGGGGACGCATAATTTCGTCCGCCCATATATAAGGGGATAAGGACCACCTTTTTACCTACGCTTTCTTCCTCCTTTGCTTATTCATCTCCGCGCACTCGAGCTCCAGCGCCCAAGTCCGCACATCTCACCTCGACCTTCTCCAGCCATGTCCGGAGCGGGAGGCAAGTGGATGGCCTCCTCCGTCATGGAGGGGCACATCGAGAGGCTGCGCGGCGCCGGATACCTGTCCAGCGACATCGCGCACCGGCTCCCCGACAAGGGGCAACTCATCCCCACCCCCAGGCCCCATGAGAGGGTGGTATTCCTTCCCCATTTCCTCCACAGACTGGGCTTCCCACTTCACCCCTTTGTCCGGGGGCTCATGTTCTACTACGGCCAGGATTTCCATGATCTGGCCCCGAATTTCATCCTCAACATCTCGGCGTTTATCGTCGTGTGCGAGGCCTTCCTCTGCATCCAGCCCCACTTCGGCTTGTGGCTCTAGATCTTCAATGTCAAGCCAAAGGTCGTGAAGGGGAATCAAGCGGAATGCGGAGACGCCATGGTGGGCAAGATACCCAACGTTACTTGGCTCGAGGGCGCCTTCGTGGAAACCATCAAGGGGTGGCAATCGGGGTGGTTCTACATCACCGAGCCGCGTGACCCTAAATGGGCAGCGGCCCCCGAATTCAGATCTAGCATCCCCACACGGCTCACCTCTTGGAAGGAGAGTGGCCTGACTTGGGGCAATTTGGTGGAGCTGACCGGACTCCAAGATTGCATCTAGAAGCTGGTGGACAAGAAGCTCAAGCTTGACAACGTGGTCCAGGTCATGCTCATCCGCCGAATTCTCCCGTGCCAACAACGGGCCTTTAAATTCTGGGAGTTCAATCCGGCTCAGCACCGAATGTTGAGCGGGCTCTTCGACACTAGGTACGAAGACGCCTGGAAGGTGCTTTTTAAGGGCGCCGAGGCTCCCGCATCCGCTACCGAAGATCGCGGATTCCTCTCGCAGCGTCAGGCTGACGAGGTAAATGATTTTACCCTTTACGGGACACTTGTTTTCCATAGTTTGACTCTATGCGGGATCCAAACTCCCTTTTCCTTGACAGGACTGGCTGAAGAAGGCCGAGCTGACTATCTGTCCGGCCCCCTTGCCAGAAGACCCAGTGGATGCCCGTCTAGCGGGGCTACTAGTTCCGGCACCCCATGTGGTGCCGGAGAAGAAGGCCAAGAAGGAGGCCACGGGTACTCGAAAGAGTTCCCATTTTCAGGTGTCCGATGACTCCGAGGCGGACTCCTCCCCCGAAGACGAGGAGGAGAAGAAAAAGGTCTCTCCCCCAGCGGGGGGAGGGAAGAAAAGGAAGGCCTCCCCAGCTAGAGAGGCCAAAGGGTCCAAGAAGGGAAGGACTCTTCCCCCGGACTGTTCCGCCAACGCCGGAGACAACGACAAGGATTGGCCTCCAAGGGCCAGGCCCCTAGCGAGATCGTAAGTATCCGGACTCCTGAATGACTTCATGATTTTTCTTTTTGCCACTTGGTGTCTCTCTAACGCCGCATACAACCCTGCAGTCCGCCCAAGGACGATCTTTCCGCTTCGTCGAGCGGGTCCTTGGGCTCGTCGGATGTGAATAGCACTTCACTTCCAACCGCCTCCTCTCCCCGCGACGCTGACGACATCGAGGTGGGATCCCAGAGAGGGACCCATCCGGAGGAGGAGGACCCGGAGGTGGCACAGGGTGACCTCCCGGACTTCGTGCCGGACGCCGTACCGGAACCTGTAGTGGTTCCGGAGTCCGGCGGGCGACCCTTCGTACGAAGGGCAAGACCATGGCTCCGGCGGCCTCCGTCCAACCGGAGGTGCCGGATAATTTGCTGGAGGCGCTCAACGGCGCTTCCATCGAGGAGGAACACCGCACTGTCATGAGTGCGGTGATTCAGAAGGTCCAGCTCGCCAAGAGCGGGCTGACCGAAGCCTGCAACAGCCTTCTATCAGGCTTTGAGGTAAGAATATTAATATATGTAAAATAGTACCGCATGGACAGTAGCCCCTGATGCTCGGTTCGGTGTTCGGAAAGAAAAGCCGGACTGAGGATCTAAAAAGATATACGCAGGAGTCATAAAAGATATGTCGATATGGGATTGCAGGCTACGCTGCTGACCTCTGCCGCACTGACTGCGGAGGTCAATGCTTTGAAGCAAAACATCGAGCGGTCCGAGAACGAGCTCGGCCGTGCCAAGAAGCAGCTCGAGGACAAAGAAGGTGAGTAGCACCTTATTAAAGTTGTACCTTACAGAAAAGGATTTGGTTGCAAAAAGAATGATAGGGATAACTTGGGTATAGCAGGGGCCACAGACGAGGTGGCGACCCTGAAGGAGGCGGTGTCCGTGGCCGAGCGTAATGCGGCCGCGGAGCGCACCGAGCGAGAGAAGCAGGAGGTGCGGGTGGCGGAGGTACGGCAAGAGCTCCATGCTCTCGTGGAAAAACATGAGAGGTTGGAGCGTGACTCGAAGGCTCGAGAGTCTGAGCTTGCCTCGGCTCTTGAGAGTGCCAAAGCCGCTAAGGCCGAAGCCTACAAGGCCCTCCAGGAAATCGAGGCGTTGGAGAAAATGGCGTCGGGTAAGGCATTTTTCATGCAAAGCAAGCATGTGGATGTGAATTACGTGTTACTTACCCGAATTCGGAGCTCTCCAGGAGCGTTTGTAGATCTGCCCCGCAACGTGTCCGATGCTGCCGCTTTCTACAGGGCCGAGGAGGGGAGCTCGACGGAGAAGGTATTCTGGTCTCAGTATGCTGAGGCCGGACATCCGGTTCCCCTTAGCGACCAGCTGAAGCAGCTGGTCGAGCTCCACAAGGTGGCCGAACAGGCCATGAAGGGCCTCATAGTTTGGCTATGGCCCAATGAGGCCATGCCTGGGAGTTACTTCGGCCTGGTGCGGCAGCTGGTGGATGCGTGTCCATGGGTTGAGGTCATCAAGCGATCCGCCTGTATCGAAGGTGCCCGTCGGGCCCTTGCCCGTGCTAAGATGCACTGGGGCAAGATGGATGCTGAGAAGCTTGTGACAGACGCGCCACCGCCGGGCAAGGAGTATCGCATGCCCGAGATGTATTACAAGAGTGTCTTGAAGGGTGCCCGCACTATTGCGGGTGAGTGCTCCAATGATGTAATATTTGAGTAGACTCGCATTTTGTTATCCTGTGCGCAGAAAACTTTGTTCATGTGTGCTAAGCAACGCTTGATGATTTAAAATATTACCTTCTGTGCAGCTGTTTATCAAATCTGAGAGATGGCAAGTCATCGGCTTCAGCCCCCATGCCACGAGTGCTGGGGTGTTTGGGATAAATTTGAGCACTCTTGTTCCCATATTTGGGTCCATCTAGGGAGGCGCTCAACACGACGAACTAGGCAACCGGACTTATAATGCTTGAACACTCTCACTTAGCCATAAAATTCTATAATTTTAAATTTCGGCGAAGCTCCTAGTGTTCGGAAGGCCGAACTCGGGGTGCTATCCACGCCTAGGCCAGACAGAGCCGGTTCTTCGCTCTAAGCAGCATAAGTCTTTAGGGACTCGAAAAAACCTCTCGAACAGCGACCGGCTCTCGCCTCATCATGACGGTCAGTTTTAGCTTTCTCCACTCAGGCGTTAGCCCAGCTCAACTGGGGCGCAATCGCAGTGGTTCTCCTAGTGCTACCTTAGCCGATACAACGGAACATAAGGTACCAAAACATGGGAGCCGGGCAAACCCAACTATTGACCCAAGACATGATTCGGAGCTGATGCATATAATGCTATAAGTTCGAGGTGCCGCACTTGTGAAAGTGTTCAGACTTATCACACCATAATGTGGGGAACATAAGCCCCTGGTGTTTTTAGCCGTACCAAGGTGTATGGATGCAACATGTCTCAAATGAACATATGTATAAGAAAGAAATGCAATTATAAGCAAAAAGGTGATGTATTGTTTTATTCAAGAAGTACTGCTAAGAATGCAGAACGATACAAATATTGCAATAAGCAAGGGATGGGACTATAAAACATGTCCCCCTCCAGGGGTAGGCTGCGGAGTGGTGTATAAAACAGATTTAATGCTCGTAAGGGAGACCACCTGGATATTCGTTGCAGCCTTTCTCCTTCCCTGGCTGTTGCATCGTGAGTTCGGTCGGTCTACCGCCGGACAGGGCCTCTGGTGAACGGAGTCCTATGGGCAAGAAAAAAAAAGAAAAAGAAAGAAATGACACACTTGGAGCCCCTGATGTGGTTGAGCCGCATTCTGGGCCTGTCGTGGTCGTGCCCCTTCCCCTATGCACATGGTATCTCCAGAGCATAATGATGTACGCGAAGGAACAGTATTGCGATCTTTGCAGGGCTGGGGTTGGGGCCGCATTGCTACGCGTGCTCAGAACGCGCCAGGTGGTCTGGTTGTAGGTTACTTCAGGCGCGTTTGGCCGTGTCCGGCCGCTTAACGGCCGGATTCGAGAATTGCCTTAAAAGGCTGCATTGTACTTCTGCCGCTAGACCCGCTGTATGTTCCTCCGTTCGGAGGGAGCGCTCGGTGTTTCCGTTGACCGTGATGACTCCTCGAGGGCCTGGCATCTTGAGCTTGAGGTATGCGTAGTGCGGCACCGCGTTGAACTTTGCAAGCGCGGTTCGTCCGAGCAAAGCATCATAGCCGCTGCGGAACGGAACTATATCGAAGATTAACTCCTCGCTTCGGAAGTTATCCGGGGATCCGAAGACCACTTCCAGTGTGACTGAGCCCGTACAATTGCCCTCTACACCTGGTATGACGCCTTTGAAGGTCGTCTTTGTGGGTCTAATCCTTGAGGGGTCTATGCCCATCTTGCGCACTGTGTCCTGATAAAGCAGGTTCAGGCTGCTGCCGCCGTCCATCAGGACTCTGGTGAGGTGAAATCCATCGACGATTGGGTCTAAAACCAATGCGGCGAACCCGCCGTGGCGGATGCTGGTGGGGTGGTCCCTTCGATCAATAGTGATCGGGCAGGAGGACCATGGGTTGAACTTCAGGGCGACTGGCTCCATCGCGTATACGTCCCTGAGTGCACGCTTCCCCTCCCTCTTGGGTATGTGGGTTGCGTATATCATATTTACCGTCCGCACTTGTGGGGGAAAACCCTTTTGTCCTTTATTGTTCGGCGGTCGGGTATCTTCTTCGTCATCGCTATGCAGCCCCTTGTCATTGTTTTTGGCAATTAGCTTGTCTGCCTGCTTGAATACCCAACAGTCCCTGTTGGTGTGGTTGGCTGGCTTTTCGGGGGTGCCGTGTATCTGGCACGAGCGATCAAGTATTCGGTCCAAATTGGACGGACCCGTAGTAGTTCTTTTGAATGGCTTCTTCCGCTGACCAGGTTTGGAGCCTCTGAATCCGGTGTTGACTGCCGTATCCTCATTATTGTCGCCATTAATGCGGCGTTTATTCTTGTTGCGATGCGACCTGCCATTGCGATCCTTGGTATCCGGAATGCCAGAATTTTTGCTGAGGTTGTTGCTGCGAGCTAGCCAGCTGTCCTCTCCCGTGCAAAAGCGGGTCATGAGTGATGTGAGGGCTGCCATAGATTTCGGCTTTTCCTGTCCCAGGTGCCGGGCAAGCCACTCGTCGCGGATGTTATGTTTGAAGGCTGCGAGGGCCTCTGCGTCCGGACAGTCGACGATTTGGTTTTTCTTAGTTAAGAACCGTGTCCAGAATTGTCTGGCCGATTCGTCTGGCTGCTGAATTATGTGGCTTAGGTCGTCAGCGTCTGGTGGTCGCACATACGTGCCCTGGAAGTTATCAAGGAATGCAGCTTCTAGGTCCTCCCAACATCCAATTGATTCTGCTGGTAAGCTATTAAGCCAATGCCGAGCTGGTCCTTTAATTTTGAGTGGGAGGTATTTGATGGCGTGAAGATCGTCACCGCGGGCCATGTGGATATGAAGGAGATAGTCTTCGATCCAAACCGCGGGGTATGTTGTGCCGTCATAGGATTTGATATTCACGCGTTTAAACCCTTCGGGGATTTGATGATCCATTACTTCGTCTGTGAAGCATAGTGGGTGTGCGGCGCCTCTGTATTGGGCTATATCGCGACGAAGCTCCAACTAGCTTTGTCTATTGTGTTCGGCCGGCCAGGACTTACTGTGTCCGGCGCGACGGTTGTCGTCACGTATTATGGGGCGCCCACACAATCTGTAGATCGATCTTGATTGTCTTGCCTTATCCTCCAATATATCTCGCAAGTCCGGAGCATTCCCCTGTGGCCTTGTGCTGTTCGAGCAATGCCGGGGTACGGTTCTAGTGAAGGGCCTAGAGGCCTCTCTGTCGCGGCCACGAGGTGGTCGGTCAGCCGTATTGTGCTTTGGTGATGCAGGTTTATATGCCTCCTCCTCTAATCGGGGGAGCAACTTGCGTTTGGGGTAGCTTTTGGAGGGGCGTTCGAGCTCATGCTCTTTGGCCGCCAGGACTTCCGTCCATCTGTCGGCTAGCAGATCCTGATCAACTCTAAGCTATTGCTGCTTTTTCTTGAGGCTGTTTGCCGTGGCCATAAGCCTGCGTTTAAAACACTCTTGATCGACGGGATCCTCAGGCACGACAAAATCGTCGTCATCGAGGCTTGCCTCGTCTCCAGAGGGAGGCATGTAGCTATCGTCCTCTACCTCTTCGTCTGCCGCCCTCTCGTGAGGGCTGGCATCTCTGTCCTCCTGCGCTGAGTCTTGCTGCAGGGGGTTGTCTTCGGTACTGTCTGGGGTATTATTATCTCCGGTGCCGGAATCGCCATTCTTGCTGTGGCGGGATTTAGAGCGGCGCCGCTGACGCCGGCGCTTGGGCTGTTTCTTGGAGGGGTCTTCCTCCGCTGTTCCTTCGCCATTCCCATCCTTTGGGATATCTACCATGTATATGTCGTATGACGAGGTGGCTTTCCAGTGCCCAGTAGGCGCTGGTTCTTGGTGGTCTCCGGCATCGTCGTCCATACCGTCGATGTCTTCGGAGTCGAAGTCTAGCATGTCCGTTAGATCGTCGACAGCGGCTACTAAGTGGGTGGTGGGTGGGTCTTGAATTTCTTCGTCGTCCGCATCCCAACCATCCTGACCGCAGTCCGGCCAGGGCTCTCCTGATAATGAGAGATATTTTAGCAAGCTTAGAATGTCGCCAAAAGGTGAGTGTTGAAAGATGTCCGCGGCGGCGAACTCCATTATCGGCGCCCAATTGGATTCGATTGGTGGGGGCGCGGGAGGTTCAGAGTCCGGCAAGGAGTCCGGCACCTTGGAGTCGCGAGCTTTAGAAGGGACAAAGTCGGTATTCGGCTCTATCGCCGTAGAGTTTGCAGCCCCCGAGGCGGTGTCTAACCATCCGTCCTCGATCTGCGCAGTCGGCTCCGAATCGAGGGTCGGAGCCGATTCGTGCGCGGCCTCCAGGGCACTGTCCGGCAGCGGAGCCGAATCATGCCCATCGTGACAGTGTGGCGCGCTCGGCTGTGGCTCGAATCCGTTGAAGATCAAGTCTCCGCAAATATCAGACATGAAGTTAAGACTTCCAAATCTGACCTGACGGCCAGGGGGGTAGCTTTCGATCTGCTCCAGATGGCCAACCGAATTGGCCCACAGTGCAAAGCCGCCGAATATGAAGATCTGTCCGGGGAGAAAAGTCTCACCCTGGACCGCGTCATTGTTGGTGATCGAAGGAGCCATCTAGCCTATTGGTGACGACACAGAGGAATTCTCAATGAAAGCACCAATGTCGGTGTCAAAACCGGTGGATCTCGGGTAGGGGGTCCCGAACTGTGCGTCTAGGCGGATGGTAACAGGAGACAAGGGACACGATGTTTTACCCAGGTTCGGGCCCTCTTGATGGAGGTAAAACCCTACGTCCTGCTTGATTGATATTGATGATGTAGGTATTACAAGAGTAGATCTACCACGAGATCAAGGAGGCTAAACCCTAGAAGCTAGCCTATGGTATGATTGTTGTTCTTGATGTTGTCCTACGGACTAAAACCATCCGGTTTATATAGACACTGGAGAGGGCTAGGGTTACATAGAGTCGGTTACAATGGTAGGAGATCTACATATCCGTATCGCCAAGCTTGCCCTTCACGCCAAGGAAAGTCCCATCCGGACACGGTACGAAGTCTTCAATCTTGTATGTTCATAGTCTTGGAGTCCGGCCGATGATGATAGTTCGGCTATCCGGACACCCCCTAGTCCAGGACTCCCTAAACCATTCCTGAGGTATATTCAATGCTGAAATCAGCGGAGGTGGAGATCAAAAAGGAACATCAACTGTTGATGGTGAATAAAACCACTAAGTTCAAGAAAGGCAAGGGTAAGAAGAACTTCAAGAAGGACGGCAAGGGAGTTTCCGCGCCTGGTAAGCCAGTTGCCGGGAAGAAGTCAAACAATGGACCCAAGCCTGAAACTGAGTGCTTTTATTGCAAGGGAAGTGGTCACTGGAAGCGGAGCTGCCCCAAGTACTTAGCGGACAAGAAGGCCGGCAAAACCAAAGGTATATGTGATATACATGTAATTGATGTGTACCTTACCAGTACTCGTAGTAGCTCTTGGGTATTTGATACTGGTGCGGTTGCTCATATTTGTAACTCAAAGCAGGAGCTGCGGAATAAGCGGAGACTGGCGAAGGACGAGGTGACGATGCGCGTCGGGAATGGTTCCAAGGTTGATGTGATCGCCGTCGGCACGCTACCTCTACATTTACCTACGGGATTAGTTTTAGACCTCAATAATTGTTATTTAGTACCAGCTTTGAGCATGAACATTGTATCAGGATCTCGTTTAATTCGAGATGGCTACTCATTTAAATCCGAGAATAATGGTTGTTCTATTTATATGAGAGATATGTTTTATGGTCATGCCCCGCTGGTGAATGGTTTATTCTTAATGAATATCGAGCATAATTTTACACATATTCATAGTGTGAATACCAAAAGATGTAAAGTTGATAACGATAGTCCCACATACTTGTGGCACTGCCGCCTTGGTCACATTGGTGTCAAGCGCATGAAGAAGCTCCATGCTGATGGACTTTTAGAGTCTCTCGATTATGAATCATTTGACACATGCGAATCATGCCTCATGGGCAAAATGACCAAGACTCCGTTCTCCGGAACAATGGAGTGAGCAACCAACTTATTGGAAATCATACATACTGATGTGTGCGGTCCAATGAGCATTGAGGCTCGCGGAGGATATCGTTATGTTCTCACTCTCACTGATGACTTGAGTAGATATGGGTATGTCTACTTGATGAAACACAAGTCTGAGACCTTTGAAAACTTCAAGGAATTTCAGAATGAGGTAGAGAATCAACGTGACCGAAAGATAAAGTTCCTACGATCAGATCGTGGGGGAGAATATTTAAGTCACGAATTTGGTACGCACTTAAGGAAATGTGGAATCGTTTCACAACTCATGCCACCTGGCACACCTCAGCGTAACGGTGTGTCCGAACATCGTAATCGCACTTTATTGGATATGGTGCGATCTATGATGTCTCTTACCGATTTACCGCTATCATTTTGGGGATACGCTCTAGAGACAGATACATTCACTTTAAATAGGGCACCGTCTAAATCCGTTGAGACGACACCGTATGAATTATGGTTTGGGAAGAAACCTAAGTTGTCGTTTCTAAAAGTTTGGGGATGCGATGCTTATGTCAAGAAACTTCAACCTGGGAAGCTCGAACCCAAGTCAGAAAAATGCGTCTTCATAGGATACCCTAAGGAAATCATTGGGTATACTTTCTACTTAAGATCCGAGGGCAAGATCTTTGTTTCCAAGAATGGGTCCTTTCTGGAGAAAGAGTTTCTCTCGAAAGAATTAAGTGGGAGGAAAGTAGAGCTTGATGAAGTACTACCTCTTGAGACGGTAAGTAGCGCAACTCAGGAAGATGTTCCTGTGGTGCCTGCACCGACAAGAGAGGAGGTTAATGATGATGATCAAGATACTTCGGATCAAGCTCCTACTGAACTTCGATGGTCCACAAGGACACGTTTCGCACCAGAGTGGTACGGCAACCCTGTCTTGGAAATCATGTTGTTAGAAAACGGTGAACCTTCAAACTATGAAGAAGCGATGGCGGGCCCAGATTCCATCAAAAGGCTTGAAGCCATGCAATCCGAGATAGGATCCATGTATGAAAACAAAGTATGGACTTTGACAGACTTGCCCGATGATCGGCGAGCAATAGAAAACAAATGGATCTTTAAGAAGAAGACGGACGCGGATGGTAATGTTACCATATATAAAGCTCGACTTGTCGCTAAGGGTTATCGACAAGTTCAAGGGATTGACTACGATGAGACATTCTCTCCCGTAGCAAAGCTGAAATCCGTCTGAATCATGTTAGCAATTGCCGCATACTATGATTATGAGATATGGCAAATGGACGTCAAAACGGCATTCCTTAACGGTCACCTTAAGGAAGAACTGTATATGATGCAGCTGGAAGGTTTTGTCGACCCTGAGAATGCTAACAAGGTATGCAAGCTCCAGTGATCCATTTATGGGCTGGTGCAAGCATTTCGGAGTTGGAACATTCGCTTTGATGAGATGATCAAAGCGTTTGGGTTTATGCAGACTTATGGAGAAGCCTGCATTTACAAGAAAGTGAGTGGGAGTTCTGTAGCATTTCTCATATTATATGTAGATAACATACTTTTGATGGGAAATGATATAGAACTTTTGGACAACATTAAGGCCTACTTGAATAAGTGTTTTTCAATGAAGGACCTTGGAGAAGCTGCTTACATATTAGGCATCAAGATCTATAGGGATAGATCAAGACGCCTCATAGGTCTTTCACAAAGCACATACCTTGATAAGATTTTGAAGAAGTTCAATATGGATCAGTCCAAGAAAGGTTCTTGCCTGTACTGCAAGGTGTGAGATTGAGCTCGGCTCAGTGCCCGACCACGGCAGAAGATAAAGAAGAGATGAGTGTCATCCCCTATGCCTCAGCCATAGGGTCTATTATGTATGCCATGTTGTGTACCAGACCTGATGTAAACCTTGCCGTAAGTTTGGTAGGAAGGTACCAAAGTAATCCCGGCAAGGAACACTGGACAGCGGTCAAGAACATCCTAAAGTGCCTAAAAAGGACTAAGGATATGTTTCTCGTTTATGGAGGTGACGAAGAGCTCGTCGTAAAGGGTTACGTCGACGCTAGCTTCGATACAGATCTGGATGACTCTAAGTCACAGACCGGATACGTGTATATTTTGAATGGTGGGGCAGTAAGCTGGTGCAGTTGCAAGCAAAGCGTCGTGGCGGGATCTACATGTGAAGCAGAGTACATGGCAGCCTCGGAGGTAGCGCATGAAGCAATCTGGGTGAAGGAGTTCATCACCGACCTAGGAGTCATACCCAATGCGTCGGGGCCGATCGCATTCTTCTGTGACAACAGTGGAGCTATTGCACTTGCCAAGGAGCCCAGGTTTCACAAGAAGACCAGGCACATCAAGCGTCGCTTCAACTCCATATGTGAAAATGTTCAAGATGGAGACATAGATATTTGTAAAGTACATACGGATCTAAATGTAGTAGATCCATTGACTAAACCTCTCCCTAGAGCAAAACATGATCAACACCATAACGCTATGGGTGTTCGATTCATCACAATGTAACAAGAACATTGACTCTAGTGCAAGTGGGAGACTATTAGAAATATGCCCTAGAGGCAATAATTTATTATATTTCTTTGTTCATGATAATTGTCTATTATTCATGCTATAACTATGTTATCCGGAAATCGTAATACACGTGTGAATACATAGACCACAACATGTCCCTAGTAAGCCTCTAGTTGACTAGCTCATTGATCAACAGATAGTCATGGTTTCCTGACTATGGGCATTGGATGTCATTGATAACGGGATCACATCATTAGGAGAATGATCTGATGGACAAGACCCAATCCTAAGCATAGCTCAAAGATCGTGTAGTTTGTTTAGCTAGAGCTTTTCCAAATGTCAAGTATCATTTCCTTAGACCATGAGATTGTGCAACTCCCGGATACCGTAGGAGTGCTTTGGGTGTGCCAAACGTCACAACGTAACTGGGTGACTATAAAGGTGCACTACGGGTATCTCCGAAAGTGTCTGTTGGGTTGGCACGAATCGAGACTGGGATTTGTCACTCCGTATGACAAAGAGGTATCTCTGGGCCCACTCGGTAATGCATCATCATAATTAGCTCAATGTGGCCAAGTGTCTGGTCACGGGATCATGCATTACGGTACGAGTAAAGTGACTTGCCGGTAACGAGATTAAACGAGGTATTGGGATACCGACGATCGAGTCTTGGGCAAGTAACGTACCGATTGACAAAGGGAATTGTATACGGGGTTGATTGAATCCTCTACATCGTGGTTCATCCGATGAGATCATCGAGTAGTATGTGGGAGCCAACATCGGTATCTAGATCCCGCTGTTGGTTATTGACAGGAGAGGCATCTCGGTCATGTCTGCATGTCTCCCGAACCCGTAGGGTCTACACTCTTAAGGTTCGGTGACGCTAGGGTTGTAGAGATATGAGTATGCAATAACCCGAAAGTTGTTTGGAGTCCTGGATGAGATCCCGGACGTCACGAGGAGTTCCAGAATGGTCCGGAGGTGAAGAATTATATATAGGAAGTGCAGTTTCAGCCATCGGGAAAGTTTCGGGGGTCACCGATATTGTACCGGGACCACCGGAAGGGTATCGGGGGTCCACCGGGTGGGGCCACCTATCCCGGAGGGCCCCGTGGGCTGAAGTGGGTATGGGAACCACCCTCTGGTGGGATGGTGCGCCCCCCTTGGGCCCCCCCTGCGCCTAGGGTTGGAAACCCTAGGATGCGGGGCGCCTCCACTTGCCTTGGGGTGCAAGCCACCCCCCTGGCCGCTGCCCCCCCCTCCTTGGAGATGGCATCTCCTAGGGCCGGTGCCCCCCTAGGGGGCCTATATAAAGAGGGGGGAGGGAGGGCAGCCGCACCCATGCTCTTGGCGCCTCCCTTTCCCCTTGCTACACCTCTCCCTCTCGTAGAAGCTCGGCGAAGCTCTGCCGGGATCACTGCTGCATCCACCACCACGCCGTTGTGCTGCTGGATCTCCGTCAACCTCTCCTTCCCCCTTGCTGGATCAAGAAGGAGGAGACGTCTTCCTCAACCGTACGTGTGTTGAACGCGGAGGTGCTATCCGTTCAGCACTAGGATCATCGGTGATTTGGATCACGACGAGTACGACTCCCTCAACCCCGTTCTCTTGAACGCTTCCGCTCGCGATCTACAAGGGTATGTAGATGCACTCCTTTCTCTTGTTGCTAGATGAACTCCTAGATTGATCTTGGTGAACGTAGGAAAATTTTTATTTTATGCAACATTCCCCAACAGGAGTAGCTTGCAGCCCAGACTTCGCAAGAACTTCTTTGGCCGCCTTCGATAGCCCTTTCCCTTTCCATCCAAAGACCTTTCCCCTAGCACTCTCCCTCACAGGCTTGAAAGTCCCATCTTTTGATCTACCCACCACAGTTGGCAGGCCCAAATACTTCTCATTGAGTGCTTCAGATGTAATACCAATGATTCCCTTCAACATGGCCTTATTATTCTCAGCACATCCTTTACCAAAGAAGATGGATGGCTTCTGCAAATTGACCCGTTGCCCAGACGCATGTTCATAGCACCGAAGGATATCTCTTAGAGTCTCCAAATTATCCTATGATCCCTCCAAGAAAAAAATGCTGTCATCCGCAAATAGCAAGTGGGTCACATGGGGGCCAGTGCTCCCAAATGACACACCTTTAATCCTCCTCTCTTGTTGGGCTTTCTTTAAGAGTATAGAAAAACCTTTAACACAAAAAAGAAAAAGGTAAGGGGACAAAGGATCCCCCTGCTTAATCCCTCTTGATGGCAAAAAAAATATATTAGAGAAACCCCCATTGAGCTTAACAGAAAATCTGGCGGTACGAACACACCTCGTGATCATGTCAACCCAAGCCTGGCTGAAACGAAGCTTCTGCATAACTTGTTCCAAGAAGGTCCAGTCAACACGATCATAGGCTTTCATCATATCTAACTTTACACCACAAAGGTTTTTTTCCTTTTCTGATGTCTGATAGCATGTACACATTCATACGCCACTAAGACATTTTCCGTGATAAGCCTCCCCGGGACAAACGCGCTTTGCTACTCAGAGATCATGACCGGTAAAATACCCTTGATCCGATTTGCCAACACTTCCGTTGCGATCTTATAAAGCACGTTGCATAGGCTAATGGGACGAAACTGAGAAAGCAGCTCCGGAGAACTCACCTTGGGGATCATGACAATGACAGTATCATTAAACGTCTTCGAAGTTGCACCCCCCCGCAAGGAAATCACGAACAGCAACACACACACATCACCTTTCAGCAAAGACCAGTGTCTCTGGTAGAACATAGCGGGAAGGCCGTCCGGCCCCGGAGCTTTAGTAGCTCCCATATGGAAGAGGGCACTCTCAATCTCCTCATCAGTTATAAGCGCAGTAAGCTTAGTGTTCATCCCAGTAGTAACCACTTCATTAACTCAAGAACCACATCAGCTCCCACGGAGCCCTCCGAAATGAATAGGTTGGCGTACAAAGACGCAGCCATAGCCCTCATCTCCATATCAGTAGTGCACCTGCTGCCATCTTCCCGTTTAAGAGGACGGACAGTGTTCTTCCTCTTCCGATGCGTAGCACGGTTCTGAAAGTACCGCGTATTCTGATCCCCTTCACGCAGCCACCCTACTCGGGATCGTTGCTTGTACATGATCTCCTCCCGCTCATACAGCTCTTGAAGTTGGCCCTCCAAGTCACGCACCTCCAGTGAGGTACCGGAGATGAGAGCCCTTTTCTTAGCATCTTCAAGATCTAATCTCAGCTTTTTTATTTGACGCCGGATGGACCCAAAGACCGTCCGGCCCCAATGTTGCATATCAGCCGTCATCGCTTGCAACTTAACACCTTTCCTCATTGCTCCTTGCCCCCCAGAGACCGCATTATTCCATGCAGATGTGACCATCACTTCATAACCCTCATGTCTAGCCCACATCTCTTCATACATAAACCTCCTTTGCCCGCCCAAGCTTGCATCAGGAGCCGTCTCCCGGGCTCTAGCGACAATAGCATTATGATCTGATTCTTCTGTTATTACATGTTCAACTGCTGTTTCGGGAAACAGTTGGAGGAAACCATCATTGCACACCGCCCGGTCCAACCGAACCTGAATGTTAACAGCGCCATCTCTTTTGTTATCCCAAGTATAAGGGTAACCAAAGAAGCCCAGATTAGGTAGGCCACAATCAGCCAGACAGTCCCTGAACTTGTCCATTTGTGTAAAGCTGCACAAATTACCCCCGTGTTGTTCAGACAGCAGAAGTGCTTCATAGAAGTCCCCAAGACAGATCCATGGTTGGTCATTTTGTCTTCTCAGATACCGAAGGGCCTCCCAAGATTTCTCTCTTAGTTCCATGCGTGGCTCGCCGTAGAATCCGGTGATTTTGAACGCCTTGCCTTCAAACACAGCAGCTACATCAATAAAATACTGACACCAGGGTCTAACAGTAACTTGAACATTGTCACGCCACCACAGAGCTGTGGCTCCACTTTTACCACAACAATCAACCGCAACCCCATCTCTGAACCAAGACTCAACTTGATCTTCTCCATTGCTTTCGCTCTCTTCTTTGTCTCACTCAAAAACACCACCGCTGGGTTGTAAGACCTAATCAGGTCTCGGAGTTCACCCACTGTCAAGTCCAACCCCAGTCCTCGACAGTTCCAGGCTAGGATGTTCATTGCTCTCGGCTGCCCCGCCTCCCGGGGACCGCCACTTCATCGTCATCTTCTGAGATACGGTCAAACACGGACGCAATTTTGCGTCTAGTCTCGCAAACGAACGTATCATGAGCCGCATGCCTGTCTTGATCTCCTTTTGCAACCTAGATCTGCTTGGTCCCCCTCTTGCGACTGGTAGATCCAGCCAGAAAACTAGAAGAGCCGCCGACCTGAGGCTCACCCTCATTGCGGTGCTTCCTGACATAGTAGCCTTTTCGCCTCTGTCTATCCTCATGCATAGGGTAATTCTCATGCATATTGTGTCGCCCATGCATAACGGGTCCATCATTCCTTGTTGTTTTCTCTGGCATCCTGTGGCCCGATCCCCTAGCATCCCCATATCCATCGGCACATTCTCTATTCTGTCCTTGTCCCCATCTATCCACATATGCATTGCGACTAGCAGGCTAGTGCCTCTGGTAGCTTCGCTCAACCATCTTGTCACGCAGCCTATCTTCTCTCCTTAGCTCCAGCCCTTGCCTCAAATCGTTCCGGGAGCGACCAGGAGCATCATCATCTACTATGGTGTCCGAGTTTTTGCCTTAACCCCCGCCAGTGCGGTGCTCAGCAGAACCCCCAAAATCTTTGGCTAGGTTTCTCTTCGTGGGAAGATCTTTGATCTTCGGGTGCTCAGCTCCAACTGAGCTAGATTGCCCAGCTGAGCTACTAGCCGCTGCACTAGTCGACTCCTCTTTCCCTGTTACGTTCCTTCCTGGCGAAGCACACAGCCACTCCCCCCATTGAATCGAGGAGTCCACTGGAGGGTCACACACTCCCCCCAACATGCACCAGCCTGCCGCAATCAAAACAAAAGTGAGGAATCTTTTCATAATGGAAATCAAACCAAACTCCTTTATCATCCTTCGACTTCTTCAAGTTGAAACATCTGATCAAAGGCTCAAAAACAGATATGGAAACACTGATACGCAAATTCTGGCCTCTAGCAATCCCATCTTTATCCGTATCCACCTTAACAGTTGATCCCAGCCAATCGCCAAGCGCTTTGCCAAACGCCTCTGTCCTTTTGTCCGGAGGTAGATCACTGACCCTGACCCAGATATCAATCCGGTCGAAATCTCCAGTTCGTACTACTTTCGTCTCTCGGTCCAAATCTCCTTATTTAAGATCGTACAAGCTGCTAAAAAGTGGAGAACGCAACCATAAATAAAACAGCATGTCCGGATCCTAAAAAAAATGCAAGTCCGGATCCTAAAAAATTGCATGTCCAGTTCGTACTACTCCATCTCTCCGTCCCTACACACAGAAATTAGCATCCGTTCGTTCAATTTTATAACCATCAGTTTCCATTTATTCCCATGGGCGCTCCCAATCTTATACCAATGCAAACAACACGGTAAAAAAAACTAGAAAAGGAAACTATGACTGTCCATGATGTAAATCTCTCAATCGAGGCTCTTGGTCTGGGAGAATACTCCACATCATCGTCATCCGGGTGAGGTTGCTCGCCGGTGCTTTTGGCTACGGCTGGAGGCATCCGACGAGATGTAAAAGATGGGCATGCAAGTATAGCATCTTGCTTGCTTGAATCTTGCGACTGGCCGGAAACGGATGCACCTCACTCAACATCCGCAGGTCAGCAGATTGCGTAAATTAATTGATGGGCTAATCTTCATGAACATTAGAAGTTTCAGATTAATGAGCTTCATGCGCATTGGAAGTTTCAGATCCATTAGTTACTCCTTCATGCACATAGTAAGTTTCAGGTTAACAAATATTTGATGCATGCACATCAGTGTCATCGGCCAAGTTGACTTGCAGCATGCGCACGGCCAGCTGGAGCTATGCATTTGGACGTACCTGTATTAATAGCTAGCACATGTGTTCCTTCCGATTGCAGTCTCTATTTCTTCTATATAGTATACTAGATCAGGATCGCGCCTTGGCGCGAGGATGCCGGTCAAAACATTTGTATGCACACAATAAGCCACTTAACAATATATGAACATAGAAATCATATTTTACGATAGGTTTAGCACCAAATATCTTAGGCATAGAAGATACGACAACACATAATAACTTGCAGATGATCCCCCACTCAGAATAGATAACTAAGGTCTTAGGCGTAACTTAGTTTGTTGGAGCTACTTTTATGAATGCAAAAAATGTTGTTACTCCTAACAAATTTCAATAAATTTGAATTTAAATATTTAAAAAAATTAACTAAGAAGCATATGATGGTGTTGATATAAAAGGCAAATGCTAAACCTACGGGTAAATTACAAAAAGCCCACATATCTTCTCTCACTACATCGTGATCACGCCTTGGCGCGAGGGTGCCGGTCCCAACGACATGGGCAAGCGGGTAAAGATCAGATGCTATGATGCATTAGTAGAAAGGATAAAAGTGCACAACTCTTCCCGCCTCCCTTGCTCTTCCATAATTTCAAATCGACCTCTTTTTTGTCCCTCCCAAGCCACGGCACACACAGATGCTGATCTGTATGTCGAGGTGCATAAAATGGATCAACACACACACACACACACACACACACACACATAGAGAGAGAGAGAGAGAGAGAAAATGAAAAGATAGAACATTCACTTAGTTATATGGATCAAAGGTTAGAACAATTTGAAAGCAGAAAATTATCCGAGTACTGCATTGAAAGGCAGGGAAACTGGTACTTCAAATCATTGACAGAGTTTTGTTAGTCATATTTTAAATAAGGTCACATTAGTTCGGTTAAATACACCTCTGTTGTTACAACTCTGTAAGTTTGGGCTGAATACACCTCTGTTGACCACTATGTGAAACTTCAGTCACAAAATTAAATTTAAAATGTTCTAAAGTGAAGAAAAGAGGAATTGTTGCTTTTAGATCATGGGAAGAAACATATCCTTGTTTACTGTTCAATAAATAATATAGACGGAAAATTTAGAACCAATTTCTGTATTCAAACTATGGATATCTTAAAAGCATCTTGTCTGTGTATGCCACAAAATTTGAAGATGTTTCAACGACAGGCAAATTTGACTATGTTCCGATTATCCAGATTCCAATGTATCGTTCGTGCAGCCGTTGTGAAGATATACCTTTATCATTTGTCGGAAACCTCTAGACACAAGGAATACTTCAGTATTATTGGATTTTCATGTCTTAATGAAATCAGCTTTGAGAAATCCTGCAGATACAAACAGATAAAT
Source organism: Triticum timopheevii (assembly GCA_963921465.1). NCBI lineage: Eukaryota > Viridiplantae > Streptophyta > Magnoliopsida > Poales > Poaceae > Triticum > Triticum timopheevii. The sequence continues at coordinate 14,822,820 of OY997272.1, read as the reverse complement.
ATGTCAATGAACCAGGAAAATGAACAATGCATATCCAACACAAAAAATACATCTATTGCAGTGCTGAATAAATGATTAACAAATACCACCTTGGAATTATTCTGTAGCCACAGATTTTAGGAGATCTCTAATTAACACACGAGGCAAATAAGTCAAAAGGGTTATGTTGTGCTTGGAGGGCACGTAACAGCCGAAAGGTTAAGACTATAGTGGTATAGGCAGTTAGAATTTTAATGTCTCAGTTAGTGTTATTAAAATGACCTTAGACTATGTGGTGGTACTGTTCTGAAATTGTGTTTTTACTGTGGCACCAAACAATTTTTCATATACTCAGCTACTATTTTTCGTATTAGCTTAAAAAGAGAAGCCGAGTAAAACCAGTCAAGCATTCCTAAGAGCATTATTCTATGTTCAGTAGCACATATCTAACCATTCCAATACAAGAACAGCAGAGCTGGGGAATCTCAAAAGATTCAATATAGGAATGCAAAAGTGGCAGCTAAATAGTGATTAACTTATGAAATTAACTTGAGACTGAGACTTGTAAAAGGTCACCTGGGTGGCCTCTTCTCCAAATGGTCCTCAACTTGGGACAGAGATGGCTTACTTAAATAGATCCAGGCAGCAAGAGCCTCTTCAAATGGAACGGTCCCTATCATCGCCCTGAGAATAATAAGGCCAAGATTGGTTGTTTGGAAGATATTATATGTTAAACAACTAATATACTCCATAAAGTATGACAATTACTTTGTCGTCCACTCGGCAACCGCCTGCCCAGCCCCACATAAATCAGCAAGCTCGTCACTACCCTCATACAAGCATAGAGTGCTATCCATATCGAAGCACACCACATTGGCATTGTGCCATGTCTCAAGAATCTCTGGGCATAAGCAGGGAAACCATTGCATAACCTAACCTCTATGCTTCTTGGAGACGTGCACGGTTAACCAATAAAGGAATTCTCGGTGATTAGGAGTACTAACATTTGGAGGGCTAGAGGGCTGCCAAACCAGAAGAGGAAGGGGCCTTGGAGACCTCCATTGCTGCTGCCACGACAGATAAAGAGGTGGTGAGGAGTGGAGACACCAGATCGAAACATGGAGGTAATGAAGTGTAAATGGCGGCCAGATGTTCTCCACAGCATGGCACCTGGCATCAAAGAAAAAATTTAAGAACCTTTTAAACCATATATGGAACTAAGGATACATAGTATTTTGTAAGATCAAAGTCGTTGAGAGCAAGTTTACTATTGTATTGACTGAAACTATATGCTTGTCCATAAAGCTGATAACCAAATAATCCCATAATAGCTACATTTTGGTAAATAAACAAAATGCAACTCATCTAGATACAACTTTAAACCAGTTGTCCTGGATACATATTCAGAAACATAACATAGAAAACAACGAGAACCGATAGGAAGCACGGCGTATAGTTCAACAAATATGAATTGTACAAAGCAACTCACTAATATGAGAAGTGCTCCATCCTTTGAAAACAAAACATTTGAAAGTTTTGGGCTATATTTTGCAGGACAAGAACAAACAACTTTTTCATTATTATTGGAACATGGCAGATACCCTGCTACTCCAGTTTACTTCATTAATTAAAACTGAGCAATACAATGCGCTATCAGGCACTACATCTAGTGGCATTATATGGAGGGCAGACTGATCCAACAAATCAAAGGCCTTCCATGACCAGACTATTTCCAAACCTAAGTATTAGCAAATTAAGCTACTTGAATATGTAAAGAATCAATCATACAATTCAGAACAAAACAGTACAAAGCTGCAAGGTAGACATTTATAGCTACTACCATAACTCCAATTTAACTGAGCAAAAAACTTGGTATATGTATTAGTATCTAAAACAAAATGTAAAGTGCATATTAACAATTAGCAGATTTTGGAAACGGATGGAACCTACAGTGATTGCCACTGGGCAAGTTATGGCGATACAACTGATATGTAGAATTAGTCAGTAATATTAGTAGTGAAATAAGAATATGGTTATATCTCACATGGGACATGCTACCTCAGTCACTTTTTATTATTTTGTATTTCTCATTACAGAGAGCCTGCCATTCTCATGTTATTGAAATCGGTACAGTAATTGTAACCACATGCATATATTTGAGCATTGGAAAAATATAAGAGCACATGCCTTTCTTCTCATACCAAGTGCATCTACATTAAAAATACTCCCTCCATTTTTATTTACTCTGCATATTAGAGTTGACTGAAGTCAAACTTCGTAAAGAGTTTGACCAAGTTTATAGAAAACAATATAGACATTTATCATAATAAATCTATACGATGTGAAAGTACATTCATTAATAAATCTAATGTTGTTGATTTGTTATTGTATATCTTAATATTTTTGTTTATAAAATTGGTCAAATGTTGGTAAAGCTTGACTTTGACCAAAGCTAATATGCGAACTAAATAAAAACGGAGGGAGTATGAATTACTAATGGACATAACATTCGCAGTCCATCGGCTTGACCAAACACTAAAAGGGGGCGAGCATAAATACACCTCGCTAATCCCATGGAGTTTCACAAAAAATTAAGAAATGAAAATAGACAAAACAAATCTTGACAACACCTCAAGATTATCTCAGGTACAATTAGAAAGTAGCGGAAATGAATTACTCAATCTGACATTTTCTCATACGAGGAAAATAGATGGTACTGACTATATGCATAACTCTTTTTTTGAAACAAATCCAGTAAGAAATCCATGGTGAACCTGCCAGTGTTTCAAATGGATTTACCAGAGCAGAAATGTCGGTTCTCCCTTGCATTCTTGGGGATCCATGCCCTCATGTTTCTATTCCCCGTGAGCATAGTAATAGTAGGGGCAAACCTGCAAAAAACAAAAATTGGTCAAGAAAAGCCATACAATTCAGAACATGTAGGGGGGAATAGTTTTGACAGTTTTCTTTCTAACATCAACAGAAATTAATGTATAGTAATATAGCAACAAAAACATCAATACTCCACCAACAGAGGAGCAGCAATCACACGCCCTATGAGGATCTAGTCAAATCATAAAAGTCATAAATCTATGCTCCACCAATAACAAGCCATAACACTTTTGGCTTTTACCAAAGACAAGAAAAAACAACAGAAGGCTCTCACTTCCCATCTTGCACACCAGCACATGGCCATACCGGCATACACCTAGCCCTAAAAGAAGATTGAAAAGTATGTGGAGAAGAGGGGTCGACCTGCAGATGACCCAAAGATCTATGAACGAAGATGCAACCGGCTCGGGTCGAGAGAGGCACCGACAGGAGCAGATGAAGCTGCAGGGCAAACAACAGAAAATTAGACACGAGCGGCAACCAGTGGCAAGAACAGGGCATGCACAAAAACATACCTGCAAGAACAGTGCAGATCATCTTCCCCTTGACCAATTCATGATGAGCTGCAGCAAGTTCTCATGAACTGTAGAGATTCACAAGCAGTAACACATGTACATGGGAAGCAAACTTAAAGAAGAAATTTGGCTTTAGCCATGATTATCAATAGTAGCTGAGATATATATTTAACTAGATGATTCCCCGTGCGTTGCGGCGGGACCTCCGCTTAAAAATTGTTGTAAATAATGTATTTGTTCACCAAGAAAACTTTGAATATGTTAGCAAGTATTTTTTTTTTGCGAAAATCACAAGTAAATTATTTGATGGAAGGTTTATGTAATGTTAATTTTAAGTATTTGATTAAAAGGACGCAACTAAATCCAATGGATAATTCATGAAGATGCCATATAATTGAGAGCCAATTTGGCCAAAAAAAACATGCATGATTCCACTCACAATTAGTACTGAATGATATATTCACTTAAAGCAATAGTAAGAGTATATGAACACAACTTTACCTCGTTTTTCTATTTCTTTCTTGTATTTAATCATTTTGTTATAAATAGTTATCTTTGCATGAGAATTAACAGCATTATGTATTTTGATCTTCATCGCCGCATTTGGATAATGCCTGAAACAAACACATTTAAGAAAACAATGAATATATTTTCTCCTGAAGCGTTTCCACTAAATTATCACATCATTATTTATATCAGACAATAATTTGTAAAATTTAACCGAGAAAGTGTGATGAAACTATTAATGCGAACTGATAAATTCGAACAGTATCCTCGCTTTTGTAATCTGATGTGATTGCAACTTGCAAGAAGGAATGCGGCATGCAGCTGTTGCACATAGAAGAAGGAATGTATGCAAGGTAGGAAAATCTAACATGAGACAAAAAGCATAAACCAAGTCTTGATGATTTACATTGGTTTGTTATCCATGGTGATAATGCATTGGCCGCAACCTACTCTGTGAACAGCAGCAACAACATTCATGATTTGCACACATCTGTAGGAACAAATCAAGAATGAACCAACCAATCAGGCAAGCAAGAAGCTACACTTTCATAACATAGCCAAGCAGAATTGTTATATCAAAGAGTAGCAAGGGAAATAGCTTACCAGTGTGCGATACGCCGATATCTGATATGTCATTTGATATATAAACCAACTTGGCACCAAATCAATTCCCACGCTGGCAACGGAACCACAACACGGTAGAGCCGTCAGAACTCAGAAGGGAGGCCGTCAGCCGTGCCAGAGGACCATCCTCACGTAAGATCTAATAAAATTGTGGATCTGTGACAGAGCTCATCTCTGCCCACATATAAGTCCTGCGTGAAGCGGCCGTGGTGGCGGCGCCGGCCTCCTCTACCCTCGTCTTCGGCTACGAAGGGCGCTGCTCAATTAGGAATTACAGTCGTCCGAGCCTCTGGGGTTGTAGGGATTCAGCAGAACTCATCTCGTGTGTGAAGCGGCTGTGTTCTTATACCAACACCTGCAATTTAAGTATTTATGCTACCATAAACTGCAAAGTGCATCCCGACCGGTGGTGGCCGCGAGCATGCCGGCGAAGTGTCGGCGCCGCGTGCTCGGCTTGGTGTAGATGCCGAGGTAGGGTGAGTCGGGCGCGAGAAGAGATTTACCATGTGTGTAAATACCTTGATGTACTGGGCGATGGTGAACTCGATAACGACGTCTAGGTGCCGGCCACTTGGAGTTGCCAAACATGGCCAGGTAGGAGAAGAGGGTGACGATGTAGGCCGTGGCTATGGGCGAAGGCAGCATCTGCGTCTCCCACCTAGCCCCCGCCTCCTCTTCTAGACTTTTACCAGCAGGGACAGGCATCCAGACTGGGGGCTTAATCGTCTCCAGCAGAGGCGCTACTCATTGTGGAAAGAACAACTCTGTCTGTTGCTCCATTTATTCGACGGAGAAGAAGAAATGCGGTGGAGAGGATGTAGATGGCTATGGAGAAATCAATCGGCGGGGGAGTTAACTGGGAGATGAAAGGGTTTTGTTTTGAGAATAAGCGGCGGTTGTGCTCAGTTAAATCAAGCACTTTCTTCCGGATTTGCAGGGTAACGGGGCCTGAGGTAATGAGAGGCGATGAATGATTCCGTTTCATAAGTATTTGTTGGTGTCGTTTCAAGGAGAAGAATGGAGAGCGCATCGGTCATTGCGGCGCTGACCAAAAGACAGAGCGACAGGGAAGACGAACCCTCAGCGACCTAATGCCATAAGCAGGTAGATGGGCCAGGTACATGCATGTACAACCAAGCCCAGCTAGGATTTTTTAAAAGGAAACCAAGCCCAGCTAGATGGAACGTATACCACTGGTGGGTAGCGCAGCCCACTTGCAAAAGAATAGCTCGCTGAGTTAAGCTGGATTAGCGATGGAAAACCATGCCGGTGGAGGATTAGTGCTGACGTGGCCGCACGGGATTGGACACTGATGTGGACAGATTGCATGTTGAGAGAATTGGTTGTAGTGGGGATCAACTTCTTAAGAATGTAAGATTCACCAAGTTTTCAACTAACATGTGAACACATCATGTGTATCTGTGACCCTTAAAAAAGTGTAGTTTCAAATAGCAAAAGAAATTCAAAGCTATCATTGTGGAAATGTACAAACCAAAGAGGCGCTAAATACAAATACAGAACGGCAACATAGCACACTGTGTTTGAGACCATAACTGCATTTGAATGGGCTCAGATTCGCCTTTGCTCGATCATGACCCTTCCCCTAGTATGTCCATCACCAGATCAATATGTTCTTACAAGGGTGAAACTGCTCTAGTTATCACTCATCAGAAATGACCATCCAAGGACAGAGCCACTAAAATAAGCACATGATCAAAACGGCTCAAATAAATGAGGGGGAGGGGTCGAACTTAATACCCACAAGTGCCTCAATTGCTCGAGAGCATGCTTATATCAGCCATAATCGATCATCATAGCCCTGCGCAAGCTAAGAGCAACTCTAGCGGACTCGCCAAAATGGAAAGTCCATCCAGCATAGAACAGTTCAATGATACGTCTCCAACGTATCTATAATTTTTGATTGCTCCATGCTACTTTATTTACTGTTTTGGACTATATTGGGCTTTATTTTCCACTTTTATATTACTTTTTGGACTAACCTATTAACCGGAGGCCCATCCCAGAATTGCTGTTTTTTGCCTTTTTCAGTATTTCTAAGAAACAGAATATCAAACGGAGTCCAAACGGAATGAAACCTTCGGGATCGTGATTTTTCAACCGAACGTGATCCAGGAGACTTGGACCCTACTCCAAGCAGTGCCAGAGGCGGTCACGAGGGTGGAGCCCCCCCCTTGGGCGCGCCCCCTCACTACTAGGGAAAAGCCTAGCAGCAGCGCGGGTTTTGGGCATATCAGTAGCGCGGGGAGGAGCGCTACTGATAAGGCGCTACATCTAATGCTTAGCAATAGCGCGTCTGGACCCACGCTACTGCTAAATTGACTTAGTAGCAGTGCTTCTTCAGAAAATCGCTACTGGTAATTAGTAGTAGCGCTTCTCCTCTCCCGCGCTACTACTATTATTTAGTATTTTATTTCTTTTCTATTTCATGTTCTATTCATACACCTTTACACAAGTTTCCATACAACAGGAATTTAGAGATTGTTTTTACATCATAATGAGTTATTACATCATGGGGTGAAAGAACCGTGGACTAGTTTCAAGTAGATGTCCATCCACTTGAAACTAATCCGCGGTTCTTTCACCCCATGATATAATAATATCATCATCATCATCATATCATTAACAACTTATCATCATAATACATCATTGTCATATAACACCTCCTCAAGATCATCGTTTTCATCATTGACATCACATAACACCTCCTCAATATCATCATTATCAACTCTAACACATTACCACATAATAAACATATTGTACCTCATAGGACCTATTACATTCGATTAAGACCTACTACATTTTCTAAGGTAAAATAGCAAAAAACAAGATAGCCCCTGACTCTCCATTATGGAGAATGGAGATTAGCCTGTCTCCAATTCTTGCCTTTTGCTGAATGTTACTTCCAAGAACCTCCTTGCGAATGTCCATACATTTCTTCCATTCTTTGATGATCATGTGTTCATGTTGGGGAACGTTGCAGAAAATTAAAATTTTTCCTACGGTTTCACCAAGATCCATCTATGAGTTCATCTAATCAACGAGTCAAGGGGTGAGTTTGCATCTACATACCACTTGTAGATCGCGTGCGGAAGCTTGCAAGGGGATGGTGATGATGGAGTCGTACTCGACGTGATTCGGATCACCGATGACCAAGTACTGAACGGACAGCACCTCCGCGTTCAACACACGTACAGGACGGGAGACGTCTCCTCCTTCTTGATCCAGCAAGGGGAAGGAGAGGTTGAGGAAGAATGCTCCAATGGCAGCACGACGGCGTGGTGCAGTTGGAGTAGTAGTATTCCGACAGGGCTTCGCCAAGCACTTATGGAGGAGGAGAGGTGTTGGGGAGGGGAGGGGCTGCGCCTTGGCTTGTGTTGATCTCCCATGCGCCTCCCCACTATATATAGGGGTGGAGGGGCTGGTTTCTTGCCCTCCAAGTCCATTGGGGCGTTGGCCAAGGTGGGAGGAAAGAAATCCCATCATTTCCTTCCCCACCGATTGTTATCCCCCCTTTTTAGGGATCTTGATCTTATCCCTTCGGATATGATCTTATTCCTTCTAAGGGGGGATCTTGGTGCGCCTTGACCAGGGGTGTGGGGCCTTTCCCCCACTACTCACGTTCATGTGGGTCCCCCCATGCAGGTGGGCCCCACTCCGGAACCTTCTAGAACCTTCCCGGTACAATACCGAAAAATCCCGAACATTTTCCGGTGGCCAAAATAGGACTTCCCATATATAAATCTTTACCTCCGGACCATTCCGGAACTCCTCGTGACGTCTGGGATCTCATCCGGGACTCCGAACAACATTCGGTAGTCACATACTAGTCTTCCTAATAACCCTAGCGTCACCGAACCTTAAGTGTGTAGACCCTATGGGTTCGGGAGACATGCAGACATGACCGAGACGCTCTCAGGTCAATAACCAACAGCGGGATATGGATACCCATGTTGGATCCCACATGCTCCTCGATGTTGTCATCGGATGAACCACGATGTCGAGGATTCGATCAAACCCTGTATACAATTCCCTTTGTCAATCGGTACGTTACTTGCCCGAGACTCGATCGTCGGTATCCCAATACCTTGTTCAGTCTCGTTACCGGCAAGTCACTTTACTCGTACCGTAATGCATGATCCCGTGGCCAACACTTTGGTCACCTTGAGCTCATTATGATGATGCATTACCGAGTGGGCACAGAGACACCTCTCCGTCATACGGAGTGACAAATCCCAATCTCGATCCGTGTCAACCCAACAGCTACTTTCGGAGATACCTGTAATGCACCTTTATAGTCACCCAGTTACGTTGTGACGTTTGATACACCCAAGGCACTCCTACGGTATCCGGGAGTTACACGATCTCATGGTCTAAGGAAGAGATACTTGACATTGGCAAAGCTCTAGCAAACGAACTAAACGACCTTTGTGCTATGCTTAGGATTGGGTCTTGTCCATCACATCATTCTCCTAATGATGTGATCCCGTTATCAACGACATCCAATGTCCATAGCCAGGAAATCATGACTATCTGTTGATCACAACGAGCTAGTCAACTAGAGGCTCACTAGGGACATATTGAGGTCTATGTATTCACACGTGTATTACGATTTCCGGATAATACAGTTATAGCATGAATAAAAGACAATTATCATGAACAATGAAATATAATAATACTTTTATTATTGCCTCTAGGGCATATTTCCAACAGTCTCCCACTTGCACTAGAGTCACCAATCTAGTTACATTGTGATGAATCGAACACCCATAGAGTTCTGGTGTTGATCATGTTTAGCTCGCGAGAGAGGTTTAGTCAACGGATCTGCGACATTCAGATCCGTATGTACTTTGCAAATTTCTATGTCTCCATCTTGAACATTTTCACGGATGGAGTTGAAACGACGCTTGATGTGCCTGGTCTTCTTGTGAACCTTGGGCTCCTTGGCAAGGGCAATAGCTCCAGTGTTGTCACAGAAGAGTTTGATTGGCCCCGACGCATTGGGTATGACTCCTAGGTCGGTGATGAACTCCTTCACCCAAATCTCTTCATGCGCTGCCTCCGAGGCTGCCATGTACTCCGCTTCACACGTAGATCCCGCCACGACGCTCTACTTGCAGCTGCACCAGCTTACTGCTCCACCATTCAACATATACACATATCCGGTTTGTGACTTAGAGTCATCCGGATCTGAGTCGAAGCTAGCGTCGACGTAACCCTTTACGACAAGCTCTTCGTCTCCTCCATAAACGAGAAACATGTCCTTTGTCCTTTTCAGGTACTTCAGGATATTCTTGACCGCTGCCAGTGTTCCTTGCCGGGATTACTTTGGTATCTAGCTACCAAACTCACGGCAAGGTTTACATCAGGTCTGGTACACAGCATGGCATACATAATAGATCCTATGGCTGAGGCATAGGGGATGGTATTCATCTCTTCTATATCTTTTGCCGTGGTCGGTGACTGAGCCGAGCTCAATCTCACACCTTGTAACATAGGCAAGAACCCTTTCTTGGACTGATCCATTTTGAACCTTTTCAAAATCTTATCAAGGTATGTGCTTTGTGAAAGACCTATGAGGCGTCTCGATCTATCTCTATAGATCTTCATGCCTAATATATAAGCAGCTTCTCCAAGGTCCTTCATTGAAAAACATTTGTTCAAGTAGGCCTTAATGCTGTCCAGAAATTCCATATTATTTCCCATTAAGAGTATGTCATCTACATATAATATGAGAAATGCTACAGAGCTCCCACTCACTTTCTTGTAAACGCAGGCTTCTCCATAAGTCTGCATAAACCCAAACGCTTTGATCATCTCATCAAAGCGAATATTCCAACTCCGAGATGCTTGCACCAGCCCATAAATGGATCGCTGGAGCTTGCATACTTTGTTAGCGTTCTTAGGATCGACAAAACCTTCCGGCTGCATCATATACAGTTCTTCCTTAAGATGCCCGTTAAGGAATGCTGTTTTGACGTCCATCTGCCATATCTCATAATCATAGTATGCGGCAATTGCTAACATGATTCAGACGGACTTTAGCTTCGCTACGGGAGAGAATGTCTCGTCGTAGTCAATCCCTTGAACCTGTCGATAACCCTTAGCGACAAGTTGAGCTTTATAGATGGTAACATTTCCATCCGCGTCCGTCTTCTTCTTAAAGATCCATTTGTTTTCTATCACTCGCCGATCATCGGGCAAGTCTGTCAAAGTCCATACTTTGTTTTCATACATGGATTCTATCTCGGATTTTATGGCTTCAAGCCATTTGTTGGAATCTGGGCCCGCCATCGCTTCTTCATAGTTCGAAGGTTCACCGTTGTCCAATAACATGATTTCTAGGACAGGGTTGCCGTACCACTCTGGTGCGGAACGTGTCCTTGTGGACCTACGAAGTTCAGTAGTAACTTGATCCGAAGTACCTTGATCATCATCATTGTTTTCCTCTTCAGTTGGTGTGGGCATCACAGGAACATTTTCCTGCGCTGCACCACTTTCCCGTTCGAGAGGTAGTACTTCATCGAGTTCTACTTTCCTCCCACTTACTTCTTTCGTGAGAAACTCTTTTTCCAGAAAGCATCCGTTCTTGGCAACAAAGATCTTGCCCTCGGATCTTAAGTAGAAGGTATACCCGACAGTTTCCTTAGGGTATCCTATGAAGACGCATTTTTCCAACTTGGGTTCGAGCTTTTCAGGTTGAAGTTTCTTGACATAAGCATCACATCCCCAAACTTTTAGAAACGACAACTTAGGTTTCTTCCCAAACCATAATTCATACGGTGTCGTCTCAACGGATTTAGACGGTGCCCTATTTAAAGTGAATGTAGCTGTCTCTAGAGCGTATCCCCAAAATGATAGCGGTAAATCGGTAAGAGACATCATAGACCGCACCATATCCAATAGAGTGCGATTACGATGTTCGGACACACCGTTTCGCTGAGGTGTTCCAGGCGGCGTGAGTTGTGAAACGATTCCACATTTCTTTAAGTGTGTACCAAATTCGTGACTTAAGTATTCTCCTCCACGATCTGATCATAGGAACTTTATCTTTCGGTCATGTTGATTCTCTACCTCATTCTGAAATTCTTTGAACTTTTCAAAGGTCTCAGACTTGTGTTTCATTAAGTAGACATACCCATATCTACTCAAGTCATCAGTGAGAGTGAGAACATAACGATATCCTCCGCGAGCCTCAACGCTCATTGGACCGCACACATCGGTATGTATGATTTCCAACAAGTTGGTTGCTCGCTCCATTGTTCCGGAGAACGGAGTCTTGGTCAGTTTGCCCATGAGGCATGGTTCGCATGTGTCAAATGATTCATAATCAAGAGACTCCAAAAGTCCATCAGCATGGAGCTTCTTCATGCGTTTGACACCAATGTGACCAAGGCGGCAGTGCCACAAGTATGTGGGACTATCGTTATCAACTTTACATCTTTTGGTATCCACACTATGAACATGTGTAATAATACGCTCGAGATTCATTAAGAATAAACCATTGACCATCGGAGCATGACCATAAAACATATCTCTCATATAAATCGAACAACCATTATTCTCAGACTTAAATGAGTAGCCATCTCGTATTAAACGAGATCCAGATACAATGTTCATGCTCAAACTTGGTACTAAATAACAATTATTAAGGTTCAAAACTAATCCCGTAGGTAAATGTAGAGGTAGCGTGCCGACGGCGATCACATCGACTCTGGAACCATTCCCGACGCGCATCGTCACCTCGTCCTTCGCCAGTCTCCGTTTATTCCGCAGCTCCTGCTGTGAGTTACAAATATGAGCAACGGCACCGGTATCAAATACCCAGGAGTTACTACGAGTACTGGTAAGGTACACATCAATTACATGTATATCAAATATACCTTTGGTGTTGCTAGCCTTCTTATCCGCTAAGTATTTGGGGCAGTTCCGCTTCCAGTGACCCTTCCCCTTGCAATAAAAGCACTCAGTCTCAGGCTTGGGTCCATTCTTTGACTTCTTCCCGGTAACTGGCTTACCAGGCGCGGCAACCTCCTTGCCGTCCTTCTTGAAGTTCTTCTTACCCTTGCCCTTCTTGAACTTAGTGGTCTTATTGACCATCAACACTTGATGTTCTTTCTTGATTTCAGCCTCTGCTGACTTCAGCATCGAGAACACTTCAGGAATGGTCTTTTCCATCCCCTGCATGTTGTAGTTCATCACAAAGCTCTTGTAGCTTGGTGGGAGCGACTGGAGGATTCTGTCAATGACCGCCTCATCGGGGAGGTTAATATTCAGCTGGGTCATACGGTTGTGCAACCCAGACATCTTGAGAATATGCTCACTGACAGAACTATTTTCCTCCATCTTACAACTGTAGAACTTGTCGGAGACATCATATCTCTCGACCCGGGCATGAGCTTGAAAAACTAGTTTCAGCTCTTCGAACATCTCATATGCTCCGTGATGCTCAAAACGCTTTTGGAGCCCCGGTTCTAAGCTGTAAAGCATGCCGCACTGAACGAGGGAGTAATCATCAGCACGAGTTTGCCAAGCATTCATAATTTCTTGGTTCTCTGGGACGGGAGCGTCACCTAGCGGTCCTTCTAGGACATATTGTTTCCTGGCAGCTATGAGGATGATCCTCAGGTTCCGGACCCAGTCTGTATAGTTGCTGCCGTCATCTTTCAGCTTGGTTTTCTCTAGGAACGCGTTGAAGTTCATGTTGACATGAGCGTTGGCCATATGATCTACAAGACATATTTGCAAAGGTTTTAGACTAAGTTCATGATAATTAAGTTCTAATCATATTATGAACTCCCACTCAAATTAGACATCCCTCTGGTCATCTAAGTGTTACACGATCCGAGTCGACTAGCCCGTGTCCGATCATCACGTGAGACGGACTAGTCATCGTCGGTGAACATTTTCATGTTGATCGTATCTTCCATACGACTCGTGTTCGACCTTTCGGTCTCCGTGTTCCGAGGCCATGTCTGCACATGCTAGGCTCGTCAAGTTAACCCTAAGTGTTTTCGCTGTGTAAAACTGTCTTACACCCGTTGTATGTGAACGTAAGAATCCATCACACCCGATCATCACGTGGTGCTTAGAAGCGACGAACTGTAGCAACGGTGCACAGTTAGGGGAGAACACTTCTTGATATTTTGTAAGGGATCATCTTATTTACTACCGTCGTCCTAAGTAAACAAGATGCATAAACATAATAAACATCACATGCAATTATATAGTTGTGACATGATATGGCCAATATCATATAGCTCCATTGATCTCCATCTTCGGGGCTCCATGATCATCTTGTCACCGGCTTGACACCATGATCTCCATCATCATGATCTCCATCATCGTGTCTTCATGAAGTTGTCATGCCAACGACTACTTCTACTTCTATAGCTAACGCGTTTAGCAATAAAGTAAAGTAAGTTACATGGCGTTCTTCAATGACACGCAGGTCATACAAAAATAAAGACAACTCCTATGGCTCCTGCCGGTTGTCATACTCATCGACATGCAAGTCGTGAATCCTATTACAAGAACATGATCTCATAAATCACACTTCATCATTCATCACAACTTCTGGCCATATCACATCACATGATCAATCGCTGCAAAAACAAGTTAGACGTCCTCTAATTGTTGTTGCATCTTTTACGTGGCTGCAATTGGGTTCTAGCAAGAACGTTTTCTTACCTACGAATAACCACAACGTGATTTTGTCAACTTCTATTTACCCTTCATAAGGGCCCTTTTCATCGAATCCGCTCCAACTAAAGTGGGAGAGACAGACACCCGCCAGCCACCTTATGCAACTAGTGCATGTCAGTCGATGGAACCGGTCTCACGTAAGGGTACGTGTAAGGTTGGTCCGGGCCGCTTCATCCCACAATGCCGTTGAAGCAAGAAAAGACTAGTAGAGGCAATTAAGTTGACAAGATCCACGCCCACAACAAAATTGTGTTCTACTCGTGCAAAGAGAACTACGCATAGACCTAGCTCATGATGCCACCGTTGGAGAACGTTGCAGAAAATTAAAAAATTTCCTACGGTTTCACCAAGATCCATCTATGAGTTCATCTAATCAACGAGTCAAGGGGTGAGTTTGCATCTACATACCACTTGTAGATCGCGTGCGGAAGCTTGCAAGGGGATGGTGATGATGGAGTCGTACTCGACGTGATTCGGATCACCGATGACCAAGTACTGAACGGACAGCACCTCTGCGTTCAACACACGTACGGGACGGGAGACGTCTCCTCCTTCTTGATCCAGCAAGGGGAAGGAGAGGTTGAGGAAGAACGCTCCAATGGCAGCACGACGGCGTGGTGCAGTTGGAGTAGTAGTATTCCGATAGGGCTTCGCCAAGCACTTATGGAGGAGGAGAGGTGTTGGGGAGGGGAGGGGCTGCGCCTTGGCTTGTGTTGATCTCCCATGCGCCTCCCCACTATATATAGGGGTGGAGGGGCTGGTTTCTTGCCCTCCAAGTCCATTGGGGCGTTGGCCAAGGTGGGAGGAAAGAAATCCCATCATTTCCTTCCCCACCGATTGTTATCCCCCCTTTTTAGGGATCTTGATCTTATCCCTTCGGGATAAGATCTTATTCCTTCTAAGGGGGGATCTTGGTGCGCCTTGACCAGGGGTGTGGGGCCTTTCCCCCACTACTCACATTCATGTGGGTCCCCCCATGCAGGTGGGCCCCACTCCGGAACCTTCTAGAACCTTCCCGGTACAATACCGAAAAATCCCGAACATTTTCCGGTGGCGAAAATAGGACTTCCCATATATAAATCTTTACCTCCGGACTATTCCGGAACTCCTCGTGACGTCCGGGATCTCATCCGGGACTCCGAACAACATTCGGTAGTCACATACTAGTCTTCCTAATAACCCTAGCGTCACCGAACCTTAAGTGTGTAGACCCTACGGGTTCGGGAGACATGCAGACATGACCGAGACGCTCTCAGGTCAATAACCAACAGCGGGATCTGGATACCCATGTTGGCTCCCACATGCTCCTCGATGTTGTCATCGGATGAACCACGATGTCGAGGATTCGATCAAACCCTGTACACAATTCCCTTTATCAATCGATACGTTACTTGCCCGAGACTCGATCGTCGGTATCCCAATACCTTGTTCAGTCTCGTTACCGGCAAGTCACTTTACTCGTACCGTAATGCATGATCCCGTGGCCAAATCTTTGGTCACCTTGAGCTCATTATGATGATGCATTACCGAGTGGGCCCAGAGATACCTCTCCGTCATACGGAGTGACAAATCCCAGTCTCGATCCGTGTCAACCCAACAGCTACTTTCGGAGATACCTGTAATGCACCTTTATAGTCACCCAGTTACGTTGTGACGTTTGATACACCCAAGGCACTCCTACGGTATCCGGGAGTTACACGATCTCATGGTCTAAGGAAGAGATACTTGACATTGGCAAAGCTCTAGCAAACGAACTAAACGACCTTTGTGCTATGCTTAGGATTGGGTCTTGTCCATCACATCATTCTCCTAATGATGTGATCCCGTTATCAACGACATCCAATGTCCATAGCCAGGAAATCATGACTATCTGTTGATCACAACGAGCTAGTCAACTAGAGGCTCACTAGGGACATATTGAGGTCTATGTATTCACACGTGTATTACGATTTCCGGATAATACAATTATAGCATGAATAAAAGACAATTATCATGAACAATGAAATATAATAATACTTTTATTATTGCCTCTAGGGCATATTTCCAACAGTTCACGGGTTTTAGAAATCCAATATGCACAGGTGAGCTCCGTAGATTTACCTGGCAGTATGTTCAGAACTGAGAGGCGACCATGCAGAGACATAAGATGAGGCACACAATCCATCGGGAGTTTCTGTTGAAAAACATAATAATAACTTCGTAGTTAGCAATGATGTACTAGTTTTAGAAGTATGCAAAAGATGCACGGATGTTGTAATAGTAAAAAATCTTATCAGGGTATCTCCAGAGAAGTTATCGTGGTTCAACACATGCACTAGTGGCACGTATTCACCATAATTTGGAGGAGTTCGATAATAGTCATTGTAATTCTCAAGAAGAGTACAAAATGCGATCAGATGATTTTTCTCCTTATACGTTAATTCGGTGCCATCGGTGTAGTGGGTTTTATCTACCATCTTCCACACAGTCTTTGAAGAATCAAAATAAGCTGTCAATGGAAATAAGCTATCAACTATTTTGAAATAAACAATATAAATTAGTTAATAACTATGTTTGAGAAACTCACATAGCGGTACAATCGAAAGTGTATCAACAAGGACCCAAATGTCCATATTGTCTTCCTTGCTGTCAGGATCACCAAGATCCATGGTGACAAGCATACCCTCTTAAAAACCATATATTTTGCAAAGTGCTTCCCAATTTTGGCAACCAAAATGGGTTACGCTCTGAGCATTGCATAGATTTACTTCAAAATCCATATCATGATGGGTCCTTAGGTGTATTGTCTTTGTTTCGAAATTTTCATGGTCTTCAAAACCCATCCTCTCCAAGACATAGCGTCTTGCATGGCATGGGATAAGCTAGTCGAATTGTAAAATATGAAAATTAGACATTGAAATAGTTGAAGTCATGCTTAATTACGAAAAAAACACTTGTCGTTGTTGCGTACCGTTTCACAATCGAAGGTCTCCTCGAGCTTAATGCTGAAGCGTCGATCTTCGTCCAGCCGAACGAACATGTCGCACATACCTCGATCATCGTGGCACCGGCTACACTCCCCCGGGAGACCGTCGTCGTGCGAGTACGACATTTCCTACAATCATAATTCAAAGATTAAACTTCTACATATTCTAGCACAAGTCATGCCAGAATTCACGACAAAATCCGGCATGACCTTTGCTAAAAAAGGACATATCGAGCGCCTGAAATTTGCTGGAACGGAAATTAGTCAACACTCCGGCAAAACATAGGCCACTTGGAGATGTAAACTGAACATGAACGACCACTTGGGCAACCACATATCCTATTTGAGCAACAACACAAGATATACAAGGATATTTGGTTGGTCTCACCTCGATATCGGAGGGGGTCGGTGACTGGGACGACGGCAGGGATGTCAGAGGGGGTCGGTGACGGGGACGACGGTGGTCACCTGAAACCATATAAGTTATCACTAATACATCCCGAATAATTGCTTAAACTAAAAAATAACAACAAATATGACATGTTCAACTAGTTTTATTTATTCAACTAGTTCTTACTAAATATAAACTTACTATAAAAAGAAAAAAACTAGTTCTTTCTAAAAATAAAGTAGTTCAACTAGTTATATTAATTATTTTACTAAAAATACATTATATCTATTAATTCAACTAGTTCAACTAGTTTATTAATTTACTTACTAAACTAGTTCAACTACAACTAAAGTAGTTCAACTACCACTACTACTACTAAAAATCTAGTAGTAACTAAGCAACATCTAGTACTAGCTATGAACCCTAAATTAACATCTACTACTACTAAATCTAGTACTAACTAGTGGCAGGGGGTGGGGGGCGACGGAGAGGTAGCTAGGGGCGGCGAGGTCGAGGGCGGTGGGAGGAGGGTTGCCGGCAAGAAGGGAGGAGGGGCGGCCGCAGGCGGAGGGAGGAGGGCGGCGGCGGAGGAGGGAGGGGCGGCCGCAGGCGGAGGGAGGATGTGCGAGGAGGAGGGAGGAGGGATGGAAGGAGGGGAGTACCTCAGCGGCGGACGGATGAAGGCGGCAGCGGTGACGCACGAAGACGGTTACGCGAGCGAGAGTGAGAGTGTGAGTGAGAGGGCCGGTCCTGCGCGTGGGGATAAGGTAGGGATAGTTGTAGCGCGTTTGCCAAAACGCGCTACAGCTAATCTGAATAGCAGTAGCGCTGTTTAGTATAGTGCGCTACTGCTATAACTAGCGGGGGGGCGAGGTCATCGAAACTATAGCAGTAGCGCTGGATGCGGTGGACACGCTACTGCTATTTTCCTGTCAGCAGCGAGTTTTGACGACATGCGCTGCTGCTAAATAGTAGTAGCGTGGTATTTTGAAGAGTGCTGCTGGTACGATTCTGCGTATAGGCTTTTCCCTAGTAGTGCCTACCTCGTGGGCCCCTCGACGCTCCACCGACGTACTCCTTCCTCCTATATATACCTACGTATCCCCGAACGATCAGAACAGGAGCCAAAAAACCTAATTCCACCGCCGCAACCTTCTGTATCCACAAGATCCCATCTTGGGGCATGTTCCGGAGCTCCGCCGGAGGGGGCATCCACCACGGGGGGCTTCTACATCATCACCATAGCTCCACTGATGAAGTGTGAGTAATTTACTTCAGACCTTCGGGTCCATAGCTAGTAGCTAGATGGCTTCTTCTCTCTTTTTGGATCTCAATACAATGTTCTCCCCCTCTCTTGTGGAGAACTATTCGATGTAATCTTCTTTTTACGGTGTGTTTGTTGAGACTGATGAATTGTGGGTTTATGATTCAGATTATCTATGGAAAATATTTGATTCTTCTCTGAATTCTTTTATGTACGATTGAGTTATCTTTGCAAGTCTCTTCGAATTATCCTTTTTGGTTTGGCCAACTAGATTGGTAGTTCTTGCAATGGAAGAAGTGCTTAGCTTTGGGTTCAATCTTGCGTTGTCCTTACCCAGTGACAGAAAGGGTTGCAAGGCACGTATTGTATTTTTGCCATCGAGGATAACAAGATGGGGTTTTTATCATATTGCATGAATTTATCCCTCTACATCATGTCATCTTGCTTAAGGCGTTACTCTGTTTTTACTTAATACTCTATATGCATGCTGGATAGCGGTCGATGAGTGGAGTAATAGTAGTAGATGCAGAATCGTTTCGATCTACTTGTTTTGGACGTGATGCCTATATACATGATCATTGCCTAGATATACTCATAACTATGCTCAATTCAGTTAATTGCTCAACAGTAATTTGTTCACCCACCGTAGAATACTTATGCTCTTGAGAGAATCCACTAGTGAAACCTATGGCCCCCGGGTCTATTCTCATCATATCAATCTCTATCACTTTATTTACTTGCTTTGTTTTTACTTTGCCTTTTACCTTTTTGCTTTGCATCTATCTATCAAAAATACCAAAAATATTATCTATCAGATCTCACTCTCGTAAGTGACCGTGAAGGGATTGACAACCCCTTAGCGTTGGTTGCGAGTTGCTGTCGTTTTGTGTAGGTACGAGGGACTTGTGCGTGGTCTCCTACTGGATTGATACCTTGGTTCTCAAAAACTAAGGGAAATACTTATGCTACTTTGCTGCATCATCCTCTCCTCTTCGGGGAAATCCAACGCAGTGCTCAAGAGGTAGCAAGAAGAATTTCTGGCGCCGTTGTCGGGGAGGCTCATGCAAGGAAGTCAACAATACCAAGTACCCATCGCAATCCCTATCTCTCCCATTACATTATTTGCCATTTGCCTCTCGTTTTCCTCTCCCCCACTTCACCCTTGCCGTTTTATTCGCCCTCTCTTTCCCAATCTCCTCCTCTCTTTTCCGTTTGCCTTTTTACCGTTGCCTTTCTGTTTGCTTGTGTGTTGGATTACTTGTTGCCATGGCACAAGATAATACCAAATTGTGTGATTTCTCGAATACCAATAATAATGATTTCCTTAGTACTCCGATTTCCCCTCTTAATAATGATGAGTCTTGTGAAATCAATACCGCTTTGTTGAATCTTGTTATGAAAGATCAGTTCGCCGGCCTTCCTAGTGAAGATGCCGCTACTCATCTAAATAATTTTGTTGATTTGTGTGATATGCAAAAGAAGAAAGATGCGGATGACAATATTGTCAAATTGAAGTTATTTTCGTTTTCACTTAGAGATCATGCTAAAGTTTGGTTTTCATCTTTGCCTAAAAATAGTATTGATTCTTGGAACAAGTGCAAAGATGCTTTTATCTCTAAGTATTTTCCTCCCGCTAAGATTATCACTCTTAGGAACGATATCATGAATTTTAAACAACTTGATCATGAGCATGTCGCCCAATCTTGGGAAAGAATGAAATTAATGCTTCGCAATTTCCCTACTCATGGTTTGAATTTATGGATGATCATACAAATTTTTTATGCCGGATTGAATTTTGCTTCTAGAAATCTTTTAGATTCGGCCGCGGGAGGCATGTTTATAGAAATTACGTTAGGAGATGCTACACAATTGCTTGATAATATTATGACCAATTATTCTCAATGGCACACCAAAAGATCTTCTAGTAAAAAAGTGCATGCCAAAGAAGAAATCAATGTTTTGAGTGAAAAGATGGATGAACTTATGAAGATGTTTGCTCCTAAATATACTCCTCTTGATCCCAATGATATGCCTTTGTCTACTTTGCTTGAGAATAATAATGAATCTATGGATGTGAATTTTGTTGGTAGGAATAGTTTTGGAAACAATGCTTATAGGGGCAATTTTAATCCTAGGCCTTATCCTAGTAATCCTTCTAATAATTATGGAAATTCCTACAACAACTCTTATGGAAATTTTAATAAGATGCCCTCTGAATTTGAGAGTAGTGTTAAAGAGTTCATGAATTCACAAAAGAATTTTAATGCTTTGCCTGAAGAGAAATTGCTTAAAGTTGATGATTTGGCTAGGAACGTTGATAGAATTTCTATTGAAATTGATTCTTTAAAGCTTAGATCTATTCCTCCTAAGCATGATATCAATGAGTCTCTCAAAGCCATGAGAATTTCCATTGATGAGTGCAAGGAAAGAACCGCTAGGATGCGTACTTCCAAAGATGCCTTTATTAAAGCGTGTTCTTCCAATTCCTATGAAAATCAAGATGAAGATCTAAAAGTTATTGATGTGTCCCCCATTAAATCTTTGTTTTGCAATATGAATCTTGATGAAACTGAATATGATCTTCCTTTACCTAGAAGGCATTCTAAGAATTTTGAGTTTCTAGATCTTGATGGTGAAATTGATGAAAGTGGGATTGAAAGAAATAAAAACCTAGATGTTGCTAAACCCACTATTTTGGATATCAAGGAATTTAATTATGAAAATTTCTCTTTGATTGGTTGTATTTCCTTGTTGCAATCTGTGCTAGATTCTCCTCATGCTTATAGTCAAAATAAGGCATTTACCGAACACATTGTTGATGCTTTGATGCAATCTTATGAAGAAAAACTTGAGTTGAAAGTTTCTATCCCTAGAAAACTCTATGATGAGTGGGAACCTACTATTAAAATTAGAATTAAAGATTATGAGTTTCATGCTTTGTGTGATTTGGGTGCTAGTGTCTCTACTATTCCCAAAGCTTTGTGTGATTTGCTAGATTTCCGTGATTTTGATGATTGCTCTCTAAACTTGCATCTTGCGGATTCCACTATTAAAAAACCTATGGGAAGAATTAATGATATTCTTATTGTTGCAAATAGGAATTATGTGCCCGTAGATTTTATCGTTCTTGATATAGATTGCAATCCTTCATGTCCTATTATTCTTGGTAGACCTTTCCTTAGAACGATTGGTGCAATTATTGATATGAAGGAAGGGAATATTAGATTCCAATTTCCCTTAAAGAAGGGTATGGAACACTTCCCTAGAAAGAAAATAAAATTACCATATGAATCTATCATGAGAGCCGCTTATGGATTGCCTACCAAAGATGGCAATACCTAGATCTATCCTCGCTTTTATGCCTAGCTAGGGGCGTTAAACGATAGCGCTTGTTGGGAGGCAACCCAATTTTATTTCGTGTTTTTTGTTTTTGATTCTGTTTAGGAATAAATAATATATCTATCTTCTGTTTGGATGTGGTTTTATATTTTAATTAGTGTTTGTGCCAAGTAGAACCTATAGGATAACCTACGATGATAGTTGATTTGATTCTGCTGAAAAACAGAAACTTTGCACGCATGAATATAATTTTGTTAAATCATAGGAACGTGAATTTGCATTGATTCCTTTTGCTGCTGTTGAATAAACAAATTTTCCAGGACTTCCTATTTTGGTAGAATTTTTAGAGTTTCTGAAGTTTGCGTTAGTTACAGATTGCTACAGACTGTTCTGTTTTTGACAGATTCTGTTTTTCGTGTGTTGTTTGGTTATTTTGATGAATCTATGGCTAGTAAAATAGTTTATAAACCATAGAGAAGTTGGAATACAGTAGGTTTAACACCAATATAAATAAAGAATGAGTTCATTACAGTACCTTGAACTAGTTTTTTGTTTTCTTTCTCTAACGGAGCTCGCGAGATTTCTGTTGAGTTTTGTGTTGTGAAGTTTTCAAGTTTTGGGTGAATTCTTTTGATGGATTATGGAACAAGGAGTGGCAAGAGCCTAAGCTTGGGGATGCCCATGGCACCCCCAAGATAATCCAAGGACACCAAAAAATTAAAGCTTGGGGATGCCCCGGAAGGCATCCCCTCTTTCGTCCACTTCCATCGGTAATTTACTTGGAGCTATATTTTTATTCACCACATGATATGTGTTTTGCTTGGAGCGTCTTGTATTATTTGCGTCTTTGCTTGTTATTTTATCAAATTCATCCTTTATGTACACACCTTTTGAGAGAGCCATACATGAATTGGAATTTGTTAGAATACTCTATGGGTTTCACTTATATCTTTTGAGCTTGATAGTTTTGCTCATGGTACTTCACTTATATCTTTTGAGCGTGATTATTTTTGCTCTAGTACTTCACTTATATCTTTTAGAGCACGGTGGTGGATTTGTTTTAAAGAAACTATTGATCTCTCATGCTTCACTTAGATTATTTTGAGAGTCGTTAATAGCATGGTAATTTGCTTAATGTTAATATACTTGGTGTTCAAGATATGTGAACCTTTCTTTTGAGTGAATTGAATACTAAGATAAGTTTGATGCTTGATAATTGTTTTGAGATATGGAGGTGATAATATCAAAGTCGTGCTAGTTGGGTGATTATGAATTTGAGAAATACTTGTGTTCAAGTTTGCAAGTCTCGTAGCATGCACGTATGGTTAAATTTATGTAACAAATTTGAAACATGAAGTGTACCTGGCTTGTGCATCCTTATGAGTGGCGGTCGGGGACGAGCGATGGTCTTTTCCTACCAATCTATCCCCCCTAGGAGCATGCGCGTAGTACTTAATTTTTGATGACTTCTAAATTTTTTGCAATAAGTATATGAGTTCTTTTGACTAATATTGAGTCCATGGATTATACGCACTCTCACCTTTCCGCCTTTGCTAGCCTCTTCGGTACCGTGCATTGCCCTTTCTCACCTTGAGAGTTGGTGCAAACTTTGCCGGTGCATCCAAACCCCGTGATACGATACACTCTATCACCCATAAACCTCCTTATATCTTCCTCAAAACAGCCACCATACCTACCTATTATGGCATTTCCATAGCCATTCCGAGATATATTGCCATGCAACTTCCATCATCATCATCATGACATACATTACTTTTATCATATTGCCATTGCATGATCATGTAGTTGACATCGTATTTGTGGCAAAGCCACCATGCATTATTTTTCATACATGTCACTCTTGATTCATTGCACCATCCCGGTACACCGTCGGAGGCATTCATATAGAGTCATATCTTGTTCTAAATTTCGACTTGTAATCCTTATGTTGTAATCAATAGAAGTGTGATGATCATCATTATTAGAGCATTGCCCAAATAAAAAAAAGAGAAAGGCCAAAATATATAAAAAAAGAAAGGCCCCAAAAAAGAAAGAAAAGAAAAGGGAAATGCTAGTGTCTCTTTTTCCACACTTGTGCTTCAAAGTAGCACCTTGTTCTTCATGTACTGAGTCTCATATATTGTGCTTCAAAGTAGCACCTTATTCTTCATGTAGTGAGTCTCATAAGTTGTCTTTTTTATACTAGTGGGAATTTTTCATTATAGAACTTGGCTTGTATACTCCTACGATGGGCTTCCTCAAATGCCCTAGGTCTTCATGAGCAAGCAAGTTGGATGCACGCCCACTAGTTTTCTTTTGTTGAGCATTCATAGCTCTAGTGCATCCGTTGCATGGCAATCCCTACTCCTCATGTCGACATCAATTGATGGGCATCTCCATAGCCCGTTGATTAGCCTCGTCAATGTGAGACTTTCTCCTTTTTTTGTCTTCTCCACACAATCCCCATCATCATATTCTATTCCACCCATAGTGCTATATCCATGGCTCATGCTCATGTATTGCGTGAAGATTGAAAAAGTTTGAGATTATTTAAGTATGAAACAATTGCTTGGCTTGTCATCGGGGGTATAGAAGTTGGGAACATCTTTGTGTGACGAAAATGAAGCATAGCCTAACTATATGATTTTGTAGGGATGAACTTTCTTTTGCCATGTTATTTTGAGAAGACGTGATTGCTTTGATTAGTAAGCTTGAAGTATTATTATTTTTGTGTCGATATGAACTTTTATCTTGAATCTTTCGGATCTGAATATTCATATCACAATTAAGAAGTTTTACATTGAAATTATGCCAAAGTATCACTCCGCATCAAAAATTATTTTTTATCATTTACCTACTCAAGGACGAGCAGGAATTATGCTTGGGGATGCCTGATACGTCTCCAACGTATCTATAATTTTTGATTGCTCCATGCTACTTTATCTACTGTTTGGACTATATTGGGCTTTATTTTCCACTTTTATATTACTTTTGGGACCCGCAATGTTGTATGGCGCTGAGTGTTGGCCGACTAAAAGGCGACATGTTCAACAGTTAGGTGTGGCGGAGATGCGTATGTTGAGATGGATGTGTGGCCACACGAGGAAGGATCGAGTCCGGAATGATGATATACGAGATAGAGTTGGGGTAGCACCAATTGAAGAGAAGCTTGTCCAACATCGTCTGAGATGGTTTGGGCATATCCAGCGCAGGCCTTCAGAAGCTCCAGTGCATAGCGGATGGCTAAAGCGTGCGGAGAATGTCAAGAGAGGGCGGGGTAGACCGAATTTGACATGGGAGGAGTCCGTTAAGAGAGACCTGAAGGATTGGGGTATCACCGAAGAGCTAGCTATGGACAGGGGTGCATGGAAGCTTGCTATCCATGTGCCAGAGCCATGAGTTGGTTGCGAGATCTTATGGGTTTCACCTCTAGCCTACCCCAACTTGCTTGGGACTAAAGGCTTTGTTGTTGTTGTTGTTGTTGTTGTTGTATATTACTTTTGGGACTAACCTATTAACCGGAGGCCCAGCCCAGAATTGTTGTTTTTTGCCTTTTTCAGTATTTCGAAGAAACAGAATATCAAACGGAGTCCAAACGGAATGAAACCTTCAGGATCGTGATTTTCCAACCGAACATGATCCAGGAGACTTAGACCCTACTCCAACCAGTGCCAGAGGCGGTCACGAGGGTGGACGGCGCCCCCCTGGGCATGCCCCCCTACCTCGTGGGGCCCTCGACGCTCCACCGAAGTACTCTTTCCTCCTATATATAACTACGTATCCCCGAACGATCAGAACAGGAGCCAAAGAACCCAATTCCACTGCCACAACCTTATTTATCCACGAGATACCATCTTGGGGCATGTTCCAGAGCTCCGCCGGAGGGGGCATCCACCACGGAGGGCTTCTACATCATCACCATAGCCCCTCCTATGAAGTGTGAGTAGTTTACTTCAGACCTTCGGGTCCATAGCTAGTAGCTAGATGGCTTCTTCTCTCTTTTTGGATCTCAATACAATGTTCTCCCCCTCTCTTGTGGAGAACTATTTGATGTAATCTTCTTTTTGCGGTGTGTTTGTTGAGACCGATGAATTGTGGGTTTATGATTCAGATTATCTATGGAAAATATTGTTTCTTCTCTGAATTCTTTTATGTATGATTGAGTTATCTTTGCAAGTCTCTTCGAGTTGTCCTTTTTGGTTTGGCCAACTAGATTGGTAGTTCTTGCAATGGGAGAAGTGCTTAGCTTTGGGTTCAATCTGGTGGTGTCCTTACCCAGTGACAGAAAGGGTTGCAAGGCACGTATTGTATTGTTGCCATCGGGGATAACAAGATGGGGTTTTTATCATATTGCATGAATTTATCCCTCTACATGATGTCATCTTGCTTAAGGCGTTACTCTGTTTTTACTTAATACTCTAGATGCATGCTAGATAGCAGTCGATGAGTGGAGTAATAGTAGTACATGCAGAATCGTTTCGATCTACTTGTTTTGGACGTGATGCCTATATACATGATCATTGCCTAGATATACTCATAACTATGCTCAATTCTGTCAATTGCTTAACAGTAATTTGTTCACCCACCGTAGAATACTTATGCTCTTGAGAGAAGCCACTAGTGAAACCTATGGCCCCCGGGTCTATTCTCATCATATCAATCTCTATCACTTTATTTACTTGCTTTGTTTTTACTTTTCCTTTTACCTTTTTACTTGGCATCTATCTATCAAAAATACCAAAAATATTATCTATCAGATCTCACTCTCGTAAGTGACCGTGAAGGGATTGACAACCCCTAAGCGTTGGTTGCGAGTTGCTATCGTTTTGTGTAGGTACGAGGAACTTGTGCGTGGTCTCCTACTGGATTGATACCTTGGTTCTCAAAAACTAAGGGAAATACTTACGCAACTTTGCTGCATCATCCTCTCCTCTTCGGGGAAATCCAACGCAGTGCTCAAGAGGTAGCATTCAACCACCACAAACTGGTTAATCACAAAGCCATGTATCATCAGGAAAAAGATCCGACTGAGCTCTGAGAGAGCTCAAACATGGATCCACAACTACAGAGCGTCAACCAGACAAGCACTACATCAACATAGCTACAGCCATGTTCCATATAGTAGCCGAAGCAGAGGAACAAGAGGATGATGGAGCTCACCCAGGGAGGTTGTAGCCGACTCAGTACTCAGTGGGCGCCGGGGTTGCGCCTGAACGCCATCCAACCGGCGAGGAACCGCCTCCTACACCACACATCCATGCCTCTGCATCGGATTTGTGCCTTGCACCGTCCAGCCGACGAGCATGAACTCCACGAGCGCCGAAGCGGCCAAGGAGGCGAGGATGTGCTGTATAGCACATCCAAGAGCACCACCAGGGGCGGAGATGACCGGGGCAAAGAGAATGATACTTTTGGCCTTTGCTAGAAATAAGATGAGAAACAAAAGGCCCTCATTGGCCAGCCTGCACACCAACAAGCACAACAAGAAGAACATGGTGAGGCCACAAAACACATCACCATACAACTATACAACTAACTTTTGTAAAGCATACCCCACCGCTAGAATAAGATTTTTATATGCCTACTTATGTAGCTTGAACGGTGTTTTCACTAACTATATGTCTAATTAGATAATAAAAATTGACTGTAAATTGATCATCGCCAATCCCTAAAAATATTAGGAAATGCACAAAAATCAAAATACTCATATAGCATGTAGTGAAAGTATTTCCAGCCGCAAACAAAAGCCTTGCTAATCCCTAATTTGTAAATTCATTTTGCCAGCAACAATAGTTTCCTAATTTGATTTCTAGGGTTTATTTAATTTACAGAATGTATATTCTTTTATTTGATATCGTTTAAACCAAACCACATAAAGTTCATACATTAGGATCACATGATATGGACATAAATGATTAATAATATGAACTATACTTTGTTTTCTTCTGAAGCTCTATATTTGTTCATACAGCAGCATTAGTGCTAGCAAACAACAAGCAAACTAAGAACGACCTTAAATTTATTGAAACAACATTTTAATCATGAATAAGACTAAATGGTAGTCCATCCGTTCCAAAATAGATGGCTCAACTTTAGTACAAAGTTAGTACAAAGTTGAGTCATCTATTTTGGGACGGAGGGAGTACGTCATATGATATATAGCTCCAATGAATGGATTTATAGTACTAAATGGTAGGAACAGGAGACTGCAGAGATATACCATTTTCCATAGCTCATCAGTTTTGGAGTGGAATGAGTGACACGATCTGATAATAAGGATCAGAAGTTCTGAACCCATAAGTTGGCATAGCAGACTTCTCTGAGCACTGAATTCGGCAAGTTTTCAGGTAAAAGGAAATCCACTCATGATATCTATTTCTGTACGAATAAAACCTGCATCATTCTAAAATGAATGGTATACAGAGGGTAACCAAACAAAACATGCACCATATAGGACAAAGAAAGACCTGAAAGCAGTACATGTACATATGAATTAAATTACACTTGGCATCCTATGTGTGAAAACGATGAAAAGAGCTGAAAGCGGGAATGCAGCAAATGCAAAAGCATATAAGAATGAAGGGCTAATTAGTGATGTTAAATCCTATTTTTTTTGGCAAAAAGATCAATTATTTCTAGTCCCCTAATTCTGGAGCTACACATTTGCAGTTCTTTCAATTTGTCCGCAATAGCCTAGCAAAGTACTGCATACAAGGCCAGATGACTAAAATATCAAAAGCCTGCTGCACATTTCATTTGTCAAGGACAGTGCACAAGCAATAAAACAAGAAACTATCCGGCACAAGTGTTGACACCAGATTTTGGCACAGTCAAGAACTTATTTAAGATGGCCTCAAATGGAGAAGTGTTCTACATGAAAGAGTTCCGTATTGTTGATATGAACATCTTTGAATTTTGGGTCATTGCCATCCGATGTCATTTCAAAGGCCGAAACTATGATCAAAGTACTAAGATCTTATATTCAGAGTACAGTTTGGCCGATTAAGCCCTGAATATGGCCTCAAATGGAAAAATGATCTACATGGATTGTCTTCGTCTCGTCAAAACGATTGATTTTTATATAAAAATCATTCCAATCCGTGTTCGTATGCAAAAGTTAGAGTCATCGGAATGTAGCCCTGCCAGGAGGCGAAATATGGCGCGCCCCACATGACGCCATGTCTGATTGGTAGCGCGAGTAGACAGATCTTTTGCGCGAGCTATTTGACCCTCAAGATGACCTATGATCAAAAAACGTTCAACATTAAAGTTGTTCGTATCGTCGAAACAGTCAAGATTGCTTTTGGACTCGTTTCCATCCGAGGTTGTTTACCACCACAAAAAAGACCCGCAAAGTGCAGCCAGTTTAAACCGAACAGTTTTGGAAAGTTCAGACAAGACCAATCCGAATTTGACTAGGGTTTTCGACGTGAATCCAAGCCTTTTACTTGCACGGGAAGTCTAGCCGCCTCTTATATACCTAAGGGGTGACGGCCGATTGAACAACACACAATCGAACAAATCTGTCTACATCTTTTACCTTTATCTTTTCTCCTTAACCCTAGTTCTTCTTCTTCCTCGTTCTTCGTTGTTCTTCTTCATTGCAGGGCGGCGAACCTCGAGGCCCTAGGAGCGGTCAGGCCATCCTAGGGCAGCCCATAGCCACCGCGCGCCCAAACGGGGTCCCTCCCGGGCGTGTGGGGTTTCGGGTCTACAAAAGAGCCCGCCGGATTGTCTTGCGTACGGCGCTTCTGGCGGGTCTCCTTCGACGTGAGCTGCGGTGCATCACCCCCGGCGTCGAGGGTACACGGCAACGTGTTCATGTGCGAACACATTTTTTGGCGACTCTGCTGGGGACGAAGCTTCGAACGGTCTCCGACCCGTTCTTGCTACGAAGAGATCGTCATCTAGGGTTTGCATGAATACCTAATCCCTTTATGTAGATGCAATTAATTCATATGGTGTTACTAGATGGTTCAATGAGTGTACTCTATCGGCCAACCCTAGTTTTTTCAATCATGCAACTAACTACGTGCAAGGGCCGATTCAAATTAATTTATATACTTCAACTTCTTATGATATTAGTAACATGCACCATATGTATCCCAACTCACATGCATCGGCAACCCAGCAAATTCATATGCCGATGAGCAACATGATGAGTTCAGTTAATCAATTTGAAACACCCCAAGTTAGAATTTCCAATGCCATGCAAGAAAGTGTTTCACCCTTTTATTCATCGGCAACTAATGTGCAATATAGTAATCCAACCATGCCGATGAATGAGAGAATTGGCCATGCTACTAGTGGCTATTCGGCCAGTTACTCTCAACCGTCATATGCTACACCTCATGTTAGTAATTCTTCGGCACCATACACAACTGTAGATGCTCATAATTCGGCTCCACACCTTCCTGGTTATAGCCGAATGAATGTAAATTTTACACGAGCGGTTGTGCCCAATATTGTAGAAGATGAGGTAGTGGTGGTTGCATTGAAGAGTTTAGACCAAAATAAGAGAATTAGTGATCTTTGCCTTGAACAACATGAAAAGGGTCTATTTTCTGATTATGCCGCAATAAAAGCTAGAGTTTTGCAGGAGGATGAATCTTGCCAATTGATAAAATTGGCGAGCAAAAGTATGATCTTACAACAATGCATATGCCTTCACCTAGTACTACATCATATTATACACCCCCTACACAATTGCAAAATTTCGGCAACACCCGTGTATCATTGCAGAAAGAATCTAAAAGCATTGGGAGGCAATCATATCCGGAGTGGGCTGAAATTGAGAAAAAGCTTAAAGCTAATTTTGCTGCTCGCCGTCAGAAACAAATAGAGAAAGAATTGTCTCACATAAAAGAAGCATTGCCAATTGGTAGTATCAATGAAAAGAAGGATGATTCGGAACATGAAAGTGCTTCAGTTGAAAAAGCCGAATCAAGTAGTATATATTCTGAATCCATCAAATCCAACAAGGCAAGCATTATTGAGAAAGGGCATGGCAAGCATAGGAAAACAACGGTGCTTGATTTTTCTGAAGTTAATAGAACCTACTTCCTGCCCTATGAGTTTCGTGCCATAGAAATTGATAAACCTCAACGACAAGAACAAGTATCCGAACAAAGTTTGGCCGACATGGATCTTCAAAGCAATGATGCACAGAATCAAGAAAAAGTTGATGACAAGGTGTTGGGGAGCCGTCCAAAGACGGAGCAAGATGTTCTTCAAGTGGCACCACCATCATGCTCTCCCAACATATTTGAAGAGGTATGTATAGAGAGTAATTTACCTATTTTCATATTTGGTCGCAACTTCATTATTGATGCATCTATAAGAAATATTCTCATAAGTAATTTTCAAAGACCGATGAAGAAGGGTAATTTACTTATAAGCAATAAACTTGTTATGGAACATATCGGTCAACCCATTGCGCCATTTATAAAGACCGATAATGACTTATTGTTACAGCCAAAGCTTTCCCCGTTGCTTTATCTAAAGTTCATATCTAGTTGTGTAGGTTTGCTTCTTTCATACTTGGCTTGCACATGGTCTTAACTGAGACATGTATGTTCTAAATACCTTCGTTTCAGAAATTTAAAGCCAAGGTTAAATTCTATTGAGAAAACCGATGCTAATATAATATCTTATCCAAAGACATCCAAGATAGAGTGGAAAACACAATGCATTGCCGAAAGGGGAGATTTCAAATCTGAACCATTTGTTCGCTTAATTCCAAAGCCGTTCTCACAACAAGATCTGCTAGAGAATGAAAAGTTTACCTTCAATTCAAGAATGTGTGATCAAATATTTGATTTGTTGTTGCAAAATAGTTATATTAGAATTCTTGATCACCATGTTGAACCATCTGTCCAGGGATGAATGTATTGTAAGTTGCATGATTCGTCCAAGCATAATTTTGAGGATTGCAACATGTTTCGTTAAATAGTTAAATCGGCCATTGATAAAGGATGATTGAAATTTGTTGAGACACCAAGATATGACCAGTCTATTCCGATTGGTCCCGATGGCAAAAAGTTTTTGCATCGGCTGCTTCAAGTCGATCCATTTGAAGAGAAGGTAAAAACTACAGGTGATGGGATCAAGCTTTCAAGTAAAGAAGTTGTTGAAGAGCATAATGAACATAATTTTGAGGGCAATAATTCCATCGAAGCTACAATGGAGACGCCAAGGACTGGGGGGGCAGCAAGCAAATCCAATGATCGATGAAAGCAAACCAAAAGAAAACAAAGGCCGAAATAAGCGCAAGTATAAGAGATCAAAAATCACCTTCGCTGAACTTTTGGGTAAATATCAAAAGAAGAGTGAAGAGAATAATGCTTATCGGCCAAATCGTGCAAAGAAACCAAGGTCACCCCCAATGCGCAAATATGAGGATCGGTATTGGCGAAGTGATAATTTTAATGCAACATATTCATATCCTTATTTTGGGCCGCCAATGCCAATGTCGTGGATGCCTCCCTATGCTCATATAGAGACATATTCAACATGGGACAGGTATGATACAAGGGCACATTCTCCATCTTATTCTAGACCATCTCACCAATACTATGCAGCTCCAAGAAGATCAACATTTGAACAATCACACTTCAAAGACCGTTTCAATCATAAGGAATCGGTCCAGAGCTCAAGGAAGAAGAAACAGGTGGTAAAGCAAGTTTACCGCGTGAAAAGAGATGGTCGTAAGTGTGCTACTTCAGATTTGATCTCAAATAACAAAGAGACAATTAAAATGTTGACATTGGCTACAAAAGGCAAAGAAGTGAAACAATCAATTGATAAAAATCAGAGTGCCAAATCTGAAGAAAAGAAATTGAGGGTGCACAAGGCCCAAAAAGAGTTGCCATTGGTTGAAACAAAATCATAGTCAAGGTGCTCACTCGGCTTATCGTATTGGCAAAAGAAGGAGTTACAAAAGCTTAGTGCACAAGAACTTGGAGAAAGGAACATGGCATGGGTTCCCAAAGGAAGTACTCAAAATAATAATTACGTGCAAGCTTCCATTACAAGAAGTTCGGCGAAGATGAAGAAGAAAAAGAGTAAAAACTATGAAGGACCAAGCCGAAGGTTTCACATCTTCAGTCTACACATTATCCATATTCTTCAACTATGCCATTAATGCCTATGCCATGGAATTCGTCATTAGGTATGATTGGTAACCCTCAATGGGCTTATTTTAATCCATGGATGCAATATAATTTCTTACATCATGAAAGGGTATTGCCAAATCACTATACATTTTATTAGCTACAAGTTTGTTGCTGATCCAAAGGGCCAAAATATTTGAGTCATTTCATTTGTTTATTTCGGCTATATGTGCTTTGAATGAAGTTTACATGGTAATGGACGATATTTATCTATCATCCTAAGTTTAGGTCAATGCATGGCCGGTGTAGTATCCTAACATCGTCCTTAGTTCAATTGGAGACCAAAAAAAGCATCATGCCGCTTAAAATAGTTTTGCACAATGATCAAAGCTGAATATGCATTGTCATTCAGATCGGAGCTTTGCCTTGCTATAGGTGCTATACATACTAAGGCTTTCGGTGATTCGTTATGAGTAGTGCAACAAATATCTAGGGTTTATCAATATTTTGACGAATCACTTATAGTTTATCTTGGGGTATGTCTAGATGCAAAATTTACCTTGGGTTGCTATAAAATTGTTCATATTTCTAGACATGACAATTTGAAAGAGTTGGCACATCAAGCATCCGGCTACTATGTTAATCATGGTGTGTTGCATTTCTATCAATAGCCGATGCTTAGTCTCATCAGAATAGGTAAGGCCGAACCGAAGTCCACCGCTTCGGCCACTAATGAATTTTTCTTATGCAGGCGAAAATAAGGATTGGAGAAAGTTTGTTGTTGATTATCTACAAAATCCTAGCAAAAGGGTGAATAATATGGTTCCGAAGATGACCTTGAGATACATATCTATGGGACTTTATCATCGGATTGTTAAGGAAGTTGAGAAAGTTTCACCCAAGCTTTCGTCAAAATATTCACACAAGCAATGGCCTATGTAAACTTATCGTCCTAATAATATGCTAAAATGGCCGATGGAGTGTTGACATCGTCCTTAGAGCAAGCTATGTTCAAGTTATTTTTCGGCACACAGGCTTTGCCGAAAAACAGGGGGGCATGTGTTGACACCAGATTTTGGCACAGTGAAGAACTTATTTAAGATGGCCTCAAATGGAGAAGTGTTGTACATGAAAGAGTTTCGTATTGTTGA
Organism: Triticum timopheevii; assembly: GCA_963921465.1. Classification (NCBI taxonomy): domain Eukaryota; kingdom Viridiplantae; phylum Streptophyta; class Magnoliopsida; order Poales; family Poaceae; genus Triticum; species Triticum timopheevii. The sequence goes on along the minus strand of OY997272.1, from coordinate 14,788,359 downwards.
TATGAACATTTTTGAATTTTGGGTCATTGCCATACGATTTCATCTCAAAGGCCGAAACTATGATCAAAGTACTAAGATCTTATATTCAGAGTACAGTTTGGCCTATTAAGCCCTGAAGATGACCTCAAATGGAAAAATGATCTACACGGATTGTCTTCGTCTCGTCGAAATGATCGATTTTGATATACAAATTGTTCCAATACGAGTTAGTATGCAAAAGTTAGAGCCATCGGAATGTAGCCCTGCCACGAGGCGAAATATGGCGCGCCCCACCAGATGCCATGTCTGATTGGTAGCGCGAGTAGACAGATCTTTTGCATGAGCTATTTGACCCTCAAGATGACCTCTGCTCAAAAAATGTTCAACCTGAAAGTTGTTCATCGAAACGGTCAAGATTGCTTTTGGACTCGTTTCCATCCGAGGTCGTTTACCACCACAAAAAAGACCCGCTTAAACAAAACCGTTTTGGAAAGTTTGGACAAGACCAATCCGAATTTGACTAGGGTTTTGGACGTGAATTGAAGCGTTTTCCTTGCACGGGAAGTCCAGCCGCCTCTTGTATACCTAAGGGGTGACGGCCGATTGAACAACACACAATCGAACAAATCTATCTACATCTTTTACCTTTATCTTTTCTCCTTAACCCTAGTTCTTCTTCTTCCTCGTTCTTCGCTGTTCTTCTTCATTTTTAGGGCGGCGAACCTCGAGGCCCTAGGGGCGGTCAGGCCGTCCAAGGGCAGCCCATAGCCACCGCGCGCCCTGACGGGGTCCCTCCCGGGCGTGTGGGGTTTCGGGTCTACAAAAGTGCCCATCAGATTGTCTTGTGTACCGCGCTTCCGGCGGGTCTCCTTCGACATGAGCTGCGGTGCACCACCCCCGGTGTCGAGGGTACACGATGGTGTGTTCGTGTGCGAACAACAAGTGGGCTAACTAATGAGTACACTACTACACATTGTCAGGTAGAACTGCCATCAGTGTTGCTGCTGCACTAAACAACAATACAGAATCACCCAGCATTGCAATATGTGTTTAACAAATATAGCAAGCTGGAAGAGTGTCGGACCTCATACAATACTCAGTTTTGAAAAGACAGGGAAGAATAAATGAAAATGGTAGAAAAGGAATATACCTGTACAATTTGATATTGATAGTGTGGATCCAGTTCTGCAGGGTTGTACCTCTACCCCTCGGGATCCAGTTCTCGAGCGGATGAACACACACGCGCACACACAGAGTAAATGGGAGGAGGCTCGTCCCTGCTCCTCTCCTCTGCTGCTTCAAAAGAAGAGATAGATTAGAAAGAGATAGAGAGGAGGGGGAGGAGGAGGAGGAGGAAGGAGGGGCAGGGGATGAAACTGACCAGAGGCAGAGAGGAGGCGCAGCCCCATGGCGGCCGGCGTCGAACACCCGAAACCCTAACCACGGGGCAGGGTCGCGGATGAGCGGTGGTGCCGTGAGCGGCGAATCCGGCAGGAGGAGAGGACGCAGCAGAGCGAGGTGAGCTCGGCGTTGTGCTGCGCGATGGCAGATATGCCGGGGCTTGCCGGAATTAGGAAGGAGACATGACCTACGCGGCCAGCGGGCGCTGTCCGTAGCGAGCAAAAGCAGGCGTCCCTCAATCTGGAATCGGTCGAGCAGCAGGAGCATCTCTTGACGGAGGGGCGTGTCCTCCTCACCTTCTTCTCGTAGGGGAACGACTGCTCGCTGGGGAGCTCCTGGTCAGGCTGCGCAACGGCCACCGCGGGCCCCTCCGGCCGGTGGTAGAGGCGGCGCGACACCCAGAGCGCGAGCAGGCTGTGGGGGAAGCCGAGCTCCGATGGCGAAGGAGGGAGGAGAGAGCTGAGGTGGGGGGTCGGCGGGCAGGGCGAAGGAGATGGCGGCGGCGTTAGGGTTTGGGTAGAGGTGGGCGGCGGCGTTAGGGGAGGAGGCTGGGACGCGAGGACGCACGGGCGGGGTGGCGACTGCGAGTGCGGGGAGGAGGCGGCTAGGGCTTGCCACGGGAGCTGCTAGCTTTTATAGGCCTCTACGTGAAATGACCAAAATACCTCGGTGGGGGCATGGTATTTACATTTTGCTGCCATTACTATCCATTCCAGCAGTGCCAGCTCCAGATCTGACGGCCCAGGTTAATCCAGATCTTGATCCGACGCTTAGAAACGCATCAAGCAAACTGATCCGACGGTCGAGAGTCGTTGTTCTCTAAGGAGCCATGTAGGAGGCTTCATCTCTTATTTCTTGATGTATAATACAACATATGGTCTCTATATTTCATTGCCATAGTCAGGAGACCCAGTAGTATATATAAGATCATGGTTGTGCCTCCCGGGTGCATGACTAAGGCACTACAAACTTAGTGCCTCTGCAACGCAGGTAGATACTTGATTCCTGAAATTCCTCAAGTCGTTAGTGACAGTTGATATATCTAGCCGGTTTAGGAACTAACAAAATAAATTCCCTTCAGTGCAATAGCTAGGAGCGATCAACAGATGTTATCATCATTTTTCCTGCCATATTGTAGGCAGAAATTATGCATGAAAATAAAGGAAGATATGAAAAAATGTTGATTTGTGGCTGGAGTAGTAACACCACTTACTTGTTGAGATTTTCTTTTTGTTGAAGTCCTCGCATTTCCTCCACTGACGGCCTTGATTGACTATCACTACAGGAATCAGCTACTTTGCCATCAGCCACGGCGGACGGCAAAGGCATGGATGGCGGACGGCAAAGGTCTTTGCCGTCCGCCGCGGACGGCAAAACTGGACGGCAAAGTACGGGACGACAAAGAGCTACATTGCCGTCCGCTTCGGGCGGCTGACGGCAAAGGGTCCTTTGCCATCAGCTGCCGACAGCAAAGAATGCTGACGGCAATAAATGCGTTGTTACTCCGTTAGGTGGTTAACGGCAAGCCTTTGCCGTCGGCCGCTGACGGCAAACTTTTTTTTCTCTTTGCCGTCAGCCACTGTAGGCAAACTAACCAAATAGGTCAGCCTCCCAGGAAGCACAGTTGCCTGCCACGTGGCCTCTTTGCCGTCCGCTGCTGATGGCAAAGAGCCCTTTGCCGTCGGTGGCAGACGGCAAAGAGCCAGCATAATGGCTTTTTTTCCTGTTTTTTCTAAATCCAACAATTTTCACAGCAAATATATATGACATATATAGATATATTTCACAGGGCTATTTAACAGCACATATGTTTCATCGTACATACATATATAGTTCCATCCACTCATACATAGCAAGTTGCACATACACATAAGTTGCAACCATTAGGAAGTTGCACATACATATTACAATGCAAAGTTTCATCAAGATAGCAAGTTCCATCGTAGCAAGCTAGAAGAATACTAGAAGAGAATGAAATAAAAAACAAGCACTCCATCATAGCAAGCTAGCTTCCGAGAAGTGAATGAAATCTGCAAAATGGCAAATAAGAAAGTTAGGAAAAGGTGACTAGAAGAAGAAGACTAGAAGAAGAAGCACGCCATCGTTTGTGAGGTAACTTAGGTGAAATGGATCGTTTATGAGCTAACTTAGGTAAAATGCATCATTTTAGAGCTAATGTAGGTAAAATGGATCGTTTATGAGCTAACTAAGCTAATTATGTCATTTTTACATAAGTAAGGTAAGTACATGTCATTATTGAGCAAACCTAGTTAACTAAGCATATTATAACTAACTTAGGTCATTTTGGAGGAAACAAAGCTAAGTATAGATCGTTTTAGAGCTAACTTAGGTAAAATGACTGGTTTTGGAGGTCAGTGAGCTTATTAAGTCATTTTGCAGGAAAAAAAACTAACTCTAGGTTATTAAGGTAAGCATATTGGATGAAATAAAGCTAAGTCTAGGTCTTTATGCATTTGTTAAGCAAAAAACTAGAGAAACTTACCTTGATCATGGAGGTTGGGAGCGGGCTGGCTCATGCCAGTAGCTGGAGAAGGATCGTGTGATGCTTGTGTGGAGTAACGCTGCACCAAAAAAAATACCGACATGAATAATAATATGTATATCACTTAAGTGTATCATCATCAAGTACAACATAAAAAAATTGAATACCTGACACTACTAATAATCTCGATCAGTATCATCAATAAATGCATAATCATCATCATCACTATAATCAATGACGGGCTCATAGGGTTCAGTGGCATCAACATGTGGAAGGCCACCTTTACGTAATCGGTCAAGCATTGAGAGGTCGTCCGTAGTAGTAACCTCTTCTTGTTCCGGCTCTTCTTGTTCCTCCTCTGGGGTGATGTGGGATTCACTGTCGCTGTCTACTTCAATGTTTTGGGGTGAAGTATACCGGTTCTTGAAAGGCTTTTTGGAAAGACGTGTCTCTTGGAAGAATTCTCCTTCATATGTGTCTGGGTTAATGTGAGGTTCATAATCCTCTTCCTTTGGGGGAGATAGTCTAGCATGTTGCGGCACTTCATAAACGACATCCCAACCTTTCAGATTTGGATTAGTTTGGCAGGCCCAGGGTAGATAGAATACTTGGGTCGCTTGTTGAGCCATAATATAGACATCAGGAACATCTAAATGGGTGCTTTGGTTGATTTCAACTAGCCCTATATGTTCATGAGTCCTTCTAGTCTCCTTCGGCTGAAACCAATAACATTTGAAGACTACGACATTCGGTGGGTTTTCACCATAGAATAGAAGTTCATAAATTGCTTCAACTCTCCCATAATACTTGGTACCTCCTTCGCCGATAGCAGATACACAACAATTTGTAGACTTTCGGTCGGCCATAGATAGCTCTTTGCCATAGGTACGAAAATGATACCCGTTGATGTCATATTTGTCAAATGAACGGACCTTATAGTCAAAACCATTAGCGACTTGTCTCAATTCGGCGTCCATAGACTCTGAATTAGCCTACAAGTTTAATATAAAAGGATTGTTGCATTACGCACAAATTAGCGAATGAAATGAAATTGTCTAATAGAATTTACCGTTTGTTTGAACCAAGAGATGAAACCGGGATAGCCACCTCCTTGCTTTGCGAGAAGCTCATACTCTTCGACGGAATCCTTTTGGATCAGCGCTCCATACGAGAATAGGGCGACGTATCGACTGTATGAAATATCCAGGAATAAGAGTAGTTCAAAGGAAATAGAAGTTGCAAAACAATGTACCGAGAACTTACTCGATGTACGGCCGCACTTCTATCATGTTGTTGAAGATATACAACGAAATGGTCCGCCATTCTTCGTTATCCAAAGATACTAGATTTGAAACTCTGGCTGGTGCGAGATTGCCTTTGAATAGGCTGAGGTTGGATCCACCCTTTTTAGGCTCGTCAGCATTGTACCGAGGCTTCGGATTATGCAAATGACGATTTTTGGTTTCGTAGTGTGTTGTCACGAAGTTTGCCGCCTCCTCAGTGATGAATGCCTCAGCCATAGACGCTTCAATTCTACGTTTATTTTTACATTTTTCTCGAAGCGTCTTCTGCATCCTCTCAGTTGGGTAGCACCAACGATTTTGCACGGGCCCCCCCAATCTTGCCTCGGTCGGGAGATGCAAAATCAAATGCTGCATTGGATTAAAGAAGCCCGGTGGAAAGATCTTCTCTAAATAGCTGAGTTCTGCCAGTACTAGCCATTCATCCTCAGGGATGAAGCCACGCAACATCACCGGCATTACCCGCTCAATCCATATGTGCCAATCATGACTCTTGAGACCAAATATCTTCAATTTATCAAGACTCGCTCCCCTCTTTAGATTCGCTGCATACCCATCGGGAAACATCAACAGCATTTTCACCCACAAGATAATTTCCCTCATAGCTGGCCTTCCAAGATTGAACCATGCCTTTGGCTTCGTCCAGTTTTGCTTTTCTTTCGGTTCTTTCATGTTTTGTAATGGCCTATCACATAGCGCCTCCAGATCGACTCTAGCCTTAGTATTATTCTTTGACTTCCCATCTATGCCGAACAATGTACCAAAAAGTGCCTCGGTGATATTCTTCTCAGTGTGCATCATGTCGATGTTGTGTGGGCAAAGGAGGTCTTTGAAGTAAGGCAGATCCCATAAGCATGTTTTGTGAGTCCAGGCGTGCTCAGAATTATACCCCTTGAAGTACCCTGGACGCTCTGGATCTGGCTCGAGAGCGTTTAACTGATCCAGGGTCTGTTGGCCTGTCAACGTAGGTGGTGCAGAGTTTTTTACAACTCTACCTCTGATGAAGTTCTTCTTGTCTTTCCTGAACTTATGGCGAGGATCCAGGAACTGTCTATGCATGTAGAAGCAAGAAAACTTGCGACCGGCCTGAAGCCAACGAAACTCAAGAGCTCCCTTGCATGTGGGGCACGGGAACCTTCCATGCACACACCAGCCAACGAATAGCGCATACGCCGGCAAGTCATGCGTCGAGTACATGTACCAGACACGCATTATGAAGTTTCGTTTGCGATAGGCGTCGTATTTCTTGAACCCATTATCCCAGGCTTCTTGCAATCCGTCCTTAAGCGGCTGCATGTACACATTCATATTTTTCCCCGGATAGTTGGGCCCTAGAATTATCAACGTCAGGAAAATGTTCTTTCTTTGCGTAATCTGTCCGGGGGGAGATTGAGTGGAAAGACAAATACGGGCCAACAACTATATTGGGCTGCCGTCATACCAAACACACTGCACCCATCGGTGCTGATGCCGACTCGAGGATGCCTCGGATCTGCCGTTTTGAGCATGTAATTCATCAAACTTTTTCCACGCAACACCATCCGATGTGTGTACCATCATCAGATTCCCATCTGCATCTAGTTCGGTTCTTTTGCCTGTTTTGTGCCATGTCATCTATCTGGCCGTCTCTTCGACCATGAAAAGAAGTTGAAGTCTTGGTACGATTGGCATATACAGAAGAACACTAACAGGGATTTTGGTCTGTGTCTTCTCACCCATACCATTGTCTACCACAATATACCTGGAACACTTGCAAATGGGACAATAGTTCAAGTCCGTATAGTCAAGCCTAAATAAGGCACATCCTTTCTCACAGGCATGTATCTTCTCATAGGGCATCTTCAGTGCACGGAGGATTTTGTCTGACTGGTACAGGTTTGCAGGCATTACATGGCCTTTTGGTAGAAAGCGTCCAAATACTGTCATAATTGCGTCATAGCATTCTCTGCCCAAGTTGAACTGAGCCTTCAAAGCCATTACTTGTGAAATGGCATCCAACTGACAAAGCTCAGTGTGCTCGTGGAGCGGACGTTTTGAAGACTCCAACATTTCATTGAAGGCCTTTGCAGATTCCTCCATCTCCTCGTCCGAATCCCGAGCATCATCATAGTCTTGCACCATGTTTTCCATCCCGGTACCATGCTCATCGGTGCGACGATGATCCACCTCAGCTCGGTCACGTTGGGCAGACTCACCATGAAATGTCCACACCGTATAATCGGGCGTAAAACCATTCTTCTACAGGTGTTTACCCATTTCAGCCTCTGTCCTCTTTTCCCAATTGCCGCATCGGAAACAGGGGCACCAAGTTTTCCTCTGGCCATTTGCAAATGCGGCTTGCACAAACCCCTTGGTTTTTGTGAACCATTCAGCGCTCCATTTGTTCTGACCAGTGCACGATCACTCATCTTGACTTTCAGAGCTACTGGACACACAACAATTATATATATAATTCACCATGTATATATTCATCAGTTGATCTACTTTGTAAATTTTATTATGTCCATGCAACCTACACTCTAATAGGTAATGATAGGTCCTAATCCCACCCGAGTATGTGTAGATTGGATTCATTTTCCCAAGCTATGCTCCGGATCCGACGCAAAATTTCGGCAGCACCTCCCCGCTGTTCTCCTGATACACGTCTCTACAATAAACAGAGAGGATGTGTACCCGGAGAACAACAGGGGAGGCACTAACGAAATTTATGCGTCGGATCCGGAGCAAAGCATATGGAAAACGAACCCAATCTACACATACTCGGGCTGTCCATGGATAGCCTTGGACAATTCGAAAGAATCAAGGTTATAAATATGCAAATGCATGCATATTTATAACTATGACGCTTTCGAACGGGAGACACATATTGGTTATGCATACTGATGATTCAAGACACACATATAGCTAGCTACCAAATTCCATGTCATTTGTGCAAATAATTAATGGGGGAGAAGGACATGTCATTTGTGCTCACCCACGAACGAAGGGGCAGAGCTCGTCAAACGCACGGCGAGGTCGTCGAACACCAAACCTCGCAGCGATGAAACAACTGCACATTTAAATCTACCCGATCAACACAATTATATATAATGTTTTTCATAACAAAATCGAAAAATATATGACCTAACTAATAATTTACAAATATATGACCCCGTCGGCCTCTGGAAGGCCAAAGAGCACCTTTTCGGGAGGTTTCGGGGGTCGGGGTGTCATGTCGGTGTCGGGGTGTCGTGTCGGGGTCGGGGTGTTGGGGTGTGGTGTCGTGGTCTGGGTGTCGGGGTGTGGTGTCGGGGTCGGGGTGTCGGGGTCAGGGTGTCGGGGTCAGGTGTCGGGGTGTGGTGTCAGGGTCGGGGTGTCGGGGTCAGTGGTCGAGGTGTTTCCTTCTATCCTTCTTCTTCTTTCCTTCTCTTCTTCTTCTTTTTTCTTCTTCTTTCCTTTCTTCTTCTACTTCTATCCTTCTTCTTCTTTCCTTTCTTCTTCTTCTTCTTCTTTCCTTTCTTCTTCTTCTTCTTCTTTCCCTTCTTCTTCTTCTTCTTCTTCTTCTTTCATCTTTTTCTACTTCTTTTACTTCTTTTCTTTTCTTATATTATTCTTCTTCTACTTCTTCTACTTCTTTTCTTCTTCTTCTTTTTCATCTTTTTTCTACTTCTTTTCTTTTCTTCTTTTTCATCTTTTTTCCACTTCTTCTTCTTTTCTTCTACATATTCTTTTTTCTAACACTAACACTAAATTTTCTTCTTTTCTAACACTAAATCTAACACTAACACTAACACTAACAATTAAACAAGAATTAAACAGCAAAAAAAGAAAAACAGAAAAAAAATACTCACCGGAGCAGGGGGCGACGCTGGCGCCGGGGTGGTGGGTGGGTGGAGGGGCGGCAGGGCTCCGGGGCAGTGGGACGGCTGGGCGGCGGGGGCGGGGGCGGCGCCGGGCGGCAGGGGCGAGGGCAGCGCCGGGCGGCGGGACGGTGGGGGCGGGGGCGGAGGCGGCGCCGGGCGGCGGGATGGTGGGGCGTCGGCGTGTGGGTGAGGGGCGGTGGCGGGGGCGGCGCCGGGCGGCGGGATGGTGGGGCGTCGGTGTGAGGGTGAGGTGGCGGTGGTGCGGGTGGCGCCGGGCGGTGATGGCGGGGGCGGCACCGGGCGGCGGGGCACCGGGGCGTCGGCGGGTGGGGGAGGGGGTGGGGGCGGCAGCGGCGCCGGGCGGCGGGGGGCGATTGCGGGGGCGCCGCAGGGCGGCGAGGGCGGGGGCAGCGCCGGGCGGCGGGGGCGGGGGTGGCGCGGTGGGTGGACGATGTGGGTGTCGGGGAGGAGGGAGGGAGAAGAGAGAGTAACGGGCAGGGGAGGGGGCTCGGCCATTAGTTAGGTTAGTTAGATTAGCCTTTGCTGTCCGCCCCTCCTTTGTCGTCCGCTTTTGTTCATATTTTCCGTCTGCTGCGGATGGCAAAGAGGGGGGACATTAAGTTTTTTCGTTAGTGGGTGCCACCTCCCTCTTTGCCGTCAGCCAGCAGATGGCAAAGATTCTTTGCCGTCAGCCAGCGGACGGCAAAGAAATGGCCGATGGCAAAGACCTTCTTTGCCATCTGCCATTTGTTTGCCGTCCGCTTCTTGGTAGCTGATGGCAAAGACATTCTTTGTCGTCCGCTAGCTGATGGCAAAGAGATGGCAGACGGCAAATTCCCTGATTCCAGTAGTGTATGGTGCCTCATGGTACGCGCCCTTTTCACCGGTATGAGAGGCAAAGAGAGTGAGATGGGACAAGGAAGAGTAAGCGAAGGATAACATGTGACAAATAAAATACCACACAAGTATCATGGGTTGCCACATGACTCAAGGTCCACACAAGGAGACAAGGTTCCTTGAGGAGGCCTTTCGTCAGCCAAGGAGTAGTAAAACTATTGAACAATGGTGTGGACATAGGAGGCAGAGTTAATGCATGGTGTTGATGTTCGAGGTGACGATGCTTCATTGACAATGGATCCATCTTAGCCTTGGTTTAAATTAGCAAGAAGGGTAGAAAGATTGTTGGTCTCTTCTTTGTTGAACTTTACGGCTAGGTTTGATCTTCGTCAATATTACCACTTAGTGTTTGTAGATCTAATGGAGATATAGGCAGAGTATCCATCTAGGAGAATTGTAAACTGTAACTTGTAGAGGTTTATTTTCGCATTTTGTTCTTGCACTATAAATCAATGTGGCTTTTTGAGCACGTACATGAGTGTTGTTGCTCAATGTTGCATAGTACTAAAACATAGATCATATAAACACTGCTCATGCACTAATATATAACATCAATTAATTAAGGCATCAATCAGCTCACGAGTCAGAAGATCAAATATAACATGAATTTTGTGATGTTTAGAGAGGTAGAACATGGAGGTTTAGATACATATATGAGTGTCTTAGAGGCCTCATCCTATACTACGAAATAGCCAGCATTCTTGGCCATATGGGTTCCACACACGTACTCAATCTACTATATTTCTTATTTAGTTGCAAGTTGGGTGTTCAAAATTTAGTGACTTATTTGTTTCATCTGCCATGCAAGCAATTGTGTTGAAAACAACATCTACATTAACAATACTGAATCCATTTATTGAGTAACTTGAAGTGCGCATTTTTTTGCACTATATATATATATATATATATATATATATATATATATATATATATATATATATATATATATATATATATCAATGTGCCTTTTTGAGCACGTACATGACTGTTGTTGATCAATGTTGCATAGTACTGAAAGATAGATCATATAAACACTGCTCATGCACTAATATATAATATCAATTAATTAAGGCATCAATGAGCTCATGAGTCAGAACATCAAATAGAACATGAATTTTGTGATGTTTAGAGAGGTAGAACATGGGTTGAGATACATATGAGTGTCTTAGAGATCTCATCCAATACTATTAAATAGTCAGCATTGTTGGCCATATGGGTTCCGGACACGTACTGAATCTACTATATGTCTTATTCAGTTGCAACTTGGGTGTTCAAAATTTAGTGACTTATTTATTTCATCTGGCATGCAAGCAATTGTGTTGAAACCTACATTTACGTCAACAATACCGAATCCATTTATTGAGTATCTTGAAGTTGAGGTGGCTTCTCCAACTACAACACTTTCCAAAGAGATTGCACGTTTGTCGACAGTCAAGCACAACATGCACTCAATCATGTGCACATGTATATTATGTGCGGGAATGCAGGAGAGTTGCTCCTATGTGGAATCCTCACTTGTATAACTCTTAGCTGAGGGAAGTATGACACAAAATGCCAAATATGAGTACTAGAGTGAATAGGTCTTTCATATATCCTGTTAAAATGAAATAATAGTTAACCATTGTTAACATCACATCATTTATTTATATGATCACAACTTCATGTAACATGTATTGAAGCACACTATAATAGAATTATGGTATGCTCAGAATTCTAACGGAAAGCCATCCTTTCTTGTAATTTTTACTGATGCAAATTTGCATAGAAAATCTGAATTTGAATTTGGTTCTTAATATGTTGTTGAATGATAAATATAATTCCTACAATTTTATACAAAAAGGTGACATTCAACATATAAAGAGAGAGATAAGTTAAATTTTCTAGAAACACTAAGTATTCAATTGTTGATCTTGCCAATCCTCTATTAACTAAAGGAGCATATCCCATAGTTCTTCATTTTCATAATTAATATGTAAACAAGTCACTGCATATGATCATCATGACTATATGTAAATCTACAAGAACATATGCCACTACCAATATGTAATCATGATTGCATCCAAACATATCAACTAATAAATAAGTTCTAAATATCTAGCAACCGACACATCTTCGTAATTATACAAAAAGAAATTCTCAAATGACTATAATAAAATCAAATATCCTGAGTCTTTATAAAGCATTATTGATTTTGGTTATATTGCATTACTTTTAAGATAACAATCACACTGTCCACAACAGGTTAAAACATATTTATTCCACTTAAAATATTAAAACTATGTGAGATTTTATGTCTGAATGAAAATTTCAGGCGCTAAATAATATAATCATGGTATTAAACTTTTAAAATTTCTAGCCCGCGCATCGAGCGGGCAACTTTGCTAGCGTAGACAAAAAAGGCTCATGTTGATGGATCACTCACAAGCAACGCATACTTAATTATTAATTTACAGTGAAAATACTCATGTTTGTGTCTCCTATTTTACAATGAAATTATTTATTTGAAAGAGGCTTAAATGCAATGAACAAGCAAACTCTTGTATTTGTGTTTGCCTCTGAATATTATGTTTGTCTTGCAAAAACATACAAAAAACCAGTCGGGGTTCTGCCATTTGAAAGTACTTTTGCAAGGTACTATTTTTTGCTATATATAGCTTGTATTTTATTAGCTGACTTTATGGTCAAATTTTGACTCAAAATATAAGAGGGACTAATAAACCTGGACGGATGAAGAGTACATTGTCATCATGTTTATTTTTCATGTGACATTGTCAAGTGATGCTGCAAAAAAAGGTGTCATTTTCGCTTTCTAACATGTGGCCATATTGACCAAAAATGTAGGATGGAGAAACTGAATGGAAGGAGAAACTAACCACACTACCGCGATTGTTGGTGGCGCTATGAAGGAGATTATCACCAAGAAGAAAGAGTGGCCGGATCTACTAACACAAACTGTTGACATTACCTCAATATAAACTGACCACATTGACTCATAAATAGCACCAAACATATATTAGTCCCTTAGTTTGTAATACTGTAGCCAAAACACAAATGTCAGCTTTGTCAAACAATATCATCTGTATGTAAGCAGTCCCTACAAAGGGCTACATAAACTCCAAATGCAAGCAATACGGTGCCAACCACCCCAGTGTACATTGGAATGAACTTTGTCCTCTCTATGCAAGTGGGGATATTTAAGACTTATCATCACTTCTCAGCTCAGTCAGGTAGTTCGTTCTTATAAAATGTAGCAAGGCAATGGCACACAACTATAACTGTCGGGGGGCGCACGGTCTACTTCCGTGGCTGCCGGGCACCTATGGGGCATGGGGGGCCCCTTTTCTGGTTCGGCGAGGGGGCGGAGGCCGCGCGCAGAGCGGATCGAGGTCCCGGGCGCGCGCTGGGTGAGACGGGCGATTTTTTTACCCAGCTTCGGGGCTCTCCGGAGAGATAAAACCCCTACTGCTGCCTTGTGATTTTATTCGATCTTGCTCGAATGCGAGCGCACGGGTGGTGTGGTGTGTGTGTGTGCTGAACCGAACCCTAAGTCCCAAGATGAACCGCAAGATGGACCGAACCCTAAGATGGACCGAACCCACCCACCGGAGAACCGAACCCCCTCTACGTGCGCATGGGCCTCCCTTTTATAGTCTAAGGGGGCACCAACAGGTGGCAGTGTAAGAAGAGGGGGTAGAAGGGTAAAAACGTAGGTTGGTATAACAGTGACCAATAGTGTCCCCTACCTAACTCTGGCGGCAGGGAACAAGGGCATTTAATGCCCGTCCGGTCGCCCCAACAGTGGAGAGAAGCGACCGTCAAGTGAGCCACCGGTTGCCACGATGGCGTCTCTGTCAGCTCCGATTGCCACCTCGCTCCGCATGGCTGCGTAGTGCCTCGCCACGTGCCTTTGGGATGGCCTTGTGATGACACGTCGCCGGATGTGCTGGAGTTTGGTTGGCAATCTTGCCGCGGCAAGTGACTTGCCGCGGTCCTCCTCTTGTCGTGCCGGCAAGCTTGCCGGCCGTCGGGCCTTGCCGGGGCGCGCGGGCGCCGCGGCAAGTCTTCTGGAGGCGCCTTGGTCGGCTTTCCCGGCAAGCTCCTCTTGTCGGGGCCTTTGTTCTCTTCCCGGCAAGCTCTTCTTGCCGGGGCCTTGGTTGGCCTTCCCGGCAAGCTCCTCTTGCCGGGGCTTTAGCTTGGGTACTCTGTTCTTGGATGGCATCAAAGTAGCCGCGGAGGATCTTGGCGGGCGCCCGGCAAGCCCTGCCGCGGGTTGCTGCGACTGCCCGTGCACAAGTTCGGGGTACTAAGGTACCCCCCTACTTTAGTACACCGACAATAACCACTCCAGCATACATCGCACCACTACATGGCCAAGTAAAAAACAACTAAGATAGTGATAGTACTCTTGTAAATACAAATCAAACATTCGTACAAGTAGAATGTCAGAGTGGCTGGATTCATTACCATACATTTCTCAATATACTCGGAATAATGTTAGCTCCCAGATAAAACACATTTTGTGCAAGTATCGAATAGTTGCATATTGGAAATAGTTGGTGAACTGGATAGGAGATGAGAAAAAAAAAAGTAACTATGAAACTAAAAGGATTTGGGGATAGGAGGCATCAGGTACAAGAGGATCAATCATCCATCACTGCAACCTGGAGCTAGACGTACCCACCGACGAAGATCTATAAGGCACACATGACAGTAGTTTCAATATTGACTCCGAGTAGAGGAATCGAGCACACATGGCCAGATGACAATGACGGATACACATGTGCTCCGTAGACTTCACCAAGTGGTAGTCTTGGACATTGCCCTTTGTTCTTTCCATATGAATGTACAGTAAAAGCAGGGATTTAACACCGGAGCTATTAGATAGATGAGGCCTCAAGGCTAGCGCCTTGTTTACCCAATCAAATGTCTGTCACATATCTTTATCCTTACCTAATAATAAAGAAAATTGGATTTCTGGTCGTCCATCGTCGATACCGATTTTGCATAAAAGTCCCTCGGTTTATAAGAAACTAACCCGCAGTCATGTTTTATGTGAGAACGAATCGTTTTTCAAATTTTACACAAAACCCCCTACCTTTTATGCTAATGAACCCGCGATCCACGTTAAGGCACTGCGAATCGTTTTTTGCAGTTTTACATAAACCCCTGATATATGCGTTAATCACCCTGCAGTGTATTAAAAATAAATATCTTTCTTTAAATAACCTTATTTTTAAACTGTCCAATTTTAGCATGTTATATATGAAAATTGATTAGAAAAATAAGTAGAATATTAATATGACATTTTTTTAGATGTCAACCATTTTTACAATCGGTTTTGGAAAATATATAAATGTTTAAAAAAATATCCATATCTTTTAAACCGTAACTCCGATTTTAGCATGTTATATATGAAAATTAATTAGAAAAATGTGTAGAATACGAACATGATGTTATTTTTACAAGTCAAGCATTTGTTAGTTAGGTTTAGGAACAGATTTAAATATTTTAAAAATATTAATATATTTTAAACCTAACTTTAATTTTAACATGTTATATATGTAAAATGATTAGAAAAATGTGTACAATCTGAATATGATGTTGTTTCACATGTAGTATTTTTTCCCTGTTGCAACGCACAGGCTCTTTTGCTAGTATATAATAATTGATTTTCTTTCACATGGGGAAAAATAGATAATGACTACACTAGCCGGATCAGGATCCCTGCGTTCCGACGGCCCTGGGTGGGTGTCCGGCTTGCCATGTCAAATGTCTCTCGTGTTGAGTATAATATTTATTTAGAAAATATATGACAGCGTACAATTTATTACGCCTACTTTAAGATGATCATGTACTTCTATATATAGCCCACGTGGATCAAACAATACATCAACAATTCCACCAATTCCTCTCTCTCCCTTCTAACATGGTATTAGCCTAACCGATCTAATCCTAGCTGTCGGGGATATACCCCGCGGTGTAACCCGGCCGGAAGTATAACCCGGCCGGACATGGCGACTCACTAATGACCGGCCCTGGCTGGACGACACATTAAGTGGCCTGCTCGATCCTGGCGACTTATGGATGACCTGGCAAGTGAATCAGAGGAGCGACAAGACCCAGGGGCCCTCGAGGCTCAAGGCCCGAAAGGCCGGCTTACGTTATGGTAGGCCGGCTTAAGAGGAAAGGCGTGAGGAATATCTTCCTTACAAGGAATCAAGACCCGGACTTGTATCCGGCTTGTAGTATAAGATAGGCTAGTCCTAATCCTATTTGGACTCCACATGTAACCCGCCCCTATAACTTATATAAGGAGGGGCAGGGCACCCCAAAGAGGGACAAGGAACAAGAAACAATATCTAGGGCTAGACACAAAGGGGTAGCCGGCTTATGCGGCGACTCTCGATGAGCATAATGAGACCTAGCCTCAAACAGCATGTAGGGCTATTCCGGATGATGTTTCCCGGGGCCCGAAGCTGTCTAAATCCTTGTCTTGTGTGATGATCCGCCTAGCGTCTCTCGATTCCGTCCAACCCCTCTCAAGTTACCACATAGATGCGTTGGCCTCGCGACTAAGTCCTTGCAAGAGGACATCTGCCGTGACAATTCCACGACAGTTGGCGCCCACCGTGGGGCCTGCGCACGGTGGTGTCGAGTTCTTGAAGGGATTTCTCTGAGGGATCGAAGAGTTCGCAATCTTCTAGACAAAGAGGAACCGGTTTAGAAGGATCTACATCAACTGCAAGTTCATCGGTCAAGATTGAAGAAATTGGTCTTGCTGAGATAAGCCACCACTCAATGTTTATGATGACCCGGAGACAGACCGGGACTCCAACGCAGCAAACCGGCTCGCCTGCTTCCACCGTTGACTCCGTCTCCACCGTACCAACTTCGTTGTCGCTTGGACAAATAAAAAGTTCAAGAGATTAGTGTGCACGTCGGCAAAACCGACTGGATTTCAATCAAGGAACACCATGAGCCGGCGGAACAGCATCTGCGTGTGAAGAGATTATTTTCATACGGGTGGGGACCTAACATCATCGTTGTTCCTTGCCAAGGAGTTTTCTGCAGAATTAACAGAGACTCGCCGAAATAGATGCGTCCAATCCAAGGATGGACCAAAATCAATTCCAAAGAGTTGTTTCCAATCAGAATTGGCAGACACGGCGATACATAGTTTAAGCAAAAATTCAGAAGGGGCCACTTTCCTCCCCTGAAGCAGAGGGTCAACCGGATCTTGAAAAATATGGAAAGAAAAGCCAGCTACCTCATCAAGTCCCGACCTGGCCTTGGTTACTTCCATCGCAACGGCTCCGAGCGCGACCCAGGCTGCTGTGCCCCTAGTACAGCCTCGATCCGCCGGTGCCACGTTGACCGTCTACCATCATGCTGGCCGCCTCCACCTCTGCTGGCTCGCCCCAACGGCCTAGCTTCGCGTACGGCTCCAATTCTCCATTAGCATCGAGTCGGCCATGAGCCGCCCTCGCCGACCTCTCTTCAAGTCACCTTCGCTGGCCATATGAGTCGCCGCGCCTCCATTACAAATCGCCACGCCATGGCCGTAGCTCAAATCACCAGCGTCACTTCCGACCATCATCGACCGGCCTCCGCGTGACCCGCTTCAACCTGCCATGACCGTCCGTAGCAAGTGCTCACCTTGAAGCTGCCTTGTTTCCGCTGTGCGATGAGCCGCTTGGGCCGCGCCTAGTATTTGAGTCGCCGCCGATGAGTCACCCCGGCCTGGCACCGCTCCGAGTCGCCCGGGCACACGGCCCTGAGCCGTATCACTCGCGTCAACCGGCCAGTCGCCTAACCTGTCTTCGTCGTCCGCGCCTAGGGTCGCCTTCATCGCGCGTCGAGCCGCCACCGCCGTGAACCGCCGGCCGCACGTCGCCGTTTTCACCGGGTCACCTATGAGTTGCTGGTCGCCTCTCCGCCACCTCAGCACTGTGACCCGCTGTGGCCGCCTTGGACCGCCCCGTCGTCGACGCCTCTGCCGCGTGAGGCTGCGGCGACTCTGGCCTCTCCGCGTGACCCGCTCAGGCCGGTTCTGCCGTGCCTCGTTCCATTGCCGAGCCGCCGTGAGCGATATTTCTATTACGATTAAATCACCGGATTCAAACAGCCGGGTGCCCCGCTGGTTCTAAATTGCCGCGGCTATATACACAACCTCGGCGGTCGGGTCTACTTCAACTCACCGGGACTGTTTCCTGTGGCTGACTCGCCCGTCCGTGCCGGTTTACCACGCTGCGGCCGGTTCACCCGTGAGTGATTTCAACTTCACCTAATGATCATCAATTTCATGGCGGATTATTTCCGGCCTGGCACATCAGGTGATATCCATCAAAAATATATTTTATTAGCACATATTATTTTTGTCAAAAAACAAGTTTATCTTTGTCTTGGTCTGCAATATTGTTTATGCAGGGCAATTATTTATGACAACAAGTGATATTACTTAACGGACTCCCGCACCGGCTTACAACGCCATGGCCGTCTTTCGCGACCGCACCGTCTTACAACGCCGTGGCCGTCTCTCGCGACCACGCCGGCTTACAACAAGGAGGACAACCTACCCGTCTGCACCGGCTTACAACGCCACGGCCGATTTATCTGTCTGTGCCGTCTTAGATGTTGCGGTCGTCTTTACCGTCCGTCTCTCGCGGCCTGGTCTACATCAACATACCGGGCTGCACCAATCTGCATGAGCTATTTATTGAGTATGAGCAAGTCACTGCTTGGGAAGCCCGGTTTTATTCCAACAAATTGGAGGTAAATTATCATGTATTATCAGCCTTCGTCTGCACTGGATGGCTCAATGGGTATGCGCACAAGTCGCCGTCACTACAGTTTGGTTAACTTCAAACAGCCAGTTGGGAGGAACCATTGGCCGAGTTGCTGACATGGCTCATATAGGATTATTTATAACCCGCCGCAGTCACCTCAACCTTCTGTGGATTCACATCACATTATCAACACCAACAATACACCTCTTATGTTGTGGTCAAGCATGGAGAGTCTCAAGCCAACTCCTCGAGTAGTCTTGAGACTAGGGGGCTACAATGGCATGACTCGGCAGAATTGGCCGGTTTCAATGCATTCAAGAACTACGGGTCATTGGAGGGAAAAGTAACCCAGCCCCGGAGATTACTGCTCTATCGATGAAAATTTAAAAGGTCGTCAGAAAAATTCCGGCTCACAATGATGCTTCCGGTTTAAAAATCCGACTCAAGAGACATCTTTCTCCCACAAAGCACTGAAGCTCTTAAATATCCGGTTTAAAACCAGTTCGAGGGAAATTTATTTACCACAAAACTTTGAAGCTCTCAAATCTGGTTCAAGGTAAATTTATCTCTCACAAAATTTTGAAGCTTTCAAATCCAGTTTAAAGTTTCGGTTCAAAAAGAATTAATCTCTCGCAAGTTCGAGTTCTCAGAAAGATTAAAGGGTGCCAAAAAGAACTTGCTGCCATGATGCACGGTTCAAAACATGGGTATCCTGCCTTACGACTTATCTTATTATGGTCACTTGGGGGCTTCCTGCTCATCGGGCATAGCTATCAGTACCCTCTTGATCGGCGCAATGCCAAAACTTATATGGTCACTCGGGGGCTTCCTGTTCAAACATAGGTCGTATTCGAACCAAAAAGAACATAGCTGTCGATACCCTTTTGATTAGCAAACTGCTGAACCTACTTGGGGGCTTCTTGATCGTATCCGAATCATAGCTCAACCCCTTTGGGAATCGACGTGGATCGTATTCGAATCAGCGTTGCTAAATAACTCTTAAGGTCATTTGGGGGCTTCCTGTTCAAACATAGGTCGTATTCGAACCAAAGAGAACATAGCTGCCAATACCCACTTTGATCGGCATCGCCAACGCCACTGGGGGCTATATGATCATATTCGAATCTTAGCTTAACCCCTTTGGAACGGTTTACTGATCGTATTCGAATCAGAAGCCTCAAAAAATTTATCTGTTTTTATACAATCGCAAATATTTGAGTTGTCACAAATATCATATGTGCCGGCTCTTACAGAGTTGAGTTATCAACTTCATTGTCCGGGTCACATAAGTCGGTGGTATCATTCAAAGAATCATAGGGATCTTGTGATCTACTTGTGTGCAGGATAAGGATACATTTGGGTGGTTACCCGCCCTGGCTTTTGACGTTAAGTCACCAGGGCATATGTTGTTTAAACTCTTTGCAGGATTTGCAGGAATATGACATATAAATGATTAAGTTCAAGCTCATTACCAAACTTGATGCTTCAAAATAATTATCCGTTCTGGATTTTTCTCAAAGGCTATAAGCCGCCGGGTTATAAAAGTTCTGGCTTACAATGAAGGCGTATTAAATCGTCGTCGGCCAAGAGCCGTCGGGTATTTAAACTCCGGATTTACTAATCAACCGATGAGGTATTCAAATTTTTAATATCCAAAACTGGCTGGATTTTCATGATGATATTGAATGATTGAGGTTTTCATACCGGGTTATATTATTCACATCTAGAATAGCCAACATGGCTGGATTTCTATTGTGATTATCAATAACCAGTATTATTGAGGTTTTCAAAGTCGCTTTAGCGCAATGGCTATTATTTTATTAATGGATATGATTTATTCTACAATGGAAGGAATAGTCCTGAGTCACTGCAGGCTTACGACCCGGCACTTTGGGGCTACATTATTCAAATTAAGGTTACATCAAATATGCAAGTCTCATGTCGCTGCAAGCATGCACCATGACACTTGGGGGCTAATGCAACGTCATTTTTGTTCACCTCATTGAAGACCCGATTCATTACATCGTAATGAGCCGGCCCTTGGGGGCTACCAACTGCTCCTGTCAAAAATTCAAGGTACACAAGCATTAATCCATTTTATTGAATGGTTCACTATTCAGTTGGTAGAGTACAAAGCTCTTAACCTTGTGGACGTGGGTTCAAGCCCCATGGTGGAGATTATATTATATGATGTTATTATCAATTATGTACAAAGTCCCAGCTCAGTATTATCTTACTAAGTCGGCCCTTGGGGGCTACACATTGATGTTCAAGTTTACATGGTTATATCTACAAAATCCCTGCTCATTATTGCATAATGACCCGGCCCTTGGGGGCTACACTGGTTGAAGTTTTTATGAGCATAAGGCAATTTCAAGTCCCAGGTTCCTGCAAGCATGACAACCCGGCACTTGGGGGCTACATATATGGAGTATTCAGTTTTTAATAGTGACTGAGATGAACATGGATTTCTTCTAAGTGGCAGTAATTATATGGAAACAAGTCTCAAAACATCACTTTGTTCTATTCAAGACTTGGGGGCTACAGGTAATATGGATATAAGGTAGAAATATCTTCCAATCTTCAGTTTTGAGTAAACAATCATAATCCGGCATCATCAATAATCATGAACCGGCATTGGCAACAATCATGAAACGGCGTTGGAAACAATCATGACCAGAAATTATCAGTTTTTATAACCCGGTGATTTTGGAAATCAGAGATCAGCAAGTTCTATATTTTCAAACCGGCTGAATATCATATGAGTATTTCAAGACCAATATTTCTTAAGCCGACGCTTTGGAAGCTGACTCAAGTGGATTATTCTTCACAATATTTCTCTATGAGACACCAACGTCAGCAATTTGACTATGAAGCTGGTTTATTGACCCGGATTTTTTAGAAGGAGGAAATGACAAGGACTTAAGGATGATCAAGTGCCAGTTTACAAGAATTATTAACCCGGAGCACAACCTATGAAATTTGTTCTTGTGTTTATTTTGCAGCATAAGTTTACCATGGATAAATCCAAGCTAAACTTGGGGGCTAATGTCGGGGATATACCCCGTAGTGTAACCCGGCCGGAAGTATAACCCGGTCGGACTTGGCGACTAACTAATGACCTGCTTTGGCTGGACGACACATTAAGTGACCCGCTCGATCCTGGCGACTTATGGGTGACCTAGCAAGCGGATCAGAGGAGCGACAAGACCCAGGGGCCCAGGAGGCTCAAGGCTCGAAAAGCCGGCTTACGTTATGGTAGGCCGGCTTAAGAGGAAAGGCGTGAGGAATATCTTCCTTACAAGGAATAAAGACCCGGACTCGTATCCGGCTTGTAGTATAAGATAGGCTAGTCCTAATCCTATTTGGACTCCACACGTAACCCGCCCCTCTAACTTATATAAGGAGGGGCAGGGCACCCCAAAGAGGGACAAGGAACAAGAAACGATATCTAGGGCTAGACACAAAGGGGTAGCCGGCTTATGCAGCGACTCTCGATGAGCATAATGAGACCTAGCCTCAAACAGCATGTAGGGCTATTCCGGATGATGTTTATCGGGGCCCGAAGCTGTCTAAATCCTCGTCTTGTGTGATGATCCACCTATCGTCTCTCGATTCCGCCCAACCCCTCTCAAGTTACCACATAGATGCGTTGGCCTCGCGACTAAGTCCTTGCAAGAGGACATCTGCCGTGACAATTCCACGACACTAGCCGCCGCCCACCGCTTCCGCCCGAGGGGGTCAGGTTCCATGACCGCCGTCGGGGGTCGCGCCGCCTGTACGAAGGGTTCGTCGGCCGGTCGTGTTGACCGGCTGCCCTAGAGAGTCTTTTTCTCCAGTCCTTTCTCCGAGTTTTCCTCTCTCCCACCGCTCATCTTCATCAGTGTTTTCTTTTTGGTTTTCTGATCTAAGATAGGTTTGTGTCGCCCGCCGCGGCCGTCGACTTAGGCGCGCCTCTACTCCGACACCGGCGCGACCGGCCGGCCTCCCCTCCGACCCGATAGCCAGGTGCGCTTAGGCAGCCCGTCATGGCCTGCCGCCGTTCGCGTGTGCGCGTCGGCCCGCCTATCGCACTGCTCCGACCGGGACCTCTCCAATTCCACCCGCATATGCCGTGTATGTACGGTCGTCTAATACATCTCCATCGTTTCTACTTTTCCAAACACTTTTGTTCTTGTGTTTGGACTCTAATTTCATGATTTGAACGAAAATAAATCGGACTGACGTTGTTTTCAGCAGAATTGTCATGGTGTTCTTTTTATGCAGAAATCAAAATTCTCGGATTGACCTGAAAATTTATGAAGGTTTTTTATGAATATAAAAAATACTGATGGAAAGAAATACTAGAGGGGGCCACACAGGAGCCACAAACTCAGGGGGCGCCCCCCCCCCCCCCCCCCCCGCCGGTGCGCCCTACAAGTTCGTAGGCACCCTGGACCTCTACCAACCCTAACTCCGACTCCATATATACCTATTCGCCAACAAAAAACATTGGAGAGAAGGATTCATCGTGTTTTACCATATGGAGTCGCCGCCACCTCCTGTTCTTCATCAAGAAGACTGATCAGGTGTCCGTTTGGGGCTTCGGAGTGAGGAATCCGTCGCCTCATCAACACCAACCCATCTTCACCGTCAATTTCATGATGCTCACCGTCGGAACTGAGTAATTCCTTCATAGGCTTGCTGGACATTGGTGGTGTTGGATGAGATTTATCATGTAATCTAGTTAGTTTTGTTAGGGCTTGATCCTAGTACATTATGTTTTAAGATTGATGTTGTTATGACTTTATTTTGCTTAATGCTTGTCACTAGGGCCCGAGTGCCATGATTTCAGATTTGAACCTATTATGCTTTTATGAATATATTTTTGTTCTTGATTTTATCTTGCAAGTTATATGCACCTATTACGTGTTATGATCTGCATACCCCAATGTGACAATAATTGGGATTGTTCCCGGTGATTACGTAGTTTGATGATTTCATGAATTCACTAAGTGCTAATGCTTTGTTTCGGTTCTCTATTAAAAGGAGGCCTTAATCTCCATTAGTTTCCTTATGGACCCCGTTGCCACGGGAGGGTAGGATAAAAGATGTCATGCAAGTTATTTTCCATAAGCATGTATGACTATATATGAAATACATCCCTACATTATATTGATGAGTTTGAGCTAGTTTTGTGTCGCTCTAGATTATAACTACTAGTCATCAACCCGAGCTGCGGCACGGGCTAGAAATTCCATGTCTCAACATTGTTGTGTAAATTCATTTTTCACATTTTTTTTGAATAAGAGCACTGCGTATGTGCCCTTCAGTTGTGAAAAACCATATCAACATGTTTGGTAGGTATACTTGTTGGTCAAACACACCATGTGTCCTATAATAGATGGAGAGAAGTGTAGAGGCATCCTAATATGTTTCCATCGGTTGAACCTTTCTTGTGTCAAATAATAGAAGTAATTCCACCCTTGGATCAACATCAAGGTTAGAACATTTTTTTAACATGCTCTTTTAATACTCATCGTATTATTGATTATTTTTTGGAAATATCAAGGTACAAATGTGGAAAACAGAAATTCAAGCAAATAGACTCAAGAAAAGATGGCTTCCCACCCTTTTCTGTTGTCAAACATAACAGGAGAAAAGTATGCATGTCATGATAACTAAAATGCCAATTGCCAATGGAAAATATATCTAATCTTATACTAAATATAAATGAAAATCTACAATAACCAATTTTAGTTAGATATCAATCGTGATTAATCATCATTATATACACATAAGATGTATACTCTTAAGCTAAGCCAGTTTCTTTACTCACATATTACATTTGGAACATAGAAAGTTTGCCTGCAATTTTTAATAATATGAATGTGCTTATCATGCTAATATGCCCTTTCCTCTCAGGACATCCAACAAATACATTCCTCTCTAAACATGAGCCAGTGACTACATTAATATCGCAATTATGAATCACAAGTTCATTTTAACATAGGCTATGTAAGTAGGAAGGTTTAACATCAGTATATAATTTTCATCATACCTCCGATTTTTTGTATGATCTCTTAACCTGATGAGCTACCGAGGAAGTCTGCTTCCTGTAATTACTACATATACCAAGTCAAAGCTTACGAAAATTATAACTCAACTACAATTTGAAAGATGTTAGGGAGATATATTTTTTCATTGTTGATTTATTTTTTCTTGGGTCATGTTTCTTTTCTTAAAAAGGAATGAAAAAAATCATTCATGAATAGACTATTTTTTTCTAAACGTAATGCTTTGGGGAGCACTGATTTGTACATATCTTTTTAATTTCATTTTTCTCATGAGAACATGCACGTGGCTAAGAAACAGTCGGGTATAGATTTGTTTCTAAGAATGAAACTTTGGGGAGCAATTATTTGTACGTGACTTTAGTTTGTGTTTTCAAGGGAACACACACGTGATTTTTCTTTTGGGTGATATCTGGGACATGGACTATGTTCCTAGCATGGGGTCTAAGGACGCTTCATTTATGTGTCTTTTTTTAACATATCTTCTTTTTTCTTTATGAATGTAGAAGACAAATGGATTTTTTTTGGTCGGGACTTGAACATGGGCTATTTTTCATGCATGTGGGTTCAATCCCTTTTTTTACTTTTGGTACGTGTTGTTTTTTCCATTAAAAATTATATGACCATCAAAGTTAAAATAAATATGTTTATGATTTTTTGGTGCATGAAAATTAATGTATATTTTCAACTTATGTTACCCTTAGGTGATTTCACATAATCAAATTTCTTGTTTCTGTTTTTTTAAGATTTCCCTTTTTCTAGGAAACCACGAGAGACCCAAGGGAGGAAGACTCCCATACGTGGTAGATTTCCTTTTTTCTAGGAAACATAGAGAGTCCAAGGGAGTAAGACTCATGTACGTAGTAATATGAGACATCATGTCTTATATTTTATCAGACGGCTACTGGTACATTATATATTAATTAAACGTGGTACCTCGTATGATGCCTCCAATTAGTAAATATAAGATTACATTATGCATACCATCCAATGCAACTATCCATCACCGATCCAATTCTTACACTTTCCGTATATTGATCTTTGCTAAGTTAATTTCGCCATTGCTGCTATTACAATCACTACAAAACTGCCACTGGTACCATTACTATCAAACTACCATACTACTTTGCTACTGATCACATTGCCGTAGATCTTAAGTCTTCCAGGTGTGATTGAATTGACAACTCAACTGCTAATACTTGCGAATATTCTATGGCGTCCATTGTGTGGAATCAATAAATTTAGATTGAATACTCTCACTAGTAGAAAACAGGGCATACATTCGGGCCAGGTAAGCCCATTAGTCCCGGTTCGGTCATGAACCGACCCATGGGCCCATGTTCATGAGGCTAGGGGCCTGCCGGGCCTCATCGGGGCATTGGTCCTGGTTCGTTTGACCCCTTTGGTCCCGATTGGTGGGACGAACCGGGACCAATGGGCCTCGCTCCTGGCCCACCACCGTTGACCCCGGTTGGTGCCCTGAACCGGATCCAAAGGTTGGTCTTTAGTACCGGTTAAAGGCACGAGCCAGGACCAATGCTCCGGCCAGGGGAGAAGGCTTTTGTGTGTAAAACATTAAAAGCAAAAAGAATTTTCATAAAACAAAGAAAATAAATAAGTAGAAACAAAATTAACTTTAATAAAGTAAAATAATCAAACTTTAATAAATTAAATAAAAATAGCAACAGTAAGTAGAAACAAAATAAAATAAAAAAGAAAAAAAGAAAGAATTTTCATAAAATAAATAAAAAAGGAAAAAAGAAAAGAAAAGAAATAAGTCAAAACAAAATAAACTTTAATAAATACGTAAAAAGAGAGAATTTTCAAAACATTAAAAGAAAAAAGATTTTTCATAAAGAAATTTTTTGTTAGAAACTTTAATAGAAAAAAGAATTATCATAAAGAATTTTTTGTTAGAAACTAAACTAACAAAATATGTTTTTGAATATAATGATAAAACACAGTAATATTAAATAGCAGGAAAAAGAATCACTCAATAATCTATTTTTATAGTAAAATTATTCTAAAACTAGTGGTTCACACAAATTTTAAAAAAATTCAAATTTAAACTATTCAAATTGAAAAACAGGCACTAACAGAAAGTTTATCATTTTTATTACCTAAAAGCAAAAAAGAATTACATGAAAAACTAGTAATTATATTGTTGTAAGTATAAACAAAATAAAATAAATAAAGCAAAAAACAAAACAAAAGAATTAACAAAAGTGCCACCTACTGGGCCACCACGACCTGAATACGACTAGAAACCCAACCATGGTCCAGGATTCAGGCCCGTAGCAGGCCCAGTAGGCCCACAGGCACTGCGTGATAAAGATTAGGCCCGTAAGCCTGCATTGGAGAGAAGCTTGAGAGGGTTGCGGCAGTGGGGTTTATAAACCACTCCGAGCCCCTCTCAACTAGCGAGGTGGGACTAAACTTTTGGCCACGACGCGGGCAGCACCAGGCCTTTGGTACCGGTTGGTGGCACCAACCGGGACCAAAGGCCTCTGCTTCCCGCTCTTTGGGCTGCTGAAAAGAGACTTTTGGTCCCGGTCGGTGGCACCAACCGGGACTAAAGGGGCACATTGGTCCCGGTTGGTGCCACGAACCGGGACCAAAGCTCTGGCTATAT
The DNA here is from genome assembly GCA_963921465.1 of Triticum timopheevii. Lineage (NCBI taxonomy): Eukaryota > Viridiplantae > Streptophyta > Magnoliopsida > Poales > Poaceae > Triticum > Triticum timopheevii. The sequence continues at coordinate 14,760,965 of OY997272.1, read as the reverse complement.
AAGCAAGACTTAACAGTTTTGCCAAAATCCATCACTTTCTTCTCCGCCCCGACGCCTCCTGCTCCTCGTCGTCGTTGCCGCCGAGCCCTGCCCCGATGCCGTCAGGTTGGTCCACCTCATCGTCGCCGTCGCCGCCGCCACCGCCGTCAGGCTGCTCAACTTCGCTGCCGCCGACGCCCTTGACGCCCCTGCTCCGACACCATCGCCGTCGTTGTCGCTTCACGCGCCGCCCCGTCGTTGCGCGCGCCGGCCCCGACACTGACGTCGTCGTCATGCGCGCCGCCCCTGCCCCGACCCCGTCACCGTCGCTGCGCGCGCCGCCCCTTCCCCAACCCCGTCGCCGTCGCCCCGACCACACGACGCCACCTTCGATCCGGCCGCCGGCCTTCCTCTCATTTTTTTGCATATATATGATGTTTTTTAAGATTATATGTATGTGTGTATATATGACTATATGTCCTGTTTTTTTTTCAGATTTTTTGTTCATATATATGATGATTTGTTTTTTGCATTTGTATAATAATGTATATATGTATATGTTCTCTGTGTATATATGTTCATATATGCAAAAGTTAAATTTTTAGAAAAGTTTCATCTATGTATGTTCTCTGATTTAGTGCATTTTAGGTTAGTTCCATTTTTAGAAAAGTTGTATATATTTAGGAAGAAGAAAGAAGGAAGAGAAGGAAGAAGAAAGAAGAAGAAAAAGTTTTATATATGTAAAAGTTACATTTTAGAGGAGAAATAAATAAGAAGAAGAAGAAAAAAAGAAAAAAGGAGAGGGGGGGTATGTCGTTTTCGATATACCCCCTCCCCGGTAACTTCGACATGAGGGGGGGTCGATTATACCCCCTCCCCGATAACTTCGACATGAGGGGGGTGTGATACATATCCAATGTATCTATAATTTTTGATTGCTCCATGCTACTTTATCTACTATTTTGGACTATATTGGGCTTTATTTTCCACTTTTATATTATTTTTGGGACTACCCTATTAACCGGAGGCCCAGCCTAGAATTGCTGTTTTTTTTGCCTATTTCAGTGTTTCGAAGAAATGGAATATCAAACGGAATGAAACCTTCGGGAACGTGATTTTCTCACCGAACGTGATCCAGGAGACTGGAAACCTGCTCCAAGGAACAAAAGAGGCGGTCACGAGATCCCATCTTGGGGCCTGTTTCGGAGCTCCACCAGAGGGGGCATCTACCACGGAGGGCTTCTACATCAACACCATAGCCTCTCCAATGAAGTGTGAGTAGTTTACATTAGACCTTCGAGTCCATAGCTAGTAGCTAGATGGCTTCTTCTCTCTTTTTGGATCTCAATACAATGTTCTCCCCCTCTCTTATGGAGAACTATTTTATGTAATCTTCTTTTTGCGGTGTGTTTGTTGAGACCAATGAATTGTGGGTTTATGATCCAGTATTATCTATGGAAAATATTTGAATCTTCTCTGAATTCTTTTATGTATGATTGAGTTATCTTTGCATGTCTCTTCGAATTACATTATTTGCCTATCTCTCGCATTACATTATTTGCCTCTCGTTTTCCTCTCCCCCATTTCACCCTTGTGGTTTTATTCGCCCTCTCTTTCCCAATCTCCTCCTCTCTTTCCCGTTTGCCTTTTTCCCGTTGCTTTCTGTTTGCTCGTGTGCTAGTTTGCTTGCTTGTCTTTATGACTAGTCTCTTATCTTCTCCGTTATCTCCCGAGAATGAAGTTCTAAATTTTAAGCAAAGGGAGGGAGAAAATCTGAAAGACGCTTGGTATAGAATTTGCAATGCTGAAAATAGATCTACCAGGAAGCAATCTACTTCAGTTCTTCTTCGTAATTTTTACGTAGGTGCTAATCCTTGGTATAGATATATCCTTGACACCATTACCGGAGGGAATTTCTTGGGTAGCCATACTTTTGATTCTTATAATGCTTTAGATTTATTTGGCTCGCCACCTCTTTTGATTAATGGAACTACGTTAACTTTCGAGCTCGTTATGCAAAGATAGGAATGCTTTGAATAAAGTTGCCACCATTGAATCAATTGAAAATTTTGATAAAAAGATCCACAATCAAATTACCCACTATGGATCTAAGGTAGGAATGACTTTGAAAAATATTAAAGAAAAGGAACCCATAGTTAATGAGAAAATAAATCTAGATTCCACAAGAATCGATAAACTTGAGGGTATCATTACCAACTTGGGAACCGCTTTTTCTTCCGTACAAAACACTCCAAGTTCATCTACTAAAAATACTAAGCTCATTTATGTTCCTAAGAATAAGGGTGAATCATCTAGTAAGGAAACTGCGGATCTTAAATCTATAAGTGTTCATCCCAATATTTTTACCATCATTAAGGAACCTTTTGCTATGAATGAATTTGTCGATCTTTTGCCTGAAAATTTGAAAATTACTAGAAAGAAAGAAAATTCTAAAGCAGGTAGATGCCTCATTGAAGAATTGCCTACCAAAGATGGCAATACCTAGATCTATCATTGCTTTTATGCCTAGCTAGGGGCGTTAAACGATAGCGCTTGTTGGGAGGCAACCCAATTTTATTTTGTGTTTTTCGTTTTTACTATGTTTAGGAATAAATGATCCATCTAGTTTCTGTTTAGATGTGGTTTTGTCTTTTAATTAGTGTTTGTGCCAAGTAGAACCTATAGGATAACCTACGATGATAGTTGATTTGATTCTGCTGAAAAACAGAAACTTTGCACGCACGAATATAATTTTGTTAAATCACAGGAACATGATTTTGCGTTGATTCTTTTTGCTGCTGTTAAATAAACAAATTGTCCAGGACTTCCTATTTTGGTAGAATTTGTAGAGTTCCAGAAGTTTGCGTTAGTTACAGATTGCTACAGACTGTTCTGTTTTCGACAGATTCTGTTTTTGCATGTGTTGTTTGCTTATTTTGATGAATCTATGGCTAGTAAAATAGTTTATAATCCATAGAGAAGTTCGAATACATTAGGTTTAACACCAATATAAATAAAGAATGAGTTCATTACAGTACCTTGAAGCAGTCTTTTGTTTTCTTTCTCTAACGGAGCTCACGAGATTTCTGTTGAGTTTTGTGTTGTGAAGTTTTCAAGTTTTGGGTGAATTCTTTTGATGGATTATGGAACAAGGAGTGGAAAGAGCCTAAGCTTGGGGATGCCCATGGCACCCCCAAGATAATCCAAGGACACCAAAAAGTCAAAGCTTGGGGATGCCCCGGAAGGCATTCCCTCTTTCGTCCACTTCCATCGGTAATTTACTTGGAACTATATTTTTATTCACCACATGTTATGTGTTTTGCTTGGAGCGTCTTGTATTATTTGTCTCTTTGCTTGTTAGTCTACCAAAATAATCCTTGCTGTACGCATCTTTTGAGAGAGCCATACATGATTTGGAATTTGTTAGAATACTCTATGTGCTTCACTTATATCTTTTGAGCTTGATAATTTTTGCCCTAGTGCTTCACTTATATCCTTTAGAGCACAGTGGTGGATTTGTTTTAAAGAAACTATTGATCTCTCATGCTTCACTTAGATTATTTTGAGAGTCATTAATAGCATGGTAGTTTGCTTAATGTTAATATACTTGGTATTCAAGATATGTGAAACTTTCTTTTGAGTAAATTGAATACTAAGATAAGTTTGATGCTTGATAATTGTTTTGAGATATGGAGGTGATAATATCAAAGTCGTGCTAGTTGGGTGACTGTGAATTTGAGAAATGCTTGTGTTGAAGTTTGAAAGTCCCGTAGGATGCACGTATGGTTAAAGTTGTGTAACAAATTTGAAACATGAAGTGTACCTAGCTTGTGCATCCTTATGAGTGGCGGTCGGGGACGAGCGATGGTCTTTTCCTACCAATCTATCCCCCTAGGAGCATGCGCATAGTACTTGATTTTTGATGGCTTATAAATTTTTGCAATAAGTATATGAGTTCTTTTGACTAATGTTGAGTCCATGGATTATAGGCATTCTCACCTTTCCGCCTTTGCTAGCCTCTTCGGTACCGTGCATTGCCCTTTCTCACCTTGAGAGTTGGTGCAAACTTCGCCGGTGCATCCAAATCCCGTGATACGATACGCTCTATCACACATAAATCTCTTTATATCTTCCTCAAAATAGCCACCATACCTACCTATTATGGCATTTCCATAGCCATTCCGAGATATATTGCCATGCAACTTTCCACGTTCCGTTCATCATCATCATCATGACATACATTACTTTTGTCATATTGCCATTGCGTGATCATGTAGTTGACATCATATTTGTGGCAAAGCCACCATGCATTATTTTTCATACATGTCACTCTTGATTCATTGCACCATCCCGGTACACCGCCGGAGGCATTCATATAGAGTCATATCTTGTTCTAAGTTTCGAGTTGTAATCCCTATGTCGTAGTCAATAGAAGTGTGATGATTTTCATTGTTAGAGCATTGCCCAAAAAGAAAACGAAAAAGGGGGAAAAGAAGAAAAAAGAGAAAGGCCAAAAGAAAATAAAAAAGGAAAGGCCCAAAAAAAGAGAGAAAAGAAAAAAGAAAAGAAAAGAAAAAAAGGGCAATGCTACTATCTCTTTTTCCACACTTGTGCTTCAAAGTAGCACCTTGTTCTTCATGTAATGAGTCTCATATATTCTGCTTCAAAGTAGCACCTTGTTCTTCATGTAGTGAGTCTCCTAAGTTGTCTTTTTATACTAGTGGGAATTTTTCATTATAGAACTTGGCTTGTATATTCCTACGATGGGCTTCCTCAAATGCCCTAGGTCTTCATGAGCAAGCAAGTTGGATGCACACCCACTAGTTTTCTTTTTGTTGAGCATTCATAGCTCTAGTGCATCCGTTGCATGGCAATCCCTACTCCTCATGTTGACATCAATTGATGGGCATCTCCATAGCCCATTGATTATCCTCGTCAATATGAGACTTTCTCATTTTTTGTCTTCTCCACACAATCCCCATCATCATATTCTATTCCACCCATAGTGCTATATCCATGGCTCGCGCTCATGTATTGCGTGAAGGTTGAAAAAGTTTGAGATTATTTGAGTATGAAACAATTGCTTGGCTTGTCATTGGGGGTATAGAAGTTGGGAACATCTTTGTGTGACGAAAATGAAGCATAGCCTAACTATATGATTTTGTAGGGATGAACTTTCTTTTGCCATGCTATTTTGAGAAGACATGATTTCTTTGATTAGTATGATTGAAGTATTATTATTTTTGTGTCAATATGAACTTTTGTCTTGTATCTTTCGGATCTGAATATTCATATCACAATTAAGAAGATTTATATTGAAATTATGCCAAAGTATCACTCCGCATCAAAAATTCTTTTTTATCATTTACCTACTCGAGGACGAGCAGGAATTAAGCTTGGGGATGCCTGGTACGTCTCCAACGTATCTATAATTTTTTATTGCTCCATGCTACTTTATCTACTGTTTTGGACTATATTGGGCTTTATTTTCCACTTTTATATTATTTTTGGGACTAACCTATTAACCGGAGGCCCAGCCCAGAATTGCTGTTTTTTGCCTATTTCAGTGTTTCAAAGAAACGGAATATCAAATGGAGTCCAAACGGAATGAAACCTTCGGGAACATGATTTTCTCACCGAACGTGATCCACGAGACTTGGACCATGCTCCAAGGAACAAAAGAGGCGGTCACGAGGGTGGAGGGTGCCCCCCCTGGGCGCGCCCCCCTACCTTGTGGGCCCCCTGTTGCTCCACCGACGTACTCCTTCCTCCTATATATACCTACGTACCCCCGACCGATCACAGGAGGAGCCAAAAACCTAATTCCACCGCCGCAACTTTCTGTATCCACGAGATCCCATCTTGGGGCCTGTTCTGGAGCTCCACCGGAGGGGGCATCTACCACGGAGGGCTTCTACATCAACACCATAGCCTCTCCAATGAAGTGTGAGTAGTTTACTTCAAACCTTCGGGTCCATAGCTAGTAGCTAGATGGCTTCTTCTCTCTTTTTGGATCTCAATACAATGTTCTCCCCCTCTCTTGTGGAGAACTATTCGATGTAATCTTCTTTTTGCAGTGTGTTTGTTGAGATCGATAAATTGTGGGTTTATGATCCAGTATTATCTATGCAAAATATTTGAATCTTCTCTGAATTCTTTTATGTATGATTGAGTTATCTTTGCAAGTCTCTTCGAATTATCCGTTTGGTTTGGCCAACTAGATTGGTAGTTCTTGCAATGGGAGAAGTGCTTTGCTTTGGGTTCAATCTTGCGGTGTCCTTACCCAGTGACAGAAAGGGTTGCAAGGCACGTATTGTATTGTTGCCATCGAGGATAACAAGATGGGGTTTTTATCATATTGCATGAATTTATCCCTCTACATCATGTCATCTTGCTTAAGGCGTTACTCTGTTTTTAACTTAATACTCTAGATGCATGCTGGATAGCGGTCGATGGGTGGAGTAATAGTAGTAGATGCAGAATCGTTTCGATCTACTTGTCTCGGACGTGATGCCTATATACATGATCATTGCCTAGATATACTCATAACTATGCTCAATTCTGTCAATTGCTCAATAGTAATTTGTTCACCCACCGTAGAATATTTATCCTCTTGAGAGAAGCCACTAGTGAAACCTATGGCCCCCGGGTCTATTCTCATCATATCAATCTCTATCGCTTTATTTACTTGCTTTGTTTTTACATTGCCTTTTACTTTTCACTTTGCATCTATCTATCAAAAATACCAAAAATATTATTTATCATCTCTATCAGATCTCACCCTCGTAAGTGACCGTGAAGGGATTGACAACCCCTAATCGCGTTAGTTGCGAGTAGCTATCGTTTTGTGTAGGTACGAGGGACTTGTGCGTGGTCTCCTACTGGATTGATACCTTGGTTCTCAAAAACTGAGGGAAATACTTACGCTACTTTACTGCATCATCCTCTCCTCTTCAGGGAAAACCAACGCAGTGCTCAAGAGGTAGCAGGGTGGGGGTCGATATACCCCCTCCCTGATAACTTCGACATGAGGGGGGAGGTTGGGGTTCATATGATGTGTTTTTGTGCATACGATGTTTTTTTAATATGATGTTTTTTCATATGTGTATTAATTTTTTTTAGGTTTTTATTAGTATATATCGATTTTAGGTTAGTGCATAGGTTAGTGTAGAGGAAAGGTAAAATAAGGAAAAGGAAGAAAAGAGGAAGAAGAACAAAAAGAAGGAGTGGAAAAGGGAAAATAATAAGAGAAAGAAGGAGAAGAAGAAAGGAGAAGAAGAGGAGAGGAAGAAGAGGTGAAATAAATAAGAAGAAAAAAAAGAAGAAAAAAAGAGGATAAGAAGAAAGGAATAGAAGAGAAGAAGAAAAAATAGAGTAATTTCTATATTTTTTTCTTCTTCACATCTATTCCTTTCTTCTTCTCCTCTTTTTTTTCTTCATTTTTTTCTTCGATCTTCTCCTCTATTCCTTTCTTCTTCTTCCTCTTCTTATTTTTTATCGGGTATGTCGTTGTCGATATACCACCTCCCCGATAACTTTGACATGAGGAGGGGTTGATATACCCCCTCCCCGATAACTTCGACATGACGAGGGGGGAGGGGGTCGAGGGGTCGAAGGTTTGTGGGTCGAGGATTCTAGGGTCGAGAGTTCGAGGGTTCGAGGGTTGAGGGTCGAGGGTTCGGGGTTGTCGAGGGTTCGAGGGTTGAGGGTCGTCGAGGGGTCGAGGGTTCGAGGGTTCTAGGTTTCCAAGGGTTCGAGGGTCGAGGGGCGTCGAGGGGCCGAGGGTTCGAGGGTCGAGGGTCGTTGAGGGGTAGAGGATCACCGAGGGGTCGAGAGGGTCGTACCATCATGCGCATGTTACTTTCACCTAATGATGAAGACATTGTTTTATTGAATCCTTTGACACTAGACCCTAGAAGCGCTGCCGAGGCCACCCAAATTTACCAAGTTAAAAGAGTGTTGTCGTCGAGGCCACCTAGAACCATTGAAGCATTGCCGAGGCCACCCCAAACCCTAGAGAAGCGTCGAGGCCACTAATTAATATAATTCCTTGTTGTGATTAGCTAGCTAGGTCTACGTTTGTCACTAATATATCCATCTGTCATGTTTGTATAATAATTGCGATGTTGTAATATTTGCAGAAACTATGGAGCACGGCCGAGACGAGGAAGCAGAACGGGTGTTGGGGGACATAATCGCAGTCAGAGGTGATGTCATGTCGTATCTCAACAAAACCGATGGTCTGGAAGGAGAGGGTGAAGCAGGCTACGGTTATCGAACAACGCAGCAGGAAGGACATGATTATGATGGCTCCGGTGACCGAATGCTAGTGCAAGAAGGAGACCGTGCTGACGGCTCCGGTGACCGAACAGAGTCCGGCCAGGTATATATATTAATTAAGCCTGTGCTGACTAGATAATTGATGCATTCATTGTTTTAGTATCTACGCATATTAACTCTCGTCTTTCTTCTTATTTCTAACTCTCCGGATCGAGCACAACTTCAGTAAAGAGACGAGGCCCGAAGAAAAAGTTGCGCTTGGATAAAAGGTTCACGATCACAACAATTGTGCGCGATGGATAACAGATTGAACCCCTCCGGACCAAGGACGCATTTACTGCTCAATGCGGGGGTCTTGTTAGGGACATGATCCCGATCAGCATCGATCTATGGAATCAGCATAAGAAGGAAGAGCTTCAAGTTTCTTTTGTCAAAGATGCATAGAAAGAGGATCTTTGGAATGCGCTGAAGGTAAATTTCACCCTACCGAAAGAGGAGGATCCGGAGAATCCAGTTATAGAACCATTGATCAAGTCCTGTGCTCGCAAGAAGATGGCGGATCTATTCAGGAGGTGAAAGCAAAGTTTGTCGAGACCGTCCAAGGACTTGGTTCTTCGGGGTTGGCGGAACCTTGGACCCTGTAACAGGGAAGTGTGTTTGGATGATCGAGCAACTGCGAATACCCGTCATGAAACTTCCGAACTATATCGCCGCAGTGCAGGAAGGGAGGTTTGTTCCAGATAGAGAGAAGGACGAGCTCACAATAGCCCTCGGGAATCCTGAGCAGCCTGGACGGACACGAGGTACGCCAGGCTCCGTTCCATGGAAGGTTGGGTTTCCGGACGCAGGTGGTTACAAAACCCAAGATAGGAGGAGGAAAGTGGAGCAGAGCGAACTGCAGGAGCTGCACGCAAGGGTATGGAAGCTAGAGGAACAAGAAGCAGTTCGAAGCAAGCGACCTACTGCTACGTCTTGAGCTTGCGTTGGTTTTCCTTGAAGAGGAAAGGGTGATGCAGTAATAGTAGCGTAAGTATTTCCCTCAGTTTTTGAGAACCAAGGTGTCAATCCAGTAGGAGGCTCCACACAAGTCCCACGCACCTACACGAACAAACAAGAACTCGCAACCAATGCAATAAAGGGGTTGTCAATCCCTTCAAGGCCACTTGCGAAAGTGAGATCTGATAGAGATAATATGATAAGATAAATATATTTTTGGTATTTTATGATATAGATTGGAAAAGTAAAGATGCAAATAAAAGTAGATTGAAAGCTTATATGATAAGAGATAGACCCAAGGCCATAGGTTTCACTAATGGCTTCTCTCAAGATAGCATAATTATTACGGTGGGTGAACAAATTACTGTCGAGCAATTGATAGAAAAGCGCATAGTTATGAGATTATCTAGGCATGATCATGTATATAGGCATCACGTCCATGAAAAGTAGATCGAAACGATTCTGCATCTACTACTATTACTCCACACATCGACCGACTCCTGCATGCATCTAGAGTATTAAGTTCATCAATAACAGAGTAACGCATTAAGAAAGATGAAATGATGTAGAGGGATAAACTCATGCAATATGATATAAACCCCATCTTTTTATCCTCGATGGCAACAATACAATACGTGCCTTGCTGCCCCTGCTATCACTAGGAAAGGACACCCCAAGATTGAACCCAAAGCTAAGCACTTCTCCATTGCAAGAAAGATCAATCTAGTAGGCCAAACCAAACTGATAATTCGAAAGGACTTGCAAAGATAACTTAATCACACATAAAAGAATTCAAAGGAGATTCAAATATTTCTCATAGATAAACTTGATCATAAACCCACAATTCATCGGATCTCGACAAACACACCGCAAAAAGAGTTATATCGAATAGATCTCGAAGAAGAGGAAGGAGAACTTTGTATTGAGAATCAAAGAGAGAGAAGAAGCCATCTAGCTAATAACTATGGACCCGAAGGTCTATGGTAAACAACTCACAACTCATCGGAGAGGCCTTGGAGATGATGTAGAGGCCCTCCATGGTCGATATCCGATGGCGACGGCCCCAAGATGGGATCTCGCGGATACAGAAGGTTATAGTGGTGGAAATCATTTTTCGTGGTCGCCTCTGATGTTTTCGGGGTACATGGGTATATGTAGGAGGAAGAAGTGGGTCGGTGGACGCTCGAGGGGCCCACGAGGGTGGGGGCACGCCCACTTGTAGGGGGCACGCCGGGAACCCTCGTGGCCTCCTCGCTTGTTTCTTGACTTCCACTCCAAGTCCTCTAGATCACGTTTGTTCCAAAAAGATCGCTCCCGAAGGTTTCATTCCGTTTGGACTCCGTTTGATATTTCTTTTCTTCGAAACACTGAAATAGGCAAAAAAAACAGCAATTCGGGTTGGGCCTCCGGTTAGTAGGTTAGTCTCAAAAATGATATAAAAGTGTAAAGTAAAGCCCATAAACATCCATAACAGGCAATATAATAGCATGGAACAATCAAAAATTATAGATACGTTGGAGACGAAACAAGCATCCCCAAGCTTAATTCCTGCTCATCCTCGAGTAGGTAAATTATAAAAACAGAATTTTTGATGTGGAATGCTACCTAGCATATTTCTCAATGTATTTCTCTTTATTGTGGCATGAATGTTCAGATCCAAATGATTCAAAATAAAAGTTCATATTGACATAAGAAATAGTAATACTTCAAGCATACTAATAAAGCAATCATGTCTTCTCAGAATAACATGGCTAAATAAAGTTCATCCCTGCGAAATCATATAGTTAGGCTATGTTTCATTTTCATCACACAAAATACTCCCATCAAGCACAACCCCGGTTTCAGCCAAGCAATTGTTTCATACTTTAGCAATCTCAAACTTTTTTCAACTTTCACGCAATACATGAGTGTGAGCCATGGATATAGCACTATGGGTGGAATAGAATATGATGGTGGAGGTTGTGTGGAGAAGACAAAAAAGGAGCAAGTCTCATATTTACGAGGCTAATCAACGGGCTATGGAGATACCCATCAATTGATGTCAACATGAGGAGTAGGGATTTCCATGCAACAGATGCACTAAAGCTATAAATGTATGAAAGCTCAACAAAAGAAACTAAGTGGGTGTGCCTCCAACTTGCTTGCTCATGAAGTCCTAGGGCATTTTGAGGAAGCCCATCGTTGGAATATACAAGTCAAGTTCTATAACAAAAAATTCCCACTAATATATGAAAGAGACAACAAATGAGACTCTCTATATGAAGAACATGGTGCTACTTTGAAGCACAAGTGTGGAAAAAAGATAGTAAAATTATCCCCTTTATATTTTTTTATATATTTTTTGGGGCCTTTCCTTTTTTTATTTGGCCTTTCTTTTTTTTTCTTTTCTTTGGCCTTTCCTTTTTTTGGCCTTTCTTTTTTTATAAGGGACAATGCTCTAATAATGATGATCATCACACTTCTATTTATTTACAAGTCATGAGTTACAACTCGAAACTAGAACAAGATATGACTCTATATGAATGCCTCCGGCGGTGTACCGGGATGGGCAATGAATCAAGAGTGACATGTATGAAAAATTATGCATGGTGGCTTTGCCACAAATACGATGTCAACTACATGATCATGCAAGGCAATATGACAATGATGATACGTGTCATGATGAACGGAACGGTGGAAAGTTGCATGGCAATATATCTCGGAATGGCTATGGAAATGCCATAATAGGTAGGTATGGTGGCTGTTTTGAGGAAGATATAAGGAGGTTTATGTGTGATAGAGCGTATCGTATCACGGGGTTTGGATGCACCGGCGAAGTTTGCACCAACTCTCAAGGTGAGAAAGGGCAATTCTCGGTACCAAAGAGGCTAGCAATGATGGAAGGTGAGAGTGCGTATAATCCATGGACTCAACATTAGTCATAAAGAACTCATATACTTATTGCAAAAATCTACAAGTCATCAAAAACCAAGCACTATGCGCATGCTCCTAGGGGGGAGGTTGGTAGGAGTTAACCATCGCTTGCCCCTGACCTCCACACAAGCGAAGGCAATCAAAAGAGCACCCCATGCAATAAATTAGTTACACAACTTTTACCATACGTGCATGCTACGGGACTTGCCAAATTCAACACAAGTATTCTTTAAATTCACAATTACATCAACTAGCATGACTCTTATATCACCACCTCTATATCTCAAAACAATTATCAAGCATCAAATTGATCATAGCATCCAATTCACTTCTATGATAGTTTTTATTATACCCAACTTGGATGCCCATCATTCTAGGACCAATTTTATAACCATAGAGAATACCATGCTGTTATAAAGGACTATCAAAATAATATAAGTGAAGCATCAGAGATCAACAATTTCTACAAAATTAAACCACCGCCGTGCTCTAAAAATATAAGTGAAGCACACAGAGCAAAACTATCTAGCTCAAAAGATATAAGTGAAGCACATAGAGTATTCTAATAAATTTCAAATCAAGTATTCCTCTCCCAATAGGTGTGTACAGCAAGGATGACTGTGGTAAACTAAAAAGAAAAGATTAATATTATACATGACGCTCCAAGCAAAACACATATGATGTGGCGAATAAAAACATAGCTCCAAGTAAAGTTACCGATAGACGAAGACGAAAGAGGGGATGCCTTCCGGGGCATCCCCAAGCTTAGGCTTTTGGTTATCCTTGAATATCTTGGGGTGCCATGGGCATCCCCAAGCTTAGGCTTTTGCTACCCTTTATTCCATAGTCCATCAAATCTTTACCCAAAACTTGAAAACTTCACAACACAAAACTCAACAGGAAATCTCATAAGCTCCGTTAGTGCAACAAAGAAAAACCACCACATAAGGTACCGTAATGAACTCATTCTTTATTTATATTGGTGTTAAACCTACTGTATTCCAACTTTTCTATGGTTCATACCCCTACATACTAGCCATAAATGCATCAAAATAAGCAAACAACACACTAAAAGCAGAATCTGTCAAAAACAGAACAGTCTGTAGCAATATGAAACTTTCGAATACTTCTGGAACCTTACAAATCGTACCAAAATAGAAAGTCCTAGCCAATTTGTCTATTGATCTACAGCAAAAAGAATCAACGCAAAAGTATGTTTCTGTGATTTATTGAATTTTTTTCTCGTGAGCCAAAAGTTTCTGTTTTTCAGCAGAATCAAATTAACTCTTACCATAGGTTATCCTATAGGTTCTACTTGGCACAAACACTAATTAAAACAAGAAAACACACCTAAACAGAAAGTAGATACAAAATTTATTACTAAACAGAAGAAAAAATAAAAAACAAAAATAAAATTGGTTTGCCTCCCAACTAGCACTATCGTTTAACGCCCCAAGCTAGGCATAAAAGCGAGGATAGATCTAAATAGTGCCATCTTTAGTTTTCAGTTTTTTAATAGAGTCATGCTCAAATCTGGGAGGTTCTTTATGTTTCCCTTCATACTCACAAATTTTTAGATCTAAAGAATCCAACCGCTTATTGCAAAGAGTAATCAACATATTCATACGGTGAAGATTCCCGCTAATGCTCTTAAGAGGTTCAAGAGACTTTTCTAAGATCTTTGTTACTTCGCAAATCTTTTCAAAAACTTGTGTCTCTTCTTGGGTATGATGTGACCCCCCTTTTTGAGGTAGTGTTCCCACTATTACCTCTATAATTTCATGAGCAATACGACGAAGAAGAGTTGTCTATGGGACATATTTAGTCCAACATAAAAATTGCGAAGTAAAATTTTAAAATTCACCTCTAAGGTGCAATTACGATAAGATTCCATCATCATATACCAAGCATCTGTTAAGTTTTCTCCTTGCCTTTGCTTGAAGTGAAGAACTTCAAACTCAGGAGACATAGGAGCAGATAAGGGACTAGCCATGATAACGAGATAAATAACTAACACATGAGCACACAAAAAGGCAAGCGAAAGAGAGAGGGATTCGTAAAGAGAGGGCGAATAAAACGGCAAAGGTGAAGTGGGGGAGAGGAAAACGAGAGGCAAATGGCAAATAATGTAATGCGAGGGAGATGAGTTTGTTATGACTACTTGGTATGTCTTGACTTGAGCGAAGACCTCCCCGGCAACGGCGCCAGAAATCCTTCTTGCTATGTCTTGAGCTTGCGTTGGTTTTTCTTGAAGAGGAAAGGGTGATGCAGCAATAATAGCGTAAGTATTTCCCTCGGTTTTTGAGAACCAAGGTATCAATCCAGTAGGAGGCTCCTCACAAGTCCCACGCACCTACACAAACAAACAAGAACTCGCAACCAACGCAATAAAGGGGTTGTCAATCCCTTCAAGGCCACTTATGAAAGTGAGATCTGACAGAGATAATATGATAAGATAAATATATTTGTGGTATTTTATGATATACATTGGAAAAGTAAAGATGCAAATAAAAGTAGATTGAAAGCTTATATGATAAGAGATAGACCCGGGGGCCATAGGTTTCACTAGTGGCTTCTCTCAAGATAGCATAATTATTACGGTGGGTGAACAAATTACTGTCAAGCAATTGATAGAAAAGCACATAGTTATGAGATTATCTAGGCATGACCATGTATATAGGCATCACGTCCGTGACAAGTAGATCGAAAAGATTCTGCATCTACTACTATTACTACATACCTCGACCGACTCCTGCCTGCATCTAGAGTATTAAGTTCATGAAGAACAGAGTAGCGAATTAAGAAAGATGATAAGATGTAGATGGATAAACACATGCAATATGATATAAACCCCATCTCTTTATCCTCAATGGCAACAATACAATACATGCCTTGCTGCCCCTGCTGTCACTGGGAAAGGACACCACAAGATTGAACCCAAAGCTAAGCACTTCTCCCATTGCAAGAAAGATCAATCTAGTAGGCCAAACCAAACTGATAATTCAAAAAGACTTGCAAAGATAACATAATCACACACAAAAGAATTCAGAGGAGATTCAAATATTTCTCATAGATAAACTTGATCATAAACCCACAATTCATCGGATCTCGACAAACACACCGCAAAAAGAGTTACATCGAATAGATCTCCAAGAAGAGGAAGGAGAACTTTGTATTGAGAATAAAAGAGAGAGAGAGAGAAGAAGCCATCTAGCTAATAACTCTGGACTCAAAGGTCTATGGTAAAGTACTCACAACTCATCGGAGAGGCCTTGGAGATGATGTAGAGGCCCTCCGTGGTGGATTCCCCCTCCGGTGGAGCGCCGGCGACGGCTCCAAGATGGGATCTCGCAGATACAGAAGGTTATACGGTGGTGGAAATAGTTTTTCATGGTCGCCTCTGATGTTTTCGGGGTACATGGGTATATGTAGGAGGAAGAAGTAGGTCGGTGGATGCTCGAGGGGCCCATGAGGGTGGGGGCCACGCTCACCTATAGTGGGTGCGCCGTGCACCCTCGTGGCCGCCTCACTTGTTTCTTGTCTTCCACTCCAAGTCCTCTGGATCACGTTTGTTCCAAAAAGATCGCTCCCGAAGGTTTCATTCCATTTGGACTCGTTTGATATTCCTTTTCTTCGAAACACTGAAATAGGCAAAAAAAACAACAATTCGGGCTGGGCCTCCGGTTAGTAGGTTAGTCCCAAAAATGATATATAAGTGTAAAGTAAAGCCCATAGACATCCAAAACAGGCAATATAATAGCATGGAACAATCAAAAATTATAGATATGTTGGAGACGTATCACCTGCTGAAGCTACCCCGCCATCTCAGTGGAGAAGTAGTGTGGCTTCCACCGAGCCGCTTCAGCTGGAGCCTGTCTTCACGGCTCCTGCTAGCTACCTGATAACCCACAAGTGTAGGGGATAATTGTAGCCTCTTTCGATAAGTAAGAGTTTCGAACCCAACGAGGAGCTAAAGGTAGAACAAATATTCTCTCAAGTCCTAACTGCCACTGATAGGACTCTACGCACGCTTAGTGTTCGCTTTACATAGAACAAGTATGAAACTAGAAGTACTTTGTAGGTGTTGTTGGATAGAATTGCAAGATAATAAAGAGCACGTAAATAAAAAGTAGGGACTGTTTAGATAAAGTAGCAATAATATAAATATAGCTAGTGTGGAAAAGTGGTGGTAGGAGTTGTGAAATTGTCCCTAAGCAATTGACTACTTTACTAAACCGATAGCAAGTTTTATGTGGGAGAGGCCACTGCTAGCATGTCATCCCTGACTTGGAATTCTATGCACTTATGACTGGAACTATTAGCAAGCATCCACAACTACTAACGTTCATTAAGGTAAAACCCAACCATAGCATTAAGATATATTGGTCCCCCTTCAACCCAGTATGCATCAATTTCTATGCTAGGTTGAAGCTTCTGTCACTCTTGCCCTCCAATACATTGTCCTATCAACATACAACTAACCACATGGTGTGCTCCACGCGCGCGCTCATGTGATGGGCACCAAAGGACAACACAGAACCACAAGCAAATTAAACCAATCATAGCAATTCATCAATCACCAATAGGACAACGAAAATCTACTCAGACATCATAGGATGGTAACACATCATTGGATAATAATATGAAGCATAAAGCACCATGTTCAAGTAGAGGGTACAGCGGGTTGCGGGAGAGTGGACCGCTGAATATAGATGGGGGAAGGTGATGGAGATGTTGGTGAAGATGATGGAGGTGTTGGTGTAGATCGCAGTGATGATGATGGCCCCCGACGGCGTTTCGGCGCCACTGGAAGCAAGGGGGAGAGAGCCCCCCCTTCTTATTCTTCATTGACCTTCTCCCTAGATGGGAGAAGGGTTTCCCCTCTGGTCCTTGGCTCCCATGGCGTGGGAGGGGCGAGAGCCCCTCTGAGATTGGATCTGTCTCTCTGTTTCTCTCTGTTTCTGTGCTCCTGGATTCTGCCCTGGCACCATTTCTTTTATATCCGGAGATCCGTAACTCCGATTGGATTGAAACCTTCGCCCAGATATTTTTTTCAAAAATTAGCTCTCTTGTGGCCAAAGTAGAGCATCAACTGCCTTACGAGGGGCCCACGAGGGTGGGGGCTGCGCCCACTTAAAGTTGTGGCATGGGCCACCCTCGTGGCCACCTCGGGCACCGTCTCATGTTGATTCTTCCTCCCAAAAATCATAGATATTCCAAAATAATTCTCCGTCCGTTTTTATCCCGTTTGGACTCTGTTTGATGGGGTTTCTGTGAAACATAAAACATGCAAGAAACAGGAACTGGCATCGATATGTTAGTCCCAAAAAATAGTATAAAAAGTTGCCAAAACTATATGAAAGTTGAATAATATTGGCATGGAACAACCAAAAATTATAGATACTATGGAGACATATCAGCATCCCCAAGCTTAATTCCTACTCGTCCTCTAGTAGGTAAATGATAAAAAAGATAATTGTTGATGTGGAATGCTACCTAGCATAATGTTGATCATGTATCTAATCATGGCATGAATATTAAGACACGAGTGATTCAAAGCAATAGTCTATCATTTGACATAAAAATAATAATAGTTAGGGCATCCCAACAAACAATCATGTCTTTCAAAATATCAATGCTTCCGAACGTTATCCCTACAAAATCATATAGTCTTGTATGCTCCCTTTTCTGAATACAAGGTACCCCTCATGCCTATCCCGGTGTCAGCCAAGCAATTGTTTCATACTTTAGTATTCTCAAACTTTTTCAACTCTCACGCAATACATGAGCGTGAGCCATGGATATAGCACTATGGGTGGAATAGAATATGATGGTGGGGGTCATATGGAGAAGACAAAAAGGGAGAAAGTCTCACATCAACATGGCTAATCAACGGGCTATGGAGATGCCCATCAATTGATGTCAATGCGAGGAGTAGGGATTGCCATTCAACGGATGCACTAGAGCTATAAGTGTATGAAAGCTCAAACTGAAAACTAAGTGGGTGTGCATCCAACTTGCTTGCTCATGAAGACCTAGGGCATTTGAGGAAGCCCATCGTCGGAATATAAAAGCCAAGTTCTATAATCAAAATTCCCACTAGTATATGAAAATGACAATATAGGAGACTCTCTATATGAAGAACATGGTGCTACTCTTGAAGCACAAGTGTGGTAAAAGGATAGTAACATTTCCCCTTTTTTTCTTTTTTCTTTTTTTTGGGTGGGCTTCTTTAGCCCCCTTTTTTATTTAGGCTTCTTTGGCCTCTCTTTTCTTTCTTTCTTTTTCTTTTTTTCATGGGGCAATGCTCTATAATGATGATCATCACACTTTTATTTACTTACAACTCAATATTACAACTCGATACTAGAACAAAGATATGACTCTATATGAATGCTTTTGGCAATGATCTAGCATAGCAATGACATCAAAAAACGGACAAGCCATGAAAACATCATGCTAGCTATCTTACGATCATGCAAAGCAATATGACAATGAATGCTCAAGTCATGTATATGATGATGATGGAAGTTGCATGGCAATATATCTCGGAATGGCTATGAAATTTCCATAATAGGTAGGTATGGTGGCTGTTTTGAGGAAGATATAAGGAGGCTTATGTGTGATAGAGCGTATTATATCACGGGGTTTGGATGCACCGATGAAGTTTGCACCAACTCACAAGGTGAGAAAGAGCAATGCACGGTACCGAAGAGGCTAGCAATGATGGAAGGGTAAAAGTGTGTATAATCCATGGACTCACATTAGTCATAAAGAACTCATATACTTATTGCAAAAGTTTCTTAGCCCTCAAAGCAAAGTACTACTACGCATGCTCCTAGGGGGGAGGTTGGTAGGAGTTAACCATCGCGCATCCCCGACCTTCACGCAAAGATAAACAATTAAAATACAATGCGCGCCAATTCAGTCACATAGTTAGTAGACCATACGTGCATGCTTCGGGAATCACAAACCTTAGCACCACTATCCTTACTAAACACAACCATCTACTAGTACCTCCCACATATTATCATCTCTATATCGCAAAACTATTGCAAGGAATCAAACATATCATATTCAGCGATCTACAAGTTTATGTAGCATTTCATGACTAACCATGTGAATGATCAATTCCTTTCATCTCTCTAAATAGATATACGTGAAGCAAGAGAGTTTAATTCTTTCTACAAAAGATATGCCCATGCTCTAACAAATATAAGTGAAGCAAAAGAGCATTCTACAAATGGCGGTTTTCTAGGTGAAGAGAAACAGGCAATCTAAACTTCAAATGATATAAGTGAAGCATATGAAGCATTATATAAAGCCATACTCAAAAGATTTAAGTGAAGTGCAATGAGCATTCTATAAATCAACCCAGGACTATCTCATACCAGCATGGTGCATAAAAGAAAAGTGAAAACTAAATGCAAAATACGCTCCAAGACTTGCACATATCGCATGAACGAAACGAATCCGAAAACATATCGATACTTGTTGAAGAAAGAGGGGATGCCTTCCGGGGCATCCCCAAACTTAGACGCTTGAGTATCCTTGAATATTTACTTGGGGTGCCTCGAGCATCCCCAAGCTTGAGCTCTTGCCTCTCTTCCTTTTCCTCATACCGAGACCTCCTCGATCAAACACTTCATCCACACAAAACATCAACAGAAAACTCGGTAAGATCTGTTAGTATAATAAAGCAAATCACTACTTTAAGTACTATTGCAAACCAATTCATATTTTGTTTTTGCATTGTGTCTACTGTAATATAGCTTTTCCATGGCTTAATCCACTAATAGAAATTAATAGCGTTCCAACAAGGACAAATTCAACTTCCCTTTCAGAGACCAAACCAGAATGATTATCCGGTGATCCAATATGATGACGACACGATTATACTACTTCCAGCCTCAGTTGAGCAAGCTACAACAATCAAGGGCATTCTTTCTGATTATGCTGCTTCCATTGGTCTAAAGATAAATTTTCACAAATCCACATTAATCCCAATTAACTGTGATCCGGACTGCTACAATGCCATCGCCTCTATATTTGGCTGTAAGGTAGGGTCTATGCCTTTCACTTACTTGGGACTGCCTCTTGGAATTACCAAACCCACAGTACAAGATCTGATGCCTCTAGTCTGCTCGATGGAAAGAAGAGTGACCAGCACTCTTACTCTAATGTCATATGGTGCAAAACTATCGCTCCTCAACACAATGGTCACCTCACTCATAATTTTTGCTCTCTGCTCCCTCAAATTTCCATCGAAGATCCTAGAGCTGCTTGATAAACTCAGAAGGAAATGGCTTTGGACAAAAAAATGGAGCAAGGAGATAAATGCAATTCACTTGCGGCTTGGGACATGGTTTGCCGACCAAAAGAAAGTGGTGACCTCGGTATCATCAATCTCTGTATCCAAAGCGACGCCCTCCTCCTCAAATATCTACACAAATTTTACAACCATCACGACCTGCCTTGGGTAGAGCTGATATGGACAACACACTACACTCACAAGATCCCACATGTGTCGGATCCATGTGGATCGTTCTGGTGGAAAGACGTGTTGAAACTTACACCAATATATAGAGGTATTTCCAAGGCAAATGTAAATGTTGGGGACATGGTCCTTATGTGGAAAGATCTTTGGTTGGATTCTGTGCTGGAAGAATCGCACCCTCGAGCCTTCTCTTTTGCTTTGAATGAGGACATCTCTGTCAAGGATTTCTTGGGATCCACTTCCCTCCATGAAACGTTTCACCTTCCCCTCTCCATACAAGCACATGATGAAGTCCGTGACCTGCAACAAAAAGTGATGCACGTTGGTAATCAGGAAACTCTATACAGGCATGACACATGGGAATATTGCTGGGGCTCGAAGGATTTCAAAGCAAACAGATACTACTAGTTCTATTTTCGGGATGTGAAGGCCCACCAATCCTATCATTGGCTCTGGAAGAGCAAATTCACACTAAAAATCAAGATGTTTGGATGGTTACTCCTCTCTGATCGACTAAATACTCGCAATATGCTCAAATGAAGACATTATAACATCGAAGATGACCTCAGCTGCCTCTTGTGTAACCAACCAGTGGAAGAGGATGTGGAACACATGATCTTTCAATGCCCATTCAGCAAATACTGCTGGTCCAAAATTGGGATCTCGTGGGATGCAACTGGATCCAGACTGCAATGGATAAGTAAAGCCACTAATGATTGGAATAAACCCATGTTCATGGAAATCTTTTTACAAGCAGCTTGGAGCATATGGAAAGAAAGGAATAACAAACTCTTTAGAGGCATACCTCCAACATATCATACCTGGCTGGATAGGTTCAAAAAAGACTTCATACTACTCCAATACAGAACCAATGTTTATTTGAGAGACTTTATTCTCTCCTTTGTAAACAACCTCCATCCCCACTAGTTAGTCCAGGTTTCTGATAAATCACACTCCCTCCCAAAGTGGAGGATGAGATGCTTGTAAATGTGGATTGTACATTGTACCTTACTTTTTGAGTAATACAAACACAGTGGGAGCCTCTCCCACTATATGACTTCTCAAAAAAAACAAGCAACTCTATGCATCAAAAACAGAATCTGTCAAAAATAGAATAGTCTGTAGCAATCTGAACATTAACCATACTTATGGTACCCCACAAATTCTACGAAAATTAGGGAAAATAAACAGTTTGTACAGCAAGACAGTGCAAAAAGAGTCAGAACCATTTGACATTCCAGTTAAAAATGTAAAATCACGCACTACAGCCAAAGTTTCTGTCGTGCACCGTACAAACCAACAAGCATTGTAAACATCCTAAACGAAAACCTTGGCACATATTTTTATAATACAATGGAATTGTACAAGGGGATAATTATTTTTGATGAAAAGTTTCTATAATTAAGATTCGCAAAGTTTCCGTGAGCATGAACAAAGTTCAAGGAGCTCTCCCACTTCAACGACGTTTGTCTCTCTCACTTTCACTTTCCTTTTTGAAAAGTTTTGGGTTCCCCTTTTTATTTATTTTTTGTTTTTAAACTATATAAAAGCACTCAACAGAAATAAATGACTCTCTAAAACTTCCGGGTTGTCTCCCTGGCAGTGCTTTCTTTAAAGCCATTAAGCTAGGCATTAAGTGCTCAAATAATGGATCCACCCGGATCCCAAGGTATATCAAAGCCAATTTTAATTATGAATGATTTGTAATTTAGTAGTGAGAACAAAGTAACATATATCATGCAACCACAAAGTCTAACTCTCTTCCTATGCATCGGCATGTCATAAGAGAACAATTCATGCACACCAAGTAAAGGCCAATGCATAGTATAAGAAGTTTCTTGCAATTCTATCATATTGGAAACATAGAGAGGTGGAGATATAGTTCCTCTCTCATAATAATTGCAGGTAGGAGCAGCAAGCACATGCATATTATATATATCAAAATCATCATGTGCAACGTTAAAATGCAACCCATCAACATAATCCTTAATAAGCACAAACTTCTTCGGTATAGTGTAGTTTGGAGAATTCAAAAAGATAACAGGACTATCATGTGTGGGTGCAATAGCAACAATTCATGTTTAACATAAGGGACTATAGCAAGTTCATCTTCATAAGCATCATTCATATTGGCATCTTGGCCACAAGCATAGCAAGCATCATCAAAAAGGGATATTTCAGGAGAATCAACGGGATCATAACAATCATCATAGCAATCATCCTTCAGTAAGAACGAAGGGAAATTAAACAATATATGTGTTGAAGAGTTACTCTCATTAGAAGGTGGGCACGGGTGATCAATCTGCTCTTCCTCCTTTTGTTCTTCGCTCTCCTCGTCATCTTTTTCATCCAATGAGCTCACAGTTTCATCAATTTCTTCTTCCATAGACTCCTGCAAAATATTAGTCTCTTCTTGGACAGCGGAGACTTTCTCAATAAACGCATCAATATTGGAGTTATATTCATAATTTTCATAGCAATATCTAAGTATAGCAAAATTTTAGGGTCTGTAAACTGAATCATCAAAATCTTCAAACTCTTTAAACATAGATTCAATCTCATAAGCACCCATAAAAGCAACAAATTCTTCTATTTGTTCAACATCATAGTAATCATAGATACCATTAGCATAAGAAGCCAAGGTTTTATTATCATTGAATTTTCATGAAAAGGGAAGGTGTGGAGACTTTATCCTAGACCAACAAGTATAATCATGTCTCAAGCATAGATCCCGAGCATACCAATGCAACATATAAATTTGATCCCATAATAGTTTCCCTTTTTGAGTCAAGCAATAATCCCTAAAGTATTCACGTTGATCCAACGTGTCTCCCATAAAAAAATTGAATGGGGTTTTCTCAGGATTATCAAAGTAGTACATAATTTCTTTCACATAACAAGCATCGTCGAGGGTTTTAGGAGGTTCCCCATCTCCATGAGTAGCAAGTACACCTAATTCTTTTGGTATTTCGTGTTCCGTATCCATAACTAAAGATAGAGAACAACTAAGAACAGCAAATAAAAATTACTTAGTGGTAAAGCAAACAAGCACACACGAGAATATTCACCCCACGCTATGACTCCCTGTCAATGGCGCCAGAAAAAGGTCTTGATAACCCACAAGTGTAGGGGATAACTGTAGCCTCTTTCGATAAGTAAGAGTGTCGAACCCAACGAGGAGCTAAAGATAGAACAAATATTCTCTCAAGTCCTATCTGCCACTGATACAACTCTACGCATGCTTAGTGTTTGCTTTACCTAGAACAAGTATGAAACTAGAAGTACTTTGTAGGTGTTGTTGGATAGAATTGCAAGATAATAAAGAGCACGTAAATAAAAAGTAGGGGCTGTTTACATAAAGAAGCAATAAAGTAAATATAGCGAGTGTGGAAAAGTGGTGGTAGGAGTTGTGAAATTGTCCCTAAGCAATTGACTACTTTACTAGACTGATAGCAAGTTTTATGTGGGAGAGGCCACTGCTAGCATGTCATCCCTAACTTGGAATTCTATGCACTTATGATTGGAACTATTAGCAAGCATCCGCAACTACTAAAATCATTAAGGTAAAACCCAACCATAGCATTAAGATATATTGGTCCCCCTTCAATCTCATATGCATCAATTTCTATGCTAGGTTGAAGCTTCTGTCACTCTTGCCCTCCAATAAATAGTCCTATCAACATACAACTAACCCTATGGTGTGATCCACGTGCGTGCTCATATGATGTGCACCAAAGGACAGCAACATAACCACAAGCAAATTAAACCAATCATAGCAATTCATCAATCACCGATAAGACATCAAAAATCTACTCAGACATCATAGGATGGCAACACATCATTGGATAATAATATGAAGCATAAAGCACCATGTTCAAGTAGAGGTTACAGCAGGTTGCGAGAGAGTGGACCGCTAAATATAGATGGGGGAAGGTGATGGAGATGTTGGTGAAGATGATGGAGGTGTTGGTGTAGATCGCAGTGATGATGATGGTCCCCGGCGGCGTTCCGGCGCCACCGGAAGCAAGGGGGAGAGAGCCCCCCTTCTTCTTCTTCTTCCTTGACCTTCTCCCTAGATGGGAGAAGGGTTTCCCCTCTGGTCCTTGGCTCCCATGCCGTGGGAGGGGCAAGAGCCCCTCCGAGATTGGATCTGTCTCTCTCTGTTTCTGTGCTCCTGGATTCTGCCCTGGCACCGTTTCTTTTATATCCGGAGATTCGTAACTCTGATTGGATTGAAACCTTCGCCCAGATATTTTTCCAAAAATTAGCTTTCTTGCGACCAAAGTATAGCATCAACCGCCTTATGAGGGGCCCATGAGGGTGGGGGCCGTGCCCACTTAAAGTGGTGGGGTGGGCCACCCTCGTGGCCACCTCAGGCACCGTCTCGCGTTGATTCTTCCTCCCAAAAATAACAAATATTCCAAAATAATTCTCTGTCCGTTTTTATCCCGTTTGGACTCCGTTTGATATGGGGTTTCTGCGAAACATAAAACATGCAACAAACAGGAACTGGCACTTGGCACTGGATCAACATGTTAGTCCCAAAAAATAGTATAAAAAGTTGCGAAATGTATATGAAAGTTGAATAATATTGGCATGGAACAATCAAAAATTATAGATACGACGGAGACATATCACTACCCCGTGGATGCTATCACGGAGTCTCAACAGTGCCACCTTATGACGAAATGGCAGAACAACAAAGTGAAGGCAGTTGTCGGCTCTGTTCGACCTACTTTTCGCTGCCGTCCAATTCCAGAAGGATATGCTAGGGTGATGGTGGAATAAATAACGGAGGGATTTGAGGAGCTCGTGCTTGACCACCCTACCGGTGAAGGGGAGACTAGGTTGGGGTCTGCTCTGAAGACTCCATGCCTATGCCTATGGCGGAAGGAGCTCATCAACCTTCCGAACTGGACGCCTCCGCCTCCTCCTCCTCCTCCGGCGAGTTAGGGCACTCCGCCTCCTCCTCCTCCGCCTGCTCCTCCAATGAGTGATCAGGGCACTCCGCCTCCTTCTCCGGCGCGTGGCGGCACTCCGCCTCCTTCTCCGCCTGCGCCGACGCGCCCAACCAGCCAGCCTCCTCCTTCTCTGCCTCGTCAGCAAGGGCGTAAGAGACCCGCCGCCGCTCCGGCTGCTCCGGCGCGTCGTAGTCCTTCTCCTTTGCCTCATAAGCAACGAAAGAAGACAGCCGCAGCCGCTCGGCCTACTCCGGCATCTAGCAGTACAGCCAGAGGTGGGAGGCAATACAGATTCGGTCCATTTCTCGAGACTCCAGAGAAGTTACCATACGAGATGCCCAAACAGAAAAACGAGGAGATCTGTCAAGCCCAAGTGAAGGACTACTTCAAAACGCAAAGAGCTAAGAGACATCCACCTCCAAAGGAGAAGATAGATCCGGTGAAAGTGAAGCGCACTTTGGATGCCCTGCAGCGACCACCACCGTCTCCGCCACAAACCAACTATGAGCGCATCACTGAAAAGACACATAAGGAAGTGAAGCGGTCGGGAAGTACTTGCAGTGACAAAACATTACAAGAATGAAGAAGTGGGAAATTAATTCCCCAGCTCGGCGAACAAGAGAACCAATCGTGCCCCCCGCTCAAGGTGTCTAGCCATATCATCGCTAATCATTCGGTGATCTTGCCCGATACCAATCCTGCAGATTACCTGCCCGACGATGCACATTTTGATACAATGGAGATGGACGAATTCAAATACGAGTACGGGAAGCCTCTCGTCAAAGATGTTTCTACTCTAACAACGATGATGCGAAGATTACATGATTGGTACATGGAAACCTGTAGATTGTTTGCAGGGGAGAAAAAAAAGATACTTTAATGCTGAAAGTTAAATAGGATCATCACGACCTTGTTGGAATTGAGCAGTTGTCTGTTCCATTTGAGGAGTTCTTCCAGTTTTTCAATCAAAAGGCCCTTGATAAATTAATGGTCACTTGCTACTGTCTGTAAGTACTACTTCTGTCATTAAGTCTCTATATATAGCTCAGCTCTTTCATTGAATGTATATATAATTATCCTCACTATATTATGCAGATTGAAGATCGTCGAATGCAGAAAAGATGAAATGTATGATATTGGGTTCATTAACACAAATCTCATAGATGAATTTATGGTTACATTTCATGCCAACGAAAGCAAGGACAACTCGCTACGATCGTTGGTAATAAATCAAAACAAAGATACAATACTCTTTCCTTACAACTTCAAGTGAGTGTTACTGTCTTGTGCATATTCGGTTTCCCTTAATTATTACTCGAGGTTATGTAATTGATGAGTTATGCATGCGTGCACAGGTTCCACTATATTCTCCTAGAGATTAAGCTTGAACATGGACTAGTAAACGTCTTAGACTCGAGACAAAAAGATCCCGAGGACTATGCGGACATGTGTAAAATGCTCGAGAAGTAAGTTGAATCGATCATTATCGCACCATATCGGCAACTTTGTTCATTTCATGATATCAAGTAATTGTTTCCTTTGTCTTGCAGGGTTTGGAAAGTATTCACCGCACAAGTTTCAGGAGTGCCGCGGTAACTGCGATGGAAATACCCGAAAGTAAGTACTACTAGCTAGCTAGTTTCGCGCATCTCCCATTGATTCTAGCTACTTTCATCAATGCCCATTTATAATGCTTCATTATCAGTTTGATTGACCTCTATTTCTCTTAAAGTGCTTGTGGCAAGAAGCCGGGAATAATTACTGTGGATACTACTCTGCGAGTTCATCTACAACGCGACGGCCAAGAATAGGCGGGGCTACTCTAAAAGACAATATGAAGTGCGTAAGCAAAAATATTCACAAGTTTATTTTATTACCATCATTTCTGTTCAGTTTCATTCATATATATATATATATATATATATATATATATATATATATATATATATATATATATATATATATATATATATATTGACCCCCTTCTTGAAATTAGATGTGGCAGATGCGGGACGAACTCCTACCACAAGATCGCATGTGAGCAATTCAAGAGGAATTGGCTGGATTCTTTCTTGACCACGTCATCAATAAAGCCGGAGAATACCACCATGCGTGTGGAAGTTGAGTTCATATGTTAGGGTATTGTAAGAGATCTTATACAGAAACTTGTTGTTCGACCAATCTCACGGAGAAGCAGAGGTCGATCACTTCTGTATATGTTCATGACGATCTTCTGTACTTAATAGTTTCCTTCATTTGCTTACTAGCTAGCTAGTGTGTTGAGTCCTCTCTATACGTAGCGTCGACCAAGCACGGAGATAAGAGAGGACACTTTTCTCTATTTGCTAGCTAAAACAATATATGAAACCCCTAAATTAACACTACAAAACCCACCAACCCCCCCCCCCCCTGCCCCCCTCCCTCCCTCTTTTAGAAAAAAAACAGCACCTGAAATGCTGACGTGTGGAAGCCTTTTGGTTCCGGTTGGTGGCACCAACCGGGAAACAATGCCCCCCTGCCTGGGCAAGCGGCAGCAGCCACGTGGAGCCCCCATCTATCCCAGTTCCTGGGCGAACCGGGACTAAAGGGACAGGGCTTTAGTCACGACCCTTTAGTCCCGGTTCATGAACCAGGACAAATGGCCCTCACGAACCGGTTCGAATGGCCTATTTTCTACTAGTGTCTACCCTTGAAAACGGTTGCGATCTCCTATACTTGTAGGTTATCAAGATCTTTTTTTGGTGATGTTGCCAGGGAGCATAGTTCTATTTGAAGAGTCACTTTGGATTTATATCTGTTGATCACTATGAGGAATCTAAAAGATGATAGAACCAAGATCGTTCCCTCTAAGACGAGGGGATGTAAGGAACTGGTATCTAGCTCTGCACTTGATTCGCCTTCCGTTTTGAGTAAGCTTGCAACAACACCACCTGCTATTAATCATGCTATGTCGCCAGTAATTGATGATGCTACTTCTGCTATGAATGATGCTATTGATGATGCTAGTACTTTGCTTGATGATAATGTGCCACTAGGTGGATTTCTTGATGAACAACTTGCTAAAGCTAAAGAATTTGAGAATGTTGAAACTAATGAAATTATTGAAACTGGAAATTGATCCACCTACTAGACCTGATTATCCTAGAGTGCAATGCCTAAGATAGCAAAGGGCTATGTTCTGGATGAGGAGATAGCTAGGGAATTTCTTGCTTGCAATGATAGAGATCATCTTAAGAAACTACTATGTAAGATGAAAGAAAAATCTCTAATGCTAGAATGAAATACGATCCTCAGTTTTCTACGTCTCTCATCTTTGTTGCAAATAAGTACTATGAATTCTCTATCGATCCCGAGTTAATTACTTTAGTTGAACCCAATCTTTTCCATGGTTATGAATCTGAAACTGTTGTGGCACATCTTACTAAGCTGAATGATGTAGCTACCCTATTTGCTCATGAGGAAAAAGTTTGCTAATACTATATTCTTATGTCGTTTCCTTTCTCATTAAAGGGTGATGCTAACATATGGTAAACTTCTCTTTCTCCTATTTGTGTGCGTAGTCCCTAGGATAAGATTTATTATTTCTCTAAAAAATATTTTCCTCCTCATAAGAAACAAGTTGCTTTATACAAAATATTTAACTTTGTGCAAATTAAAGAAGAGAATCTCCCTCAAGTTTGGGGGGGGCTTCTCCAATTACTTAATGCTTTGCCTGACCATCCTCTCAAGAGAAATGAAATACTTGATATCTTTTATAATGGACTGACTGATGCTTCTAGGGACCACCTAGATAGTTGTGTTGGTTATGTTTCCAGAGAACAAACTATTGAATAAGCTGAAAAACTATTGAATAATGTATTGTGGAATGATAAGTATTGGACTCTTTAACGACCACCCAAGCCAACTCCAAAGAAGAGAGGCATTCTATTACTTAGTCCTGAAGATACGAAACAAGCAAAGAAGTCAATGAAAGAAAAATGTATTAAATTTGTTAAGAATTTACCACCTATTGAAGAAATACATGGTTTAGATACCCCGACACAGGTAGTAGAGGTAAATTCTCTCAATAGATTTGATGCGTGTATTGTGTTATTGACACCAATGATAAAAAAGATAGTTGCATAGTTGTCTCAGTGATGAACTGGTGGTAAAGACAGCATACTATCAACATTTTGTGACCATGCTTAATGCAATGCTTTGTTTTGACTTAATACTTTGGGATGCATGTTCGAAAGTGGTCTCTAGTGGAGTGTTAGCCATAGATGTAGTTGGATAATAGTCTATGGATATCAAGACGAATCTTAATATGAAAATCATGATATGTATGATCAATCATGAAAATTATAATTTAACCAATACATAACTGCAATTTCTACACCATATGTATGATATATTGTATAGTCTATATAGGGATTTTTCTTCATCAAAACGGAGGTTTGAGCCACCAGCCTCTACATAATTTGACACACACAACAATTTTATTTAAAGTTGGTGCAACGCATCGAGGCCAAAGTCGTCAGCAAATGGAGTACATAACATAAGCAACTATGGAAGAAACATTACAAGATATGAATGTAACACCAAGGACTATATCGACTTCTTCCGCAGCAATGCCTTCAAGAAGGTATAAACACCTTCATGCCGTCGTCATCACGAAGACAACATATTCAACAAGACAACGAACACAAGTTCACCGCCTCTCAGCTTGGTCAGCAAAGGCAGACACAAGGGTTTTCACCGCAGATATGACGAGTGTGTTCCAAACACCACCTTAGCAACAGATTTTTCGACAATCACGTCTCCTAGTTATCCATGCTAGGCCAGAGTGGGCCTAGCAGATGGGTGGGAAGTATGCCCGCCAAAGACCATCAATATGGACGTTTGGAAGCCCACCATACCATAGTGCAGAACTAGCCGCCCCACTTCCCAATGGCGTGAGCTGACCTACAACATCCACCATAATTCCGAGGTCGTTGCCCATCGTTCTTCGAGTGAACAAGAGCGATTTCCGCCGAGTTTTATGTCGACTAGGAGTCGCCGGTGCATGCTTGCCCCATCATGGCATGGGAGCTAGATGCCCACTGACGACCACCGAATGTGTCTGCGTTGTAGCTGGGCGCCCGACCTACCGCACAGATGACCCATGTCATTGCGGTTGCAACCCGACTTGCCAGTCGCAGCCCCTGCGCAAAGCCATCCGGGCACCTCGCGCCACCATCCTTCTTCCCAAGCATAACCAACCCGGTTCCCGCCTCTGAATGCCCATGGAGCTTGGCTCCACCAGAACATGAATCTTTCAGCCAAGGGCCGCCACCAAGGCACGAAACGATCCTCATTGGAGGGCAAACCAAGCGCATGGCACCGCTATCCTTCTACCTAGGGCTGCTGCCCCGACACGAAGGGGTTCACGATGTCGTACACCGAGGGAGCGTTGCTCCACCCCAACACCTACCAATTCGAGCCACACCCAGGATTTCAATGCCTGTTGCGCAGGCATTTTCCCATGCTGCTCGCCGCGCCCATGGTCTTGCTGGTGCCACTGCTCCTCAGTGGGAGCCGCCACCCGGACACAAGAACTCACGGAGGCCGCCGCCTCTGCCACATCTCCTGGTCCTCCGAGATCGCGTCCATCCCTACTCTCCATCGCAGCGAGCGCCACCAGAGATCTATATAAAGATGTTACTATTGATGTTTTGGGTACCCATCCATTATTCCTCATAAATACAACCTAGATCAACCACTTTTTCTTATTGTTTTCAATATGAACTATTTTATTATTTGCTTCCAAGTTTAACATAACACACGGGGATGTGGGGCCTAAAACTGTTGCCGGTAAAACACTACCGGACTCGCGGGCTATGCCTACGGCCTAGGGCCGTCGGCATAGATCTATGCCTATGGCTGCCGTCGGCATAGCCCCATCGGTGTAGATCACGTCAGCGTAGATGTGTCAGACCGTCGACGTAGTATAGCCGTCGGCATAGGTGCGTATGCCGACGCCCGTGGGACAGCCGTCGGTATAGTTTAGTCGTCGGCGTTGTTTTCTATCTGACGGCAACGGACGGCGCCGTCAAAAGTGCTAGCAAACCAAGGGACGACACGTGGCACAGGTATGCCGACGGCTAGGCCGTCGGCATAGATGGAAATCTATGTCGACGGCCTAGCCGTCGGCATACCTGCACCACTTGTCGTCCCTTGGCTTCTCCTGACAGCAGGGATATGCCTACGGCAAAGCCGTCGGCATAGATTTCCATCTATGCTGACGGCTTTGCCGTAGGCATATCCCTGCCATGTGGCGCGCCCTGGTAGCTCCTGGGCTTATATATGCCGAAGGCTTTGCCGTAGGCATAGTTTTTTTCCTGTTTTCTCTTTTCCAATTCATTTGACAGCATTTCAAAGCAGAATAATATGGAATTATGCAGAAATATAACAGTTCATCATCTAAACATACTCAAGTTCATCATCATCATTTAAACATAGCTAGTCAAGTTCATCATCTAAAGATCATCACCGGCGAAAGTTCATGAACATAAAAGTAGTGCAAGAAATGGAACATCATAAAAGTTGGAACATGAAAGGCATGGCACGACGGCCGCATGCACGAAATCATCATCGACACATCAAGCAAGACCACCTCTGCCAAAACCACCAACACCAACTCCACCTCCGCCAAAACCGCCACCGCCAAGACCACCTCCGCCAAAACAGCCACCGCGACCACCATCACTCTGCCAGATCGGAGTGACTGGGGTCGACGGAGCAGGAGTCGAGCCGCCGGTCCCCTACATGTTTGAGAGAAGATTCTAACGGTAAATATGACATGATAGTGTTGAATGAACGAGAACTAGTTTCTCAGTAGTTAGGCAAATGTACTAACCGGACTATCACCGCCTAGTGCCACCCATTCCTCGAACATGGGAATGTGTGGGGCTTCTCCCGCTGGTGGTGGTGGGTGTCCAACTTGTGGTGGCTCCGTGCGGTTAGACCAAGACGCCAACATAGCCTGGATGTTAGTTAAACAAGCAAACTAGAAAGTCAGAAGGAATGAAAGTGCAAATTTGAGCTTGGTTTTAAGAGGGCAAAACTAACCGCCATCACTTGACGGTTGTAATCATCGTTTGCCTTCACTCGTTGCAAGTACTCCCGCACCTCGATATGCCTATGCTCGAGAAAGGCCTAATATGCCTACAAAATTGAGGTTGTTTCTAAGTGGGCAGTGCTGAAAATAAACTAAGAAAGATAGAGACAAAGAAGATAACGGGAAGTACTTACAGCATGTTGGCGGACTAAGGGAGGCTGCGAACGCCCCGTACTCTCTAACGGGCTCTGGTTGGTAGCTCGAAGCCGTGTGTACGAGATCGACGGAGTGATCAAGCCATCAAAACACGGATACCGGCCATGGGACTTACCCTGGATGGCCACCACCACCATGTCATCGATCTGAGACTTGGTGACCTCAGGAACGGAAACATCCGGATTCGACTTCTGATAGTTCTGAGTGTAAGACTCCAGGTGTTGCTCGGTGTTGCCGTAGTACTGGCTCTCGCCGTCCTTGCAATCACTCCGCTCGCGGGCCAGCTTCCACGACTCCATGTTTGAGAGCGGCCTCTGCAACTTGTCCTCCTGCAATGTCAAACATAAGTTAGCTATACATAAGAACATGACGGTAAAGAAGAACCAAAATGCATCATGCATATAGATATACCTTCATGGCCTTGAAGCCCCAGTGGTTCCTGTTTCCTTGGTCGTGTGTCCCGTCTTTTCCACGGTTAGCCCGGGCCTTGATGCTCTTGGCAGCAAACTCTGCATCATCGCCGACCCACCTGTCCAGCAAACACGCCCATCCATCATGCCTTCCATAGCACCAACAAGGAACAACCTATGCAAATTTTGGAAGCATGACATGTGAGAATGAAACATATAGTTGACTCCTTGAAATAATGAAAAGTCAGTAATAGTTACCATCATGAACTGCTCCCTGCTCATGGTAAGTTTTTGCTTCTGTGCTTGAGTTTTGGTCATCTTTTGTTGCAGGTAGATGTGGTAGTACTGTGAGACGGCAACCCAACGCACCTCGTACTGCAACTGACAAGCTTTCTTCTTTGCTACAGTAAGTAAGACCACGTCGGCTCTGCCCTTGTGCTCGTCAAGAACTCTATAGAGTTGCTGCAATCATGCATAAACCAGAAGCAAACAAGGCATGAGTTGAGTGATTCAATGATAAACTATGAACGAAACTGAAGACAAGTGAGAACTTACCCAAAATTTGGTGATCACGGCCTTAGTGGCCGTCCCGTACTCCGCGTTGCTGCAAGCCTCGTAGTGGGCCCAGCTTGTGGCCAAAACACGTAGCTACGGGTCCCTGTCTGGCCGCGGGCAGAATAGGCCAGGCCAAAACTCCTTCAACAGGACAGTGATAAGGCCGTTCGGTTTATGGCCCTTTCCGCGAAGGATCCAGTTACTACAAAAGAATCAAAGGATTGCCATGTGTACAATAAGAAAATGTTGTCATGTGTTGAAAATATGATTGAGATGCACTTAATCTGTCCCCGTAGGTTCAATGAGCCACTTGTGCGCCTCGATAGAAGGTGGTGTAGGTGCTCCGGCATTACCACGTAGCCACCCCTGCGGAGCACCCGGTGGCAAGTCACCCCACAACTCGAGGTCAACCTCCCCTCTACCCTCCTCGCCCTCCTCCTCACCCTCCTCCTCGGCCTCCTCCTCCTTGGCCTCCTCCTCCTCGCAATCAGGAACATACTCCTCCTCCTCAGACTCAGAAGCTGCCTCAGCATAGGAGGGCATCGAAGAAGACCCTCCTATTTTGGACATGGCCCGGAGTTTTTTGGCCTAGTTGCCTCTCCCCCCACCTCCTCGTCCTCTAGGGGCTCTCCCCCCACCCCCTCCTCCTCTAGGGTCTCCTCCCCGACCCCTCCACCTCCCTGTGAGGTGCCATCCTCGCGTAGTCGGGAGGGAACCTTGTGGGCTCGTCCACTCCGAGTAAGTCCTCCTTTGAGTTTACTGAGGAAACTGGCACCGCTGGACTTGCCCATGATTAGCAAACCTGCATTGAGAAGAGAATAAACAATTAGTAAGGATATCAAAAAAAACAAGCATACAGGAAAGACATTAATAACAGAAGAGCACATTAAGCATACTATTGTAATGATCATTAAAAGAACTTACATTTTCTAGAACCCATATGAATCATCACTATTGTAATCTATTTGTCGACCGGTCTCATCATCACTATCCCGCATATCTTCTTCGTTGTCTGACGGAGTGGAGGCTCTTCCTCATCGTCAGCGTCAGCGTCTTCATTTAACTTTTCAAGCATAATTATGTCTCTTTGATTCACAATTGCCTCACCATCAATCCGTGCGCCGTCGTCGTTTGGGTCCAGGTCAACATAACCCAAGTCATCATCCTCCTTGTTTCGGACCACATCATCATGTTCCTCTTGAAAGAACACTCCCTCGTATGTCATGGGGTTTATGTTGTAGTAATCATCATCGTTCGGGTCCGGTAGCTTACCATGTGGCGACACCTTGAACACAACTTCCCAACCCTATAGGTACTCTTTCTGGCATGGGTAAGGCAGATAATATACTTGTGTGGCCTGGGTAGGGCGATAAAGAAATCAGCTCTAGCATAGACGGTTGATGGTTTAACTTCAACTAAACCAACAGAAGGCGTATGTATCAGACCCTTTTTGGGGTCAAACCATCGGCATTTGAACACAGTGAGACTTAGGTGTTTACGGCGTTGTCGTATCACATCCTCTCTACCACGGTCCCGCTGGGCAAAGTTTATCGGCATATTAAAGTTGGGCATAAATCCATTCGTGCGAAGGTGCTTAGTCATCTCACTCTTATCTCTGTGGATACGTCTCTTACATTTGGCACACGGGCATTCTGGCACCATCCTCATTGGACTACGGAATATCTCTTTCAAAAACACATCAGTTTTCTCGACCCACTCTGTTGTTACTTGATTCTGACAGAAAAACCCACTATACATCCACTGATTATCTGCCATCTCTGCTTTATTGGAAGCCACACAACAAAATTAAGGATTCATTTAAATATGTCACATCAATATTTTATTTTTTACGAGGTTGATAAGAAACAAAATTTAATCCACCTACATCTCTAATAGGTAAAGATGGGTCCTAATCCCACCCGAGAATGTGTAGATTGAGTACGTTGTCCATGCTCTACCCCATTCCGAGACAAAATTTCGGCAGCACCTCCCCGCTGTTCTCCAAATACATGTCTCGGCAAAATGCCGAGAGAATGCGCATTCGGAGAACAACAGGGAGGCACCGCCGAAATCCTGTCTCGGAACGGGGTAGAGCATGAACAACGTACCCAATCTACACATCCTCGGGCTGTCCGTGGAAAGCGCTGGACAATCCGAAAGAGTTGCGGTGATAAATATGCAATTGAATGCATCTTTATCGATGCAACCCTTTCGGACGGGAGACCTAGGTTACGCGACTTGATGTGAAAATTTAATCTAGTGACATGGAAAAAAAAGTGGACGAGGTCATGGAATTGTTGCTCAGCCTCTGATGTAGAGGATGTAGTCGATCAAAGGAGGGACGATCGTGGACAAACACCTCCAACGTCGACGATCACTCCACGAAGATTGAACACCACAAATCCTGTTAAATCCACCGAGTGATAAAAATTTAGGTCATCACCTCACATTAAGCATTTGGCACAACATTATGAATGAACATGAAACAACATGTCAAATTGTAAAAAAAAAAGCTTCATTAAGTATTTAGCAAGCCAAACAGGGAGGGACTTTTTTGGGAAACGCCGAGCATCGCGGGTCAACCCGACGCTCGACCCGAGAGGACGGACCAGATCCCCAATAGTAGCAGCCTGATGAAACCACTTTGTTCATTCAGACGGTCCACCAAGAGCGGGCGCAGCGACGAAGCCCGCCCAGCTCATCGACGGCCCCCTCTTCTTTAACTCCGCCTACAATTTGTGCGCCAAGGCGTGCAGGCGGCGGCCGGGTTTACCAAATTTCCTAATTCCTCCGTGTTAACTATTTTCTCCTTCTTCCTCCCTGTCGTCGATTAGTTCACTCCCTTTCGAATAATCAAACTCTAAACCCGTTCCTACTCCATTCCCTCTCTCCCCCATTCTTTCTCTCTTATAAAAAACAAACGGAGCTCGTTCATACTCCATTATCTACCCTCGCTCTTCTCTATACATGCACATATTGAAAAACTTGACCAATATCACATATCCATATTTTAAACTAAGTGTCCAAATTCACAAAATTGAGCAATATCCATCAATGCATCCATCTATCACAAACTTGACCATCAATTTGTACATGCATGCATATATCAATTCATCACATATCCATCTATGCAAAAAAACAGTAACAAAATGCAAAAAAAAACTGGAAAAAAGACCTCACCTTGGCCGCCGGTGCAGCGGGCAGCAGGGAGGCCGGGGGCAGCCGCCGGGGAAGGGTGGACGGGGCCGTCCGGGGCGCAGCAGGGCGTCGGCAGGGGCGCAGTAGGGCAGGGCGTCGGCGAAGGGTGGACGGGGCCGGTCGGGGCAGCTGGACACAGGGAGGGCGCGGGGTCGGGGACGGGTGTGGACGGCGTCGGCGAGAGGTGGCGGAGGGACGGGGGTGGTGGTGGGGTGAGGGGCGGAGACGAGGGTGGTCGCAGCGACGCGGAGACGAGCTGGCGACGGCGTGGCGATGGCGGCGCGAGAAGGGGGCCAGGGATGTAGGCGGGGAGGGGGAGGTAGGCGGGGAGGGGGAGGGGCGAGCGAAGGGAGTGGCGCGGGTGAAGCGGCGACGGGCGGCCGACGGGAAGCGATGCGGGCGACGGGGAGCGGCGGCGGCGGCACGGGTCGGGCTCTGGCGGCGGCGCGGGTCGGGCTGTGGGGTGGAATGAGTGGTGGAGGGGCGACTGGCTGTGGATACGAGGGAACTATGCCGACGGCTAAGCCATCGGCATAGGTAGCGATGCCACGTGGCACCTATGCCGACGGCTTAGCCGTAGGCATAGTTATATTTTTTTATTTTTTTAATGTTTTTAATAGCTTAAATTTTTTATTCTTTATGTTTTTTTATTTCATATAAATTTTTGATGTTTTTTATAGTCATAAGTTATATTTTTTATGTTTTTTATGTATTACTATTTCTTATGGATTTTTAATGTTTTTTTAACGCCGCTCGGCCCTCTCCTCTCCCGGAACCACACAGAGGGGAGGGGAGGGGAGGCGCCAAACTCGAGCAGCTTCGTCCGCCGAGGCCGTGGCCTGGTCGTGGGTCTGGGAGCACATGGCCGCCGCCTCGCGTGCACGATCTGGAGCTTAGTAGGTCAGCTGACTGAAAGGGGAGGGGGCTCGTTGACGGGGGGGCGGATCCAAGTCCGTCGAAGGGAGATGCTTCGTGCAGGGACACCTGGGAGCAACATCCGGGCCAAACCACAGCTACATCCCCTCCATATTGTTACCACAGAACGTCTACTACCGTGTCATCACCGTCCGTGAGAGAGGCCAAACCCCGGAGACGCGTGCCGCCTCTTCGGACATGCCACCACACCACCCCGCATGTATGAGGGGCCGGTGCGACGCTCCGGTGGCATTGCTACCCCCCCCCCCCCCCCCCCAGGTCCCCCGTCCCGCCTAACCCTGGAGCGGTTGACCACGAGATCTAGCCCTTTGACTTCCCACGAACGGGCTTTGAACAGTGGACCTCTCCACCTGATTGTGTCGGGCACTGTTTTGGGTATCGCTCGAAATTTCGTGATCCCGAGCGGTTACCGCGTTTACCGCTACCCCACGGAATACACTCGTACCGAGCAAAAAAATTAGAGCTTTTTTAATATTTGAATTCAAACGATCACCGTGCTGTTAAATACGCTGCATCTCTCACGTAGCAACAGTGCTTGCAATGGCGTACTGGCAATAGCATGCTTTATGGAGCGGCGAGTCGCGGCTTCGAGTCTTTCTTTCTACAGATTTCTTTTCTTTTTTAGAATGCGAAAGAAAAAAACTAACAAAGTTGAATAATTCTGGAGAGGCAGGGGTCGAACTCGATATCTCTAACCAAGGGGCATCGGTGGGTGCGTGTGAACAGCCACTACGCTAGAGGAAGGTACTCATCTAAAAGAGTTAAAAGTATATCTATATCAACTGGGAAATATTTGAATTCAAAATTTGATTTTAAATTTCGTCTGAATGTTTTCCGGTATTTCGTGGTTACCATGGGAACCGTGAATTTCGGTGCCCCTCGAGAAAAATAGCTTGCTTGGGATCCAAAACCTTGGTGTCAGATCAGCTCAGAGGGACACCTGGGAGCAACATCCGTGCCAAACCGACTGCTACATCCCCTCCGTGTAGACCCGAAGCATCCGTTTTCCCCCTCCAGGTGCCGGCAGCAGTGCCGTCCGTTAGGGGGGGCCACGCCCCGGAGATGCGTGCCGGACATTTGCAACCGCCACAACACTTCCAGACTTGTGAGAGGCTGCCTACGCAAGATTTGACGGCATGCTAGCCCCCGAAGGCCGCCGGCCACAGTCGTAGACGCGCGAAGAGCAATCCGCGTAGAGGGAAGTATTCAGATACTTCTCCATCACAAAAAATTATGAAAAATTACCATCGCTCCAATAGCACATGTGCCCACGTCGTGTAAAAAAATTCATGATTTTATCGCGCTTCGAGTATTTAATAATATTCACGCCGCATCGTTACTGTAGAACGTCTACTACCGTGTCATCGCCGTCCGTGAGGGGGGCCACACCCCGGAGATGCGTGTCGCCTCTTCGGACATGCCACCACCCCACCCCGCATGTATGAGGGGCCGGTGCGACGCTCCGGTGGCATTGCTACCCCCCTAGGGCCCCCGTCCCTCCAAACCCTATAGCGTTTGACCACGGGATCTAGCCCTTTGACTTTGCACGGACGGGATTTTACCAGTGGAACTCTCCACCCGGTTGTGTTAGGTCAGCCCATAGGAACACTTTAGAGCAACATCCGGGCCAGACCCACAGCAAGATCCCCTCTGTGTAGACCCGACGCGTCCGTTTCCCCCCTCCAGGTGCCGGCGGTGCCGCCGTCCGTGAGGGGGGGCAAACCCTGGAGACGCGTGCCGCCTCTTCGGACATGCCACCACACCACCCCGCATGTATGAGGGGCCGGTGCGACGCTCCGGTGGCATTGCTACCCCCCTCCCCCCCCCCCCAGGGCCCCCGTCCCGCCTAACCCTGGAGCGGTTGACCACGAGATCTAGCCCTTTGACTTTCCACGGACGGGCTTTGAACAGTGGACCTCTCCACCTGGTTGTGTCAGGTCAGCTCAGAGTGACACCTGGGAGCAACTTCCGAGCCAAACCGACTGCTCCATCCCCTCCGTGTAGACCCGATGCGTCCGTTTTCCCCCTCCAGGTGCCGGCGGCGGCGCCGTCCGTTAGGGCGGCCATGCCCCGGAGATGCGTGCCGGGCGTTTGCAACCTCCACAACACTTCCAGACTTGTGAGAGGCCGCCTACGCAAGATTTGACGGCATGCTAGCCCCCGGAGGCCGCCGGCCACAGTCGTAGACGCGCGAAGAGCAATCCGCGTAGAGGGAAGTGTTCAGATACTTCTCCATCACGAAAAATTATGAAAAATTACCATCGGTCCTATAGCACATGTGCCCACGTCGTGTAAAAAACTCATGATTTTATCGCGCTCCGAGTATTTAATAATATTCACGCCGCATTGTTACCGCAGAACGTCTACTACCGTGTCATTGCCGTCCGTGAGGGGGGGCACACCCCGGAGACGCGTGCCGCCTCTTCGGACATGCCACCACACCACCCCGCATGTATGAGGGGCCGGTGCGACGCTCTGGTGGCATTGCTACCCCCCTAGGTCCCCTGTCCCGCCAAACCCTATAGCGTTTGTCCACGGGATCTAGCCCTTTGACTTTGCACGGACGGGATTTGACCAATGGACCTCGCCACCCGGTTGTGTTAGCTCAGCCCATAGAAACACTTTGGAGCAACATCTGGGCCAGACCCACAGCAAGATCCCCTCCATGTAGACCCGACGCGTCCGTTTCCCCCCTCCAGGTGCCGGCGGTGCCGCCGTCCGTGAGGGGGGCCAAACCCCGGAGACGCGTGCCGCCTCTTCGAACATGCCACCACACCACCCCGCATGTATGAGGGGCTGGTGCGATGCTCCGGTGGCATTGCTACCCCCCCCCCCCAGGGCCCCCGTCCCGCCTAACCCTGGAGCGGTTGACCACGAGATCTAGCCCTTTGACTTTCCACGGACGGGATTTGAACAGTGGACCTCTCCACCCGGTTGTGTCAGGTCAGCTCAGAGGGACACCTGGGAGCAACATCCGGGCCAAACCGACAGTTGCATCCCCTCCGTGTAAACCCAATGCGTCCGTTTTCCCCCTCCAGGTGCCGGCGGCGGCGCCGTCCCTGAGGGGGGCACACCGCGGATGTGAGGGGGTCACACTCCGGAGACGGGTGTCGGGCGTTTGCAACCGCCACTAAACTTCTGTCGCATAGCTGTTTTTGATTTTAATAAAATATAAGGACCTATATTCAAAAGAACATGACGGCACATTATTAATGTGCTTGAAAAAAAATACAAGCTATATATATATTCATAATCTATGGAAAAAATTACAAACTACATATATATATATTCATATAATACATAAAAAGCATAAAAACATATTTAAAAAAAGCATAAAAACATATGTAAAAAAAAGCATAAAAACATCTGAAAAAAAGCATGTAAAAAAATAGCTATGCCGACGGCATTGCCGTCGGCATAGAAACGGCAGGGTTTTGGGAGGAGGCGTGCCGCGGATCGGTGAGGGCGCCTATGCCGACGGCTGCCGTCGGCATATCTACGCCGCGGATCGGTGACGTGGCATGCGGAGATATGCCGACGGCCGCCCGTCCCGACCGTCGGCATAGGGTTGACGGCGTTAGCGCTGGTCACGGGCGGGGTCGCCGGGCCCACTTTGTATGCCGACGGCTTTGTTATACCGATGGCTGCTGTCGGCGTGTTCGTAGATAGGCCGACGGCCGTTCTGTGCCGACCGCTGCCGTCGGCTTATATCAGGGTAGCCCGACGGCCAGGATAAGCCGACGGCCAG
The DNA here is from genome assembly GCA_963921465.1 of Triticum timopheevii. NCBI lineage: Eukaryota > Viridiplantae > Streptophyta > Magnoliopsida > Poales > Poaceae > Triticum > Triticum timopheevii. The sequence goes on along the minus strand of OY997272.1, from coordinate 14,719,198 downwards.
GACGAGGCTGTCGGCATATCTCAAGCTAGGCCGAAGGCAGCCGTCGGCATTGATTTGGCCGTAGGCATAGGTCAGTTTTCCGGTAGTGAAAGGACGTAGTTCTGCATTTGAGAAAATAATTTTTGCATTAATGATTATTCACCATTTGAATGGACTCTTTTCAAAAGGTCAATATTTAGTTTACAGGATCAAAGTTAACATACCAATACAAATATATCAAATTTCATGAGATAAACCGGTACAAATGAATGAATAATGTGTCTGCTTGTTGTGTTGGAAAAATAGTACATTCATGCCAACTTTGCCACAACCCAGAGCAATGGAACAAGACGTACGGATTTGAACCCCGGTCATTCAAAATAAAAATAAAAAGAAGAGGTCTTTTTTTTTGAGGGGTAAAAAAAAAAAAGAAGAGGTCTTGCCGTGCAGGTTGCCGTTGAGATCGTGAGTGGACAGTTAGGAATTAGGTTCGGTCAATCTGACGACCAGTGAACAACAACATCGCTTCTAATTTTCCAACGCCCTGCGCATGCATTCATCCAGTCCTAACTCCAGCAATAATCCTAATCCAGCTCCTCCTGATCCAATAAATCCCGTACGTCTCTCTGCTGCATCCCCAAGTTCCAAGCCAAGCAATGGCGCTCCCTCGCCGATCCCACCTCGTCCTGGTCACCGTCGTCCTGCTCCTTCTCTCCCGCCTGCCACGCTCTTCGCCGACGTACATCGACGTCTCACCTTGCCCTTCTCCGGCGGCACGTACATTGACGCCACGATGGCTTCCACGGGCCACCGTCGGCTCTCCCTCCACTTCTCCGGCCTATGATCCACGGCCTTCGGAGCTCTATGATCCACGCCCACGTTTCCCGCCAAGAGGTCTGCCACGGTCTTCGTTGCTCTCCGATGCACTCTCCCCGTCCACTGCTCCGCCGCTGCGTCTCCTGCCACCGCCATACGGTCTGCCACGGACCTCGCCTTCCTCCTACAATGCGGCGCCATCCCCTCCGGCGCCGCGGCTGACGCCGTCGCCGCTGCCCGTCAACCCGTTCACGGCCAAGGCCGCCTTCATCCGGTACTGGAACCGGAAGGTGCACGGCAGCCGCCTCCACCCGGCCTTCTTCTTCGCCAAGCTCTCCCCGCTCTCCGCGCCCGACGCCGTCGCCTTCTCCAACCTCGCGGCCGCCGGCCAGCTCGGCTCGCGCCTCCCCGCCTTCTGCACCGCCGCGTCCATCCTCTGCCCCTCCACCGCCGGCGCCATCTGGTCGGGCTCGGGACCGTCCAAGGCCGGGGACGCGTCCGGCTCGCCGGCCACCAACTCCAGCGCGCCGTTCAAAAACTACGCCAACGGCAACTTCAGCAGCTACGGCAACAGCGGCGGCGGCGGCGCCGACGCGTTCGCGGTCTACTCGCAAGGCCAGGTCAACCCCGTCGACTCGTTCCACCGGTACGGCAAGGGCTCGCTTGGCCGGAACGACTCCTTCGCCACCTACCAGGCGCTGGGCAACGTCGGCACCGCCAGCTTCAACTCCTACACTGCAGGCGCCACCGGCGGCACCGGCGAGTTCGCCGAGTACGACGGCGAGACCAACACGGTCGCTGTCACCTTCGCCAACTACGACGTCGCCGGGAACGGCCGCTCCCGCGACTTCTCGGCGTACACGCAGGACGCCAACTCTGGCGTGGAGAGCTTCACCGGGTACGGCAAGACGGCCAACAGCGTCGGCGAGTCCTTCAAGGGCTACGGCAACCACTCCAACTCCATCTTCTCCGGCTTCATCAACTACGGCGACAAGGCCAACAGCGCCACCGACACGTTCGACTCCTACGGCCTCAACGGGAACACCCCGCAGAACACCTTCCGGAGCTACTCGTCCGGCAGCAACGGCGGCGCCGACGACTTCAAGGGGTACAGGGACAACGCCAACGTCGGAGACGACAGCTTCACGTCCTACGCGAACGATGCCAATGGCGCCACCGCCGACTTCCAGAGCTACGGCAAGTCCGTGAACCCGGGGAGCGTGGGGTTCAAGGGGTACGGACAGGGCTCCAACCCCAACCACCGCATCGGGTTCACGCGCTACACCGGCGATAACACCACTTTCAAGGCCTACTCCAACGAGGGCGTCGAGTTCAAGGAGTACCAGAACATGTCCAGGATGGAGGTGTCCAAGGTGGCAGCCAACCTCTCCCTCTCCTCTTCCGGGAACCACCGGCCGCCGCCCAAGTGGTCGCCGGAGCCGGGGAAGTTCTTCCGCGAGCGAGACCTCATCACCTGGAACCGGATGCCCATGCCGGACATCACCGACAAGATGCCGCCACGAGCGTTCCTACCGAGGGACATCGCCGCCAAGATCCCGTTCGAGGCGGGCGCCGTGTCGGCGCTGTTCGGGGCGCCGCCGGGCAACGCGATGAGGCAGGTGGTGGCGTCGACTGTGGACGAGTGCGCACGCCCGCCCAGCCGGGGCGAGACCAAGTGCTGCGCGACGTCGGCCGAGGACATGCTGGACTTCGCCGTGGAGATGCTGGGAGACAACGTGGCCGTGCGCAGCACGGAGTCCGCGGCGGGCAGCGGCGGGGACATCAAGGTCGGCAGGGTGGCGGGCGTGGCCGGTGGCCACACGACGCGGTCCGTGTCATGCCACCAGAGTATGTTCCCGTACCTGGTGTACTACTGCCACTCGGTGCCAAGCGTGCGGGTGTACGAGGCCGAGATCTTGGCCGTCGACTCCGGGCGGAAGATCAACCGTGGCGTGGCGATCTGCCACCTTGACACGTCGGACTGGAGCTCCGGTCACGGCGCGTTCGCCGCGCTTGGCGGGAAGCCGGGTGAACTTGAGGTGTGCCATTGGATCTTCCAGGGGGACATGGTCTGGACGGTGGCTGATTGAGCGGATAACGGCGCGCGTGGCCCGGTCTGATTTGAATTTTTAGTTCATTCAAGTGAAAAGAACCTCTTTTTTTTCTGATCATTCGCTCCGTAGCATTTTTTTAACTGTCTGACTCCATATCAAGAAGATACAAACATGGCCCAGCCTCTTCAGAACCTACGAGTACAAACTGTCCGATCCAGCCCAACCTACAGTACACGAAGAGAATGGGCCTCACCCCCCCCCCCCCCCCCCCCCCCCCCGCGCCTGGGGCCTAGATCCGCCACTGAGTTCAAGTAAAAAGGAAATTTTAGGGCCTCATATTTTTGGTCAAATTGTGACCATATAACTAATGAAATATGAGTTCTATGTCGTAAGGATTGTACCATTCGAAACTTCTATCGAATACAAAACCAAAATTTTTTGTTGCAACTAAAAATTGATAACCAGAGGTTAATCCAAACTACAAGGGGACTAAAAAACAGGACGGAGAAGTATGTGATTGTTTTTGCCAACCAAGGCCAGGAGATATGGCACTAACATTACTGCACTAACAAACATTAATAATTTTGTACACAAAGTTTCTATATTGGTGATTGCTTATACATATTTTAGGTTATGACATTCAAATCCTGACAAGATTTACTTTTTTATAACTATGAAAACAAAGACTACAATTTCCTGCACTAGTCGAGCATTTATAAACTTTTTTTAGCAAATACAGTATATGAACAATTCAAAAAGTTGTTTGTGAATCAGTTCATTCTCAGCCGAACAATAGCTGCTCTGTGTTATTTTTCCGTGCAGAAATGGTGTTGCATACTTATATTGTCAAACGTTAGAAACTCAGCAGAACGTCTCAGATGTACGTCTACGCTTTTATTTATTTTTGTCTAAGTGAGGTTAGGCACTCCGTGTATGCACTGGGTTGAGATCCTCTGCAGTACCGTATGGTGTTGTAGTGTCGATGACATGTGGGGTCAGGTCCCACATGGCAGTGACTGTACAGCACCGTACAGTACTGCAGAGGATCCTAACCCGTATGCACTGCTAAGGTTGGTAAGTGGCGGTTTGGAAGCGCTTTGTGCATGCTTGAGTATGTATGGCCTCGTATGCGTGCAACTAGTTCACTTAATTATTCCTACCCTGTCGGTTAAAAACAACTTAATCCTAATTAACACAGAAACCTGTGAACAAGTTGGGAGGTAAGTCGACATGGAATCAGATTTGGTGATGGGCAGAAGCTGATCGACACTGATGTTGGCTAACACCGAGCTCGGTGTGCTTGTTTGCTACCAATATTTGGCTTCGACTTTGTATTCAATTGAAACTTTCGTGTTCGTTCTGAAAAATACAACTGAGATGTTACTTTGCTAATGACAGTTCCATTTTAGTTTTTTTCTTCGAATAGTTCCATATACATTGGAGGTCGTAGCACTTGTTATTGACCTCAATGCAGCGTGTATCAAGATGGACCCGTGTTGCATGACATAATTTTGGACCCTCAAAGAAGAAGCTTGTCATAATTTTGGCTTAATTGCTTCGATTTTGCAAGTTTGGAGTTTACATTTGGCAAATGCAAGAGCCACACCACCAATTTGGCATATCCATACATCTTTACCAGCAGATTTCTGAGCTTTTTGCTAGTAATTGTAACCATATTTCCTAATATTTGATCACTCGTAATCGTGATCGTAATGTCGAGCCATCAGTATAGCTCTATCTTTCTCGCAACAAAGGAGTATGTGCGAGCTTACACGTTGCGAATGAGAATCGGTCACATGCACAATGCATTGCTTACTCACCAATTCCTTTTGTGTCTAAAATGTTGAAATTCCTGAAGCCTCACAAGCTTATGCTTGCATAAGTGTTAGTGCCAGTTGACATACACCATGGCTTATCGAGTAAGTAGGAAAACAAGGATATGTAACTAGCTATGCAAAACTAGCTAGTGGTTGGCTAAAAGTTAGCTATATATATTGAGTTTGTATAGTATCATAGTAGTTGTGCAAATCAATGGAATCGAATGGTACACATATGTGATTCAGGGTGGACATACCAAGCCGGCTTTTCGGCCAGCTCGTGGCCCGTTCGGTCTTGGCCCGCTCGGTCCTGGCCCGCTACATAAATTGGACGGTCCGGTCTGCCATATCAGGCCTGAGAAAATGTCGGTCCGGTCCGGTCTTTAACCGAGCCGACCGAGGGGACCGAGAAACACAGTCATCGTCACGGACACCGGCAGCCGCTGGGTGAACCACCGTGTCCCCGAGCTTGCCCTCTCCTTCCTTGTTCTCCTCTTCGTGCCCCATAGCCTCTTTCCGCCCCTCGCCGTCGATGCCGTGCGTGCACTGCCGCCGTTCGCGAGTTCTCGATCATGGCAACAGTTTCAGCAGAGCACGCACGCACGCATGAAGCGCTGGGCCGTGATTTTCGCATCGTGGGAGAAACGCTGGGCGGTGATTTTCTCGTCCAACAAATCAGGCAAGTGTTGTTTTGGAAGGTGCCAGATTTTATACCGTCAGCTTCCTATAATTACGTCATGCGCGATCCCATGGTGCCGTTTCCTTTTGTTCAGTTAAACAGAAAACTGAAAGTACGAGAGAAACATGGCTTGATCCAAAAATCACGTTACTGTTTGATGATTAAATCCACGTCCCATTTGATCCGCTAATCACGCAAGGCTCGCACACGAGAAATCATGGGCTCATGCACAAGATAGATTACTTGCATGCAACGGAAAAACTGCTAATCAACAAACATGCGCACGTTCATGGCAAAGAACCGCGGCGCCCACGCACTTCCCACGGCATGTCACCCACCTCGACACCGGCGCTCACGCATGTCACCCACCTCGACACAGCACCTGCGCACGTTGTACACGTCGCCGCTGCACCCTGCAAGTCACCGCCGGTGGTCGTTGGCCGGTCCGTTCGGTCCGGCCCGGGGTTCGTCGTCGCCGGTCCGGTCCCTAAAATCAGGACCGTCATGCTGCTCGGTCCGGTCCGGCCCGGACCGTGTCCACCCTGATATGTGATAGGTGAGAATAACCCAATAAAGTTTGAAGGAACCATGGTTCTGGAGCTCCACCTCTGATCACCATTCGATCTGGCATCAAGATCCACCACAACCGTAGTCATTTGATCCTATCAAGTTAACTTTGTACAGCAATATTGTTAAAGTATTTCATGGCAAATCCAATGGCGGCCCCACCACCTCGTGGCAAATATATCGGAGTGGTCCATTTCAAAATGGAGACCATCAATGACTGATGCACAGATAGTCAGATACACAGGTCCCAAAAATCCATTGTCTTAAAAGCATTACTAGCGTTCCAGTGTTTGCTCACTGTATTAAAGTCAGGATGCGGCTACCAGCTATAAAAGGAGCACCACGTTATCAGCGCGACTTTGTCTAGAAAGTACAAATATTTCTACAAAACGAGAACATATCGAGATCATATTATTGTAGTGGTGATACTACCAAGAAGCGAGGTTAATTGGGTTCATGAACATATTACATCATGTCATGTTAGATCTCGATCGACATGTTCCTTCCAATATGAGCATGGGATATGTCGTGAAGATAATCTCTGCTAATGCATGCAGAGCACAGATCAGAAGTTACCATGTTTGTTCGCTCATGCCTGAGCAGTTCCTACTACCAGATCCCACGGCGCCTCGACAATCTATTATATAATTAAAACAATACGCAAACAAGCCATTACGTTCGTCCACCCAGATTAAATTATCTTGACCAATGATTTTAAGTATGAACGACTGAGATTAAAGATATATACGTTACATACAAATATGTTGTACATGCACTCTTTTGCACCGTATTATGTTGCTTTTTTGGGGGGTGCTACTATTTTAAGTATGGACGTCGGGGTCGGCAGGGTGGTCGGTGTCGCCGGCGGTCCGTGTAGTGCCACCAGAGCATGTTCCCGTACCTGTTGTACTACTGCCACTCGGTGCGGAGCCTGCGGGTGACTGGAGCCCGGGTCACGGCGCGTTCGCCGCGCTTGGCGGGAAGCCCGGTGAGATTGAAGTGTGCCATTGGATCTTTCAGGGGGACATGGTTTGGACGGTGGCTGATTGACCTGATAATGTCACGCGGCCGGCCGGTCTGATTTGAAATTTTAGTCCATCCAAGTGAAAAGAACATTTACCGATAGTTAACTCACAGCATTTTTTTTAACTGTTTGACTCGTAACTTCATATCAAGATAGAAACATGACTAGTTCAGGCCCGGCCTCTTCAGAAAATGACTCGTAGCATTTTATTTTATTTTGACGAAATGGCTCGTAGCATTTTTACCTGTTTGATTGCTAGTAAGTAGTAACGTCATGTCAACAAGATAACTCAAACCTAAGGGCTCATTTGGTTGTTGGGGATGAAAAAATCCTGGGTAGTAAATCCCGGAAGTGGGATTTCCCTGCCCATACGGGATCCCCTCCCACTATGTGAAAATGCACGTTGTCATTTGGACACCAAGGGATGAGGGAAGAGAAATCCCTGGCAGGCAATACCAGAAGGGGACATGCCCACCCAATAGGGCAGAATGTGTAAAAGAAAAATATCATTATACAATAAAAAATCACACAAATAACTTCACTTTTTCTCACAATATTATCATATAAATATCAGAATAATATTTGTCCCTCTTTTCTAAAAAAGTTCAGGACATTTGGGACTACAATTTAATACAGAAATTTGAATGAAAAATAAAAAAATATAAATACACAGTTCCGAAAAGAACAAATATTCAACTTGCATCCACACATGTATTTAACCTTACATGTCAAGGTCGGACAAATAGTGCAACACCAAGGATAAATATAGTTTGCTAACTATGTCTCAAAAGAGAAAATGGTAATTATGGTTAAGCGGTTCAACAAGAAACACTACTTTGTTCCACTAAAAACATCACAATCATGTGAACTATATCCATACTGAACTAGGAATAACTTCCACCGTCAACTTTTTGAACGTTTTCATTGAGTTGTGGTAAGGAACCTGCATCACAAATAAGTATTGAATTTTCAAGCATCAGTATAAGCATGAACTTTTCTGTCCTAGCGGTTACACAAATCTGACATCCGACCCCTTCTCTACTGAATAGAAAGAAAGCCGCCCATAGCAAACCAAGAGGGTTATTCGAGCATGGAAAAATGTCGCTGATCCACCTGCCAGTTAGCTAATCCTTTTTAGAAAAGAACTGTGAATAAGCTCATGTAACTTAGCAAATAAAGCAACTTTCGACAGACATTTTCAGACAATAGGAAAATTATTGCAGAATGTAAAAGATATATACCTTACAAAATAAAAAGTATATCAGCCAGCTATAAGAAAAACACAAAGCTTCAAATTAGTTCAACCGAGAACCAACCTCGGATCATTATCCGGCAATGTTGTTTATAATCTGGACAAGCATTCCATATTTTGTGCCGATTGAAGGTGCAGATGGTACTTTCACCTTAGTGGCACAAAATGTGACCTGACGCCAACCATTGCTACTTCGTCTCAGAAATTCTATAGTAAAGTATTCACCTACATACAGCGTTAGGAGTAGACCTCAACAAGAGGCAATTTCAGCTATCAAGTATCAACCCAGTAACATACAGATCACACAAGTGAAATCAGCTAGCTATATCAAGTAATATGGTACTGAAAGATATACATGCTAGATTAATGGAATTAATTTTAAGTTTGGCGATTAATTTTGAAATATCATCTAACAAACAATTTTTTTTGAAATATCATCTAACAAACATATTTTTTTAAGAATGAAATTAGCTGCTACTAATAGCAAAGTAGTGCCATAGAATGGCATGGACCACTTTGCATCAGTGGTGACATCTATTGATCACTAAGGTCTAGACCGACAGTGAGTAGTTGTTCTCATACCAAGTACCCCCTCCATCCCAAAATAAGTGCCTCGACTTTGTACTAACTTTAGAGGGAGTATTAGAGACCATTTTGCATCAGTTGTGCAAGTAACAAGCAATGGTAAGCTACCGAGCTGGGCAGGGCATGCAGTGCCATGATCTTCCAGGATACTGCCATGTACCTTTCACCATAAGAACCTATCTACCTAATTATATATGTTGCACATTATATCCGAGAAAAGAACACATCAGATGTTGCACATTATTCAGTTCCGTCATCAGTCGAAAATTAACACTATAGGAAGGCAGGCTTGCATAAAACAAATAGACACAATAAAGTATATAGGGGTACATAAACACACAATCTTGATATTGTACAGAAATGGGTACTAGGATTCAGAGATAGTGTGAATGTGATACATTATGTAATGGGTGAAGAAAACAGAACCATCTTGTACATTTTATTTTGTCTGGTGGTTTATCTTGAACAAGAAAGTATAAATCCTAGAAGAAAATATATAAATATTAGCAATGAGAAATTGATACATCAGAGCAAAAAGATGCTTACTCTAGTTTCAGTTTATCCACTGTAAAGAATGCACTGTTGCATCATCATCAGTCTAATGGAGGAGGGTCTAGTGTGTCTGCCTGCTTCTAGCATACAAGTTTACACGATGATGAGCACCTGCTAGATGTACTTCAGAACGAGAGGTAAAAAATAGGTAAAAATACAGATGCAAGATATGCTCTACAACAAGTGCAGAGCAACTACACAAGAAAAATACAAGCTCCTATGGAATTGGTGGTTCAAAATCAGGGGCGGTGAAGGCATGATTTGAAGAAAAAATGTATTTGGGGGAGGGGGGCTAACCCTTGATCAGGTGAGATGAATACATCCGTGAAACCGTCGCCGTCGCCGTCGCCAGAGGGGATCAGAGCATGGAGGCGGAGGGGAGAGATCTGGGGAAGGAGAACAGTGACGGCCGGGGTCCGTCGCCGTCGCTGGAGGGGCGGAGCTTGGATCCTTGGCACCGGAGGGAGGGGGTCGGGGGCGTCGCTTCTGTCGCCGGTGGGGGAGCTCGGAGGTGGTCGGGGGCGCTGGATCTTGGTCGACGCCGCTGCCATTCGCTCGTCTCGCTCATGCCGTGGGTTTCCTCCCCGTGGAAAGGGCGTGGGTCGGGCAGGGTTACCCCGAGAACGATGTGATCCATATGACCAACACAATTTTCCTGGGCCAACTCGGCCCGTGGTTCTCCAGCCCGGGGAAACAGCGGGGATCCTCCCGGGAAACCCTGCAACCAAATGAGGCCTAACAGTGAAAGTCAAGGGAGGGAACTTCTCCCCTTAGCCTTGGTTTTTTTTGTTAAATGCCATGCTCCTTGGACTACATACTTTTTAGTTTTGACATAGTAATGTATGCACAGATGAATTTTCACAGTTCTTGGTTAATTTTTTGCGAATGTTATAGATTATGCTATAATTATATATATATTTTGCAGCAGGTTGATTACAAACATTGATCAAAATACATGTGTTATAGCGAGGTGACGGGACAAGAGTAAAATAACACAATAACATTTTACAATAATTTGAAAAATTTACACATGTATGTACTTTGAGGCCCCGAGTTATTGTTCCTCTTGAATTTTGGGCCAAAATTTGACAATATAGCTACTAGTATATGAGTTCCATGTAAAATAGTACCATCAGAATAAAATCGAATACAAAACTAACATTAATTTTTTTGTGCCATATCACTTTTTTTAGATGATATCACTTTTGTTTTACATGTCAAATCTATAGTCAAAGGTTAATCCGAAATACGAGGGGACTAAAAAACAGGGCTGCATACGTATGTGAATGTTTTTGCCAACCAAGGACAGGAACTATGGAACTAACATTACTGCACAAAATAAAAATTGGTAATTGTTTATACAAATATATTGGTCATTGATCGCTTATATATTTTTTAGGACCTGACATTGAGATCCGTACAAGATTTACTTTTTTATAGCTATGAAAACAAAGTATATATGTTTTTGTACATTAGTTGAGCATTTTTAAATAGCACAGGTGAACGCTTTGTTTGCAAATGTATGAACAAATTAGAAAAATTGACTGAGAATTAAGTTCATTCTCAGCCAAACTCTAGTTGTCCGTTTTCTTCTTGGTGCAGAAATCGTGTTGTATACTCCCTTCGTCCCATAATGTAAGACGTTTTTTGACACTACACCAATGTAAAAAAACGTCCTATATTATGGGACGGAGGGAGTATTTGTCAAAAGTTACAACTTAGCAGAACGGGTGAACGTCATCACATTTTGTTTTCGGTTTTGCTAAGCGAGATTAGGCTAGCTCATGAGCCCAAAAGGAAATCACTCTGGCAAATGTAGGCAATCCATGTTTGTTTTGACTAAATGCACGGGTAAGGTTGGTAAAAGTGGTGGTTTTGAAACACCTTGTGCGTGCTTGAGTATGTGGGGCCTGTCACACGTGCAACTAGTTCGCTTATTCCTAGTTAACATAGAAACCAGCAACGGAAGTGTGTGAACAAGTTGGGAGGTAAGGACATCTTCAACAACAGCCCTAATATTTTTTAAAAATTATTTGTATCGCTACCACATGTGTCACGTGATTCAACAGCAGCCTTATAATAGGGCAGCTGCCCAAAAAACTTTTTTTTAAGGAACACTCTGCATTCCATTATAAATTAGTGCTGATCATATGGGGGCTTAGCACGACGACTTCCCAACTATCTACTACAACAAGGTTTGCCCAGATTCGATGAAGGAGGGGCGAAGACAGCGGCGCGCCTTCGGCTCGCTCCAGTACAAGTAGTCGTCACTAGGTGGTCTACAGACTTAGATGTGTTTTTTACTTCTGGTGTTCTTTGTACTACCTTAATAGTTGATAAATAGATCGGAAGTTATTCCCGCAAAAAAAGTAGTACTGGCAGAATCTCCAGCTACATAGTCTCATACAAAGGATGGAAATTTGTCAAGCCAGATTTCACATGTACTCCTACTCATGGTTGTGCCATGTGCCATGAGAGTGTGTGCAGCATGGTTACATTCCCGGTTACAGTGTTTGATAGATACACCAGATAAACAAACTCTAAATTGATAATTGATATCTCTAAAAACAACACCTAGCTGTGAAAGATCATACGTATTTGACATTACAACCTGCTTTAGCAAAAGAGAGTCGGTTTCTATAATTAGCCGATCACAACCCATCCTGATTGCCATGTTCACAACATGGAGCATCGCCAGTGCTTCAGAGTGAAGGACACCTACTAAGTACTAGATCATGGATGCGCGCGTTGCGGCGCCCGCCCACATCGTCTATGGAGGACTGAAGACATATGAGTATAATGTACAATTGAGAACAATAAGTTTACGCTTCAGACTCCATGATTAAAGAACTGTGTTGTAGTTCAGCTAGTCAAGTATATAAATGTAATTCAAGAGAATATGAACGGTGATATGCAGGATACTATGTACTAACCTTAAAGAAGGAAAGATGAAGTAGAAACCATCAAAGGTTTCTTCAGCTCTCGGTCATATGTCACCTTAGTGCCTCCCTGCCTAAATAAGCATTACAACTATTACATGAAGACATTTCTAACGGAATTTTTATCATATTTAGGAGATCGGAAATGCAGGTGACAGAGTAGTCCCGGCAAGCTATTGTCACTGTTTAAATTAGTTATCTTTATCTGAACACCTCATCTGCACCAAGATTTTTAAGTTTCTTTTTTTGTTCTTCTGGTCCAGGCCTACAAAAAATCAGTAATCAGTTGCAAAATGAAGCAAACATTTGAGATGGTAAAGAAATAGTAGTTTGAAAATACATAACCAAAAGATCATGCGACAATCTGAGACGAAAATAGTACTATCATCAGTATCAAGTTGTGTTTATACCCGCCCCTTGTGATTTTGATGGCAAGCACTCCCTGCACTTTGGCGAAGTTAAACCGTGCTAAATATATATGCAAGTTAACTACTTCATCTGAAGATCCCCTGCCAATACATGCAGGTTCGATAGTTTAACAGGAGCTCGCGAATTCATATTTCTCCAAAGAAGCGCATAGACAAGGACGGAAAGGGATGGAGGACCTCGCGGGCGCTCCCGCAGGCGACTGCGCCGCCGCCGCCGAGACGCCTCCGTCGCCCTCCCCTTACCCCTCCCTGCAGGCCCCCCCGCCTGCGGCCCCGCCGCCGCTCCTCGCGCCGGCCGCCTCCGCGCCGGCTGCCCCGGGCGCCTCCTTCCGGTGGGCTGATTGTGCGGATGACGCCCCCTTCCCCCCTCCCCCCTCTCCGTCAGCCCCCTCCACTCCTCTCTCCTTCCGGCGGCCCGCCCCGCCCCACCGGCCGGCCATCTCAGCCCCCCACGTGAGGCGTTCTGAGGCCGGCAGGCGGATCCAGGCGTCGTGCTCCCCGGCGAGCCGCTGCCTCGCTCGGCCTCCGCGCCGCCAAGGCCCGGCCTTGGGCGGCCCCTCCCTCCGCCGCCGCCGCGTGCAGGCGTGGGGCGTTGCCGGACGTGCCGACTGTGGCCTCGCGCGATCCTCCTGGCGCCGGCCGGCGGTGGGGGTCCGGCCGCCGGCCCCTCTTCCCCCTCTGCTTCCCCTCCCCCTCCCCGCCTCCCTCCCGGCCCCGGTGCCGCGGTCGTCGCCATTCCGCCCCTTCATCGCTCGATTCGGCTCCTCAGGGCTCCTCGTGCGGACTTCCCGCGCCGCCCGGCCCCCGGCCGCTCGCCTCGTCGGCGCGTCGCCGGCGGCGGCGCCTTCTCCCTCGACCGGTAGGGTTTCCCCTTCCCAACCCGCTCCCTCCCTCGCCCCTGGCTCCCCGACTGGGCCTGCTGGGATCCTGGGCCACGGCCCATCCCACTCGGGGGCCCAGGTGGCGCCTCCCCCGGCTAGCCCTCCCCCCTCCCCCACGGGCCGGCCCATCCAGGCTGGGCCTCCTCCATGCCCTAGGCCCAGAGTGGTGCCGACCAGTGCCATCTGGCTCCCTCAAGGCCTCCTCCTCGCCCAACCCTCGCGCGCCGCCACCTCCGCTTCGGGCTTCTCTCGCCCCGATCCCCCGCCCCCCTCTGCTCCCGCTCTCGCCCCGCCACCTCCTCTCGCCGCTCCTCCCCCCTCGTCCGGCCGTCCGGCGGCCTGCCCGGCGCCGGTCGCCCGCCTCGCCCTTCTTCCTCCCGTCCCGCCGCGGCTCGCCATGCCGCGCGACCACGCGGACCCGGCCCCCCGGGCGAAGCGCAAGGCGGGGGGAGACTCCCGCGACTCGACCCGCCCCTCCCCCGACTCCCTCCGACGGGAGGAGGAGCTCCGGCGCGAGCTCCGGGAGCTCCGGGACAGCCGCCGCTCCCCCTCCCGTCGGGATGACCGGGCCCGGTCACGCTCGCCCCGGGCGTCGTCGGGCGACTGGCGCAGTCGGCGCTCCCCCTCGCCATCCCGTCGTAGGGACCGGTCCCCCTCCCCCGCCCGGCCGGTTCGTGATGGCATCCTCCCCACACCGGACACCCGCCGCTACGTCCCGCCTCACGCTGCCTTGGGGACTACGGCCCCGGGTCCGACCACTGGGGGCGCTCCCTCCCGCGGCCGCCCCGGCCCCGCCAAGAAGAAGAAGCGTCGGGGCGCCCGCCCCTCTCCGGCCATCCCTCCCTCTTCAGGTCCGGGGGCCCCCTCCGCTCCAGGCCCCGTCTCCGGTCTTCCTCGCCCCCCTTGCTTCAACTGTGGGGTGAGGGGACACTCCCAGGTTGCCTGTGTCAACCCCCAGTGCTGCTACCTCTGCAAGGATCCGGGCCACCCCGCCATTCTGTGTCCGGACAGACCGGTGGTATCTGAGCTCATGATGTATGGCCACGGCATCGAGGGGCTGGGCTTCTTCCACCTTGAGGTCCCGGACGCCCCTCCGCCTTCGCCCTCCCTTCAGGCGATCGTCACGGTCGTTGACGGGGTGGCCTCCCCGGAGATGATCGAGGCCGAGCTCAACCACCTCTACCGCTGCCAGTGGGACTGGGTGGTTACCCCCACCGCCAGCCACATCTTCTCCGTCGTCTTCCCCGACTCCGTCAGCTACGGCTATGCCACGCGTAGTGGCCGGATCACCCTCGCCCTCAACCAGCTGGTGGTTGAGATCTCCGAGCCTGTTCTCGACGCCCAGGCCGTGGCCGTCCTCGACACCGCCTGGATCCTCATCTCCGGTCTCCCTGACATCGCGCGGTCAGAGCTTGTCATCCGCCAGATGTCTCGCCTCTTGGGCAAGGTGGTGGTGGTTGATGAGCTCTCACTGCGCAAGGAGGAGGTCAGGGTCAAGGTCAAGTGTCTCGACTCCACCAGGCTGCACACCTCGGTCCGGGTCTTCTTCAACGACCAGGGCTTCGACCTCAGGATCGCCCCCGAGCCTCCCAACCACGTTGGGCGTCCCCGCTCCCTCGACGTCGGTCCCCCAGACGACTTCCAGGGGGCCGGCGGAGACTACCACGGCCGTCACCACTCCCGCTCCCACCGCTCTGACGAGGAGGGGGAGTCCGAGGACTCCCGCTCCCCTCTCCCCTGCCCCCCCCCCCTCTGGCTCCGGGGGGCAAGGGCCGCCAGGCCGCCCCAGGCCCCTCTGCTGATGACCCCCCGATCCCTGACGGGTCGTCGTCCGAGGGGAGCGACATCTCCAGTGTCGGCCTGGTGGTCTGCCCGGCTTCCTCTCCGCGCTCCCCCGTCTCTTCCCCGACCCTGGAGGTGGCTCCTGTCGACCTGTCCGGCGGTCCCCTCCCCGCCGCGCCGGCGGCCCCTGAGGGTGGGTCGCCGTCTCCTGTGGACGCCCCCCCCCCCCCTCCGGCTTCGCCCCCCCAGCCTCCATCATCTCCTCGCCGCCTGACGCGCCCTCGGCCCCGCCTTGCTCTACGGCCTCGGATGCGCTCTCCCCCCCTCGGGTCGATCCCCCACCCTCGAGCAGCTTCGTCCGCCGAGGCCGTGGCCTGGTCGTGGGTCTGGGAGCACATGGCCGCCGCCTCGCGTGCACGATCTGGAGCTTAGTAGGTCAGCTGACTGAAAGGGGAGGGGGCTCGTTGACGGGGGGGGGGGGGGGCGGATCCAAGTCCGTCGAAGGGAGATGCTTCGTGCAGGGACACCTGGGAGCAACATCCGGGCCAAACCACAGCTACATCCCCTCCATATTGTTACCACAGAACGTCTACTACCGTGTCATCACCGTCCGTGAGAGAGGCCAAACCCCGGAGACGCGTGCCGCCTCTTCGGACATGCCACCACACCACCCCGCATGTATGAGGGGCCGGTGCGACGCTCCGGTGGCATTGCTACCCCCCCCCCCCCCCCCAGGTCCCCCGTCCCGCCTAACCCTGGAGCGGTTGACCACGAGATCTAGCCCTTTGACTTTCCACGAACGGGCTTTGAACAGTGGACCTCTCCACCTGATTGTGTCGGGCACTGTTTTGGGTATCGCTCGAAATTTCGTGATCCCGAGCGGTTACCGCGTTTACCGCTACCCCACGGAATACACTCGTACCGAGCAAAAAAATTAGAGCTTTTTTAATATTTGAATTCAAACGATCACCGTGCTGTTAAATACGCTGCATCTCTCACGTAGCAACAGTGCTTGCAATGGCGTACTGGCAATAGCATGCTTTATGGAGCGGCGGGTCGCGGCTTCGAGTCTTTCTTTCTACAGATTTCTTTTCTTTTTTAGAATGCGAAAGAAAAAAACTAACAAAGTTGAATAATTCTGGAGAGGCAGGGGTCGAACTCGATATCTCTAACCAAGGGGCATCGGTGGGTGCGTGTGAACAGCCACTACGCTAGAGGAAGGTACTCATCTAAAAGAGTTAAAAGTATATCTATATCAACTGGGAAATATTTGAATTCAAAATTTGATTTTAAATTTCGTCTGAATGTTTTCCGGTATTTCGTGGTTACCATGGGAACCGTGAATTTCGGTGCCCCTCGAGAAAAATAGCTTGCTTGGGATCCAAAACCTTGGTGTCAGATCAGCTCAGAGGGACACCTGGGAGCAACATCCGTGCCAAACCGACTGCTACATCCCCTCCGTGTAGACCCGAAGCATCCGTTTTCCCCCTCCAGGTGCCGGCAGCAGTGCCGTCCGTTAGGGGGGGCCACGCCCCGGAGATGCGTGCCGGACATTTGCAACCGCCACAACACTTCCAGACTTGTGAGAGGCTGCCTACGCAAGATTTGACGGCATGCTAGCCCCCGAAGGCCGCCGGCCACAGTCGTAGACGCGCGAAGAGCAATCCGCGTAGAGGGAAGTATTCAGATACTTCTCCATCACAAAAAATTATGAAAAATTACCATCGCTCCAATAGCACATGTGCCCACGTCGTGTAAAAAAACTCATGATTTTATCGCGCTTCGAGTATTTAATAATATTCACGCCGCATCGTTACTGTAGAACGTCTACTACCGTGTCATCGCCGTCCGTGAGGGGGGCCACACCCCGGAGATGCGTGTCGCCTCTTCGGACATGCCACCACCCCACCCCGCATGTATGAGGGGCCGGTGCGACGCTCCGGTGGCATTGCTACGCCCCTAGGGCCCCCGTCCCTCCAAACCCTATAGCGTTTGACCACGGGATCTAGCCCTTTGACTTTGCACGGACGGGATTTGACCAGTGGAACTCTCCACCCGGTTGTGTTAGGTCAGCCCATAGGAACACTTTAGAGCAACATCCGGGCCAGACCCACAGCAAGATCCCCTCTGTGTAGACCCGACGCGTCCGTTTCCCCCCTCCAGGTGCCGGCGGTGCCGCCGTCCGTGAGGGGGGGCAAACCCTGGAGACGCGTGCCGCCTCTTCGGACATGCCACCACACCACCCCGCATGTATGAGGGGCCGGTGCGACGCTCCGGTGGCATTGCTACCCCCCTCCCCCCCCCCCCCCAGGGCCCCCGTCCCGCCTAACCCTGGAGCGGTTGACCACGAGATCTAGCCCTTTGACTTTCCACGGACGGGCTTTGAACAGTGGACCTCTCCACCTGGTTGTGTCAGGTCAGCTCAGAGTGACACCTGGGAGCAACTTCCGAGCCAAACCGACTGCTCCATCCCCTCCGTGTAGACCCGATGCGTCCGTTTTCCCCCTCCAGGTGCCGGCGGCGGCGCCGTCCGTTAGGGCGGCCATGCCCCGGAGATGCGTGCCGGGCGTTTGCAACCTCCACAACACTTCCAGACTTGTGAGAGGCCGCCTACGCAAGATTTGACGGCATGCTAGCCCCCGGAGGCCGCCGGCCACAGTCGTAGACGCGCGAAGAGCAATCCGCGTAGAGGGAAGTGTTCAGATACTTCTCCATCACGAAAAATTATGAAAAATTACCATCGGTCCTATAGCACATGTGCCCACGTCGTGTAAAAAACTCATGATTTTATCGCGCTCCGAGTATTTAATAATATTCACGCCGCATTGTTACCGCAGAACGTCTACTACCGTGTCATTGCCGTCCGTGAGGGGGGGCACACCCCGGAGACGCGTGCCGCCTCTTCGGACATGCCACCACACCACCCCGCATGTATGAGGGGCCGGTGCGACGCTCTGGTGGCATTGCTACCCCCCTAGGTCCCCTGTCCCGCCAAACCCTATAGCGTTTGTCCACGGGATCTAGCCCTTTGACTTTGCACGGACGGGATTTGACCAATGGACCTCGCCACCCGGTTGTGTTAGGTCAGCCCATAGAAACACTTTGGAGCAACATCCGGGCCAGACCCACAGCAAGATCCCCTCCATGTAGACCCGACGCGTCCGTTTCCCCCCTCCAGGTGCCGGCGGTGCCGCCGTCCGTGAGGGGGGCCAAACCCCGGAGACGCGTGCCGCCTCTTCGAACATGCCACCACACCACCCCGCATGTATGAGGGGCTGGTGCGACGCTCCGGTGGCATTGCTACCCCCCCCCCCCCCCAGGGCCCCCGTCCCGCCTAACCCTGGAGCGGTTGACCACGAGATCTAGCCCTTTGACTTTCCACGGACGGGATTTGAACAGTGGACCTCTCCACCCGGTTGTGTCAGGTCAGCTCAGAGGGACACCTGGGAGCAACATCCGGGCCAAACCGACAGTTGCATCCCCTCCGTGTAAACCCAATGCGTCTGTTTTCCCCCTCCAGGTGCCGGCGGCGGCGCCGTCCCTGAGGGGGGCACACCGCGGATGTGAGGGGGTCACACTCCGGAGACGGGTGTCGGGCGTTTGCAACCGCCACTAAACTTCTGTCGCATAGCTGTTTTTGATTTTAATAAAATATAAGGACCTATATTCAAAAGAACATGACGGCACATTATTAATGTGCTTGAAAAAAAATACAAGCTATATATATATTCATAATCTATGGAAAAAATTACAAACTACATATATATATATTCATATAATACATAAAAAGCATAAAAACATATTTAAAAAAAGCATAAAAACATATGTAAAAAAAAGCATAAAAACATCTGAAAAAAAGCATGTAAAAAAATAGCTATGCCGACGGCATTGCCGTCGGCATAGAAACGGCAGGGTTTTGGGAGGAGGCGTGCCGCGGATCGGTGAGGGCGCCTATGCCGACGGCTGCCGTCGGCATATCTACGCCGCGGATCGGTGACGTGGCATGCGGAGATATGCCGACGGCCGCCCGTCCCGACCGTCGGCATAGGGTTGACGGCGTTAGCGCTGGTCACGGGCGGGGTCGCCGGGCCCACTTTGTATGCCGACGGCTTTGTTATACCGATGGCTGCTGTCGGCGTGTTCGTAGATAGGCCGACGGCCGTTCTGTGCCGACGGCTGCCGTCGGCTTATATCAGGGTAGCCCGACGGCCAGGATAAGCCGACGGCCAGGACGAGGCTGTCGGCATATCTCAAGCTAGGCCGAAGGCAGCCGTCGGCATTGATTTGGCCGTAGGCATAGGTCAGTTTTCCGGTAGTGAAAGGACGTAGTTCTGCATTTGAGAAAATAATTTTTGCATTAATGATTATTCACCATTTGAATGGACTCTTTTCAAAAGGTCAATATTTAGTTTACAGGATCAAAGTTAACATACCAATACAAATATATCAAATTTCATGAGATAAACCGGTACAAATGAATGAATAATGTGTCTGCTTGTTGTGTTGGAAAAATAGTACATTCATGCCAACTTTGCCACAACCCAGAGCAATGGAACAAGACGTACGGATTTGAACCCCGGTCATTCAAAATAAAAATAAAAAGAAGAGGTCTTTTTTTTTGAGGGGTAAAAAAAAAAAAGAAGAGGTCTTGCCGTGCAGGTTGCCGTTGAGATCGTGAGTGGACAGTTAGGAATTAGGTTCGGTCAATCTGACGACCAGTGAACAACAACATCGCTTCTAATTTTCCAACGCCCTGCGCATGCATTCATCCAGTCCTAACTCCAGCAATAATCCTAATCCAGCTCCTCCTGATCCAATAAATCCCGTACGTCTCTCTGCTGCATCCCCAAGTTCCAAGCCAAGCAATGGCGCTCCCTCGCCGATCCCACCTCGTCCTGGTCACCGTCGTCCTGCTCCTTCTCTCCCGCCTGCCACGCTCTTCGCCGACGTACATCGACGTCTCACCTTGCCCTTCTCCGGCGGCACGTACATTGACGCCACGATGGCTTCCACGGGCCACCGTCGGCTCTCCCTCCACTTCTCCGGCCTATGATCCACGGCCTTCGGAGCTCTATGATCCACGCCCACGTTTCCCGCCAAGAGGTCTGCCACGGTCTTCGTTGCTCTCCGATGCACTCTCCCCGTCCACTGCTCCGCCGCTGCGTCTCCTGCCACCGCCATACGGTCTGCCACGGACCTCGCCTTCCTCCTACAATGCGGCGCCATCCCCTCCGGCGCCGCGGCTGACGCCGTCGCCGCTGCCCGTCAACCCGTTCACGGCCAAGGCCGCCTTCATCCGGTACTGGAACCGGAAGGTGCACGGCAGCCGCCTCCACCCGGCCTTCTTCTTCGCCAAGCTCTCCCCGCTCTCCGCGCCCGACGCCGTCGCCTTCTCCAACCTCGCGGCCGCCGGCCAGCTCGGCTCGCGCCTCCCCGCCTTCTGCACCGCCGCGTCCATCCTCTGCCCCTCCACCGCCGGCGCCATCTGGTCGGGCTCGGGACCGTCCAAGGCCGGGGACGCGTCCGGCTCGCCGGCCACCAACTCCAGCGCGCCGTTCAAAAACTACGCCAACGGCAACTTCAGCAGCTACGGCAACAGCGGCGGCGGCGGCGCCGACGCGTTCGCGGTCTACTCGCAAGGCCAGGTCAACCCCGTCGACTCGTTCCACCGGTACGGCAAGGGCTCGCTTGGCCGGAACGACTCCTTCGCCACCTACCAGGCGCTGGGCAACGTCGGCACCGCCAGCTTCAACTCCTACACTGCAGGCGCCACCGGCGGCACCGGCGAGTTCGCCGAGTACGACGGCGAGACCAACACGGTCGCTGTCACCTTCGCCAACTACGACGTCGCCGGGAACGGCCGCTCCCGCGACTTCTCGGCGTACACGCAGGACGCCAACTCTGGCGTGGAGAGCTTCACCGGGTACGGCAAGACGGCCAACAGCGTCGGCGAGTCCTTCAAGGGCTACGGCAACCACTCCAACTCCATCTTCTCCGGCTTCATCAACTACGGCGACAAGGCCAACAGCGCCACCGACACGTTCGACTCCTACGGCCTCAACGGGAACACCCCGCAGAACACCTTCCGGAGCTACTCGTCCGGCAGCAACGGCGGCGCCGACGACTTCAAGGGGTACAGGGACAACGCCAACGTCGGAGACGACAGCTTCACGTCCTACGCGAACGATGCCAATGGCGCCACCGCCGACTTCCAGAGCTACGGCAAGTCCGTGAACCCGGGGAGCGTGGGGTTCAAGGGGTACGGACAGGGCTCCAACCCCAACCACCGCATCGGGTTCACGCGCTACACCGGCGATAACACCACTTTCAAGGCCTACTCCAACGAGGGCGTCGAGTTCAAGGAGTACCAGAACATGTCCAGGATGGAGGTGTCCAAGGTGGCAGCCAACCTCTCCCTCTCCTCTTCCGGGAACCACCGGCCGCCGCCCAAGTGGTCGCCGGAGCCGGGGAAGTTCTTCCGCGAGCGAGACCTCATCACCTGGAACCGGATGCCCATGCCGGACATCACCGACAAGATGCCGCCACGAGCGTTCCTACCGAGGGACATCGCCGCCAAGATCCCGTTCGAGGCGGGCGCCGTGTCGGCGCTGTTCGGGGCGCCGCCGGGCAACGCGATGAGGCAGGTGGTGGCGTCGACTGTGGACGAGTGCGCACGCCCGCCCAGCCGGGGCGAGACCAAGTGCTGCGCGACGTCGGCCGAGGACATGCTGGACTTCGCCGTGGAGATGCTGGGAGACAACGTGGCCGTGCGCAGCACGGAGTCCGCGGCGGGCAGCGGCGGGGACATCAAGGTCGGCAGGGTGGCGGGCGTGGCCGGTGGCCACACGACGCGGTCCGTGTCATGCCACCAGAGTATGTTCCCGTACCTGGTGTACTACTGCCACTCGGTGCCAAGCGTGCGGGTGTACGAGGCCGAGATCTTGGCCGTCGACTCCGGGCGGAAGATCAACCGTGGCGTGGCGATCTGCCACCTTGACACGTCGGACTGGAGCTCCGGTCACGGCGCGTTCGCCGCGCTTGGCGGGAAGCCGGGTGAACTTGAGGTGTGCCATTGGATCTTCCAGGGGGACATGGTCTGGACGGTGGCTGATTGAGCGGATAACGGCGCGCGTGGCCCGGTCTGATTTGAATTTTTAGTTCATTCAAGTGAAAAGAACCTTTTTTTTTTCTGATCATTCGCTCCGTAGCATTTTTTTAACTGTCTGACTCCATATCAAGAAGATACAAACATGGCCCAGCCTCTTCAGAACCTACGAGTACAAACTGTCCGATCCAGCCCAACCTACAGTACACGAAGAGAATGGGCCTCACCCCCCCCCCCCCCCCCCCCCCCCGCGCCTGGGGCCTAGATCCGCCACTGAGTTCAAGTAAAAAGGAAATTTTAGGGCCTCATATTTTTGGTCAAATTGTGACCATATAACTAATGAAATATGAGTTCTATGTCGTAAGGATTGTACCATTCGAAACTTCTATCGAATACAAAACCAAAATTTTTTGTTGCAACTAAAAATTGATAACCAGAGGTTAATCCAAACTACAAGGG